>OX457045.1:13636765-13774265 GCA_949752735.1 Lumbricus terrestris | reverse complement strand
ACTCTGAACTAATCTTATTCAATCTATTTTAATCTGTTCTAGTTTATTCTAATCTAGTTTAGTCTATTCTAGACTATTCTAGGCTATTCTAATCTATTCTGGTCTATTCTAATATATTCTAATCTATTCTAATATATTCCAGTCTATTCCAATCTATTCTTTGCTATTCTAATCTATTTTAATATATTCTAGTCTATTCTAATATAGTTTAGGCTATTCTAGGCTATTCTAAAATCTATTCTGGTATATTCCAATCTATTTTAATATATTCCAGTCTATTCCAGTCTATTCTAATCTATATTTTAATCTAATCGAGTCTAATCCGATTACTTCGATGGGATCGTAATCACATTGCAGGATGATATCTGAGACGACTCCATCCATCGTCGTCGTCGCTCTTGATCTCGTTTCTCTTCGCTCTCTAACCGAGTTGCGACTCATCGACCAGAATTACATTCAACGAATATAATTATTATATATTATATATATGCAATATATATTATATATATGCACCGTATAGTATATATATAAATGCATTGTACATATATAAAATATATTCATCATATGTAAATTATATATAAAGCATATAATAATGTATAGTTGTTGATTATATATAAATTGTATATAGCCCCTATATACATCTTGCAATAATTATACATAGAGTATGTATAATATATATATATATACATCATATATATATAATGTATAATATAGTGAAATTGCGGTAGAAAATAGAGTCGATTGGAGAAGCCTGCAGGTCGAAATCCTACATTGTAGAGCGAAACCAGTGCAGCCTGGCTCGGGCGTTTCTATAGCGACCAAAGCCATGCCACCGAGATTGATGGATGCAATCACACCCTGGACACATGGCTCCGGACACGTGCTGCGGATGGAAAGTAAGGCGCATGGCTCGGAGCATAGTGGAAAAGTGGTGGAAAAGTGGTGGAAAAGTGGTGGAAGGAAGGAAGGAGGAATTAGGCTCTTGGTAATCGGGGCGCAGCAGTCGATGGATTAGGTTGACGTCATCTCCTTGCTAGGTCATGCACTGTGTGGTAATGACCTTGAGTGCGTTGTATCGCCATCGAGTTGTGCTTCATAGATGTTGGCGATGAATAAATGCGCTATAGAAATGATGCTATTCTGCTGCCGTGACTAAGAAATATGAAGCTGCTAACACAATAATGATGATGATGATGACGATAACGACGACGACGGCGATGACTTGTGATGAATGACGATGATTATGTTGTAGTTGATGATGGTAGTGATGGTGGTGGTGGTGGTGGTATTGATGATGAAGATTATGGTGGTGGTGGTGATAATGAGTATGGTAGTAGTGGTGGTGGTGGTGGTGGTGGTGGTGGTGATGACGACGACGACGACGACGACGACGACGACGACGACGACGACGACGACGACGACGATGATGATGATGATGATGACGATAACGACGACGACGGCGATGACGATGACGATGACGATGACGATGATGATGGCAGTAATGGGATTTAACGTATTAATCACTGTACATATGATGAATGGTTAGTGTTTTTCTATTCATATATTATGTTGTCTGCATACACACTGTTTCACGGACTCACGTCTCCTTATTTCCTTTAAACTCGTTTGTACTTTCCATTCATCCGTTTTTCCTCAGTATCCGTTACCTGTTTCCATCCTCCCCTTCTCTTCCTCTCCCATTTAATTCCTTTTGCTTTACTTTCTTCCTGATTCTTTCTTTTCCTTACTTTTTCGGTTTTTCCTCATGTCCTCCACTCTGCTCTACTTCCTTCTTCCCTTCATTCCTATTTTAAAGAGTATTCTTATCTTATCTTCCCTCTTCTTCTCTTCCTCCTCTCTTCCCTCTTCTCTTTCCCTCATTCGCACCTCCCCCCGTTCTTCCTTCTCTGCTTCCTTTCCTCAATTTCTTTATGCGCTTTTAATACATTAACGAGCGCATTTAGCTCTCCATTATTTTGTTTATTTGTCTGTCTGTCTGTCTGTCTGCCTGTATGTCTGTCTCCCCTATTCTCTTCCTCTCTCTCCCTTCTTCTCCCTCTCTTCCTTTCTCGTTTCCCCCTTTCTCTCCCCCCGTTCTTCCGTCTTTCCGTTGAGCTGTTGTAAAATATTAACAATGTACTATACGCGCGAGCCTTGACCTAACCTCTGCATGCTTATCAAGCTCCGAAAGAATGTTCTTGCTAAAACTCTGGAAGAAGAAATAAATGGTCAGATTATAAAGGTCTTATAGCAGGGCAACGGACTATGGAAAGCAACAGACAGATTCGATCAGTCTAACGATACACCCAGTCTACCAAAGAATAAAACATTCTATGCGTGAGACATGGTTGTCGATTGGCCAAAACGCTGACGTCCCTATCGCAAAGATTCTTGGTTCGAGACGTCCCTATATTAGAACGGTTACTGTGTTGGAAGATTGAGTTTAAAAGGTGGAGTGAAGTTAAAGGAAGTAGGGGAATTTTTTGAGGAATTTACAATATAGAAATGGGTGCAACACTTGTTGTGCATAGATACTAGTTCTGTTAGCCCAGAATATCTTGCCTTGACCAATTTTGCATTTGCTTCGGTCTAAATCAGCTGGATCTAATTTCTGGCACCTTAAGGTGAGGATCTGCCATCTGAATTATGTAGGACATCCGTCACGTAAAAGAGCAGACCAGTCGCCTAATATAATTATAGGCTGCAACGGGTGGTTCAATTAACCGTGTTCGCATTTCACATTGACCTGAATAAGTAGACATACCGGTATATTATATATGAAAACCGGTAAATTTGTTGGGGTCTATAATTAATTTATCACGTGTCACAGATTTTGTTTTGCAACCGAATAGCAGGTATCGGTCATAGACTCGCCTCTGAATGACCATAGAGCTTATTATACTGACCATTGGCCTGTAGGCCCACTAACCACTCCGCTCTTGCCACAGGCCTGCTTTTCCTTTCCACACACTCATGGCATACTCTCAGCGGCGCCGCCAGGATTTTTTTCTGTACGCACTTTTTTTCTGTACGCACAACTTCTGTACGCACTTTTTTTCTGTACGCACAACTTGCACAAAATAAGAATACGCGAAATGAAGTTATGAACTGTTATGACGATCTTTAATGGGCATGCAGTGAGTGAGAAGTGTACGTGGTCCACTACTAAAGTATACATTCAATAGAATTTCCTCGCTTATAATATTTCACGCTTTAATTTACAATTTGTTATTTTTTGCCTTTCCGCGCTGTACGCACTTGCGTAAGTGCGTACGCCTAAGGGCGCCCCTGCATACTCTTATAGTCATGCTTCTAATCTAAGATTAGGTCTACAGCATTCTGGCTAAAAGTTGGGACTATGTTTAGTCTTGATGTCTTTGTGTATTGCTCGAATTGTTTAGGCGAAATGGTGAATAGTTTATTCAAATCTCTGTTACTATGTCAGTGGCGTAGACAAGGGAGTTTCGGGGGTTAAACCTTCCCCCATTGGTTTAGGAAACAGTTTTCAAAAAGGTTACTTATGCACTTAAATAATAAAAACGAAACACTTGTTTGCAGTAACAATAATTATTGTTTTTCTTACTTTAATCCCTGTTTATTTACTGTAATACTGTTGATAATACAGTGTGTGTCAGGAATGGCATCCGACCAGGCCATAAGCCTCTTCATCGTAAATTCCTGGCAACGCCACTGGTAGAACGCTTAGATTTTGTTTTGAAATAATTTTTGGGGATGCCATGGCACAAGATGACAAGATCCGTTAATTCCGTCTGTAGTAATCAAAGTTAAACCTAAATTCCAAGAAGGTCGACATAAATAATATTACAATGATTTTGCTTACGCGTTCTGCCAGTCAGTTCCTTCGAATATTCGACAACAAAACTTCTTTATAAACCTTAAAAAATCAATCACTTTGTTGATGTTCTTATTTCTGTCGAAAAACCACGAAAAGGAATCAAATTTTGACCTTAATCCGATAAATACGTGAGAAAAGCTCTGAAAATGAACGCAAGTAACCTACGCTTTCTAGAGAAAACTTTAAACGTTGCCATGGTAAAGGTTATGCGTCATCACTACTATTTGTTTAACAATAATTGACGTCATAATAATCTGTCCAATGACGTGGTCCATGTTGGTCACGTGTCTCCCGTGCCAAGTCATTCCCTGATATTGATTACATTTGTCTCTCATAGAAAGAATGCTTGCATACTATAATAGACCGTTCTAAACTCAACTTGTTCTGACTACATAATATTATTTGTCGTGTTATAGATTGCTCTGCATCCTACGGGACCATCCCAGTCCTAGCTCTTCTTATATTGCAAAATACACACATTCCAAAAATAATATCTAGTCTGAAGAATTTATTGTCGTTTAGTTTTTGTTTTTACCAGGGCTGTTTTTAAGGGAATTTGCGAATTGCACAACTTCTTCTTTCCCTTCCCATCCTCCATGGTAAATTACTTCCAATCGGGGGACAATGACCTTTTTTGCTAGTTTTCACTGTACATAAGTGCTTCTACAACTGCACAAATACATATAGAACTGCACATTTTGTGTACAACTGCACGTTGAAAAAGTCCTGGTTTTTCTATATTACGCTTGTTGTTATACCTTTCTTTCAACAACTAATTGCTGACCTCCCAACATCTTAATTGTAATCGTAAACTCGAAATTTCTAAAGCGCCACTCGAAAGCCAAGCGCGGGGCACCAGCTTATTCATATTCACGAGCGCTGCGTTGAGTTAGAAGGGTTGTCCGTGAGAGTAGTCCGAGGTGGTCCGGGTCGAGTTACCATAGCACCAGAGGGGCTGAACAGCTACTAAGGCGGGTGTCGTCTGGGCCGGGAATTGGAGGGTGGAAGATCAGATGATCGAGACAGGGTAAGAGTTCGTGAGAGATTACCTTGCACTTAGGGGCCCTACCTGTCGAGATTTTCTTCTCTTCAACTGTTAAGAAATTATCTTGCGCACGATTATTTGTTAGAAATTAACGATTGTTATTATGAAAGGTTGTTGGTATTGTCTTAGATTGTTCGTGCCTAAAGATAACCAGCTCCATTCAACCGACGTACAACGGGCACTACTTCGTCCAGCCTGACCTCTATAATGGTCTTCCAGTTTTCCAGCGATCAGGCGAATGTCCGCTCTTCCTCTATCGTTTCCAGCAGGACGCATCCTTCTGGATCATCGGTCCAACGCTCGGAATGCCAAAAGGAGCCATCCGATCCGCCTGGAACGATTCCAGTCTTCCCTATGACGTTACTAGGTGGCGAGCATTCTCCGTGGAATACAACGACTTCCTGGAAGACACACTCAGTGTTGAATGCAGTTGCCCAGGTGAGTGATTGCCTCTTATAATTGCCACGAAGTAAGTTGCCCAGGTTGACAATTGCCTCTTGATGTCATGGAAAGAGTTGCCCAGGTGAGCAATTGCCTCTTGATGCTATGAAGTATATGTAGGTTGCCCAGGTGGGTATAATTGTCTTCTGGTACTATGGTTTTTTGTGTGCAAATATTTCATTTTTACATGGGAATAAAATGGATGGCCTTTTTTAGGGGGCTTAGCCCCCCCTAGCCCCCTAGCGCCGCCACTGATTAGCTAAGATTATTTCTTAGGGGATGTGAGGATAGCGTGTATAGTTTTATGTGGTTAGTGTCTTTTCACGTTGCAACCAGCGTTGCAGAGCGACTGTAAAATAGGTCACACGCGCGCGCGCGCTCGCGCACGCACACGCACCCCTACACACCCACACCTCCCCCCACACACACCTACACACGCACACATGCACACACATACACATGCACACACACTAATGCACACACAAATGCGCGCGCACGATTGCGCATGCACCACCGAGTGCACACACACGAATGCACGCACACGCACACACACGAATGCACTCCCAAATGCACACACACAAATGCACAGTCACGCGCGCGCGCGCGCACACACACACACACACACACAGAGTCTAATATATACAGCTTGAGCGGATAGCAATGATTATCTATAATAAAAGTTTATCTTTAGATAACAAAAATATTCATAGCTGCATGGACAGAGACAGACTGGGACAGAGCAATTGACTATAAGGCGGTCTTTAACGGCTAACGATTATCTGATAGATTATTTTGAACGATTCATTGTTAAGTAGGCCTAGGCCTAGAAGACGGCCCTATGAAGTCATTTGTGAGCAAACTATCCACACGGTATGATAGCTTTCAGTGCAACGGATACAGAAGAACCTAAGGACGGCAATTTAGGAACCAATTACAGATCATAATGCATGGAGCTGTATTACATTTGTAGCTAAATTCAACGTTATCCATATTATCTGATTTTTAATAGAAATAATCCTCAGTTATTATCAAGTTTTCCGCCGGGTCGCGTGAGTCGATTTGCGCCCAACGAGGCTAATAAGCCATTCCGTAGTTATTGCTTTGATTTTGAATGCAAGCTTTTGTGAACATTCTATCTAGAAGTCGTTCTCCCCTAACCGTTTAGGTTACAGTCTGTCTCAATGTCTCTGTCTGTCTGTCTGTCTGTCTCTTTCTCTGTCTCTGTCTGTCTCGGCCTCTCTCTGTATCTCTCTGTCTGTCTCTGTCACTCTCTCTTTCTCTGTCTTCCTCCTCGTCCTCCTCGTCCTCCTTCTGTCTCTGTCTGTCTATCTGTAACTGTTTATCTGTCTCTATGTATCTGTCTCTGTCTCTCTCTGCCTTTCTCTGTCTCTCTCTCAAATATATATATAATTATATATATAAATAATATGCGGTGGTAAAAAATAAAGTAGTACTTATAGATATAAGGGTTGACAGCTAGTCCGTCATATACAGGCGGTTTGAAGACATGTTGAAGAGTGCGGAGGAGGAGGAGGAATACGAGAAGAAGGAGGAGAACCACGAGGAAGAGGAGGTGGAGAAGGAGAAGAAGGAGGAGGAAGAGAAGAAGAAGAAGGAGGAGGAGGAAGAGAACGAGGAGGAGGACGAGGAGGAAGAGGAGGAAGAGAAGGAGGACGAGGAGAAGTATACAGAGAAGGAAGAGGATGAAAAGGAGATGGAGGAGGCGACGGTGAGTCTTCTGACTAAGATGTACCATGCCGTGCAATCAATGACGTATAGACTTCAATAGACTTCAATGCCAATCGCTTTGCATGTCTGCAGTGTGCGATTGATGATGGTCTCTTCTGCTTAATGCGAGACGCGTCCGCTAGATGGAATTGCGGAAGAAGGGGAAGAAAAAAGTGGAGGATCTGAGAAGACTGAGTGTAGAATGGGAGATGGAATGGGAGGAGCAGGAGGAGGAAGAGGACGAGGACGAGGAGAAGGAGGAGAAGGAGGAGAAGGAGAAAAAGGAAGAGAAGGAGCAGAGGAAGGAGAAGGAGGAGAAGGAGAAGGAGGAGGAGAAGGAGGAGAAGGAGGAAGAAGAAGAGGGAGGAAGAGAAGGAGAAGGAAGAGAAGGGAGTAGAAGAAGAAGGAGGAGAAGGAGAAGGAGGAGAAGAATAAGAAGGAGGAGAAGAAGAAGAAGGAGGAGAAGGAGGAGAAGGAGGAGAAGGAGAAGCAGGAGGAGAGGGAGAAAGAGAAGGAGGAGGAAGAGAATGGGGGAGGAGGAGGAGATGGAGAAGAAGGAGGAAGAGAGGGAGGAGAAGAAGGAGAAGGAGGAGTGGGTAGAGGAGGTGTAGAGGTGGAGGATGAGTAGGTTGGAGAGGTGGAAGAGGAGAGGGAGTGGGATGGATATATGGTGAAAAGGAGACGTATAAACACAATGATCAGAAGAGTCTCTCCTTCATTGAATGCAGTTTAGACGACGACGATGATACGATTCATCCATCATGCACGACGCATGCCGTCTTTCTTCTGTCGTCGACCAATCCATCACACACACACACACACACGCACACACACACACACACACACACGCACACGCACACACACACACACACACATACACTCACACACACACACACATGCATCCAAGCAAACGCCATTGAACCACACGCACAACATGCACAGACACACATGCAGACAAACACACACACACGCTCAGACACACACGCACACGGACACACACATACACGCACAGACACACGCAGATAAACACAAGCACACACAAACACACACACGCTCAGATACACACAGACGCATCAAAATACACCGACACACGAAAACACACACACACAACACATACACGTACAAACACATAAGCAGACATACACGAGCACACACACGTGCATATTCGCGCACGTGAACAAATTGTATAAATGCATGACCATGTGACAGAAAGACTATTATATAAAGAAGCAGGTATGCATTGAGAATGAGAGAAAAAGGCATAGATGTAAAAAAACGTTTTTTTCCGTTTTTTATTCTCTCCCAAAAAACGTCGTTTTTTTCGTTTTTTATTTATCCCATCGTTTTTTATCGTTTTTTATTCTTTCTTTAACTTTATTTATTCATTTACTTTCGGTTATTATTTTCCTTAATTTTCACTTTTTTCTGATATTCCTTATGTTTTCCGCCAACTCTCAAGAATTCATCTAACTAAAGTCATTATTTCATCGTTTAACATCATCATTTAAGAGATAGCCTGCGTGTAGTAGGTTCCTAATGAATGTTTTCAAGCTTAAAATGCGGTTTTAGATGTAGCAAAGTCAAATTATTTACCGTTTCCGTTTTTTTCATCGTTTTTTTGTCGTTTTTTATTTTTTCGAAAAAAACGACGTTTTTTTCCGTTTTTTATTTCGTTTCCATCGTTTTTTACATCTATGGAAAAAGGGAAGGCTTTATATGAAACAGGTTCTCCAAGACAGGGAGAACAAGTCGAGCGGAGAGGGGTGGAGGGAGGGAAAACATGGAGGGAGCGAGAGAGAGAGAGAGAGACAGGCAGACAGACAGAGCCAGGTACAAGGACAAGAACTAAGTCAGGGACACAAGAAATAGAACAAGACTATATATGAGAAAAACAAATGCATGTATTGTACATCCTATACGACCTGCGCAAATGTATGCTTATATACTCTGCGGTGTATGTAGTTATAGTATATACATGTATTATAGTATGCCCATAGAGTTCCACCAACCCGTATAATACATGTGTTCTGCTTATCGTTGGTGCGCTTGTAATGCCGATCGAGAGTGCTTGTAATCGACCAGCTGCAATACTCTACCAATGCGCATTGCACATTCACATTGCACATGTATACATGTAGGCTATACATGCATATATCCTGCATATATAAGTTGAACTGGTTCCTACGCTAAGACCTCCTAAACCCATTTTATTTGGCCATTCTGCAACTGTTGCGTATAGTATGTTGATAGCTGTGGCTTGCACCGTGTATTGCCTTGTTCTATAGTCGTCTTTTTTCTCCGTTTTTATTGCTGCGATTCGCCTATCATGCAGCTGCAATGCGCTGTAGCAGGATAGCTACGTGTATAGACAGACGATCGCAGTCTCCAGCAATCGTTTTGAACTGTGTTCCAAGTGCACTGGGTGTGCTGCTCTCTCTCCATTTCCAGATATCTTTGGTCAGATATCCTTGCTCAGATATTTATGCTCAGATATCCTTTCTCAGATATTCTTGCTCAGATATCCTTGCTTAGATATTTTTGCTCGGATATCCTTATTCGGATATTCTTGCTCGGATATCCTTATTCGGATATTCTTGCTCAGATATCATTGCTGAAATATCCTTGCTCATATATGTTTGCTCAGATATCCTTTCTCGGGTATTCTTGCTCGGATATCCTTATTCGGATATTCTTGCTCAGATATCATTGCTGAAATATCCTTGCTCATATATGTTTGCTCAGATATCCTTTCTCGGGTATCCTTGCTCGGATATCCTTATTCGGATATTCTTGCTCAGATATCATTGCTGAAATATCCTTGCTCATATATGTTTGCTCAGATATCCTTTCTCGGGTATCCTTGCTCGGATATCCTTATTCGGATATTCTTGCTCAGATATCATTGCTGAAATATCCTTGCTCAATGCTCATATATGTTTGCTCATATATCTTTGCTCAGGCATTCTTGCTCAGAAATCCTTGCGCGTATATGTTTGCTCAGATATCCTTGCTCAGATATCCTTGTTTAGATACCATTGCTCGGATATCCTTGCTCAGCTATCGTTGCTCAGAAATCTTTTATCCAATCCGACATGCACAAATCTGGAGCCTTTACTCATCCGTGTTGCGCGTTGTTTGATAGTTGTACACTGTTGTACACTGTTGTACGTTCTGTGCCCTGTTTTTGTTTTGTTTTGTTTTATTTGCTACAAGGTGTGGTTTATCATCCTGCATGAGCAAATAATTATGTATTATGTACATGTGCGCTGCACATTGTTCCATTTTTACTGAACCCCTGATGGACAGATTATGTCATTGCATTTAAACAACACGCAAACATTCACACACACACACACACACACACACACACACACACACACACACACACACACACACACACACACACACACACACAGGCCTACAGCCACACAAACAAACACACGCCCATGCACACACACACACACACACACACACACACGCACACGCACCCACGCCAACCCAACACACACACACCAACCCAAACACATGTTTGTCTATATAAATAAATATATTATATACAATGTCATAAATGAATGAATGCATACATGTATATAATTATGTGCAATTATAAATTAAATGCACGCGTGCATATACAATCATACTTGCGCACGTAATAGAAACACATGCGTTACCGTACGTGCATAAGCATACATACACCTGTGGGACTGAAAATTAATACGTAATAATCTATACTGCCTATATAGCCTTAGTGCGTCCTTGCCTGAACCTGCTTTGGACCCCGTGGCGATGGGAGTGTTACACTCAATGCAATTACGGTAATGGGTCGGCGGAAGAAACCGTAAATTCCCGGAGACCAACGAACGGTAACGAACGGTTGGTTATTTATATTTAACGACGCGAAGATTTCACTTGTGGGACTGCCGTGATAGATCTCTCTCTAAGTGTCGCTCTGCTCGACCGCAGCGTCACCAAAGCACTCTTCGCTTCTTTTTCTCAGAAGAAGCGCCGTTTTTACTTACTTATTCACTCCTCCTTCGGGGAAGATAAAAAGACGAACGATGGAGATCATGGGGACGAACCGGGGGGGGGGTGGCAGCGCAATGGTAGCGCAATGGATAACACGCTGGCGTAGAGTGCGAGAGGTCGGAGAGGTAGGGAGTTCGAGCCCCCGGATTTGCTTTGTAGGCTGCTATTAGCGCCGTGTAATTACAAAGCTGTCTGTTCAGTTAGTAGTTAAGTTTAATTAAGATTACTGCATAACTTGTAAATGTAAAGCGCAGTGCGTCTTGCAGGCGTTTAATTAAAGAAAGGATATTATTATTGTTATTATTATTATTATTATTATTATTATTATTATTATTATTATTATTATAATTATTATTATTATTATTATAATTATTATTATTATTATTATCAGTATGAAAAAACCATCATTTATTTTCAAAACCAACAGAGCAACATCAACTGGCTGGAACTGATTAACGGTGAGCACTAGGCTAGACACTAGCAAAATGTGCTAATTGTATTCCCACAGATGCATGCAAAGCCTAATACATAATGCAATTATTGTTGGTATGGCTGGTCGTCCTCGACTCCCAAAAAGTTATATTATTATTATTATTATTATTATTATTATTATTATTATTATTATTATTATTATTATTATTATTATTATTATTATTATTATTATTATTATTATTATTATTATTATTATTAATACATGGTTTTGTGTTTTCCGTATTGCAGCGCAGTCCGTCTGTCGTTCGGTGGAATTCATCAACGTTACGACCGGAAGTAGCGTTCTGGATGGCGTCTTCTACCAACTGCCGACGACATCTAGCGGTCGGTCGGTCTTCAGGCACGACCAACTCCACCTCTTCTTGTATTATCGCTCATCGGGTGATGACTGCAGTTCTGGATACTGGACGGTGTCTAGTGACCTTGTGGAAGAACGGACTGGTAGCGGAGGCGGAGGAGGCGGCGTTGGGAGAAGTCTTATGAGGCTGGAGGAAGCAAATGCGACCGACCCTGGCCTGGTCGTATCGGCCGACATTTGGACCGTGTATAACCCCCTATCGGGGACATTTAATCGCGATGCCCATCTGCGATTATTCTGCTACAACGATTCATCCATCGTGTCCTAGTCTTGACTGTATAATTATAATTATACTCAGACCTGACCAGTAATTATTCTCGTCCGTTTAATTGCAACCAGGGCTGCCGAGAGAAATTTCGGGACTTTGTAGACAGAGTATTATTGTCAGGGGCTTATAATCGCATAATGAGAAAAAGTTTTTAGAGAAAAATTGAAGTGATAAAATGGCAGATAAGACATAGGCCTACAGATTTATGTTATTAATATAAAGGCCAACAATTCATTTTTATTTATTTGTTTATTTGAAGTTTAAACTTATTGCAGTTAATTCGCTGCAATAATTATACTCTATAGTATATTCAAAAAGCATTTATCATAAACTTTTGCATTATTGCATATATATTAGTCTATATAGCTAAAACTTATAAATAAAAGTCGCCAGGTTCTTGGGCATTTTCCTCTCCCCTGCCCTCCCTCTCGGTCCGTCTCGGAGACCCCTGTTTGCAGTTATCAATATCCCAACTATTCGAGCGCAACACTAATATATAGGAGAGGACACAATATCAGTAACTGTTAATCTAATGGTGCTACGAACGTGTAGATTGTAGAACTTATCCTACTAGGTCTATACCGTGAATTCTTGAGTCACGACAGAAAAACTCATCAAGATTGTCTCGCGTGTGTCTCCTTCTTCTCCAAGCGAACATTCCTCCAACGTCGAAAAGCTTTATTAATTTATTTGTTTGTATTAGCGAATTTTTCCTGTCGTATATTCTGAACGGATTTTCATCGTTTCCATAGCTACATCTCGCGGTTGTCAAGACAGTTGACCTTATCTTAACGTAAGCTTATTGTGTGTGTGTGTGTTCTTATTTCATGTTTTCATCGATAACGATGCGTGTATAGATGTCGCTAGGGTAAGCTTGTATACCGGAAGCGAACTAATTTATACTTGACGTTGACGATGTAAGACGTGTTCTATCACGTGTGTATAGAATGTCTCATACGGTTGTAGTGACAGTATTTTTTATGTATATACATATATGTATTTATACATATGTATAGTTGCGTACATATTCGTATATATGCATATATTCATAGGCGTAGGAGACGGGGGCCCAGGGGGGCAAATGCCCCCTCCAAATTTCTGGCAAATGTGTTTTTCGGGCAAAAGAGGCACGGACGGGGAAAAAGTCGGAAATTTTTTTGGGCAAACAGGTACAGGCGGATTTTTTCGGGCACACAGAGGTAAAAAGCTAAATTTTCTGAAGATTTACAGGAAATGGCTAAAAAAGGTCATCAGATTTTTCGGGCAAAAATAATATTTTTGCCCCCTCCCCACTTCCGAAATGTTCCCTACGCCTATGCATATATATATATATATACATGTACAATTGTACATACATTGTAATGAGGTCTTCTTGCGAGTGGTGCATGTATGCAATTCTCTTGGCCGAAGTAGCGGTGGATGATCGGCGAAATGTTGACATGTATCTAATCGACGTCAAAGAATTGTTGAGGATGAACGAGTGAGAATAAAGGATGGAAGCCTTTCAATGGTCGGCTCAATGAGCGACTGCAATATTATTATTATTATAAGGGAATATAGAGAGGGGGAATGCTGTTTAGGTAAGACGACCGCCTTCTTTTCTGAGTTTCAATGTTGCAATCGGCTAAGATCGGTTCAAAAACAGCGTATTCATTCATTCATTCATTCAATCATTTGTTCGTTCGTTCGTTCGTTCGCTCGTTCATTCATTCATTCAATGCTGGATAAAGGAGGAGGACGTCGCTAATGGTCTTTGTTACCATACAGTGACGTTAAACTGCAAATGCCGCCATTTATTCATTCATTCATTCATTCATTCATTCGCTCTTTTGTTCGTTCATCCCTGACATGTCGTCATATTATTGTCAACTATTTTAAAAAATATCATTGCGTTTTCTACTCATTGTAAATGTGCTATTGTCTGTCATTTTCTATGGAACCAATAAATGAAATCAAAAATTGAAATTGAAATCATCGAATTTGTCGAAGATATCGGTTTGCGCAGGAGACCCACAAGGGACTAAAGAAAATCCCGCTAGCCTAAAAGCGTTGAGTTGGCAAGATTCATCACATGCACACATACATGTTGGCTACATAGTTACATAAGCAGCTACGTACATGTACATAAGCCATACACACATAAATAAATGAGAACTTGCACATGCTCGCATATTGCGACCTACACAGTCGTACACACTTATACACAGCTCTATACATAGTTACATTTAAGATAAACAGTTGCTGCTGTGAAGTAAATCTGTTCCTTCTCTCTCATCTTTTACCGCGATCTCCTCCTCCTGCAGCCGGGTTGTTGAAGGAAGGGATAAAAGAAGACGCGATAAGTGGATATAAGAGGATGGGAACGTCTCCAGCTTCTTCTTCTTCTTCCCTTTCGGACAAAATCGAAGTAAAACGACGAAGACGAACTGTCGGAATTTGGCAGAAAAAGATTTCTGCCCGATGAACGAGAGATTATAATGCGATCGTGGCGGATGATCGAGGGATTTATCAATATATTATTATCTCCGCAGATCCTGGAGATATAGCGATAAATGGTTCATGATGGCTATCCAACAGCCGTCCTCCATTCATCAGGACTTTTTTACTCAGCTGCATGGTTCCGACTGCAGCCACCACCACGTCTCCTCCATTCGCTCGCTGGCTTATCCATCCACACATTTAATCGATTTGCCTATTTATCGGAGCATCCTGTACTTCCACCAACATATCCGTCCTTCTGTCCGCCCTTCCGTCCGTCCGTCCGTCCATCCGTCCGTCCGTCCGTCAGTCCGTCAGTCCGTCAGTCCTTCCGTCCTCTTGTCCGTCTGTCCGTCCTTCCGTCTTTTCGTCCGTCCGTCCTTTCGTCCGTCCGTCCGTCCGTCCTTCCGTCCTCTTGTCCGTCTGTCCGTCCTTCCGTCTTTTCGTCCGTCCGTCCTTTCGTCCGTCCGTCCGTCCTTCCGTCCTCTTGTCCGTCTGTCCGTCCTTCCGTCTTTTCGTCCGTCCGTCCTTCCGTCAGTCCGTCCGTCCGTCAGTCCTTCCGTCCTCTTGTCCGTCTGTCCGTCCTTCCATCTTTTCGTCCGTCCGTCCTTCCGTCCTTTCGTCCGTCCGTCCGACCTACCGTCCGTTCGTCTGTCGTTCCGTCCCTAGATATTATATAGTTGATACACGTATACTTGAAATCATCCGTTCGTCCGCTTAACTGTTCGTCTATCCATCCTATAATCATCATCTATCAATTCATCTGCTAAATTGTATTCAGCCATCCAGTCAATCATCCATCCATCCGTTCATCCATTCATATATCACTCATCTATCCAACTATCCCTCCATCCATCCATCCATTCACCATTCAATTCATTCATCCAGTCATCTATCCATTCTTACATCCATCCATTCATACATCCATACATCCAGCAATCCAGTAGTCCATCAATCGATCAATCCATCCATTCGTCCTTCCTTCCACCCTTCCATCCATCCATCCATGCATCCGTCCATTCATCCATCTATTCTTCCGTCCTTCTATCCATCCATCAATCCCTTCACTCAGACCCACTCAACCTTCCACCCACCAGCATCATATATCGAGACAAACTCGAAATTAAATGATCAAACAAAGTAAGTTGCATGTCTTATTAATAAATGAACAGAATTATAGTTGATTAACTTTCTACATTTTTAAATTTTCACTCTCTCCTTCGAACCAACTCTTGAGAACATGATACTGCTCCAAAAAGTGGAATGTTGAAATGATGAAATGGTATACCTGCTTGAAAGCAGTCACTCAATACACATTCCTATATTGCGCAGAGCACAGCAAATAATTCTAGTCTTTTACTTGAACGGTATCATTGCAATGAGTTCAGTCAAGTTCTATGTTCCCAATTTAGATGGCACTCATAGAATATACCAATTTGCAGTGCAATATAATAATAATACATGATAATCTAGAATTACTACGGTCCAACGCGTCTATAGCCTAGGTATGGATATATCAAAGGATAATATATATAGCTGCCTATATTATATATAATCACATATATTATTAATATTATTTATATTTATTTATTTCATTTATATTTTTTATTAGACTATTTGTTTATTATTATTTTTCTGATCACCCGAGGTGAAAAACCCTCGCGATCTGTTAATATTTGTAGTTATATATAATTAGTTGCTACATGTTTAACGACACTACCATTTCAAAGATGATTAGTGTCGCCACGCCATTTAGGTCCCCGAGGACGGACCGTGCTAGCCGGAGATTTAGAATCTCTGAAATAGTCACCTTCGGGAAGCGAAACGCGGCCCGCGCGCTCTCTTTCACAGAGTCGCGTTCAGACGCGCGGTCTGCGCTCTTACCGATGTAGCTTAGCGAGCCAGTGTAGTTATATATATATATATATATATATATATATATATATATATATATATATATGATATATTATATAGCGCCTCTTCAAGGTAGGTTACTCAGAAGCGCTACCGGCCCAACCACAGATAAATTATAGGACAGTTCTGAGGTTCTTAAGGAACAGAGAGGAGTGACCTCCTGGGCAATAAGTGCAGTGTAACAGGAAGGCCACTCCATGTTGTAGGACCAGCGACCGAGAATGAACGGCGCTGTCGAATATAGCAGTCCGCGAGCGAGGGGCCAGAAACTGATATATATATATATATATAATATGTTATGTATATATATGTAGACTATATATATATAGACGTCTATGAAGAATATCTATGTATTATTATATATTGCATTATATTGTATTGAGAACATTGTGTGCAGCCTATGTTATGCATTGTGCATATACATATGCATTGCATATGTCGCATATGTCGCATGTATTGTAGACTATAGGTCGATGCATGGTAAGGAGCTGAGTGAAGGATTTGGAAATCGCCGTTGTGGAAAATTGCAATCTGTCTGCAGCTCGATCGATTCTGTGAGTATGCTGAGTAGTGTATTAGCAGTCAATCAGTCCCAGGCTTTGTGTTACTCCGTATACCACTCTCTGCGCCTCTGAGTCTCTCTCTTTCTCTTTCTCTTTGTCTCTGTCTCTGTCTCTATATCTCTTCTCACTGTCTCTCTGACTCTGCCCCTTCTCTCTCTCTCTCTCTCTCTCTCTCTCTCTCTCTCTCTCTCTCTCTCTCTCTCTCTCTCTCTCTCTGCCTCTCTTTCTCTCTCTCTGCCTCTCTTTCTCTCTCTCTCTCTCTCTCTCTCTGCCTCTCTTTCTCTCTCTCTCTCTCTCTCTCTCTCTCTCTCTCTCTCTCTCTCTCTCTCTCTGTCTGCCTCTCTCTCTCTCTCTCTCTCTCTCTCTCTCTCTCTCTGCATGTCTCCCTAGCTCCTTGTTTTTCTGTCTGTCTGCCTATGTCTGCCTCTGTCTGCCTCATTGGTCGTGCCCTTATTGGCAAATCCTGTTCACTGTGTTTCCATATAATAACTTTCTTGAGTCCGTGTTTCGTCGGCCGCTACTTCGTGAAAACTCTGTGGTCGGATGTTAATCCTGTTTTCCATTAGTATAGCTTTTCATCGGCCAATACAACGCTACAATGTCATAGTTTACAATATTTACCAACAGAAACTGATATAATTTATATATATTATTACGTAGACATAATTATGTAAATGCACATTGCACAAGTATATATGTATTCACGTGATGCATGCTAAACGAGTATACGTAGAACTTTATGTGCATCTTTATAGATGGGCTACCCACTTATACATGTTGATGGGCATCAACAGCTTATGACTTCAGCAGTAATCATAGACCTGACATTAATGGCGTCTCCGTACTTGTACAGAAGACGTCTCACGCTGTAAATACTGTAAAGCTGAAGACTGTAAACCGTCCTGCTTTTATCACTGCAGTTGCAACAAGATGTTTATTGCTGTTTCCGATGATGGTACATGACACTGTGTGTTCATAAATGTTGTGTAGAGAGGTTCGTGACCTGCTGTGGAATTTAGCAACAGAGGCGCCGCTCAAGAAGCCAACGGTCTCTGGATTATGACGAACGTAGTATGCAGAGGGAGAAAGACATGATTATAGGTGCCACGAAGCACGTCGTATCACCTCTGCGTTTATACTTCTGGTTTCGTCTTCTTTCGTCATCTTCTTCTCATTCTTCTTCTTCCTCTTCTTCTTCTTCTTCTTCCTGTTTTTCTTCTTCCTATTCTTCTTCTTCTTCTTCTTCTTCTTCTTCTTCTTCTTCTTCTTCTTCTTCTTCTTCTTCTTCTTCTTGCTCTCAATTCTTCTCTTTGTCTTAAGCTTTGAAGAGATTCTCGATGGAGCCAATATGGTTGGTGCTGAAAATAATAATAGGACTCAAATAATTGGTCTAAACGAATAATGGATCACCAGTGAATAGCCAGAGGTACAAGCGCATAATTATGGATACACGTGCGTTATACACCTATACAATATACATACAAGCAGACACACAAAATCTTCATGCACACATACATGTAAACATACATCTTAAACATATACAGACTGACAGACTGCCAGACAGACAAACAAATAGACTTACAAGTGTACGTGGGCTATACACACGTCAGAGATACTGTACATTGTACATACATACAGACATACATGCATCCATATTAGCTGCCAAAGCAAATATCATTTGCGATGTCATTACATGATATATGTTTGCCATGGAATTGTATACACTACGGACATCGATTCATATGCTGATCAGATGCATACAATATGTGGATGGCACGCAAATGGTATTAGGTTCTCTATTGTATCATGCAGCTTTACAGATCTATTGTTGATCTCTCTCCCGTCATTGCGTATAATACACTCAATGTATACATTGTCTTTGGGGATTTATCAGATTATGTTATACTAACTTTTATACCCGTCCTCGCCCGGGTTCCGTTCGCAGTCGTTCGTGTATTTAATGATAATAGGCCTACAGAATGAAATGCGCTACAAAACACAAAGTGGCTAAACTTCTCTTGCTGGGAGGCAACTTCCAGCCTCTTAATACACATGTTTCGGTAGATTTGAAATATGATGTTCTTTAAAATATTCTTAAAAATTTCCAAACATTTAGATAAGATTCATCGATTCAGTTTTATTACCATCAAATTATCGAAATGGTAGGCCAATTTCCCCCCCATATTTTTCCCACCATTCCCCAAACCCTATGTATGTATGTATGTATGTATGTATTCATTCATTCGGACATTTATATAGCGCTCCTTCAAGAACTCAGAAGCGCTCAAGTATGTATATGTATGTATGTATGTATGTATGTATGTATGTATGTATGTATGTATGTATGTATGTATGTACGTATGTATGTATATATGTATGTATGTATGTATATATGTATGTATGTATGTATGTATGTATGTATGTATGTATGTATGTATGTATGTATGTATGTATGTATGTATGTATGTATGTATGTATGTATGTATGTATGTATGTATGTATGTATGTATGTATGTATGTATGTATGTATGTATGTATGTATGTATGTATGTATGTATGTATGTATGTATGTATGTATGTATGTATTTATGTATGCATGTATGTATGTGTGTATGTATGTATGTATGTATGTATGTATGTATGTATGTATGTATGTATGTATGTATGCTGCTATGCATGCATGCATGCATGTATGTATGCCTGTGTGTAGGTACCGGGTAGGTATAAATGTCAGTGTATGTACAAAGTATATTATGTATTTACAATTTAAATAATATACATGTGTGTGTGTGTGTGTGTGCATTGGTGTGTGTACTTACTGTACACACACAAATGCACACCCACACATGACATTGTATATTATGTGTGATACTGTGTATGTAGACTATGTATTCCACCAGATTAAAAACTTCTGTAGCTGATTTGCTGGATGGATTGCCACGTGAGGAAGCATTCAGGTCCCGGACGGCAACAAAGCATCTCTCGTCTTTTGTCAGATGCAACAAAACCTACAATCCATTCATTGTGACCGTTGCTATGGATCGTTGCTAAGCGACGTTGTGTCGTGAACGTTGCGATTGTACTGCTGGAATTGTTTTAGCCATGATCCCAGAGGGCACTGCCTATATAGACTTGACCTCTCATCTCTTATAATTATTTTGCAATTCACTCGGATCGCGGTTTCGATTTGAATGCGCTCTGATTGCACAACTATTATGCTCTGAACGTTATATTATGAATACATTATTAATCACGGGACCGGATTAAGGCATGTTGAACATGCTCGGCCGAACAGACCCCCCACACTTTAGGAGCCCCACAATTGCAGGGAAGAAATTTCCGAAATTTTTTAGATCAACTTTTGAAAAGAAATAATCGGTATATTTTACGAAATTGTTGACCAATGACTAAAAAAGGTGCTAAGATCCGCCAAAAATTCCCCTAACAGGGCCCCACATTTCTTGTTTGTTTGTTTGTATTTGTATGTGCACTTGTTATAGCGCCCCTTCAAGCTCTCTCTACTCAGAGGCGCTCCCGAATGCAGAGCGGACACTGCATCGGAGTTTCACGCCGAAGCGCTGAGCAATTGTGAGTGAAGGACTTGCCCAAGGTCCTTGCGCGGCGAGGTGGATTCGAACCTCGAACCTCGAACTTCCGACTTCAAGGCAACGACGCCACCACTACACCACCGACCCTAATTAATCATCACTGTCTTGATCATGATCCCGATCATGATCATCATCATGATCATCCTCGTCGTCATCATCATCAACATTGAAATCAACATCGTCGTCGTCGTCGTCATCGGCATTCGTTTTGGCGGCGATGAGTACGAATAGATGAATTCCATTGTCGAGTTCGTTGCTTCTATTATTGTTATTTAATCCCTGTAGTAATGCTATTATGTGCTCAGGTTCTCAGTCGCATTGTCCATCTTGCGTACAATAGTCGCCTTTGTTTCTTTCTCTTCGACCCTTGCATGCAATGGACCAGTAGAGCACTGTGTGGGATTCTGGCCAACTGGCATAATTCCCTCTGCATGCACTAAATATCATTACGGTCTACATAAAAATTTATGCACTCAATTTTACCTGAAAGAAATTTACGCGCAAGATGTCAATACTTGAATCAAACGCGCGGTGAATTATGTGTATGTCAAATATATGTATGTAAATTACACATATGTAATATATATATATATATTCGTTTAATATATTCGTTTAATGTGAAAAAAAACAGGTTGACAAGACCGCAACTCAGTAACATGAAAGGGAGCATTACGGGTTACACAGTCGCTTGTTGAGAAGGCACTTATAGAGGGCTCTTGGAATAAAGTTTTTATCGTCCTTAGGTGGCAACTCAAAGTTGTATTGTATCGTAATCGTATCGTAATCGTAAACTAGAAATTTCTAAAGCGCCACTTGAAAGCCAAGCGCGGGGCACCAGCTTATTCACGAGCGCTGCGTTGAGTTAGAAGGGTTGTCCGTGAGAGTATATAGTCCGTGGTTGGCCGGGTCGAGTTACTATAGGATCAGAGGGGCGGAACAGCTGCTAAGGTGGGTGTCGTCTGGGCCGGGAATTGGAGGGTGGAGGATCAGATGAGACAGGGTATTGTATGTAGGCCTATGCTTAGGCTATATATTATTTGAATCGATACTTTCGTCGATAAAGTCGTGGAAGGATAAAGTATGGATGGGATCGAGTCATGCCATAAGTTTCTTATAATGTTTGAGTTACGGGAAGATCCAACGACCATCCATGTATATTGTATATATACATATATATATATATATATATATATATATATATATATATATATATATATATATATATATATATCACGCCCCATTGATGTCTTTCGGAGGTCAATGGGTTTTCCGATGCTTTCCATCGAGAACAAAGCCCTGGAAACGTAAACAAATCCATAAAGATTTGTGAGATTAGGAACAGTCATCAGAAACATGCATGAAAATTCTAAAATAGAAATATTGGGGAGAGGAAAACAAGATGCGCTCCATGCACTGTCAAGTTCACTAGGCCCATTATATATAGGCTAGTGTGGCGTATGGAGCAGAACCTCTGTATAGCCATGACCATCTGCGAATCACAGGGTCATGGTATAGTCCACATTTTCAGATGGAACCCATATATGGATACCGTCTTGGTCCGAAACTTGGATTTTATATATATATATATATATATATATATATATATATATATATATACACTGTGTCCCAATAAATCGGGGTCCCTTTTCATAATGTGAATAAAACAGGCAAATTTTAATCGATTTTCAAAATTTCAAAACTGTTTTTATCCTGAGATAATTATCTTACACTGATTCAAATAGTAAGTTTCTGGCATGAATATTGACGTCACAATTACGTCATTTGCATAAGAGAATTCAAATGTTAAGTACCGTTATACCAGCGCGACGCTTCGACGAACCGGTCAAATCAATTTTTCTTAGAAGTTTTTTTAGACCGCTCACTGTCCATCCCTTGTCCGGAAATTTTCGAATAAACTTTTTTGCGCCGTAATGTTTATTTATCCGTAAGAATTTTATTACAATTTTGTCTTCTTGGCTGAACGCCATTCTCTAACGATTTTTGTTGACATTTGGTTTCGATATGTAAATTAATGACGTCATTATGACGTAATTTTTTAGTGAGGGCCGTTCATAAATTACCAATTTGTAGATAAATATCTCAGGATAAAAACAGTTTTGAAATTTTGACAATCGATGAATATTTGCCAGTTTTATTCACATTATAAAAAGGGGTCCCGATTTATTGGGACACAGTGTATATAAGTTTTATATATTAATTATTATATGTACATGTATGTGTGTGAGTGTACGTGGCTACGTGCGTGTGTGTGTGCGCGTACGTGTATGTGTGCGTGTGAGCGTGCGTGCGTGTGTGAGTGTACGTGCGTGTGTGTATGTGTGTATGTGCGTGTGTGTATGTGCGTGTGTGTATGTGTGTGCGTATGTGTGTGCGTGTATGTGTGTGCGTGTGTGTGTGCGTGTATGTGTGTGTATGTGTGTGTGTGAGCTACTGTCAGGAAACAGAGCTGGACTTGCATATAAGAGCTGCGTGATCGGTCGAGTATCATCGAATTGCTTTTGCGATCATATTTTTCCGGTAATGCGCCACTCCTTCTCTTTCTCCTCTTCCTCCTCATCCTCTTCTTCCTCCTCCTCTTCCGCCTCCTCTTCTTCCTCCTCCTCTTCCTCCTCCTGGAATTGGAAGTGTTTTTGTTTACTCCAGTTTCAATTCGTATCGATAGCCTACTGATGCGTCCGAGCTCTTTAATGGAGGCTCTCAACGCTCATAACTGTCAACCACATCGCTCTTGTATTTATATATATATAATATATAACATATAAAATATAAAATATAATATACATAATGTATACATATAATATATATAATGTATATAATGTATATATAATATATAATATAATATATAACATATATAATATATGATATATATAATATATAATATGTATAGTTGTATACTGCGAATCGAAGCACTGAATGGGGGAAGTGGGGCTGATGCGATCTGATCGCGGAGGCGGCCGCACTGAATGGGGGAAGTGGGGCTGATGTGATCTGATCGCGGAAACGGCCGCATCTGATCGATTACGGAAACCATCCATGCAGGCAAGTCTCATTTTTGAGGTCGAATAACTCGGCCGTTGAGGAGGATTTAGTGTCTGCTGCAGCGAGGTATTCAGTGCATCAACAGATATATATATATCGACGTGAGCAAAGTATTATGTTATGCGATGTCAATGCGTGCATGAACGGAATGGCGGAGAATATCTCGTCTCCTTTGTTTCGCTCTCTCGCTTGTCTGCATTTCTACATTTCCTGTTTCGAACGCAGCTATCGGACTCTCTTTCACTCATAGTGGCCCACTCTTGTTTCTTCTCTTTGTATGATATAGCCCATTATCAGCATGTTTCTCATTCACTCTCTATTTCACTTTCTCTTTCTTATTCAATCTCTCTCAGTCTCTCTATTTTTTTCTCCTTCCCCCCTCTCTCTCTCTTTCTTTCTCTCTCTCTCTCTCTCTCTCTCTCTCTCTCTCTCTCTCTCTCTCTCCTTTCTTTCTTTCTCTTCTCTCTCTCTTTCTTTCTATTTCTTTCTCTCTTTCCAAATCTTTCTCTCTTTCTACATCTCTCTTTCACTCGTTTTCTTTCATTCGTATCTCTTTTTTATCTCTCTTTCTCTCTTTTTTTCTGTCTCCGTCTATCCAATTCCCCTTCTATTACACACTATTTATCTCAAGCGATTTCTTATGTTTTCTCTCTTAGACAGTTGATCTGCATAATTATATGTCTTCGTCTCTGTTAGGCTTCTTATCTGTTGCATTGTATCTGCCTTTATATGCTCGACTCTGTCTGCTACCTGTGTCTGTATTATTCTACTGTATACAGTTATACACTGTTGATTTATTTCGCTGCAATTTGTCTGTGTGTTTGTCTTGCCATGTCTCTCTGTCTGTCTCTGTCTATTTCTGTCTCTCTCGCTTTCTCTCTCTTACTCTCTCTTTTTCTGGCTGCCTCTGTCCCATTCTCTCTTAGACTGTCTGTCTCTCTCTTTCTATCTATTTCTCTGTCTATCTGTCTGTCTATCTGTCTGTCTGTTTCTCTTTATCTCTTTCCGTATTCTTATTCTTCTTCTTCTTTTCCCTCTTCCGTCAACCATTACGTTGACGATGAGGCCTTTACAAGACGTCGTCTCCACATTCCTCTGTCTCTTGCAGTGTCCAAATTCTTCCTCAGATCCATGTTTCTTTTCTTTCAGGTCTTCCATTTTGTTATCCATCCAGATCTTTTGCTGTCTTCCTCTGCTTCCTTTTCCACCACGTGGCTGTCCTGAGCCGCACTTGGTAGTCTTTCGTCGCCCATTCTTTTCACGTGGCCAAACCATGTGAGTCTTCTTTTCCTGATCTTGTCTACTACTGTTTCTTCCGCTCCTAGATCTTCCCGTGTCTTCTCGTTCCTGTTTCGATATCTCCTGCTCCTGCCCATTATTCTACGCAGCAAGCTCAATTCTGCCACGAGCAGCCGCCTCTCGTCCTCTTTTCCACTGTAACAGGCACCAGCACTCGGAGTCATAGAGTATAGTACCGGAATCACCATGCAGTGCTCCATATATACAGCCTCATCTTTGTTCCCGCATCGATATGCTGTCTTTCCGTATTGATGACTTTCAAATGGAAAACAGACGATCGGAAGACCCTTGAAATCCATTCAGGGAACGATCAGCGACGATAAAAACTGCACCGACCGACCGACCGACCAACCGACTGTCGCTGTCGCCCGAAGAATATCGCGAGCAGTCGCTGCTGCTGGTGTCACGTGATATTCTACCCCCTGAAAGCTATTGGGGGGGATGAATTAATCTATCCCCCGCGGATGGAATTAACCGGTCTAGACTATCCGGGGGGATGAACCGTTCTATCCTTTTTTTGAAAAATGCGTATAGTTGAAATTGTTTCCTCTAATCAAAATTTAAAGTGACTCTAATTGTTTTCAGTGTCCTAAGCAATGTTCAGAAAAAGGCAACTCGAATTTATTTAGTGACTCTGAGTGCTCTTAAGTGTTTTAAATATTCTAAGTGCTCTAAAACAAAAGCAAAAAATTATCTAGTAGAAATAAGAATACCTGTTAGCGTCATTGTTCAAAACAAAGCAGATGAAAATTAATTTGCAAAATAAATACACGCGGAAGTGGCTTTTTCGACTTTTCTTCATTGGGGGGATACAATTAATACGGGGGATACTCTATTTCGTGACACCGGCACTTCCGTTTCCTCGTCGTTCAATTATCGCCCATCGCGTACGAAAGAGATCAGCCGCCGACGCAAGCTTTGGTTTCATTGCACCATAAAGAATGTTCAACGAAGGCGGCTCATATGTCACACTAAACTTCAGACAACAGGCAGGAAACAATCAAAACGATCCTTATTCGTTGATTTTGATGTGAAATTTATCCTCGTGGTGTGCACATACATTTGTAATTGTTTGGCTTCCATTGAGTGCAGATTTTGTCGTATACGTCGTAGGTTCAGATTCGACCATATAGTATTTATATTATTAATCAGGTGAAAATAATTATACTGTCAATGTTTTGCTACGAAAAGCGAGCAGTCTTTGGCTTTGTGTAGGCTAAGTGCAGAATGCAAAATTCCAATGGCTACGCATTCCGAAGTCCTTATAAATGAACAATACGCTTGAAAATAATAATCTTAATTTTATCTACGAACGAGTCAGACTGTTGCTACGTCTCAAGTAAATATATTGCTTATTTTAAAGGGTTCTATATGTTGACTCACACGTTTGGGTCGTTGTTCTTGAATATCTTAAGTGAATGAGGCAATGTTACATAATTTTTTATAAGATGATTACTTTACATAATTATATGCCCACTAGGCATCACGTACCCTACATGTGGGCAATTACCCAACATTTACAAGAACTTATAAGAGGATCAAGTGTGACATTTCTTCACCACTGATTTCGTCCCATAACTATTAAGTATTAGCGGGGGATAAAACTGGCTGCCCAAGAGGTTCGTATACGAAGTGCTCATAGTGTTGTACACGGCATTTGGCCACGTTTCGCCGCCCAATAATCGCATGTGTTGCGATGGACACTGCGTCCGAGGCTTCTTTTGAGGAATT
This sequence comes from Lumbricus terrestris, assembly GCA_949752735.1. Taxonomy (NCBI): domain Eukaryota; kingdom Metazoa; phylum Annelida; class Clitellata; order Crassiclitellata; family Lumbricidae; genus Lumbricus; species Lumbricus terrestris. Next base: position 13,747,398 of record OX457045.1, on the reverse strand, counting down.
TTTATAGGACTACACAGTGCACAAGTCCTTCACTCGCAATTGCTCAGCCCTTCGGGGTGAAACTCCGATGCAGTGTCCGCTCGGTAGTCGGGAGCGCCTCTGAGTAGGGAGCTTGAAGGCGCGCTCTAACAAGTGCATATAGCCTACAAACATACACACGTGAAGATCCCTCTGTTCCCGTCTTCCATGGTGAACTATTTCAAATCGGATGACAGAAAACATGTTCAACTATGTATATTTAATTGCACAAGACAGGGCTGTTTTAAAGAAATTTTTAGAACTGCACAACTCCTTTCCTTTCCCATCATCCATGGTAAATTACTTCCAATCGGAGTACAACGACCTTTTGCTAGTTTTAACTGTACAGAAGTGCTTCTGAAACAGCACAAATCCAGTTAGAATTGCACATTTTGTGTACAACTGCACGTTAAAAAAGCCCAGGCACAGGATACTTTTGCAGCTGTGCAGATTCACTTAGAACTGCATTATTTTTTAAGAGCTGCACGCTAAAAGAAGTCGTATATGATGCCGACTGAAAGAGGGAGTGACCGTATATATATAGTGGCCGGCCGGCTGAACTGATTAGAAGGAGACTTAATCAGATGGCAAATGTCGTCCGCTGCGTTGATCCATCATCTGTTCGTGTTGGGAAGAGAGAGAGGGTAATTAGTGATCGCCGACAGGACCCGACAAAAAATTCTTCATCACATCACCAGCGCTGGTCACAGCTGCTGCGGATGCTGAGTCTGTTGCTGCTGCTGCTGGTGCTGGTGGTGCTGATGCTGATGCTGCTGATGCTGCTGGTGGTGCTGATGCTGGTGCAAGTCGTCAGCAAATTAAGTAGAGGACGCACCGGCAGCAAATTAAGTCGTGGACGGTAAATCTATTTTACGATGCACATCTGCATAATGCCTCGCAACCACTTCTAACTCTCTTTCTGTCTGTCTGTCTGTGAACCTGTTTGTCGCTGTATACCTACCTGTATGTTTTTATCTATTTGTTTGTATGTCTATCTGTCCGTCAGTCAACCTGTCCGCCTTTCTAATTGTTTGTCTCTGTTTGTCTCTGAAAGTAAGTCTAATAATTATTGTCTCCACTTTTGCTTGCATCCGCATGTACTGTCTGTCTGTCTTGTGCTCCTGAAATGGTTACTAAATATGTATCTCTATCTGTCTGTCTGTCATAACATTCTCATCCTCTCCACTTCTCTCTTACAACCTCTGCCTCTATTATATTTGTGCCTTTATCACACTAAATTGTTTTCTCTCTGTTTCCTCTTTATCATGCACTTTGGTGACTTTGCCACTCTATGTGTCCTTCGCCGTAGGTCTATATAGGTCCATACTTACCAACCCTCCCTTCCGTCTCATTCTTTCCATATTGCGTCTCTCTATCTTGGACTACTATTTGTTCATGCTTTAACAACTGTTCCATCTCCTTGGAACAAACCCCACCATTTTCACAATGAATATCTGTCCCATCTACGAACTCACCAAAACAATACTGCTTGCAATAGATCTCCGCATGTCTTTCATTCAAAACACTGCGAACAGTACTCTTGTGCAATAAAAAAAAACCAAGAACTCTATTTTTCACAAATCCTGCTCACACGATATCTCTCCTTCACGTCACCTTTTAAACTCTAAGCACCATTCACCTCAACTGCCTGCTTGACTCTCCGGATCCAGACCCACTGCCTATAGATTTTGTTTTCATTCAGCGCCTGTGAATAAGCTGGCTCCCACGAAGCCAAGACTTCGCTCTACAGAATTTGCGAGTTTACGATTACGAGTGAAGTCATATTCGAGACTTTTGAAATAAATATGTTAATATCCTCAAAGGGGGATTCTATGTATAGCATTCACACACAAATGTAAGGACGTATACATGTAGGTACACTTCCCCACACACTAGAATCGCAAAGTGGTCATCTTGGCACTTTAATATTAACACTGGAATACTGGTTATTGGATGATTCTAATATTCTGCAGACGAATTCTTAAGCGTCGATATTAACACAAATATATTAGTAGGCCTATATATTAACAATTTTGATCTATTATAGAAATATACTAAGTGATATTAATATAGCTATTAGGGCCTATTATAGCCCTATATATGTGGCGTTTCAGCCACAAGACGATAAACTCCAACCGGCGGCCTTGTCAAACTGAAGCTGGAGACAGGCAGGAGCCACGGTGACGCTCCTAAAGCAGCCCAACCGTGTAGTTAGAGTCATTAATAAGTAAGGCATAATTTCCTCTAGCAGAAATATGCGCTACGAAAATATGCGCTATTAGAGCGCGACCACTGCGCTATAAAGCGCGACCGTTAGTTAATGCCTGTGGAACACAGCTGGAAGCAGGCGAGAGCGAAGATGAGGCATTTATAGCCAAATCGCTATGGAACGCTCTTAGGTATTTTAGTATCCTTGGAATAAATAATTTTCTGGCCGTCCAATAATCTTAATTTTAGGCGTAGGTTACGTAGAAGTCGTTTGGGAAACGATAGAAAGAAACCCGGTGACGATCCGACAATAAATGGATTTTTGGCGAATTATCCAAGATTTTTCACATGCTGAAAAATCGTGCTAAAACAGTGATATTCCGGTGGAATAAAGCCTGCCACACGGTGCTTCGCTATATACGTAGAGTGATGGCGATCACTCTATGGGCAATGAATATTAACTCTGTTCGTTTCATTGCTCTCCACGCAATCTTGGCACGTTGAATTGACATTGCTACGTTGGTTTGTTGGTGTCCAAACGCTTTCTGGTGAATTTGACGAGAAATATTGTATCCGGAGCGAATCCGCACCCGCGGAGGTTAAACGTTACCTGCGGTGACGTTCGAACGGCGGCTGACTGGGCATCGCCCCGCTTCGACGCACCAGGGAGAGTTGGTGGTGGCTCATCCCGTCTTACTTGCAACTGTCTCCTGGCGTACAGCGCCGTGTTCTCTGACTGTTGGAGGAGTTTTACTGACTGTCATAGCCAGTGGTATTGGTTTGTCGAAGACGTTGAGTGCTTGTAACGTAAAATAAAGCAGTTTTACCGCCCTGATCGAGGCTCCGGCGTCGTGCAGGCCTAGGCACCCTGTCCGCCACGAGCCCGTCAGCATCATACATATCGAATATTGTCACTCGTAAAACTCGTTAGTGTGCTAATCCTCGGTACAGGAAAGGCAAGTGGTTGTTTCGGACTATCGTCCCCTGTTGTCCATAATACGCCGTTCGCTTTCGGAGCGGCCGGAGGCTCGATAGAACGTATTGCCTCGTGCAGTAACCATTTCTTTCCTCCTGCGACAATTCGCGGTTCCATCGTATCTGGTTAAACTTCCAGTGTTTGCGGCAAAGGAATTGCCCTGTACGTGTGACATAGCACTGCAACCGAGATTCGGCGGCCCGCGTCGGTTAATCTGCACGGCCAGCCAAAGGCGAGCGCGCAACCGTCGATAAGCGGTAAGGCCTCGTCTGTTGAACTTGAGTTACCTGCGGCTGCACATACGTCTTGCCACCAGGCGAGCGAGTGAGAATACGGCCTCTTGGCTTTTACAGTATATGAGTTTCTTTCCTCTTGTGACAAATGACTTTTCCATTGGGGTGAAGCCTCGACCGAGTTAACCACCGCGCCAGGAGAGCGCAAGACTTGGACCTTCGCGGTCATCAGACCTACGACTCCTCGTTGGTGTCCATTGCATGTCAGCAAGACAAGATTTCTGAACAATTCATATAATATAGCGTATACATTTCGACCCAGCATCTGCTGCTGAGCGACGGGTCCGGTCTCGTAGGACTCAGCCCCCTACGGACCTCGGCCACGCCAGCGAGCGCCTCGCCGCGAAGGCGGTTAAAAACAGAACACGGGTGGAGAGAGACCCGTTGATAGACTTGGTTACTCATAACATTCCTGCCTACGATCGGAAAGCGGTGTTGGTGACTGCATTGAAAGCTTCCACACCGTCTTGCTTGGACACCGTCCGCCCCGGACGTGCCGTCATTCAGTGTCGCGGGCGCTGCCCGGACGATCGACGCCTCGTGCGCCCAGTGTATCTTTCGTCATTCCAGCTTGGCTGTGAACTTTGATTCGGATTTAGTGGCACCTTGAAAACAATACACCGGTTTCGTTGGTCATTGGTTTGCCTCGGACCGCGCGTTGGATTGAGGGCTCAAAGTTCGTCGCGCCTTCTATTCCCCGCGTGGCCGACCGCCGGCAACGAGTCTTCGGGCGGCGCACATTCTGCCTCGGCGGATCGTGTAAAACCCATTGCCGTTGACTACGTCAGTGTTGAGTGAAATACCGAAGCAGAATACTATCAATCGAAAACTTGGGTGAAGTACGTCCCTTCGGGAGCTGTACCGGTACCCGGCCGAAGCGGCATCGACGTCGAGTCCTGGTGTCCGTGAGTGGCCTACTCGGTGAAAGTTGACTCTACAGTGGTGAAACCTGCATCAGATCGTGCGCCGCATACGATTTGCCCGTGAAAGTGTCGAGAAAACCGGTCTAGCTCGTCCCGTTCGAGAGTTAGAGCCGAATAAGTGAATCTGCCCGAGGAGTAGCGAAAGTGCGTTGCTGTTCTGTTCGCGTGCTATCCCCGCGGTCGCCCGGACGAAGTAGTTGCGCACTGAATAACTTTGGATCCCGTGGTCGGATCGGTTTGAACTAAGCGACAATCTAGTTCATCTCGACGAGTAGAAGACATCTCCTGTTAAGGGTTTGTCTGTATCTGTTACGGTTCCAAAGGTATAGTCTGGAGGAAACGCCTCGTGCGTGAAGAGGACTTAGCCGATTTCCTGGTCTTTCGCCTTGTGCAGCGGAGACCGGCCGCGTTTTCAGCGGCTTTGCCATCTGTCGTCCGATTCGTTCAATCTTGGTGTCAGATTGTGCGTCTCGTTGAGTGGGACAAGTTCGTCGGAAGAGAGTTAAGCGATATCTGGAAGGGTTTCGACGGTAGGAGCTCGCGAAGAGTTTTCCCCGGTCGTTTCCCGTAGAGTTCGGTTACGCGGCGCCGCGACCAAGCGAGTGACCGCAGCCGACAGGTCTGTGTGGGCAACGCGCAGTGCCCTAGGTCTGCGAGTGTATTGCGATATTCTTTGACTACCGAATATCTTTCCTTTCACCTCTGGTCTTTGAATCGGCTAGTAGCAGAGCCGTTGATACGATCGCTTGGCTATATCAGCCGCCGTTGATCAGCGTTGGTTGAAGTCCAAGGTAGATACCGGCCACGACTGGTCGAGTGAGTGTAACTTTGTGAGTTGTTGTGCGACTGTTGTAAAGTTGGTGTCAGATTGAACGTCACGCCGAGTTCTATCTTGTATACGTGTGAGTGTGTTACCTGTTCCTTGGGAAGGGCTTCGGAAAGCGATTCTTTGGCCGTCGCCCGTGTATTTCCCTTGTGTTACGTATCTTTGTCTGTTCTTATCCGATCGGGTCGATCTTGGTGGCGTCCGGATCAGCGCACCCAGACGACCGTGACTGTAACGCCTGTGAGAGAGCATCCTTGGTGGATCAAACGGTGAAGGCTCGACAAGCTTTACTTCGCCGAAACTACGGTTTTCCCCGCCCGGTCGAGGAATTCGTAGTCGCAAAGTTAGGGTTAAACGTAGCTGCCCTAACAGCTCCCTTTAGTTTACGCAGCGTGTCCCGGTTCCATAAGTCATAAGTTAATTTAGTTAAGGAAGTTGTGTATCCCTTAGCTAATTTTTAAGCCCCCTATACGGGAGCGATGCTGGTCTGTGGACAGTAAACGCGACCCAGAAGCGTTACGGAAGTCAGTTACCGTTGGCGCCTGTGGCGGCGAAAGAGTCGACAGTTCCGAGTACAAGTGTGCGCCTTTCTTTCGGGATAGCGCGGGGTTGAGTGAGAAACAAGTACGCGAGCGCCTGGCAAGCGCCGTATTCCTGGTTACGAGTGACTTCGCTGTTGCGCGAATTGTGAAATAGTTTCGCTTCCAGCGAACTATACGGGTGGTCTCCCTAAAGGCCTGGTACCAGAAAAACATATACGAAGAATTTGACTGTCCCGTTGCGGACAAAGGACAATGGTGGTGGCACAATATCGGTTAGGGTTGGATCCCCTAGAGTGGAGTTGGTGTCGCCTTCTATGGCCGACCTCATGGCAGCGCCAGGTATTACCTGTTAGAAGTGACGGCGCGTCGGCAACTCGCTGTAACATGGTGCGAAAGAACACAGTGCATGCGGAGGAGAAAGCGAAGTTGGCGGCCGTGAAAAGGAGCTCTAAGCGAGGGACCTCTGCCCGAAGAGTGAACCCTGTTTCGAGGATTGGCCATCCTGGAGCTCGGGATGTTACCCCCAAGGTGACCGCGGGCGGGGCAGCATCAGGATCCGACGCTACAGAGCTATACACCTTGTTTCGGGCCTCTTTGCCTGGACATTCTTCTCCAGTGGCACAGATGCGAGTAGAGGATATGACCGATGGGTCAGAGTACGAGGCAAGGCACCGTGTTGCCGTCGAGCGGGCCGGAGAGCGTTTCAGTGGTACCAGAAGTGGGGTTTTAGCAAACACTTCTGAAAGGGTACCTGCGGCTGAGTCTGGTCGGATTGAAGGTGATTCGGAGGCTGAGAGAGATGCCTATGGCGATTTTGGGCGTCTTGACTACCGGCCTGTTGACTATTTTGGTGCTCGTCCAAAGGTTCGGCCTCAAGTCTCGACTGGTGACTTGATAACATTGGATGGAGTTGGTCCGTCTGAATCTGTTGGTGGACGTCCACGTTCTGCAACGTCTGGAGTTGAGAACTGGTTACGAACTGTTCCTGAAATCGGCGGCGGAAGTCGACCGAGATTATTACAAAACACAGTTACTTCTGGTTACGTACGTGAAACAATACAGTTACCGTCCCCCGTTGTGTCTGATGAGAATTTGGGTCGTGATCCGAGAACGAGTCGTAGTCCTCGAGTACAGCGCTCGGAGGCAAGCGAACGTGCTTCAGCTGTGGGTGAAGCGGGTGGTGAATTTCGGTCTCGACGGAGAGACGCGGAAGACATTGATGTGAAAGCGGAGCTGCTAGCCTTACGACAAGGTATGGCGTGGATAATGAGGAAGTTTGAGGAACGGCCAGTGCCGGTGGCACGAGAAAATGATTCGATGCGAGTGCAGCTGTCGAGAGCAGAGAGTTACCCCGAGCATCGAGAGGCCCGTAGAGAGACGGTGCCGATGGAAGTATGGTCTCGTGTGCAAGGACCGCCGGAGGTCAGGCGCTTGACCGAAAGTTACCGTGAACAAGAGGTTACGAGAAAACCTGAACGGGTTCGTGACTCTACGGTTCCTATGGAAGTACGGCCGAACGTTGAAACGGAATACCGTGAATTACCGAGTGTGGCTCCGAGACCGGCGAAAGCCAGGGCACGGATAATGTCGTCAGACGATGCATCTACCGAAGCTGATATTAATTATCGGAAGATGACGCCTGACAGGAAAAATGTGAGCCGGCAAGCTTACAAGGCGGGTGAACGTCCGCGTACGTTGAGATTTGATGACGTAGATGGTAACAAAAAGGCAGCCGCGCTGGTGCCTAAGGGTAAAGCGGTACGAGAATTTGGTCGCCCCGTTCGTGAAGCAGTGGAGCGGAGACCGCGTCGGTCGGCAAGGCTAACCAAGAAGTCTGAGAAGGAGCCGTCGAGTGAAGAAGACAGTTCACCGATTAGGCCTTCTGGTCGAACGTGCAAGAAAGCGACGGCGCTTGGGAGGAGCAAACCCAGCGGCCATCGCGGGAGTCCGAGTTCAGGAGATGACGACGACTCCGGTGACGACAGTGATCGCCCGCGACGAGGTCATCGCAGGGTTGGAGTACGACGGTTGCCTGTTGATGGCAAGAAAAGCACAACAGCGGCTGATCGTGGAATTCGCATAAAGTTAGAGAAATACGATGGGAAGACAGCCATCGCTGCCTTTCTGGCTAAGTTTGAGGTGTGTGCACGGTGCAACAACTGGAGTGATCAGGAGAGGGCTGATCAGCTCATGTGCGCGTTGACAGGACCAGCTTCGCAGTTGTTATGGGACATGGGTGCCCAGAAGGATGTTACGTGGCAATCCCTTGTTGAAGAGCTTAAGGCCCGGTACGGTTCCGAAGAGCAGACAAGGTTGTATCGTGTGAAGCTTCGGGCTTATAGACAGAGCCCCGGTGAGACGTTGAGTGCTGTTGTGCAGGAGGTAAGACGCTTGATGGTCTTAGCCTACCCAGGACCAACCAATGAAGTTGTCGAAACGGTCGCTTGCGACGCGTTTATCGATGCGTTGTTGAACCAGGAGTTGGCTCAGAAGGTGAGGGAACGAGAACCCGTTAACCTAGAGTCGGCTTATAAACACGCAGTCCGGTTAGAAGCGTACGGTCGTCCGGCCACGTCTGGAGTGGAGGTCGACCGGAGACATGGCAGGGTGAAGACGACGAAAGAGGCCCCAGCGACGAGTGAACAGCAGAATCGGCGCGTGGAGGACCTCGAGCGGAAGTTAGAAAATCTGACAAGAGAACTGGGTCGGATGAACATGAGACAGGATTCTGGAGTACAGACAGGAAAACCAATGCAGTACGAGAGGTGGAATAATCCGGGTAGGGCACCGGATGGGCCGTGGCGAGGCGAGCGGCCGGCGTTTCAACGTCGCGACGTTCAGCCGGACCGCTGGCAAAACTCAGAGATTGAATGTTTCCGGTGTCGACGTAAAGGGCATGTGGTCAGAGATTGCCCGCAGCCTGCGCCTGAGCGAAGAGAGGACACGAAAGGCCCGGAGCCTGTGAAGAGCGAATCTGCGAAGGAACCGTCGCAGAATCGAATGGTTCACGGTAGCCGAATGGCTTACGTTGTTGCCCGCCTGGAGGGGACACGTCGAAACTGTCTTCTTGACTCTGGTAGTGAATTGTCCCTGGTTCCACGGTCGTTTGTGTCTCCTGGTAAAGTGACGTCGTCCAGTCAGCGGTTACTGGCTGCGAACGGTAGTGAAATTCGTGTAGACGGTGAAGCTACGTTGAGACTTGGTATTGGTAAGCAATGGTATGCCTTACCTTGTCTGGTTACAGACCAAGTGACTGAGGTCATCTTGGGATTGTCATGGCTAGAGGTGAATCAGGCTCGTTGGGACTTCTCTGGTCGTTGTGTCTTTTTGGGCGACAGAAAGATTCCGCTAAAAGAGTTGTCTACCGAACTTATGTGTCGTAGGGTTATCGTGCAGAGCGACATTATGGTTCCGGCTAGATGTGAACTGAACGTCCCGATGTCTGTTGTGTATCCCCATTTGCAAGCTGATACGGAAGCTTGGACGACTACGCCTACTGAAGTGTCCAGAGGCTTGGTGATTGGTCGAACTCTAGTGACAGGCAAAGAGTCGACGGTGTACATTCGAATGGTGAACGTTGGCGACAATGATGTGGTGGTTGGTAGCGGAACCGAGTGTCGGTTGGAGCGAGTGGAGTTACTCGGTAGCACCAGCTCGTCTCTGGAAGCGTCGCGCCACCATGGGCGACCGCCGGCAAGAGTGTGTATGACGGCTAGTCAGTCGGTCGACCCGGAGGCCGAGACAGTCTTGAAGCGACTATGGGAAGAGGTTCCTGACACGGTTACGGTAGAGGAAAGAGCTCGGTTGCGGGAGCTGATTTTGACTTATCGGAATACGTTTTCGCTTGGCGAAAAGGATCTCGGTTACACAGCCGTTATCCAACACGAAATAGATACACAGCAAGAGAGGCCTGTTCGTCAGACACTGAGGCGACAACCCCTTGCGATGATACCTGAAATCGACCGCCAGGTCGAGGATATGTTGACCCAAGGGATTATCGAGCCTTCCATGTCGGAGTGGGCGTCGAACGTTGTGATGGTGAAGAAAAAGGACGGGAGCATGCGCTTTTGCATCGACTACCGCCAGTTGAATTTGAAGACCCGGAAAGACGCGCACCCGTTGCCGTTAATCCGTGAGAGTCTGGATACTCTCGGTGGTGCCCGTTGGTACAGCACGTTCGATCTCAGGGCAGGTTATCACCAGATGGCCTTGCACCCGCGAGATAAGCATAAGACAGGATTTATTACGAGAAGGGGTAGTTTCCAATTCAAGGTTCTACCTTTCGGTCTCTGCAACAGTCCCGCCTCGTTTTGTCGTCTCATGAACCTGGTGTTGACTGGTCTCAATTACGATATCTGTTTGGTCTACCTAGACGATATCATCGTGTTTTCCCGTGACGTCGAGACTCACATGAAACGTTTAGAGATGGTGTTCAAGAGGTTGCAGGAATACAATCTTAAACTGAAACCGTCTAAGTGCCACTTGATGCAGCAAGAGGTACTGTTCCTTGGTCACGTTTTGAGCGAAGATGGTGTCGCGACGGACCCGAGTAAAATCAGGGCCGTCGAGGACTGGAGTGTTCCGAAAAACCTGCGTGAAGTACGATCCTTCATCGGTTTGTGCTCCTATTATCGTCGATTCATTCATGACTTTGCGGTAGTAGCGCAACCTTTGCACGTGTTAACTCGTAAGAATGTCCCGTTCCGATGGTCTGAAGAGTGCCAGACCGCATTTGTGGAGTTGAAGCGGAGATTGGTGTCGTCTCCAATTCTAGCGTTACCGGAAGACGAAGGTCAGTATGTCCTAGATACGGATGCGTCGGCCTACGCGGTAGGCGCGGTCTTATCTCAGGTACAGGAAGGCGAAGAAAGGGTTATCTGTTATGCTAGTCGGTTACTGTCTACGGCTGAGCGTAACTACAATGTGACACGTCGGGAGTTATTGGCCGTGATCTACTTTCTGAAAGAGTTCCGCCAGTACTTGCTTGGAAAGAAATTCTGTCTGCGAACAGACCATTCTGCGTTGCAATGGCTACGGAGAACCCCCGAACCCATTGGGCAACAGGCCCGTTGGCTTGAAACGATTGAGGAGTTTGACTTCGAGATTGTTCATCGGGCTGGTACAAAGCACGGTAACGCGGACGCGATGTCCAGAGGTCCCATGGGAGCAGGACCTGAGGAGGAAGACGTTGCGGAGGAGAGCGCAGCGTGGATCTGTCCCGTCGCCGAGGCAAAGCCTGTTGCGGCCGCGCCTGTCGAAGACGTGGGTCAAGATCTCGGTTGGTCGAAGGAGTCGTTGCGAAAGGAGCAGCTAGACGACCGAAAGATTGGTCCGGTTTTAGCTTGGAAGGAGTCGGGTCGTCAGCCCACGGAACTGGAGGCGGCGGCGCTGAGCGAAGAAACGAAGACAGTGCTGAGTCAATGGGAACTGTTGGAAGTTCGCCAGGGTGTCTTGTTTCGGAGATGGTTAAAGGGGAGTACTGGTGAGACTGAACGATACCAGTTGGTTGTGCCATTCATGCTTCGGCATGAGATGTTTAAGGTTACGCACGGAAGTTTTGCTGGTGGGCATTTCGGTGTGCGAAAGAGCCTTGAAAAGTTGAAACGGAGAGCGTATTGGCCGAGTTGGAAGAATGATGTACGACGTTGGTGTCAGCGTTGTGATAACTGTGCCCGGTATCGAAGAGAGAAGCCTCCGAGACAAGGTCTTCTGCAATGTCCCGTGATCGGTGAACCTATGGAGAGATTCGGAATTGACATTACCGGACCTCATCCTGTGTCGACTAAGGGCCACAAGTACATTTTGACTGCGATCGATTACTTTTCGAGATGGGCCGAGGCTCTGCCCATAAGGAACCAAGAAGCTACTACGGTAGCAGAGACTCTTATGGTGCACGTCTTTTCACGTTTTGGTATGCCGCGTCAGATTCTGACCGACCAGGGCTCGTGCTTTGAATCGGCGTTGTTCCAGGAATTGTGTAAACGTATGGAGATCGACAAGGTACGAACGACTCCGTACCATCCGTCTGGTAATGGTATGATCGAACGCTTCCACAGGACTTTGAATTCGTTGCTTGGGAAAGTTGTGTCTGTACGGCAGCGAGATTGGGACGTCCATCTTCCCTACGTGATGGCCGCTTATCGCTCGACTGAACATGATGCCACTCAGCGAACGCCGAATTTTCTGTTCCTGGGTCGTGAAAACCATACTCCGTTGGATTTGATTCTTGCCCAATTGATAGACTGTGATCGACCGCCTGAGGTAGAGGTGGAGGAATATGTTGCGAAGCAACAGGAGACTATGGAAGTCGCGTATCAGCTGGTGAGAGAGCAGCTGGGGAGGATAGCTGATCGTCGGAAGAAGGCTTACGACCTACGGGTCAAGCCGAGTCAGTTCTCCGTGGGAGACTGGGTGTATTACTACTACCCACGGTTACGGTGCGGCAGGAAGATCAAGTGGACGCGAGTCTACACTGGTCCGTTCCTGGTCACACAAGTCTTGAACCCGGTCCTGTACAGAATACAGAGGAGTGTCAGATCGCTGGCGATGGTCGTTCACGTGGATAAGCTAAAGCGGTTCTACGGTGATCACCCGCGCAGCTGGTTGTCGGAAGCGGTTGAGGAGTCCCCCGTGGACGCTGGCCCGTTTCCCGGAGACACCGAGTTGGTGGGATCCAGTGTAATCCCCGCGGAGTCCCCCGCGCCTGTTGAGGGCAGCGTCGAAAGTCCCCGTCGACGCTCGACGCGGCGTACGTGCCGGTCGAACTAGCTTGAGAGCTAGCGGTGAGTGACATCGCCGCTTAATTGCGGGAGTTCGAAGAACAGTGAGAGTTTTGGTTCCTTTTTGATGAATAACTTTTCGTTCTGGTGGCAAAGTGGGCACCAGGTGGTGCGAGAGACGCGAACTGGGTCTCTACACCGCTTAATTGCGGTGGTTTGTGAGTCTGTCGATGGACAGCGTACTTGGTTTCCTTTTGATGACATCTTTTCAGTTATACGCCTGTCATTTCAGTGGTACACAGAAGATGAGAGATGCGCTCTCGGCGTTTCTTATCTTCGCGTAATGGCGATGGTTCCCTGAGACTGGTGAAGTTTCGTTGAGTTCTTTTGAATCTGCTGACCGCTGATCACGGTGGGACTTTCAGTGCGGTTTGCCTGAAGACTCAAAGTCCGAGTCATTTTACGTTTGATCACCTGTTTCTTTTAATGGTAGGTGATGGGATGGACGGACATCCCAGGTGAAGAGATAGTGTGGCGACTTTTCTCTTCTTAAGGTCCCCTAGCCTACGGGTTAGGTGGAGCCTAGGTCTCGAGACAGAGGGGCTCCTAAGGTTGGTAGTCTAGGAGGGAGGCTAGCTACCAGTAGAGTGGCGTGGAATTCTCGCACTAGGTAGTGCTTGGGGAGAATGTCCGGTGGTAGTTGGGATCGTCTTGCACCTGCCTAGCTGACGGACGTAGGTAACGTCGGGCGGGGTCTTAAGTCAAGCTTTCCTGTGTTTGAGGTCTTGCGCCGTAAATGCCAGTCAGTGCTTGGTTGCGGATTCTCGTGAGGTAACGGATTGGAGTAATCGTCCGGGTACCTGGGTAAGCGTTTCAGTGGTGCCACTCTACAACTGTCTTTACGGTTCCTTGCTCGCTAATCGTGCTTAGGGTGAGGATGTTTCTGTCGCGAGTGATAATCTCTGATCCTGAAGCCGGTGCGTAGCATCGATGAACGGCACGGAAAGACACAGTGGACAAAGGCCGATGGTTCGCTTAATGCGAAGATTAGTAAAATTGTCGGGTCGACAATGATTATGTTCCTTTTGATGATTCGTATATATGAAACGCCACTGTGCTAAGGGAGCGTTTCAATCGACTTGTGGTTCCGAGGACACAAGGGAAGCTGCTGGAACGGACAAACTGCTGCTGTCGTAGGTTCGATCCTTGAACGTTTTGGTTGGCCTATGTATTCGTGTTAGGTCCCACGCATGTTCGACCACGCGTTTCTTTTGTGTTAATAAAAACCCCACTTCTGGACCTGGCGGCTCGACAGCGCCCTGATCTACAGATGTGAGGGATTACGGAAGTTTGCCATGTGACAGTCTGTGTTGGCTAAAGGCCATATCTACCCCACTTCTGGTTCTGGCGGCTTCCTGGCGCCTCGATTGCCTGGATGGTGGATAGATGCGAGGCGACGACGGAGAACGGAGTACCCCATCTCTGGTCTGGACGTCTCAACGGCGCCCTGACCGCACGGAGATGAGGGGAACGAAAAAGGAATTGACGGTGAGAATGGAGTACTCCACTTCTGGTCTCGGCGTCTCGTCAACGCTTTGACCACATAGAAGCGAGGGGAACGAAGGGAAAACTGACGGTGAACGTGTGTGAGCGGATTACCCCACTTCTGACCTTGGTGGCTCGCAGCACCCTGGTCGATAGATTTGGTGGTCGTGTAAATTTGGTAGTGCAGACCCTACCGCGAGGAAAGAGTCGTTGAAACGACGTGAGTGAAAGGATACCCCACTTCTGACTCTGGTGGCTCGCAGCGCCTTGGTCGTGTAGAAGTTGGTGGTAGCAGACCGTGGTAAACATGGCCCCACTTCTGATCCTGGCATCTCGACAACGCCTTGATCACATAGACTTGGGTGAGCCAGACGTTCGGTAGTGCAGACCCTACCGGTGAGAGAGAACTGTAGTGCCATAAATGGTGGACTCCTGGGTGGAGTTGGTATAAGTAATTTAAGGGAACTCGACTTCTGGTGTTGGACAAACTCCTTAAGTTAGGGCCCTGCGTGAGGAATTACTGGTGTGACTGTTTTGCGTTGTAGGTGAAGCCGAGGAACTGGAGCTGGATCGGCTAGAGTACGAGAGATCCCGGTGAGGATCGGAAGACGAAGGCGGATCTACGTATCGAATGACGCCTAGAATTGATACATTGCATAACATTGAAACTTTGCTGGAATTGTTATGACTTTGTATGTGAATGTTGTCTTGATCGGAGGACAGCGTGTTAGTGTTTTCCTCCGAGGGGCTTAAATCTAAGTAGATAAGTCCCGGGGACGGGAGGGTAAATATCTCGTGCCGAGATTGTAGAGTAAGTGACCCCGATGCTCCGCATCAGCCGGAGAGGTGGAGAGTGTGGCGTTTCAGCCACAAGACGATAAACTCCAACCGGCGGCCTTGTCAAACTGAAGCTGGAGACAGGCAGGAGCCACGGTGACGCTCCTAAAGCAGCCCAACCGTGTAGTTAGAGTCATTAATAAGTAAGGCATAATTTCCTCTAGCAGAAATATGCGCTACGAAAATATGCGCTATTAGAGCGCGACCACTGCGCTATAAAGCGCGACCGTTAGTTAATGCCTGTGGAACACAGCTGGAAGCAGGCGAGAGCGAAGATGAGGCATTTATAGCCAAATCGCTATGGAACGCTCTTAGGTATTTTAGTATCCTTGGAATAAATAATTTTCTGGCCGTCCAATAATCTTAATTTTAGGCGTAGGTTACGTAGAAGTCGTTTGGGAAACGATAGAAAGAAACCCGGTGACGATCCGACAATAAATGGATTTTTGGCGAATTATCCAAGATTTTTCACATGCTGAAAAATCGTGCTAAAACAGTGATATTCCGGTGGAATAAAGCCTGCCACACGGTGCTTCGCTATATACGTAGAGTGATGGCGATCACTCTATGGGCAATGAATATTAACTCTGTTCGTTTCATTGCTCTCCACGCAATCTTGGCACGTTGAATTGACATTGCTACGTTGGTTTGTTGGTGTCCAAACGCTTTCTGGTGAATTTGACGAGAAATATTGTATCCGGAGCGAATCCGCACCCGCGGAGGTTAAACGTTACCTGCGGTGACGTTCGAACGGCGGCTGACTGGGCATCGCCCCGCTTCGACGCACCAGGGAGAGTTGGTGGTGGCTCATCCCGTCTTACTTGCAACTGTCTCCTGGCGTACAGCGCCGTGTTCTCTGACTGTTGGAGGAGTTTTACTGACTGTCATAGCCAGTGGTATTGGTTTGTCGAAGACGTTGAGTGCTTGTAACGTAAAATAAAGCAGTTTTACCGCCCTGATCGAGGCTCCGGCGTCGTGCAGGCCTAGGCACCCTGTCCGCCACGAGCCCGTCAGCATCATACATATCGAATATTGTCACTCGTAAAACTCGTTAGTGTGCTAATCCTCGGTGCAGGAAAGGCAAGTGGTTGTTTCGGACTATCGTCCCCTGTTGTCCATAATACGCCGTTCGCTTTCGGAGCGGCCGGAGGCTCGATAGAACGTATTGCCTCGTGCAGTAACCATTTCTTTCCTCCTGCGACAATTCGCGGTTCCATCGTATCTGGTTAAACTTCCAGTGTTTGCGGCAAAGGAATTGCCCTGTACGTGTGACATAGCACTGCAACCGAGATTCGGCGGCCCGCGTCGGTTAATCTGCACGGCCAGCCAAAGGCGAGCGCGCAACCGTCGATAAGCGGTAAGGCCTCGTCTGTTGAACTTGAGTTACCTGCGGCTGCACATACGTCTTGCCACCAGGCGAGCGAGTGAGAATACGGCCTCTTGGCTTTTACAGTATATGAGTTTCTTTCCTCTTGTGACAAATGACTTTTCCATTGGGGTGAAGCCTCGACCGAGTTAACCACCGCGCCAGGAGAGCGCAAGACTTGGACCTTCGCGGTCATCAGACCTACGACTCCTCGTTGGTGTCCATTGCATGTCAGCAAGACAAGATTTCTGAACAATTCATATAATATAGCGTATACATTTCGACCCAGCATCTGCTGCTGAGCGACGGGTCCGGTCTCGTAGGACTCAGCCCCCTACGGACCTCGGCCACGCCAGCGAGCGCCTCGCCGCGAAGGCGGTTAAAAACAGAACACGGGTGGAGAGAGACCCGTTGATAGACTTGGTTACTCATAACATTCCTGCCTACGATCGGAAAGCGGTGTTGGTGACTGCATTGAAAGCTTCCACACCGTCTTGCTTGGACACCGTCCGCCCCGGACGTGCCGTCATTCAGTGTCGCGGGCGCTGCCCGGACGATCGACGCCTCGTGCGCCCAGTGTATCTTTCGTCATTCCAGCTTGGCTGTGAACTTTGATTCGGATTTAGTGGCACCTTGAAAACAATACACCGGTTTCGTTGGTCATTGGTTTGCCTCGGACCGCGCGTTGGATTGAGGGCTCAAAGTTCGTCGCGCCTTCTATTCCCCGCGTGGCCGACCGCCGGCAACGAGTCTTCGGGCGGCGCACATTCTGCCTCGGCGGATCGTGTAAAACCCATTGCCGTTGACTACGTCAGTGTTGAGTGAAATACCGAAGCAGAATACTATCAATCGAAAACTTGGGTGAAGTACGTCCCTTCGGGAGCTGTACCGGTACCCGGCCGAAGCGGCATCGACGTCGAGTCCTGGTGTCCGTGAGTGGCCTACTCGGTGAAAGTTGACTCTACAGTGGTGAAACCTGCATCAGATCGTGCGCCGCATACGATTTGCCCGTGAAAGTGTCGAGAAAACCGGTCTAGCTCGTCCCGTTCGAGAGTTAGAGCCGAATAAGTGAATCTGCCCGAGGAGTAGCGAAAGTGCGTTGCTGTTCTGTTCGCGTGCTATCCCCGCGGTCGCCCGGACGAAGTAGTTGCGCACTGAATAACTTTGGATCCCGTGGTCGGATCGGTTTGAACTAAGCGACAATCTAGTTCATCTCGACGAGTAGAAGACATCTCCTGTTAAGGGTTTGTCTGTATCTGTTACGGTTCCAAAGGTATAGTCTGGAGGAAACGCCTCGTGCGTGAAGAGGACTTAGCCGATTTCCTGGTCTTTCGCCTGGTGCAGCGGAGACCGGCCGCGTTTTCAGCGGCTTTGCCATCTGTCGTCCGATTCGTTCAATCTTGGTGTCAGATTGTGCGTCTCGTTGAGTGGGACAAGTTCGTCGGAAGAGAGTTAAGCGATATCTGGAAGGGTTTCGACGGTAGGAGCTCGCGAAGAGTTTTCCCCGGTCGTTTCCCGTAGAGTTCGGTTACGCGGCGCCGCGACCAAGCGAGTGACCGCAGCCGACAGGTCTGTGTGGGCAACGCGCAGTGCCCTAGGTCTGCGAGTGTATTGCGATATTCTTTGACTACCGAATATCTTTCCTTTCACCTCTGGTCTTTGAATCGGCTAGTAGCAGAGCCGTTGATACGATCGCTTGGCTATATCAGCCGCCGTTGATCAGCGTTGGTTGAAGTCCAAGGTAGATACCGGCCACGACTGGTCGAGTGAGTGTAACTTTGTGAGTTGTTGTGCGACTGTTGTAAAGTTGGTGTCAGATTGAACGTCACGCCGAGTTCTATCTTGTATACGTGTGAGTGTGTTACCTGTTCCTTGGGAAGGGCTTCGGAAAGCGATTCTTTGGCCGTCGCCCGTGTATTTCCCTTGTGTTACGTATCTTTGTCTGTTCTTATCCGATCGGGTCGATCTTGGTGGCGTCCGGATCAGCGCACCCAGACGACCGTGACTGTAACGCCTGTGAGAGAGCATCCTTGGTGGATCAAACGGTGAAGGCTCGACAAGCTTTACTTCGCCGAAACTACGGTTTTCCCCGCCCGGTCGAGGAATTCGTAGTCGCAAAGTTAGGGTTAAACGTAGCTGCCCTAACAGCTCCCTTTAGTTTACGCAGCGTGTCCCGGTTCCATAAGTCATAAGTTAATTTAGTTAAGGAAGTTGTGTATCCCTTAGCTAATTTTTAAGCCCCCTATACGGGAGCGATGCTGGTCTGTGGACAGTAAACGCGACCCAGAAGCGTTACGGAAGTCAGTTACCGTTGGCGCCTGTGGCGGCGAAAGAGTCGACAGTTCCGAGTACAAGTGTGCGCCTTTCTTTCGGGATAGCGCGGGGTTGAGTGAGAAACAAGTACGCGAGCGCCTGGCAAGCGCCGTATTCCTGGTTACGAGTGACTTCGCTGTTGCGCGAATTGTGAAATAGTTTCGCTTCCAGCGAACTATACGGGTGGTCTCCCTAAAGGCCTGGTACCAGAAAAACATATACGAAGAATTTGACTGTCCCGTTGCGGACAAAGGACAATGGTGGTGGCACAATATCGGTTAGGGTTGGATCCCCTAGAGTGGAGTTGGTGTCGCCTTCTATGGCCGACCTCATGGCAGCGCCAGGTATTACCTGTTAGAAGTGACGGCGCGTCGGCAACTCGCTGTAACATGGTGCGAAAGAACACAGTGCATGCGGAGGAGAAAGCGAAGTTGGCGGCCGTGAAAAGGAGCTCTAAGCGAGGGACCTCTGCCCGAAGAGTGAACCCTGTTTCGAGGATTGGCCATCCTGGAGCTCGGGATGTTACCCCCAAGGTGACCGCGGGCGGGGCAGCATCAGGATCCGACGCTACAGAGCTATACACCTTGTTTCGGGCCTCTTTGCCTGGACATTCTTCTCCAGTGGCACAGATGCGAGTAGAGGATATGACCGATGGGTCAGAGTACGAGGCAAGGCACCGTGTTGCCGTCGAGCGGGCCGGAGAGCGTTTCATATATACAATTGACTAGCTATATGCATCACAGCTATTGAAATGTCATGCGGAATTCGTTGAAAACAGCCACCATGTTGAGTTACGCAAAGCTACGCATATAGATCTATACCTTGCTTCTGCAATGAGATTCTACAAAAAAAGCATCATTATATGCCTGAACTACATTAGCCTATATCCATATACAGAGACATGTACATATGTGTGCGTATAAGATTATGTGTATAATATAGGGTCTATAAAATTTTAACAGATGCAACAATAATTCCAAACCCTCATAATATATAAACATGGCAAATTCATGACTTAAACTTGGTTTAAAACGTAGGAAGGTGGAGCCACGTTGAGATTAGCTTGAATAAGCTTACATGACATTGTATAAAGAGAAGAGATATTTTCAAACGAAGCCAGCCATTCTGTTATACGCACATATATTATGGCCTACATGTGAGGAACTATATCGAGGTAAACGTCCAATAAGCCTTCCTTAATCGACCCATCACTCAGTTTGAGACACGGGGTGCAGATTCAACAGCCGTCCATGCACCATGCACCATTGATCTACATGTAAATCTTTGGGAAATCCCATGTGTTTTCAGTGGTTGCCAGCTAAAACAAGCTGTCATCGAAAATTACAGGGAACAAAAACAAACCATAGTAAAGATCTGTGAGATTTGGGACAGTCCTCTGAAACGAGGAAAATAATTCCAAAAGATAACTCGACAACGGAAAACAAATGGAAAGGAGAAAACGTTACAAAACCGTATAAAATATAATTGTAATCCGATCACATGTAGTTTACAGATTTTCTTGTTGACTGTAGAGGCAATAAGATAATTATTTTGGAAACTGAAAATGTCAATCTAAAAGTTAAAACAAGTACATGCAATGCCTAAGTTTATTCATAGGATCACATCACCCGTATGAGGGTCAAATTAATTCTAATATATTCACAATAATTTCGTTAATGCAATTACTTCACAGCATCAAGATTACACATCGGTAATTGCACGTAATGTAGGCCTACGTGATTGTTACGTCTCAAATTTAAAGTCCTTGATAACGCCGCCACTGTTCACTCTCTGAAGTGCCAGTCCAAATACAGGATAAAGAAGGAGGGCGTCGCTAATTATATTTTTTATCACATAGTGACGTCAAACTGAAAGTCTGAAACTACTGTTGTATACTTAGAGTGCATGATAGTCTTTAGACGGTAAATTCAGATGTCATCTACGATATTTTAAACCTGCAATAATATATACATTCACCTATACATACACTGTACCTCTATATACACATACATACAAACTATAGACTATATAATATAGACTTTACATTGTATCCTGTCACGTGGTTACGTATTGGTTTTGTCAATATAATCATAGACTATATGTACACACGTAGTATATAGTTCCGAGATCTTGTTCTAGACTAGCGCCGTCTTACTTCGTCGTCACGGGCGACAGAACACGAATTCATTGTAGTGAAGCCATTTGCATTCTTCCGAATCCATTCCGGGCTTGACGTCACCGGCGCTGTTCGTTCCCGCTCCGCATGATCCAACCATCCGGAACCCGGCGTCGAGAAGCATGTCGAACGCCTGCTCGAGGAAAGGATGCTTCAGGAAGAAGCGTGATGTGTAGCGGTCCGTATCGCCGCGGTCCGGATCCCTGCTCTCGTTCAGCGTCTCGCCGAAGACCTCCTTGCACAGCGAGACGCGTCCAGCCACGAGTATCCGCAGCAGCTTCCGGAACTTCACGTCGGCCATGGCTCCGTCGCGGCCGAACGCGAAGGTGCCGCGGTATCCTATCGTGATGTAGCCCGTCTCCTGCGCGCCACCGACCCCGCTTGCCGACGATGGTAGCCCCTGAGGGTTGCCGTTCGAGCTGAGTAGACCCGACGGGGAGAGAGGGCTGCGCGGCGATCGCAGGGAGGCCTGACGCTGCGGCGACATGGCGGCGTCGATGCAGAGGACCATGTCGGTCAGCTGGTAGTACTCCGCCTCCTGTCTGAGGCGCTGCTTCTCCTGGAAGCTCTCCGGTAGGATGAGC
Organism: Lumbricus terrestris; assembly: GCA_949752735.1. Classification (NCBI taxonomy): domain Eukaryota; kingdom Metazoa; phylum Annelida; class Clitellata; order Crassiclitellata; family Lumbricidae; genus Lumbricus; species Lumbricus terrestris. Next base: position 13,726,072 of record OX457045.1, on the reverse strand, counting down.
TTCTCGCTGCGCAGGTAGTCGATGACGTAGCGAAAGAGAACGCCGTCGCGGTCGATGAAGACCTTCCCGTTGTGGGTCTGTTTACTTCCGCCGCTCCCGTCCTCGGACCCTCCACCGCCACCGCCGCGGAACATCCGCCCCAGACGGGAGTCCGGCTTCTTCGTCAGCGTCGCCAACGTTGTTGAGTAGACTACCCCTCCGACGTTGATGTCGACCGCGACACCATTCGCTGCTCCTGACGCCATCCTCTCCCGGTCCGTCCGTCCGTCTCCCTCTCTAACGTTGAAGACGGGAATGCCGAGGAATATGCAGCGTCCGTCGAATGAACTTCTAGCGTCTGTCGGATCCTCCTCCTCCTACCTTATGTTGTCGACTCCACAGACGATGTGAGCGACTGTTGGCGTGTGCTAATGCGCCGCCGCAGACACCGTCACTGCTGCTGCTCTGCCTCGAGTCGATCGCTGCTGCGGCCGTGGTCGCCGCTGCGGCTCCTCTCGTTTACCTGTGTTGCCGCCGAGGCCAGCGCCGCCACCGCCGACTCTGCTGCCCTGCTGCTCCTGCAAGTAGCTGCGGCGTCACCTACTTCTCCTCCGTCTCACGTTCCTGCTTCCCGCTGCGGTGTATAGAGCGACCGAGAGCGACCGGGAGAAGGGCATTATACGGTGGGATCGATTGTAAAGGAATTAAGACACAGGCGAGAAGGTTTTCCACGTGTGTCCACGATGTCTTTGTGTGTGTGTCTGTGCGTGTGTGAGTGTGTGTGGTGTGTGTGTGTGTGTGTGGGTGTATGTTTGTGTGTGTCTGTATGTTTATGTGAGTCTGTGTGTCTGTCTCTGTGTGTGTTGCCGTGTATGTCTGTGTATGTGTGGGTATGTTTGTGTGTGTGTGTCTGTATGTTTATGTGTGTCTGACTCTGTGTGTGTTTATGACTTTCTGTGTGTGTGTTTCTGTGTGTGTCTGTCTGTGACTATGTGTGTCTGTGTTTGTCTGTGTCGTGTGGCCGCGGCTGCAGTCGTCCAAAGCTCACGTGTGGCATTCCGAGAAGCATACTGTCACGGCGCGCATGCGCACTCCAGGCACGTCTCAGTGGAATGATGGAATATAGGAGTAGCTCTGTAGCTGGAAAAGGAGAAGGAGAAGGCGAAGGAGAAAGTGAGGGAGAAGGAAGATCGAGTTGGAGTAGCAAGACTAGGAGGAGGAGGAGGTCCTCAGGAGGAGGAGGAGGAGGAGGAGGAGGAGGAGGAGGAGGAGCAGGAGCAGGAGCAGGAGCAGGAGCAGGAGCAGGAGGAGGAGGAGGAGGAGGAGAGGGAGGGGATATAAAGAATGTGACGCATTGCACTGAAGAAAACGATGAGCTGGAAAATCTGTCTATAAGAATTCCACTTGACGATTGAGGACGATGACTGAAGATTGGTGACGAGTGGATTGGAGAGGAGAAAGAGATGAGAAACGGACAAGACAGGACAGTAGAGGACAGAGCAGTACTGACCGTGACAGGACAGAACTCAACGGTGTGAGGACAACGGGGGGGGGGATGTAAATATCTGACGGGAGAATCTTTGTGATGAAATTAATGGTGTGGACCAGAGGCGTATACAGATATTTTCGAACGGGGGGGGCAAAATTTTCGGTCTTGGGACACGGAAAAATTTCGTCTTCGTCACCGAGAAATCTCATGACTTATTTAGTCAATTGTCGAATTCCCAAGAAAAAGATAGCATTTTATCCGCCAAAATAGTCGATGACCTTTTTTTAAAGATACCATTTCCCAGAAAAACCGCACCATTTCCCCCGCAAAAATAACTTATGACCTTTTTAGTCGTGCAGTGTTCTTAAACCCCATGTAGGGACCTCGTTTGCGGACCTCGTGGGGCGTGAGGATGGACCTACGAAACTACTCATGGAGGGGGGCACGTCAACTTTCCGAGCCAGAATAGCTGGTCAAAAATAAAGAAATTTTTAAATAGGGAAGCGTAGCTGGATTTGCCCCTCCTGGATCCGCCCCTGACGTGGGCTTCCATCGACAAAGTTGCTGTGTATACATAGACCTTTCTTGAGTCAACGACAGAACGACAAATGAAACGTTTTCGTCATCACCATCAATACCATCATCAATAACTTTGGCATTTGTCTCTTCTTTCTTCCCTATAGCTTGTTTAATTAACCTCCGTCTACATGACTTGTGGCTTCAATATAACAGAAAGGAATGCCAGGACAGATGCCCTGTTGGAAGAAAAGCTTCGGTTGCCCTGGTCGCAGTCCTGCCAGGATTTTTTCTGCTGAGAATTTATTTGTGCCATAAATTGCACTTGCACTGGTTGCCGCTAAGATTGCTCTGAGTACCGTATGCCCTGCGGTTGCAGATTGTGTCTGGCGCCATGGCGCCAACACTGCTGTCCGATAGACTTAAACTATCGGTCATGTATATTGCGTTTCAGCTGTGGCTGCATCATGCACTATACATGCTGTTTTTGCACTGTTTTATGTTTCCTAATTTTAACGAGAATAAAGGGTCAATTTATTCAGCCTCAGTTGTTTCATACGAATTCTCTCGATTGAGCCTTTGACCACATCGTCCATCACTGGTTGTTGAGCTTGTACTGACTGCTGTAAAAATATATTGTATGTTTGTATGTGCACTTGTTATAGCGCCCCTTCAAGCTCCCTACTCAGAGGCCCTCCCGACTACAGAGCGAACACTGCATCGGAGTTTCACGCCGAAGCGCTGAGCAATTGCGAGTGAAGGACTTGACCAAGGTCCCTACGCGGCGACTTGAGATGGATTCGAACCTGCAGCCCTTCGGCTGCAAGGCGACGAACATGCCCACTACACCACCGCGCCCCATGTTATTGTGATTCTACATGGTGCTGATGCCGTCAATAAATGACTTCTACACCACTCTCTCCCTTTTTCTTTCTCCCTCCTCCTTTCTGTTTCTGTCCCTGCTTCTGTTTCTTTCTCTTTCTCTGCCTCTCTGTTTCCCTTTTTCTCTCCCTCCTTCTATATACACCTCTCTGTATCTGTCTGTCTGTCTGTCTCTGTATGGATCTCTCTCTTCTCTGTCGTCCATCACGTTATTTTTTCTCTGTCTGTTCTTTCTCTTCCACATCTGTTGCAATTATCGTCGTTTCCATCTTCATTTTTCTGCTTTTCTTCTTCTGATTTTTTTGTTGCTTTTTTAAAAACTTCTTTTCTTGTTTCCTCCGAAGCAGCAGCCACCGGAAAAGGTGAATAAAAAGGACTCTCTCCATCACTCTCTCTGTCTCTGTCTATCTTTCATGCTCTCTGTCTCTCAATCTCTGGTCTCCCTGTCTCTCTGTCTCTCTGTCTCTCTGTTTCTCTCTCTGTGTATCTCTTTCTTTCTCTTTGTGTATCACTCTGTGTCTGTAACTCTTTGTCTGTCTCTCTGTCTGTCTCCTTTGCATTATTCTTCCTCTGCATGCGTCTCTTTTTCTGCTTGTGACTCCTTGCTTTACATGTACCTCTGTCTTTGCCTGCTTACTTGTCCGTCTCCTTCTCTCTCTCTCTCTCTCTCTCTCTCTCTCTCTCTCTCTCTCTCTCTCTCTCTCTCTCTCTCTCTCTATCCTCTCTCCCTCTCTCTCTGTCTCTCTGGTCTCTCTCTCTCCCTCTCTCTCTCTGTGTCTCTCTCCTCTCTCTGTTTCTCTGTCTCTGTCTCTCTCTGTCTGTTTCTCTCTCTCTGTCTCTCTCTCTCTCTCTCTCTATCTCTCTCTCTCCCTCCTCTCTCCCTCTCTCGTCTCTGTCTCTCTCTCTCATCTCTCTCTCTCTCTCTTCATCTCTCTCTCTCCCTCTCTCTCTCCCTCTCTCTCTGTCTCTCTCCTCTCTCACTCTCACTCTCTCTCTCTCTCTCTGTCTCTGTCTCTGTCTGTCTCTCTCTCTCTCTCTCATCTCTCTCTCTCTCTCTCTCTCTCTCTCTCTCTCATCTCTCTCTCTCTCTCCTCTCTCTCTCTCTCTGTTTCTCTGCTCTCAACGTCGTCCATCAATAAACGTCCACGTGCCAACACGCGCACACGTGCTCGCTTGTTTGTCCGATAACACAACGCATTGCGTGCTCTTCTCTGCATGGGCACCCATGGATACAAGGAAAGGAGGGAAGAGAGTATATATGTACATAGAGCGCATGAGCCGATGATGACACCGTTTGCGTGTCCTCACACAATCGGGGGTATCAACTGACAACGCAACAGCACTAATGGGCCGAGACCTTTCCCTCGTTCTTTACTCAACCGACGGATGATCATCGATCGGAAACGAGGCGATGAGAAGACGGGAACAAAAGACCAGAATGTCCAATTCCATAATCAATATATACATACAGCAGAACGTCCTTGTATTACGGAGTATTATAAGGCGCTATAGTAATGTGCTACGGACTGCGACCTCTTTAGGACTACTCTTCTGAGCAAGTCTCAGACTATTATATAAATGCAGCGCTCGTGAATAAGCTGGTGCCCTGCACTTGACTTTCGATTGGCGCTTATTTAGAAATTTGAAGATTGTTCGACAGCACTGAAAGAGGAGAATCTAAAACATTACGTTACATGATGTTGTAAATTCTAAATGATGTAAAATTGTAACATTACACAGCGGTGTTTTATAGAGTAACCAACATAATTATGGCCTATTATACAGGTTGTAATCATATCAAATATTTCTTGAGATTTATCGGTTTAAATTACCAACTATTTGTACAGCATTTTGTCATGACTGACGGCCTTCAGTAATAATAGTTCACAGGAGATGGAAGGTCAAGGTCAAAGGAGCCATGTTGACCTATGACCTAATCGTCTGGATAATGAATAATTTATTCCGCCACCGTATGCACTCTAACAGTGCCAGTCCCAAGCCTGGATAGATGCGAAGGGTGACTCCAATTTTCCTTCTGATCAGAGCGCCGCGGTGGGCGCGGTGGTGTAGTGGTGGCGTTGCTGCCTTGAAGCCGGAAGGTTCGAGGTTCGAACCCACCTCGCTCTGCATTCGGGAGCGCCTCTGAGTAGAGAGAGCTTGAAGGGGCGCTATAACAAGTGCACATACAAACAAACCGAAGCATTCAACCATTTCTGAAGAACTTCAAATATGAAAGGCGCTACTCTGTTGCAAGGCATCGGGGATCAGCTTATTCGCGAGCGTTGGGTGGTATCAGAAGGGTTGAATGTGCATAATTATATTAGTATAGTCGTCTCATCGCCTGTGGCCGATGCATTGAAGGCTCTTTGGTGTTATAGCCGTAACTTCGAAATACCGAAGTTTCATTGTAACAATCGCTCGCTCGATTCCTAGCAGACTCGTTCGCCTGCTTGTCTGTTTGTCTGTTTTTTGTCTGTTTGTCTGTTTGTCTGTTTGTCTGTTTGTCTGTTTGTGTGTCCGTGTGTTTGTCTGATTGGCAGTCTTGTTCCAAGTTGCGATAGTGTCTCGTTTTCAGGGCTATTTTTTAGTGTGCAGCTCTACACAAAAAGCACGGTTCAACATGAATTTTTGCAGCTCAAAAAGTATTTGCTGTGCAGTAAAAAAGATTAATATTGTATTATTGTCATCAGATTGTGAATAAATTTACCATGGAGGATGGGAAGGGAAAGCATGGGGAGGGGGGCTGCGCAGTTTTTAAAGTTCCTTGAAAGAAGAGCGGCATGGAAGCCCTGCTACATGCCGTTCTCTTTTCTTTGGAGGTAATTACCGTGATCACGAGCTTTCGTCTGCACCCAAAGAAGTGGCGGGAATCCGATTGGCGTCTGACTAACTCTGTGGGTAGCAATCGATGGACAGGTAGAGAGAGAGAGAGAGAGAGAGAGAGAGAGAGAGAGAGAGAGAGAGAGAGAGAGAGAGAGAGAGGGAGAGAGAGAGAGAGAGACAGAGACAGAGACAGAGACAGAGACAGAGACACAAAGACACAGAGACACACAGAGACAGACAGACTGTGTGTGTCTCTGTCTCTGTCTCTGTCTCTGTCTCCGTCTCCGTCTCCGTCTCCGTCTCCGTCTCCGTCTCCGTCTCCGTCTCCGTCTCCGTCTCCGTCTCCGTCTCCGTCTCCGTCTCCGTCTCCGTCTCTCTCTCTCTCTCTCTCTCTCTCTCTCTCTCTCTCTCTCTCTCTCTCTCTCTCTCTCTCCCCATGTCCAGCGATTGTCTTTCTGACAGACAGACAGAGATAAACAGAGAGAGAAAGTGTGAGAGAGAGAGAGAAAGAGAGAGAGAGAGAGAGAGAGAGAGAGAGAGAGAGAGAGAGAGAGAGAGAGAGAGAGAGAGAGAGGTGGGTCTGTTACAGGGTCAGCCGAAGAGTCCGTAAAAAACTGAGTGACGTCGTCGTGTCTATTGGAGTGCGTCGTTCGTCGGCAATTATCTGGGCCGCCTGCTATGAGTCTGCATAATGGAAGAAGCGGGGGATGGAGGAATGGTTATGGTGTGGAAGACGGGGGTGGAAAAAGCTGAGGAGGAGGGAACGATGACGAGGAGGAGGAGGAGGAAGAGGTCTTCGATGCCTATGATTGATGATGATGATGATGATGATGATGATGATGATGATGATGATGATGATGATGATGCTGATTATGATGATGATGATGATGATGATGATGATGATGATGATGATGATGATGATGATGATGATGATGATGATGACGACGACGATGACGATGATGATGACGATGATGATGATGTTGACGATGATGATTGATAATGGTTGAGGTCCCTGATTTTTTTCCCGATCGTTACGTATTCACGGAGTTTCTTTGCTTGTTGCCTTTGAAGTTAGCTAGCGAAGGCGTATCGCCCTAATCTTCTCGTTGCTTTTTTCCACCGCACAATAGGAAGCAGGAGATACGGTTTCATCAAAAGGCTTTTATCAGAAGAGGCATTCGTCATCCGAGAAACAATCAACGATTCTCTGAGCGTGTTCGGTGCTAACGTTGCCGTTGGAGATCGATCCACGGATCCAGAAAGGATTTTTAAAGCAACTGGTCGGGCTGCATGCTTTGTTTGGGGAATTGGTTCGCACGACTGGTTTTGTCTTTCCGATAAAATAGCTATTGTTAAAAGACAACAGCGGCATCAGGTCTGTGTGCATGTGTATGCACCTCTGAGTGGTTTCCTGGAAATCGGTGCTGTATAAATAATTGAATGGATGAAGCGCTGCTCGAATTTCATCGCCAATGTCTGGTGAGTCTGGTGCTTCCTCAAAAAGATCAGAGAAAATTTATCATAGATCTGGAATAATGGCGTCTATGGATTATAATCTGAAACGGTCTTTGACAAATGAGGACTGCAGAACCTTTCGGAGTGGCGAGATAAAAAGTACAGTGGGGAGATTAAGTTTAGCATGGGGAGATTAAGAGTGGCGTCTGGATATTAAAGCAATTGCATGGATGGATTAAGAGTGGGTTGGGGAGATTGAGTAGCATGGGAAGATTAAGGATAGCATGGGGAGACTAAGAGCAGCTTGTCGAGATTAAGATTGGCACGGGGAGATTAGAGCAGAATGGGGGGATTAAGCATCATTAAGGGTAGAATGTGGAGAATAAAAGTAGCATGGGGAGGTTAAGGGTGGCATGGGAAGAATAAAAGTAGCATGATGGAGATAAAGAGCATATAATTCCAGAAGGAAAAAGGAGAATAAGTGGAAGAAGTTAAAGCGTAAAGGTCACCCGGAACAATAGCAGACGAAGAAGAAGAAGAACTAAGATCCTCAATCCGGACAAGTGGACAAGAACAGGAACAAGATCGGACCCTGTTTGCTTTTCTAAGCACCTTTGCAGCGTCCTAGAAGACTACGTATAAAAATTTCTTCAGGCATGCATATACTCGCCCGTCGCATGCTGACGCAGTGGGGAAATATTGACATACATGTACGTTGATACAGCATTCAATGTTTGTGGCTGATCAGTCTCAGGGGCCTACATCTCTGAGCACACAATATCATGTGCATACCTTGTGTGTGTACATGTACATGCGAACATGTAAACAAAATGTGTATATATCTGCACACGTAGCCTACTGTCGTGATAATGTACATACACACATGTATACAGGTATACATTGTCATGTCATGTTTACATGAGATCCAACGGCGTGCAGATGCGTTGAGATCCATTGTGAAAGGAGATCTGTATATATGTGCGGAGGACGATGACACGTTTCAGGGGCTTAGATTTGGGATATCTCCCATACTCAGATCATCGACCCCTATATCTATGAAGTTCTGGCAGATAGCACGACCAACTCGGAGTGAGAATTTTCGGGGGTGTGTGTGGGTTCAAACACCCCCGCTTTTCTTTGGGCCCCATTGTAAAGTCTGCTTTCCAGTTTCCACACCCAAACTTCACGTGGATCATATAGTCCCAACCCTCCCAGTTATTTTTCCAAAATTCTCATTCTGGACAAGTGGAAACTTTTCCAGGCCGTCAACGAGGAACAACCATATACAGGGTGGGCAAAAAACTAGGAGTCTTTTTTTGGCCCACCCTGTGTACTCCATGGTCTGCTCCCCTCGCACTTCCATCAACGCAACCTCCACTCTGACTCCCATGGCAAAACCTTGTTTTATCAGACAAAAATGACAAAGACTTTATCCCCCCGTGTGCCGTTCAAAAACAACATCATGTATTAAGCCCAGGTTACCCATCAATCATCTCTATAATCAACAACATGAGAGAGTGTGTGCATTAGCTTAGAGTAAACTCTGGATCCATATTATGTAAAAAGCTTATGATATTAGCAGCATGGCATGTCTATAGCGTTTATTTTTCAGCTCTGCATTGTACACTATTTTCTCGGTTGTTCCTGGACAATTCGGCGCGGACACGATTCGGAGCGAACAATTCGGAACGAACAATTCGGAGCCGAACAATTCCGAGCGGCAAAGAATTATATATTCTCATCAATCCAACTTCTATTGAAGCAAGAATCAGTTTCATCAATCCAAATCCTATTTGAGCAACAATTGCCTCCATTCTGATGGCCACTCGTATGAAACGAGCAACACAGCTGACTTCTTACGACCTGCCTGATGCGTGTACAGTGTACACTGTACAGTGTACACATATTCGATCATTCTCCGTTCAATGCACTGGCTTCCACGCTTGGAACGATCTTCTCTATTATATTCAACACCAACCAAACGCTATAGGTAATTATTAAAACAAAAATCTGTAGGCCTATTTATTATATAGACCTATACTTGAACATACGTTCAAAGTTTTTATAGGTCTAAATGGGCTTACCTATAGTATTCGGAGCCTAAATGGTCTTACCTATAGTATCTGGAGCCGACGCGTCGGTTAGGGTCTGGTTTAGGGATTGTGATGGTCGGTTAGGGTCAGGTTAGGCGTCGTGAGGGTCGGTTAGGGTTAAGAATAGGGTTAGTGTCGCCATTCGGTCTCGGATACTATAAGTTAGCCGCCAAACTGCGGTGTGACACCCTATATGCATGGGATAGGCTATGTCGTGCGAGGTACTGAGTTTTTAGTTAAGACATTACCTAAGAGTCTTTCTGCCTAATTGCGTCAATTTTACTTGCTTTGTATTGTAGCTTTTATGAACATTGGAAAGTCATTGTCTTTCCTCCTATTCGGCGTATACAGAGGGTTATAAAAGCTGACCCCGGTGTATGTTGACTCGTACAGCAACTTTGTTTATGGGCTACATACATATAGCTATACTTCCTTGCAATCTCGTTACCTAATAAATTCAATTGAAAACGGATTTATATAATAGGCTACACTGTATGACATGCGAATGTCATATAGCTAGTCAGTCTATGGTTGTTAATACAATATTAGCATTACGCTATGGACTTTTCAGTATGACGACATCTCTTTGTTCTACAAACACTATTATTACGTCATCGATTTTGTCTATGGACAGAGTTGGGCATAAAAGCTGCTATGATTGTTCTATGGTCTTCGCATGTGACCATATCCCTTTGTCGTATACAATTTTATTACGTCATGATCTTTTTCTGAGCAAGCTGCTGCCATGAGGACAGCTGCCATGACGACAGCTTTCTTCTATCACCTTGTATACTACTCGCATTGTGACAACATCTCCATTGTCTGCAATACTGCTGTATAGTCAATAGCTATGCTTAGTGACCATTGCTAGGGTAATGGCTATTCCGTATGGTGACGACATTTAATTGTTCCACAAACGCTATTGTTTCGCTTTGTTTAGTGGCTGTTGCTATAGGATAATGTTGCTATAGGATAATGTCTATTCCGTGTTGTGCTGACATCTCTTTGTTTTGCAAACGCTAGGCCTATTGTCATGTCGTTAGCTTTGCTAGTGAACATGTTGCTGTTAGGATGATACAAGGAATTCTTCTCAGTAATTGCGACGACACATCTTTGTTGATATAAAAATATGTATAAAACGAACAGAATATGCACATTTGCCAGATACAATGCTAATATAATATGCATGAACAATTGCTATAGCCCTCAAGATTACTACTCAGAGGCGCTCCCGACCACAACGTGGACACAGAATCATAGTCTCACGGCGAAGCGCACGAGCAATTGCGAGTGAAGGACTTGCTCAGGTTTCCTACGCGGCGGCTTGAGGTGGATTCGAACCCATAACCTTCCGGTTCTTACACCACCTTGCACACACGTGGGCCGAAGATTCAAAGATTCCAGGGTCGGACATGATAGCAAACATGGAGAGACAAAGTTAACAGCGCCACGTTTATATGCAATAGCTGAATAGCCTACCATAATTATGCATATAGGCTAATGATCTTTTTTCGGCATAGATATAAAAAACGATGGAAACGGAATAAAAAACGGGAATAAACTTCGCTTTACTCAAATAAAAAGAAAAAAACGGGGAAAAATGAAAGTAAAAATAAATTGACTTTGTTACAACTTGCACTAGTTTAAAATTGAAAACCTTGTTTATGCAATTTAATTTTAATCAACAGGCAAATAACACAACTCACACTAAGTAAAACGGTCAAGTAGAGGTCTGAATTAGCGGAATCCTTGAAAATACGGAGACAGCGTAAGAGATATCAGATGAAAAATAACATTAGGAAGAATAATTGCAGACAGTAAATCAGTAAATATGGCAACAGAAAAAATAAAAAAAACAAATACGAGACGAAAAATTAAAAAGAAAAAACGGACTTTTTCTGGAAGAATCAAAAACTAAAAAACCCGTTTTTTACAACTATGATTTTCGGGGTGCGATGGTGCACGCATGTAGCGGTGGGTTCGGTAACATCCTCGGAGGATTCTGGGTTCGAATCCAACTCAAGCTGTCACCGCTTAGGGACCTTGAGCAAGTCCTTCCCTTGCTATTGCTCGTACGCTTCGGAGTGGATCTCTTATGTTAAATAATGTTACGCAGTGTTCGCGCTTTAGTCGGGAGCGGTTCTGAGTAGCGAACTTGAAGGGGCGCTATATAGCAAATGCGAGGAACAAATATAATATAAATAAATCAATGAGAGACGCGATAATGCATTCGATTTTTTAGACATTATTTTTACTGAAGAATCGTAGACGTAAACAAGTTTAATGAGAAAAACCGCCGATCGAACATTCCAGCGACTGCGGCAACCCTGTTTGTGTTTGACGATGATTTGTCAATTTCGCTGGACGACGCTTCTTCTGCGTTCGAACTCGGATTATCACGGACGTGGAAGCCAGTCCACGTCCCATTTGCCAACTGCCATGGACGCCGTCGTATATAATATTACGCAGAATGGCTTTTATTCGTTTTCCGATTGACTCTTTTGGTGGATGACCGATTGGTCGCAATTTGGTGAAGCCTTGCAAGAGCGCATTGATGTCCCAAGTCCTTGCCCGCGCGCCCGCCCATGCCACCCGCCCGTCCGCCCGCTCGCCGACGTCCAGTAATTTCTTGTGATTTCTCCGACTCGATGCGTTTGAACCTCGGCGTTCATTTGGGAGACGGAGGGAGGAGCCCGCACGTCTTTCCAGCTCCTGCCATCCTTAATACGCGAAATGCCCATCGATCACGCGGTGAGTCTCTCCGATGCTGCGCATAGGCCCTATATATTCTGGAGGGTAGAAAAACATCGTATACCGATAATTTGATTTTTTCCAGTCTTCCCCGTAAATTACGGTCGGACGAAGCCAGTTTCGTATCGGGCACGGCAGGCTTTTCCAGGAATGCTGGCCGCATTCCAGCACCTCCCGCCCGCCGATGCTTATATGCGGCACTTGTGACATTCTCTAGCGCAGGGACTTGCAGTGGTGCGCGGTATGGCCTAGTGACTAGATCACTGGAGTGTCAGCTGAGAGATCGCGAGTTCACATTCTTGGATGGGCAGAAATTTGTTGTGATATTTCTGCGTCACTTGTGTCCACTTAGAAACTCATCTATTATAATTGGACTACCGAAAATAAGCTGTCGGTGGACAGATCCAAGAGTTTATCGAAGCATTTTAACGTGCAGTTCTTGACAAAAATGTGCACTTCTAAATGGATTTGTGCAGCTGTATAAAAGCACTTCTGTGCAGGTGGAACATAGTAAAGAAAAGGTCATTGCCATCCGATTGGAAATAATTTACCATGGATGACGGGAAGGGAAAGAAGAAACGATTTCGCAATTCTAAAAAAAAATTAAAACCGTTTTGGAGCAAGAAATATGATCTACACAAGCTGAGGCTACGAAAAGTAAGTAGCTATATACATTCCCGTAGGCCTGCCAATCGATTCCCCCCCAAATCTAATGTATACGCGGGACTTCTCCTTTTCATCTTAGCGGACGAAGATGCTTATCGATCCGTGACCAGACTAGATCGCAGAGTAGTCGAGAAGCAATCCGACATCGGGTAATGGCTCCTTCGGACTTCTGACCAGTAAATTGATTGATTTATATGACGACATTAACGCAATCCGATAAAGAAAAGTCGATGGCTCCTGTCAATGGGCCTTGTCGTTGGTACAGCGCCAACACTGTGATTGGATCATGGGCAAAATGCAATTGGGTAAATTGGGTAACAATATAATATGGAGACCCACCCCATCAGCAGAGCTCATTATCGGGTGCTTCTCTTGGCTGCTCTAGTCTTCAGAGGAGTTGGCCTATCGTTGAATTTTAAGGAACTAAGGACTCGCTGTGCACCGATCACAGCATTGACGTACTGAACACTCTTTCGTCTCAGTTGTATAAAATTATATAGGATCTGGGTCAACACATGCACATTCAATTTCCAACACAGTGCACAGCTAGAGATTTCAACTGGAAGTAAACGTTAGTCGTGATGGCATGTTATCGGTTTCTGTATATATGCTTCCACTGTGCGTATGCATGCATATAGTCACTTATAGGCCTATAGCGCCTTCATTCTCACGAAGACGTTTAACGTAGATACTTAAGATCTGTCTACTTGTGTACAAGTCCCTCCACGGAGCCGCGCCCGATTATCTGCGTGGTTTCTGCATCGGGACTCACTCCTCCGCCTCCGGTTTGCGACTTAGATCGCTTGACAAAAGCGATCTTCGCGTACGGCGGATGAAAACCCGATTCGGTGACCGCGCTTTCTCGGTGGCCGGTGTGGCATGAAATCTTGTCCGGCATGAAATTATGTCCAGAAAGCGTTGTCATTGGTTCATATGACCGATGACATCAGATAGCAACTGTCAAGCTAAGCCATCATGAAATCTTGTCCGGGAAAGACATAAAATACCAAAGATAATAATAATTCCAGCGCAGCGTGTCCATCTAATAATAGACATCAACATCTATATTTGGAACTTGTTATTAACAGTAACCACATATCGTTTCCGGTAAAGACCTAAAATACTTAAAATAATAATTCCAACGTCCCATAAAAATTGGGAGCTATAATTACGACAAATAGGGCAAATTAAATTATTAGCCTAGTCGTAGCCCAGACAGCCAGGCAGGCGGGACGATGGTGGCCCACTGGTGTAATTTGTCCTATATACGCGGTCATCGGCTAACTGACATTCCATGACTTTGCCACGATCTCAGCTACTGTCGAACAATTCCATGGGCCTCAGTGTTGCACACAGTGAGCCCACGTATTGTTGATGACCAGATACAATGCTAACAGTTTGCCATCGGTGAAGAACAGTCTTAAAGAAACTGGGCCTGTCAGCCAAAGTTTGGGTGGGAGGTGTGGAAGGGTCGGGCGCTGCCTGAATTCAATAGGGAAACAAGACGGGAGGCGTGGGGAGAGGAGGTAGCAACGCAGCCCAGGTTTCAAATTCATTGGCTTCAAACAATGGAACCTCGGTAGCCTATTTAGCAACGGCTTTCCATACACGTGCGCTGCAAGGTTTATATTGGCACCAACGTCCACTTGTATGATTGGTGCTTTGTAGGCTATTTAGGCTAGTGAGCAATGGCATACATGTAACGGCGGAGTCGGACACGATTTCTTGCCGGACAATATCTCATACATAGGCCGCATGAAATACTGTCTTGACAACGGAAGTGGGCGGAGCCGGACAATATTTCATGCCGGACATAATTTCATGCCACACCGGCACCAGATGCTGGAACAGTCTTCCTCCCGCTCTGCGAGCGGATGGCTCAGTTGACTCCTTCAAATCTGGACTCAAGACTCATTTATTCCTCAAGGCCTATCCTGCTGCTTAGCTTAGTATGTGAGGCGCCCTTGTAACGGCATGGCTGTGTTAGGGCGCCATAGAAATCGTCATTGTTATTATTATTATTATTATTATTATTATTATTATTATTATTATTATTATTATTATTGTTATACCTAGCAGATCATCTAAACATATGCGATTACACTGACCAGGAACATATCACCCATCTCACCCAATTGCACTTTCACTCCATGATCAAATCACAGTGTTGGCAGCTGGGAGCGCCTCTGTATAGGTTTCTTGAAGAGACGCTGGACAAAATCTCGAAATGAATATAATTGTATTCGGAGTTTTACGCATTCAGGTAGCCACGCCTGGTGTTTAGGCTACACGCTGAGTGCAACACTTTCTCCATTTGTCACGTGAATAGTGTACTATACAGATCTTCTTAGATGATTATAATTACAAAACTCCATCTATTCTAGATTCATCGTAACGAAGACAGATCTGTAATTATATTCCGAGCATAGCCTTTCTCCTAATAGAACAGACGGGCGTAAGTAAACCAAGACGTAATGTAAATTTGTCGAATAAATGCATGCTAAACTTACTCTCTGTCTTTTCAACAGACATCACTTTTAACGTGAACAGTAGCATATGTATGCACGCATTTAAAGAGTCTTCAGTTCGAACAACTCACTTGTAAAAGCTGATCAAGCTGAACTCTTGGCCCCTCGCTGTCGAACTGCTATAATGCAGCGGCGCTCTTTCTCAGTGGTTGGCCCTAGAACCTGGAATGGGCTCCCTGGTGTACTCTGCCTGGTGCCTAGAGGTCACACCACTGTGTTTTTTCTCACTTAAAACTTGCCTTATTTAGCCGTTGTTGAACTGGGAGCGCTTCTGAATAGATATTGAAGGTGCGCTATATAATTAGTCAATGATAATTATATATAAAAAATTAATACTGTTGGTAAATTGTATACGAAACTGACAACTTTTATTGTTAACAAACGATGTCATCTAGCGCCCTGTATGGTGACAATGCTTGTCCACACATACGTGACAGTCAATACCTTTGAGGGAATATCTAACTAGACGTCGGAGCTATCAGCCAAAAAAACCATTTCCTGTTTTTCCAATTTCCTGTATGAACGGATTGCTTCAGAAGATGACTATTCGAGTTCAGACCGCACAGTCGACTCAGGACCATGCATTGAGTCCAACTCCGGACCATGTATTGATCAGGTCCAACACCGGACCATTTACTATGTCCTACTCCAGACCACGTATTATGTTCAACTCTGGACCACGTATTAGGTCCTACTCTGGACCACGTATCAAGTCCAACTCCGGACTACGTATAATTATGTCCTATTCTGGACCATGTGTTATAGTATATCCTTGAGCCAATGACGAACTTTCGATCGGTTTCCCAACGTAACGCAACTGCAATAGATCTGTCTAAGGGCAATGCAATTATCCCGCAACTCACCGCATAAAACAAGGCGAATAATAATAGTAATATTGCAAAGATGAAAATATCACCGGAAGTGCACACGCCTTCTGCAGCGGAAGTCTTCCCTTCGGTGCTTATGACGTCCGCATGCACACGTGACCGGAATTTTCCCGCCAAAACCACATCGCAGATCCAACGCGTCTGCACCAGTTTCTCGGCGGGAAATATAATTGATGCCTTTCGCCTGCTCTGCTTTAAAGCAAGGACATCCGGTCTCATAAAACTGTCGCCATGCCAATAAGGACGCGTCTAAAAAGCCGCCTTCCGGCCAGAAAATCCCTCGTTTTCGCATAGGATTAGCGATGGATTTAGACCCGACGCTAATATGTTGTCCGCATCTTTGCGCCTGGCGCCAATTCATCACCGCGCGCTGTAAAACTTTCATGATGGGACTGTACGGTAGTTTGTCGGTTACGCTAGGCACCGATCACTCTGTTGGGACGGACGGAGGTCCGGAGGCAGGGGGTGGATTGGATTGATGGCGGATGCCGGATGAAAGTATCCGGCGTGCGCTGGATCTTGGCCATGTCAGTCCGGTTACGATATAATTACCGCAAAAGTTATTGCCTGCAGGGTAGCACAACCATCTGCACGTTGGTGTGTCCGTCTTAGTGGATCTCTCGTTGTCAGTCTGTCTAGCTCTGTGTGGTAGTGTCTCTCAGTTCGGTTACTACCGCGTTAATAGATAGCTGCATGTATTATAGCCCTATTCCTGCTCTATAGCCCCACTAAGCGAAAATTTAGGCTACTACAAGAACGACTACATTATAATGACGTCATCAGGCCAAACCTGGGTCAATGTCCACTCATCAAACAACAACAACGACTACATCATCATCATCCTAATGGTGAGCCGGGAAGCCAATGTAAACCTTTCGGCGCATCCGGTGGATCACGACGGTCCAAGGACCCAGACATAGGCGCAACCACCCTATGGGACCCACGGGACGCGTCCCTCCCCAACTTTTGAGTGGTCCCATTGACTTTATCATTATGGTCCCCCCAACTTTTAGGACGTGATTCATTTGGTCCCCCCAACTTTTAGGACGTGATTGCACCTATGGACAGCACTGCTCTAGAACCAAGGACCCAGAGGGAATACGATGACACCATATATGACGGTGTAGTCGTTGTTGTAGTTGTTGTTATCATTATGCCACTGTAGCTATCTACTATAGCTTTACTGGACTTGTCCGTCTGTGTATAGGCGTCTATCTTTCTTACTCGAACTGATTATGCCATGCTTTATTACAGCTGTCTCACTGGTTCGAGTTCAGCGAGGTTATAGGACATTGTGCCGCGTGGTTATCTGTCTGCCTATATCGCTCTACGTGTCTGTTGATGCCTCTCTGCCCTCCTGCTGTGTATGTCTGTGTGTATGTCTGTGTGTATGTCTGTGTGTATGTCTGCGTCCGTCTCTTCAGTTCGATGATTCCGTGTCTGTCGCTGAAGCCGAAACGCGACGGAATCAATCATTGTTACCGCATCAGTGGCACTGTGATGCAAAGATGAACAGACTTCCTGCAAATTGCGCTATATAATTTGTTTTCAGCTGTCGTCATCGCCGTCGTCATCAACGGTCCGTCTGTTACTCGATGCATGCAGCGGATCAAATGATCAAAGGATCAATGGTTCAAAGGGTCATCGGTTCAAAGGATCAGTGGTTGAAAGGATAAAAGGTTCAAATGATCAGTAGCCTAGTTCAAAGGAACAGTGGTTCAAAGGATCAGTGGTTCAATGGATTATTGGCATTGCGTCACGCTGTGATACATTGGCGAACTTCAGTTCTCTTAGCAATAATACTTTGCGGCTGAATGCTCAGCTCTTAACGAACTCGTATCATTGTTTTGACTGTCGGGCAGAACTCAAACGGTATCTTTAAATATAGAACTCAAAGTTTGTCCTTCTGTGTGTGGGATGTCCCGTGAATTTTGTCCGGAAGTCTACTCGGAAATAACAGCGATTCGTTTTTAAAAAAAATTTGCAATAGATTGTTACCCAAATTTGCAGTTAAACGCCACTATTTTCAGCTGTCAATTAATTTTATAGCCCGAGATGTCAACATTTTAACTTCACACGCGATTCGAAAGCTATGCACGTTGATCGCCTCTCCTTATTAACACGCCATTTGTTTACAACACATCGATATTATCAACATTGAAACCACCGATGATATATTGATGATTTAAACCAATACAGTAATGACGTCATGGCCGGACTTATTCTTATAGAGCGTTATGCCGTTAATTAATATTAATCTTAGTTAATCTTAACCATGTCGTATGTATCAGTATTTAAAACGCAATAATTTTCGCCGATCGATTTTCAACGAACCAATAGATTCCTAACCTCATTTTTCGCCGAGGTCAGATCTTTTCGCACGTGGTTTCGCACAAATGCGGACGGGTTGTAACTGGGTTGGACTGAAAAACTAAATTTCACGGGTAACGCCGGGCACCCCAGGGTCGGAACGGGTTGGGACCGATGGAAGAAGGCGAGGTGAGAAGGGCGGCCAGGGTGGGAGCGGGTTGGAGCCGATGTAAGGCGAAGTGAGAAGGGCGGCGTGGTAGCGGGGTCAGGCGTGGCGGGAGCGTGGGAGCGGGGTCAGGCGTGGCTGGGAACTAAAAACCGAAATTTCTCGGGCAACGCCGGGTGATTCAGCTAGTAGTTTATAAAACCTATAAAATTATTAACTATTATTAGTGGTATACTGTGCTGCGAAGTGTTCTTCAATAAATAGAGCAATGGAGTGCATTGCAAAAAATCAACTCCGCCACTGGTTGTTCTCTGCCAATGCCAGTCCCAGGCCTGGATAAAGGAGGAGGGGGACACTAATCATCTTTGATATGGCAGTGTCGCTAAACATGTAACAAGCAAAGAAAGCATTGCAAAAATTATACAGTCCAGTTGAGTGCATTGCTCTATGTCTGCATACAGTGCAGTGGTGTGTATTGCCATTCACAGTACATAGCCTATAGACAAGCGTAATGCTACTAGTATAAACAGCAATGGTGTGTATTGCCATTCACAGTACACAGCCTATAGACAAGCGTAATGCTACTAGTATAAACAGACCAACTGAGTGTAGGCCTCTATTGCACCGAACAATGCCCGTCACCCTATAATGTAACGCCCTTGTATTCCTTTGCACACTTCAGTTTAATCTGGGTATACCGTCTAAAATCTTATATAATCCGGAAAGGCTGCAATCGAAATAAACAACGAACAATCATAAAATGTAGGCGACAGATGTTGATTGAACGTAAAATTAGTGCTTTAATGTTTTAATTAATCCACCTGAGTTTGGTAAGATTTTATATGGTAGGCTGTATGTGTAACTATAGACTTCACTAACAATATTTTTACTCACTGATGTAACTACGGTCACTTCACTAGCAATATTCTTATTAACTGGTGTAACTACGGTCACTTCACTAGCAATATTCTTATTAACTGGTGTAACTAGGGTCACTTCACTAACAATATTTTTACTAACTCATGTAACTAGGGTCACTTCACTAACAACATTCTTACTAACTGATGTAATTAGAACTATTCGTTGTAATGACATTAACATCATAGCTTATATAATGTATAACTATATATAAATTATGCTAGCGCAGAGAACGTCTCCATCGGACCATCCAGGTATAGATTAATCAAGAGCGCTATATACAGGGTGGGCCAGCATAAATGTCCCGACTTTGCACGCGTATAACTTCGCCAATTTTTAACATTTATTTATACTTGATGCATCAAATTAAAGGTATTTCACTCTAGTATTATCTCTAAAAAAGTCGAACTGATACTAATCTCGGTTTTAATTATATGCCCGGAACAGCGCTAGCTACCATAGTTTGCTGTCATTTGTGACGCAACCTGGCGCCGTTGACAGACGATGATCGCGTTTCGATCTTAATTTTACGAACTGGTAAGGGATTTAATTCGTTTGAAATGATTAACGAATATTCTAACAGAGGATGGAATAAACAATACCTTGTATTATCTGCTACGGAAAATTAATAAAACCGGACTTTCTACTTGCAAACCATGGGAATCGGAGCGCACGGCGCTCACATCCGCTAACATTGCTCGTGTGTCCGCGTACATTTGCAGTCAAGACAATGACCAGGGCAGGCCCTGCATGCAAATTCAGCGCAAAACAGGCCGTCTTAGAAGCACTGAATAGCGTATTGGAAAAGATTATAGACCTAAAGTTAAAGTAATTTGTCGACGAGAAGTCCCACGAACTCTCCAGCTCTTACGCAAAGAAACGACTGGCAGCGTGCAAGCGTCTGAAGCAGCGCATGGCAGTGCACGGCTGTTGGCAAAATTGAAAGGACGCGGTTTTGCGATTAGAATATATTCATGGTAGGGACCCTACAAACACCCAAAATGATCGTGTCTACGCGCGTTTTAGCAAAAAACGATAGAATTTTCCCGGGAAACGGCGTCATAATGCGTCAGTAATGACAAAAAACGGTAGCTAGCGCTGATCCAAGTATATAATTAAAACCTAAACTAGTATCAGTTCGACTTTTTTAGAGATAATACTAGAGTGAAATACCTTTAATTTGATGCATCAAGTATAAATAAATGTTAAAAATTGGCGAAGTTATACGCCTGCAAAGTCGGGACATTTATGCTGGCCCACCCTGTAGATTCTCACATTCAATGGATGACTGAACGCTGCGTCTAAAGGGGATGGCAATGTACGACTGGTCAATGTTCAATGTAGGCATAGACATTAGACATCCTGTTATGACCGATGTATAGTTGAGTGGCTACAGGAGACCATTATGAGATTAATCGAAAGACGGCTATAATTGCCATCATTGGGCCATATTATATGTTCCGCCTAATTCTCGTAATTGTAATTGTAATTGTAATTGTAATCGTACATTTATATAGCGCCACTTCAAGAGAACTCCTCGCAGGCTATGATATGGTGGACCTTTGGTGGTCGTTTAAGTGGGAATCTAACAGACTTTCTTCCGGGAACTGTAGCACGACGCTCTGGCAGCAAGCACTTAAAGATTACTGCAGTTGTGTATTTTTTCTTAATGAATAAGCCTATTGAGCTGCATAGTTCGTGGCAATCTTAAGTAAAGGCAGTGGCGCAACCAGGGGGTGCTGGGGGGGGGTGCTTATTTCAGATTACACAGTCAAGCAAGTTCCTTTATTCTTATGTATCTTAGTCAAATTCATGGTTTATACAGCACTAGATTTCAGTGTTTAACTGGTCTACCTGAGTTTGTCTGGGTCTCGAGAAATTGCCTGGTGATGAATTAAAAGTGCTATTGATAGGCTATATGCCTATGCCTTAATTTACATCACAGAGTTTCGCCAATCTATTGATAGCCTAATATGTAATTACGACATGATTGGTAATGCCGTGTGTGCTATTTTATTAAGGTCTAGTTAAGAATTGTTTCATTCAAATTAGTATTATAATAATACATAGATATTCAGCCTTGTTTGATCTAGACATTTCCAGTGGAGAAAGCGCCCAGAAATGAAAATCCCCATCCAGAAAATTTGACAAAATGATAGTTATTTTGAGTTGCTGTTTATTATATTGTATTGCATAAACTGCCATATTATACCATGATCTTATTTCCTACTATATAATTATAATTTCATCATTTGTTATTATAATATAATTATGATACCATCGTATGATATCATAATGTGCATAACTTGCTGTCATGGGCGGATATTTATTTAGGGGAGACGTAAGTATATAATTGTGAGGTAACTCTCTGAAGTTTTAAACCCCAGACGGAGATGCTTAAATCCCCCACCATAATAAGTCATAAATAGTTCGTAAATATTATTAATTATTTATGCGTTGGTAGCCGCTGCTTATCCATATCATAAAAGAACGACTTTGCTAAGACGACAGCATAAAATGCTGTCATTACAGTGTGTGTAAATTTAAAAAATTCTTAACGATGGGAGGAGACATTTATTGAAATCTTATATCAAGTCTCTGAGCACTAAAATCATGAGTTATTTTGTAAAAAATGACAGCTTTAAAAGTCACGTACGGTGCACTGTGCAAAGCAATTTTATTAAGATGGCAGCTTAAAAACCTATCATTACAGTATGGAAATAAGCAAATTAAACAATGGGTAGGGGGCATTAAAGTCTTACACAATGTATTTCAGCGATGAAATCATGATGAATTTCGTTAAAATGACAGCCTAAAATGATGCCACTGCAGTGTGGAAATAACAAAATTCTATGTTGGGGACGAGTCTCATCCCCTGCTTAAACCCCTTCCTCTGTTAGGCCTATGTTTAAATCTCAAATTACTCTTTTTTATCAGCACTGAAGTAATCGATTTATTTTGCTAAGTTGACAACTCAAAATGGTACCAAAGTAAACGTGGAAACTCAGAAAAATAGGCCTAATTTTTAATAATAATATTGTGAGTATATTCATTGAAGTTCAGACCACTCCTTATCAGCACTGAAATAGTATAGCAATTTTGTTTTAGATGGCAGCTTAATATGCTGCCATTGCAGTGTGGAAATTAGCAAATATTCTTACGTGGATGGGCACACCCCTTCCAAAGCCCCTGCCCTTTTCTGTCGGATGCCTGCTTTTCCCTAAAAACCTTGATTCCCAGAGAAGGGACTAGATAGCCTAAAACACTGGTTATTGGGGCAGAGGTTATTTCAAACACTGGTAATTCTGACACTCACGAGCTATAGGCCTAAGACCCTTTGTCTCATCTAAACAAATGGGAAAGAACATTTTTAAAGTCTTAAACCATGTTTCCCAGAAGTTTTCATGACTTTACCGCTCATAAATACAGCTGCTGGCAAACAAGAGCCTGAAACGTGCTCTCGCTGATGCCAAAAGTAAAACATTCGCTGGTCTATTGTGAAGTCTTAAACCATGTTTTTCAGAAGTTTTCATGACTTTACCGCTCATAAATACAGCTGCTGGCAAACAAGGGCCTGAAACGTGCTCTCGCTGATGCCAAAAGTAAAAAATGCGTTGGTTTCTGGGGCTCCGCCCCAGACCCCGCTGGAAGAGCTTACGACACTCCCTCAGAGCCCCTAGTCGGCATTGACTTCGTTCCTTCGGCGCTTACAATAATAATTCTGAGCACCCCCCCCCCCAGGAAAATGTTCTGGTTGCGCCCCTGAGTAAAGGTAAGCGCGATAAAGAGGCATATAATACAAAACGCAGTTTTATTCATAGGCGGAGACTTGGAAGAGGGGAAGACGAACGAGCGGACGAAACTTAAAGACGATCGCCGAGGCGCGACACTTTTGTGGCGGACGTCTGAATTCGGACCGACGCCATTATTTTCTCTGGCCCAAATTTCTGAAGACCATTTTTAGTGTTAGTTCTATTTGGGGCAGAATTAAATTTTATTCAATAATTTTATGTCCTCACATGCTGTAGCCCTTTACAATGCTATTCACGAATATTTATTAAATCTTTAGGGTGATATGAGCATACGAGTTTGTGTTGGGGGCCAACAGTTGGGAGACGATCCCCCACAAACCTGTCTGGAACCGTCCCCATAAGTCTGCGCCCATGATTGCCTTACAATGTTACAGACAACTACACCCATTCTATCCTTTCTGGGCTTTCCTGTTTAGCAGTTCGTATCTACCTAGATCTATAGCCCAACGTATCTGTCTCTGTCTGTCTGTATACATGTCTATCTGTGTGTGTGTGTGTGTGTGTGTGTGTGTGTGTGTGTGTGTGTGTGTGTGTGTGTGTGTGTGTGTGTGTGTGTGTGTGTGTGTGTGTGTGTGTGTGTGTGTAGCAGGGGAGAAGAGTGAGAGAAGGGAAGAGGTCATCGACGAACTTTCCTTTCCTCCGTCTATCTGTCCACCAATCCTTTAGATCCGTTCGCTTGTCCGCCATAGTATTAGTTAGCCATAGAGTTTTGCTTATTTTCGGGGCTGGGCAGCAGTGATCGAATTCCCGAAACAAGCTCACCGAAGGGTTGCCTACTATAGGCATATATAAAACTACAAATTGAAGAAAGAGTAACTTCATATAGAGTCAGAGTATAGGCCAGGGCTGTTTTTAAGGAATTTTTAGAACCGCACATCCTCTTCTCTCCTTTCTCGTTCTCCATGGTAAATAACTCCCAATCTGAGGAAAATGGCCTAAGAAAATGGATCCTCATCTCTCAAAGAATTTTTAAAATATATATAAAAAATGACAATTTGGATCGGATAGAACACATAACTACTTTCTAATACAAATTATTCAATTTTGACGTCTTTAGAAACATCAAACATTCTATTTTGAATCAAACACAACAATTTTATGTGCTTTTGGTTAGTTAAATGTTAGACTTGTGGCCCCCTAATAACCTTCAGCTAAGAAAATGTAGCCCTCGTGTCCTCCAACTTAGAAAAAGTGGCAGTAAAGGCAAAAAAGTTTGGGATCCACTGGCCTATAGTAATAAGTTGCGAATCAAATGGTTTCACTTCGACAGGTTTCCAATTAATGTCAGTGTTAAAGTCGTCCACTAATAATAAGATAAGATAAGAATATTCTTTAATATACCAATTGCTATCCGCATTTGGTGTACATACAAAGTATAATAAACAAACGTACATAAAAAATAATTGTCCATGTCGGCGATTTTTAAAAGGTGGGAAAGGTTTTCTCAAGAATTTATAACTGTTCCACAGAATATTTTAAAAAATTATTGTAATTCTGAGTTGCTCTTGACATTTTTGTGTATGTGCGTATGTATTTTTTAATTCCTATACGCATGTGTGAGCGCCCCTTCAAGATTACTATAGCCGGAGGCGTTCCCGACAACAGCACGGACACTGAATCTATAGTTTCATGCTGAAGCGTATCCAAGAGCAATTGCGAGAGGAATACTTGCTCAGGGTCCCTACGCAGCGGATTGCGGTGGATTTGAACTCGCAACGTTACATTGAATGAGCTGTTACAATCTATAATGATGTTATTTGCTATTATATGGTATTATAATATTATTTACTAGTGGCCTATACAATGCTACTATCGTAATGTTTAGTAGGCCTATAATGAGTATAATCCTCTGCTAGACTAGTAGCCTATTTTATAGTAGTGAAGGTTTGGAGTGAAAAGCTCAAAAATTGTGGAAATTCATTCCGGTCAAACAGACAGAATCTTCTCTTTACTTATATAGATTTTTATTATTATTATTATTATTATTATTATTATTATTATTATTATTATTATTATTATTATTATATTATTATTATTATATTATTATTATTATTATTTTTTATTTTATTTTTTTGCGCCCGAGGTATAAATGATCCCTCAGGCTTTAAAAACAATAAATAATAAAAGCTTTTTTACAGGTTCTCGTCTCCAACGTGCTCAAATGTGCCCCTAAATGCAACGACATTAAACCGCTGCGTGCATATTGACAACCGCTGGAACAGGTGCGTGCTTTCTCTGGGGTCGCCCGTTGCCTCTGTCATGCGGCGGCCTAGCTCCTGAAGAAATGATAGACCTGTCCGGTTTATCGGGCCCAGTGACTCAATTGCTACGGGGATGAATTCATGCGTAGCGGGAAGGGATGTATACTTGACGCTTTTATTATTATT
This sequence comes from Lumbricus terrestris, assembly GCA_949752735.1. Classification (NCBI taxonomy): domain Eukaryota; kingdom Metazoa; phylum Annelida; class Clitellata; order Crassiclitellata; family Lumbricidae; genus Lumbricus; species Lumbricus terrestris. The sequence continues at coordinate 13,700,410 of OX457045.1, read as the reverse complement.
ATTATTATTATTATTATTATTATTATTATTATTATTATTATTATTATTATTATTATTATTATTATTATTATTAGGGCCTATTGATCAAGATGGATAAAGAAATTATTATAATAGACAAGCATGAACAATCTCTAATGTCACAGCAACATCATATTTTTATTTCACTTTTCTTGAAGACGTATCTGAGTACAGAAGTGAACGTGAAACGGTCAAGGCTTCTTCTCCGGAAATCCTGATACCACAACGACAGCAAAGGAACGTTTTTCGGTACGGAAGGCACGTTTAAGGCCACGTTTTGATGGAATCGGCTCCAAACTATGATGGACAGCCGATGTCTGATGGATTTTGCTACCATGCGCATGACGCGCAATGCTTAACCTGAAAAGCGGTGGAATGAAACACGCACTTATCCAGCGAAGCGCATTTGGACCAATAAAAAAAACTTACTGAGATGCACAGGCAAACATTGATTAATTTTTAATTCCTTGATAAAAATAAATAAACATTTCATTATATTATTCAATGTCATTAGTGAATTCCCCGCGAAATTAGGCTTAAAATTTTAACTCTTCAAAATCGGTAGTTGGGTCTTGTTTTCTGGACAAAAATCTAGACACATACACATATACAAAATTACACATAATACACATAATACATACATACATGCATACGCTGTGTCCGGTTAAAAAGTAGCCCTCACAAAAAAGTGTCATAACTTGGTGAGAACGATTTGGATTTGTCTGACACTTTGTGCACAGTAACAGTCACCATATCTACACGAGATCCTAAAACCGATTAGAAATATTCATGAGTTTGCCAAATTTATGAGCGTTTAAAATGCAGCACCAAAAAATTGAACTTTCCAACATGGAAAACCTGAAAGAAAGTGAAATTCAGCAATATATGGCGCTCAAAATGTTCTCCTTGTTCACGGACACACGACCGTAGACATAGTAGATTAGCAGCTGTCCCGGGAGGCTTTCAGTTTCATAACCCGCAGCTGTGACCGTCCAGCAGTCCAGACCTTGATCCGGAGTACATGTACTGGGGGAGCGCGTTTTTCGTTCACGCATTTTCCTTAGGGCTGCCAACTCTTGACTTTGCCGTTCCGGGACGTCTGCATGCACTCGATATGCCATTACCAATTTACACTGTCCACATAAATTTATGTCGGCCCAATAAAAAGATCTACAATCTACCAAAAATAGTTGTTAATAATTGTGCAGCTAAATCGTCGAAAGGCAAGTAGGGCCTATAGCCTAAATTTAAGATTAGAATCAAACTTCAAGAAGAGAGCTTTTATTATTTCCAGTGACCTCTTATAGGCCATGGTCTAGCCTACCACATTAACCTGACTGGTGAGCCCAGCACGAGCGAATTTCATATATATGTAGGCCTACAGCCTAGACTTATTCAATTACACGTCACACATGCAGGTTACAGACGACATTTATGACCTATTAAATTATTAGGTCTGCGATCCAAGAGAAGAACTTATCTTGTATTCATGGGCCACGCCAGTGTTGTTTTTAATGAATTTTGTTAACTGCACAACCCCTTCTTTCCTGTCCATCCTCCATGGTACATTACTTCCAATTGGAGGAGGACATTGACCATTTTTTGCTGGTTTTAACTTACAGAAGTGCTTCTACAACTGCATAAACCCATTTAGAACTGCTCATTTTGTGTACAACTGCACGTTAAAAAATGCCGTGGACCACGCTTCTTCTGAGTTTACATGTATATAGTTCCAGAACACTCGGCACAAAGTCGTAGAAATCAACATGTCATCTCTCAGAAATAATTAGAAAAGATTGACAGTAGGCCTACTGTAGACTGTAGTATACATAAAACACAATATAGGCCTACTGCTGAGTGTCAGTAGATTGTAAAGTTTTCAAGACTTGAACCCAGTGCTGTCCAGCATTCGATGTTCAGCCAAGAACGTTAGGTTAATAGAGCGCATGCAGAACGGAAAATCATTGCAAAATTTGTCGAGTTTAGTTTGCGAAATAAGAACATTTTGTGAATTACATCTCTACCTCAAATTCCGGGACAATTTTAGATCAATCCGGGACACGGGACGCACAGGGCCGATTCCGGGATTGTCCAGGCGAATCCGGGACGGTTGGGAACCCTAAATTTCTTGACATCGATAACCGTAGGGCGCAGGGCGGGTCTGTTTGAAGAGTGGCAGCTGTTTGACCAGGTGATCATCGACCGGACCATCAACCTGCCACGGAACCTCTGGCCGACGCCAAGGGTTCCGCGGAACCCCGGTTGAAAATCACTGAAGTATATACCGATCTTCTGAGGTGATTATAATTACAAAACTCCATATAGGGCCTATTCTAAATGCGTCGCAATTATGACAGATCAGATCAGCGATTATTTCGCGCATAGCCTTTTTCTTAACTTCTAACGAGAACAGTGAACACGCATTTAAAGAGGCGTCAGTTCGACCAATCAACTTCTAAGATAAATTAATACTGTAGACAGATTGTAGAGAACTGACAACTTCTATTGTTAACAAGAGACGTCAGATATAGGGCCCTGCATGGTGACCTAATTATTATGATGACATTGCCTGTCCGCTCTTGCGTGACAGTCAGTACCTCGAGGAAGCATTTAACTAGACGTCAGGGCGACCAACACAGCCCACTTTCTGTTTTTTCTTTCCAATTTCCTGTATGAACGGATTGCTTCGAGTCCAGACCGCACGGTCGACTCATGACCATGTATCATGTCCAACTCCGGACCATCTATTGTGTCCATATCCGGACCACGTATCATGTCGAATTCCGGACCACGTATTATGTCCTACTCTGGGCCATGTGTTATAGTGTTATAGTATATCCTTGAGCACATGACGAACTGTCGATCGGTTTCCCAACGTAACGCAACTGCAATGGATCCATCTTAAGGGCAATGCAATTATCCCGTAACTCACAGCATAAAACAAGGCGAATAATAATAATATTGCAAAGATTAAAATATCACCGGAAATGCACAGCCTTCTGCACCGGAAGTCTTCCCTTCGGTGTTTATGACGTCCGCATGCACACGTGACCGGAATTTTCCCGCCGCAACCACATCGCAAATCCAACACGTCTGCACCAGTTTCTCGGCGGGGAATATAATTGATGCCTTTCGTCTGCTCTGCTTTAAAGCAAGGACATCCGGGCTCATAAAACTGTCGCCGTGCCAATCTAAGGACGCGTCTAAAAAGCCGCCTTCCGGCCAGAAAATCCCTCGTTTTCGCAGCGGATTAGCGATGGATTTAGACCCGACGCTAAATACGATGTCCGCATCTTTGCGCCTGGCGCCAATTCATCACCGCGCGCTGTAAAACTTTCATGATGGGACTGTACGGTAGTTTGTCGGTTACGCTAGGCACCGATCACTCTGCTGGGACTGAGCGGGGAGGGGGGGTCCGGAGGCAAGGCTACGGATTAGATTGATGGAGGAAGCCGGATGAAAGTATCCGGCGTGCACTGGATCTTGGTCATGCCAGTCCGGTTACGATATAATTACTGCAAAAGTTATTGCCTGCAGGGTAGCACAACCATCTGCACGTTGGTGTGTCCGTCTCAGTGGATCTCTCGTTGTCAGTCTGTCTAGCTCTGTGTGGTAGTGTCTCTCAGTTCGGTTATTACCGCGTTAATAGATAGCTGCATGTACATGCCTATGCCTGCTTTGGCATCACTAAGTGAAAATTTACTATAAGAACGACTACATCACAATGACGTAATCAGGTCATACCTGGGTCAATGTCCGCTCATCAAACAGCAACAACGACTACATCATCATCATAATGGTGAGCCGGGAAGCCAATGTAAACCTTTTGGCGCATCCGGTGGATCAAAGACAGTCCAATTAAGGACCCAGAGACTCTAGAACCAAGGACCCAGGGGGGAATACGATGACACCATTTATGACGGTGTGGTCGTTGTTGTTGTTGTAGTTGCTATCATTATGCCATTGTAGCTATCTGCTATAGCTTTACTTGACTTGTCCGTCTGTGCACAGGCGTCTATCTTTCTTACTGGAACCACTGCTGATGTTATTCTCCAGTGGTTCCCAAACTTTTTTGACTGTCAGGCCACTTTTTCTAAGTTGGAGGACACGATGGCCACTTTTTTCTTAGTTGAAGGACATTAGGGGCCACAAGGCATTTAAAATTGTTATAATTGAATCAAAAAAGAATGCTTGATGCGATTTATTAACGTCCAAATAAAATAATTTGTAATATAAGAGAATAAGCCTATATATTCCATCATGTTCAAATTGTCATTTCGTACTTATATTTTTCTTAATTCATTGAGATGCTGCGGGTCATTTTTGTAGGCCAGGCGGGCCACTTTTGGCCCGCGGGCCACGGGTTGGGAACCGCTGTTATACTCTATATTATTATCTTTCAATATTATCTTTTTTAATATACTCTATATTACAGCCGTCTCACTGGTCCGAGTACTGCGAGGTTATATAGGACAGTGTGCCGCGTGGTTATCTGTTATCTATTTCAAAACTGCTTCCACCATTGCTACGTCCATCGTCCACTCAAAGCTTGACTATTGCAATTCCCTGTTCTTAAACCTTGATTCCACACAACTTAAGCGCCTCCAACTCATACAAAATTCTCTTGCTAGAGCCGTCACCAGAACACCCAGACATCATCACATCACCCCCATCCTCAAGTCTCTTCACTGGTTGAAAATCCCAGAGCGAATTCACTACAAAGTTCTCTCCTTAACATACAACTCCTTACAATGCTCCCAGCTCAGATATCTTCGCGAACTGTTCACCATCCAGCCTACCCGTTCTACCCGATCATCCGCCTGCCTTACACTCTCTCGACCGCCGGTCACAAGTCATCTCAGGTTCTCCAACCGAGCCATATCCAACTCAGCACCACGCCTTTGGAATGATCTGCCTGTTGAGTTCCGATCCTTTTCTGTTCCTACTCCATCATTACTAATCACACACCATCACCTTCCTCAGGCTCCTCTATCCATCACACCTCGGGCCTTTCACTCAAAACTAAAGACACTCCTGTTCAAGAACTCTTATCCTGTTTCACCTGATCCCCCACCCTCCAATTCCCGGCTCAGACGACACCCACCTTAGTAGCTGTTCCACACCTCTGATCATACGGTACCTCGACCCGGACCACCATGGACTACTCTTACGGACAGCCCTTTTGACTCAACGCATTTGATCCTGATCCTATGGTAACTCGACCCGGACCACCACGGACTACTCTCACGGACAACCCTCCTAACTCAACGCAGCGCTCGTGAATAAGCCGGTGCCCCGCGCTTGGCTTTCCAGTGGCGCTTTAGAAATTAGGAGATTACGATTATACGATTACGATCTGTCTGCCTATATCGCTCGACGGATCTGTTGATGCCACTCTGTCCTGCTGTGTATGTCTACGTCCGTCTCTTTCAGTTCGATGATTCCGTGTCTGTCGCTGAAGCCGAAACGCGACGGAATCAATCATTGTCACCGCATCAGTGGGACTGTGATGCAAAGATGAAAAGACTTCCTGCAAATTGCGCTATATAATTTGTTTTCAGATGTCGTCATCGAATGTGAGTAGCCGTCGTGATCGTCATCGCCGTCGTCATCAGTGGTCAGACTTTTAGTCGATACAGCGGATCAAAGGATCAAAGGATCAGTGGTTCAAAGGATCATCGGTTCAAAGGATTGAAAGGATTAAATGGTCAAAAAATCAATGGTTTAAAGGATCAAAGGTTCAAAGAATCAGTATAGTTCAAAGGATCAAAGGTTTAAAGGATAAGTGGCTCAATGGATCATTGCTTCACGCTGTGATACATAGACAAACTTTAGTTCTCTTAGCAATAATACTTTGCGGCTGAAATGCTCAGCTTTTAACGAACTCGTAACATTGTTTTGACTGTCGGGCAGAACTGAGAAAGTATAGTTTATAAAACCTATGAAATTATTAATTAATTATTATACTGTGCTGTGAAGTGGACTTCAATAAACAGAGCAATGGAGTGCATTGCAAAAAAATATACAGTCCAGTTGAGTGCATTGGCTTATGTCTGTATACAGCGCAGTGGTGTGCATTACTATTCACAGTATATATCCTATTAGGCCTATAGACATTGGACTGCAGGCGTATTGCTATTAGTATACAGAGATCAACTGAGTGTAGGTCTCTATTGCTCAGGACACTTCAGTTTAATCTGGGTATATGCTGTCTAAAGCCGCACAAAAACCGCACAAAAACCGCAAAGGCAGAAATCGAAATAAACAACGAACAGTCATAAATGTAGGCTACACAGATGTTGATTGAACGTAACTTGGTTCTTTAATGTTTTAATTAATCCACCTGAGCTTGGTATAATTTTATATGGTAGGCTATTATGTGTAGTTTGTTTAATATAGCTACATGTGTGGCCAGAATATAATTAGCGTGGCCCTCCCCCTTCGGGACTGGTACATCCGGGTATAATACGACGGTGATGGATTCTGTCTTGAACCCTGAAGCAACTCCTTTTGTAAGGCGCCCTTGTAACGACATGGCTGTCTTATACGGCACCATATAAATTGTCGTCATTATTAGAGTTGTTATTAGATGCGACTTAGCGGCTCCTGCTGGTCATTAGTCGAGCGACTCAATTCCGCCACAGCGCCAGTCCCAAGCCTCGATGAAATAGGTGGTCGACGATATATAATGCTCTTCGTAATCACACAGTGTCGTTAAACTGAAGCTACTGCTACTGCTACTACTACTGCTACTACTGCCACTGCTACTACTACTGCTACTGCTACTACTGCCACTGCTACTGCTACTGCTACTGCTACTGCTGCTGCTGCTGCTGCTACTACTACTACTATGTATACTACTGCTACTGCTATTGCTACTGCTGCTGCTGCTGCTGCTGCTACTGCTACTGCTACTGCTACTGCTACTGCTACTACTACTACTACTACTACTACTACTACTACTTCTACTACTACTACTACTACTACTACTACTACTACTACTACTACTACTACTACTACTACTATTACTACTACTACTACTACTACTACTACTACTACTACTACTACTACTACTACTACTACTACTACTACTACTACTACTACTACTACTACTACTACTGCTACAGCTACTACTACTACTACTACTACTGCCACCACCACTACTGCTACTACTGCTGTAGCGATTTATGAAATCGCTAATAATTATTTTATTTAATGTAATGGCCTGCGTACTTACTTTATTTTTGCAACGCTGCCATGGGTCGACGGTTGCGGCTAAATTTAGCATTTCGTGCAGCTACGCGCTAAAAATAGTATTATGCGGCGAATTTGCATATGCAGATGCAGAATAATCAGCGGTGAAGGCGTGAGGCCTTCTGATTGGTTGATAATAGGCCGAAGCGTCATTCGGCGCGGTTCTGACTAAAAATTGTCAGTTGGCGACCGAGATCTGGGAGAGATAGACCTGTCGTATGGTGAAACGACAATTTTGGAGGTTAAATGTGCAATAAATCGCGAAATAAACGTATTCCGATTGAAATTGGCATGGTAAAGATCTACCCGGAGACGGTGCAACTCACGGTCGAAGTTTGAAACGCAGTTATATCTGAGAAATGGCAAATTTGACTTTTGAATTCTGAAACGAGTAACACGGACCGAAAAGAAATATCACGGAAAAGAAATTATCTCAGAAATTATCTCAGGGGAAAAGAAATATCACGGACAAGAAATTATCTCAGGGAGGATCCGAAATTTCTTGGAAGCAGGGAAGTACTGGTTTCGTTAATGTGGATCGAAATTGAGAATGTTGATTGTTGAATTGTGCTAAATATAGTCTTACGATAAATACTATGTGTCACGATAAATAGAGGATTGTCTGCTAACTAAAAATGAATCACTGAAATAATTACTAGTTAGAAATCGAACTAAAAGACTCTGAATCAAAGTGATACTAGTGGACGATAATTGCGGAGATTGTTCTCCCTAGGCTGTAGAGTTATTTCAGTTTGAGATAATCATTTGTACTGTAGTTAAGACTGTTGAACCCTGTAATTAAATACTTTAAATGCACAGTCTAGTGAATAATCTGTACAAATAATGTCTGCACCTGATTCTGAAGAGGCAAGGGAATCCTTTATCATTGGGTCCCAAGGGGGTGAGGGCAGAAGCCCCACACCAGAAACTTCTGTGAACGTTGATGAGGGTTCTTCTGTAGCGCCCTCTCTTGTGATAGAGAAGTTGTTGAGCATTTTAGAGTTGAGTCAGAAGCGATACACAGAACTAGTAGATAATACTGAGAGGCTATTTGAGCAACAAAGCAGACAGATAAGAAGGCTAGAGGATCAGATGGCAGAGCTCCCTGTAGGGATTTCCGGTGAAGCTGTTGTGTGGGAGGCGGACCCTGACAATTACCCGACTAGTGGTATTGTTGCTGCCCTACAAAGCGCCCCGGACATATTATGTTCTCCCTCGGCCCTGGTAAGTGAGAGAGAAGATAGAGGATATCCTACAGTGATGAGTTCTGGGCAAATTGAATCCCTGCGGAGCCGAATAGGTCCCCTTGACTATGACTACTCTGAATATTTGGACCATCGGTTAAAGCCCACACAACAGTACTTTCGCTCCCTTCCTGAGCAAGCGCTTTTAGTAGGCAACCGGTCGGCAACAATTTCTCCTAAGGGAGGTTGGAAATTAGAGGCGGTTGGAACGTTGAGGAACGGGGAGCAGAAGGTTACAAATGGTACCAGAAGTGGGGTGCAAGGTTACAAATGGTACCAGAATTAGTGAGGTTGAAATGGCCAAAAATTCAGAAGTAGAAAATTCACGTGGACTTAGAAATAATATGGAAATAGTCAAAAGTTCAGAAGCAGAAAATTTTTGGACTAGACCAAGAGAATTCCCACCTCAGAAGATGAAAGGTGCAGAAGATTTAAATTCGGAAAGATACACTAAATCTTTTAGCAGTAAAGATATAAATGTTAAAATCAAGGAACATGACTCGGAGAATTATCTGCGACAAGAAAACACCGATCTAATCGATAAGATAACTAGAAGCGAACAATCCGATAGTGATGAATCTGAAGTAACTGATATGCGACCGAGGAATCGCTTACATGGTGAATCTAAAATGTTAGCTTTAGGGCAGGGGAATGGTAGATTGAACACTAACTCAAGCTGTTTAGTTTCAGAGAAAAGAAATGTGGGTTTTTCATCATCGGATCAACACAGCGTGCTGGTTCGAGATGCACATCCCAGCCATGCTACCAGCGACAACTCTGGGCTGCCACCTTCCCCTACCCTCCGTCAGAATCCACAAATTCAGGAAAAAGGAAATTTCTGAATTCTGAAAAACTTCCTACACAAGATACATTCTTCGCTTCTGCTCGGGTTCCTGATGGCAAATATCTCAGTACAAAAGAACCTGCAACTGGAACAAGTCCAGCAAGTGCTTCGAGTCAGTCAAAGAAATTTGTATCGTCTCAATCATCTGCATCTGTCCCTGGTTCCAAATACGACAAGTTCTCTCTGGGTGCTGCGCCACCGATAAATAAACCTGGACAGTATACGAAGCTGGGTTGTCACAATGGAAAAACTTCTGTGGGGGCATTCCTGAAGAACTTCCGGTTGAACACTCGTCGTCAGAAAATCGATGAGGACATTGGTGTGCTGGTTCAAGACATTCGACAACTGATGGTTCTCGCTCTTCCAGGCCCTACCTCTGGTCACGGTGAAACGATAATTAACCGTGCTTCCCAAAATGAGCTGCAAGACTCTGAAGTGACGTTAAGAGTGCGAGAAGGAGAACCAGAAACTGTGGACAAATCGTACGACATTGCAATGAAAATGGAAAATTACTGTTGTGCTGATCGAACTGTGAATCATGCCGAACATTATTTTGGCCGATTAAAAACTGTGGAAGAGGTGGAATCTTCATCGGAAAATTCTCCCTCGCAGTGCCAGAAGGAAACTCTCTGTCATCTGGGCCAAATGGAAATTCAGACTGAGCTTCCGGATTCGGGAATCGTCAAGGAAATGGATGCTGTTCAGCAGGAATTGGTGGAATTAAGAATCCTGTTCTCCGACAGAAGTGCTGTTCTGTCTCCTCGTCGCCAGAAGTCAACGGATCAACAGGTGGTAGCCCAGGAAATTCTGCCATGGGATGTGCATCTGCCCTTCGATCCCGCTAGTTCCAGTCCCTGGGGAAAATCCTCGTCGCCTGTCCTCGCCAGCGAGAGTGAAAATACTGGATGCACTTCGAATCATCTCGTCTTGTCAAGAGAGTTGTGCATGCCAAGTGAAATAGTTTTAGGCGATGTTCAATTTGATGTGTTGTCAAATAAAGATGATTTTGTTGTGGCCCAAAATAAAAGGATGCAAATAAAGCTGCAACTGTCAGAAGACTTGTACAGCGCCAAGCCACCAGAGGAAAATGTAGGGATGACCTGTGGGTTAGGGGAGCCCTGAATGGAGTGGCTACTCCAAGAGATTTGGGGGACGTCGCTTAATTGCGATGGGGTTGAGATGGAAGGAGAGTACCCTTCAGTTTAGTTGCTTTGTGATGAATTGCTTGAGTAAAGCTGTGTTTAGGTTTCTTACTGTATATGAATCTTTGTAGAGCGCTGGGAATTCTTCTATAGCGCTTTGTGTAGATAAGTTTATGCAGAACATTTTGTGTAGCGCCCTTACATATATAAATGTACTAGAATAAGTTTGATTTGAAAGTTTGGTGCTAGAGAATGATTTCGTGTGTCAGAGGACTTTTACGAGTTAGTAGCTCCAGGTAATTGTTGGAATAAAGTGTTTAGTAATAATTGCATAACTAATTGAAATAAAATATGGTGATAGTAACTGCAACCGGTCGGCAACAATTTCTCTTATAAGGGAGGTGGGAAATTAGAGGCGGTTGGAACGTTGAGGAACGGGGAGCAGAAGGTTACACTGCTACTACTACTACTGCTACTACTACTACTACTACTACTACTACTACTGCCACCACCACTACTGCTACTACTACTGCTACTACTACTACTACTACTATACTACTACTACTACTACTACTACTACTACTACTACTACTACTACTACTGCTACTGCTACTGCTACTGCTACTGCTACTACTACTACTACTACTACTACTACTACTACTACTACTACTACTACTGCTATTACTGCTACTGCCAGTCGAGCTGGCTTCTGTCTGACAACAAGCGGAACACAGACTCGTGCCACGCGTCCATAATGTTCCGTTTTGTTCCCGCGAATGCTATTGACTCAGAAGTGTTGTTTAGTCGAAATCTAGGGTCACTTCACTAACAATATTCTTACCAACTGATGTAATTAGAACTATTCGCTGTAATGACATTTAACATCATAGCTTAAATATATGTATATAAATACATATATTATGGCTAGCGCAGGGAGCGTCTTCAGGTAGATATCTTGAAGCGCGCTATATAAATTCTCAGAATGAATGAATGAATGAACGCTGCGTCTGAAGGAGATGGCGATGTACGACTGGTCAATGTACGTGGACCTATCATGACCGATGTATAGTCGAGTGTCTAAAGGAGACCATTATGAGAATCGATCGAAAGACGGCTATTGCCATCATTAGACCATATAACATTATATGCTCCACCTAATTCTCGTTAGGCTATACTGTGGTATATGTATATACACACATATATATATATATATATATATATATATATATATATATATATATATATATATCGGTACTGCGTATATGATATGGTGGTCGTATAAGTGGGATCTAGCAGACTTTCTTCCTGGAACTACTACAGTAGCACGACGCTCTGGTAGCAGACACTATTAAAGATGACTGCACGCAGTTGTGTATTTTTTTGAATGAATAGGTCTTTTGAGCTGCATGGTCTGTGACAATCTTCTTGAGTAGAGGTATGCGTGATAAGTAGTCCTATAATATATATATATATACATATATATATACATATATATATATATATACATAAGACGCAGTTTCAATGAGATACAGGCTTTGGAAACGTGGACGAGCTGAGTTCGGAGATGGTGGTTCCTATATAGAAGCTGAGCAGCTTTAACGCCGTCGAAGGCCCTATAGATAGACATTATATAATTGCATCGTTAGACGTCATATATGCCAGTTCTGAATAGACCTCTGCATGCGGCCTACGTGGTTTTGGGTAGTCGTATTATAATACTGCTGCACCTTTCTTTGAAGTCCTAAAAATGCGCCATAGAAGTAGTCCAATGAGTATATATATATAGTTTCTACTTCTCGGTAACGAGTCTGTATCGAAACAAAGCTAATTTGTCTGCAGGGAAATGTAGCCTATTCCAGCTTGTAAACGTTGAATTACCCGTTGTGAGTGACTGCAGTGTATATTATAAACAAATAACTTTCGTTAGACTTTAGCAAAACATCCGTTATTCTTTTTAATTCTCGCAGGAAAGCCCTCTACGCAAGTCCCCATTACTAACCGGTGGTTTTCCCATTCTCCAAATTATTGCTAAGGTAAACTTTCTCGGTGTAGCCTAGTTGTCCTTCAGAATCTGACTTGCAATGGAAGGAATATATTTATGAAATATCCATTAAACTGGCCCGAAACACAATAACCTACCGAACTTCTTCATCATCTTATTCAAGGCGCAAATTGACCTTTGCTGTTGGCAAAATCATACAGACCGTCTATACAGAACAGACCTCGACCTATCAGCTCAAAAACCCAATTTTCTCTCCACATCCCTCTTATCCGTTTATCTACAATGTAATCCGCTTGGACCTAATGTAATTATCTGCTTGCTGATTCGCTTACCTCTAGCTAAACCTACATTAGCAGCAACACAAAGGTAATGTGCTTCAAAAGTCGCATTTTGTTGGGCCAAGCAGGGCTTCCATTTTTATATCTGTCTTTCTGTCTGTCTGTCTGTCTGTCTGTCAGTCTGCTTGTCTGTCTGTCTGTCAGTCAGTTTGTCTGTCTGTCTCTCTGCCAGTCTATCTGTCTGTCTGTCTGTCTGTCTATCTGGCTGGCTGTCTGTCTGTCAGTCAGTCTGTCTGTCTGTCTGTCTGTCTGTCTGGCTGTCTATCTACCTGCCTGGTAGGCCTACATGCCAGCCGATCACTCCATATGTCTGGATTCGCCTTTAAATGTATATTGTCCTATCTTGCTTTTAATGCCTCATCTGTCTGTCTATCTGTCTGTCTGTCTGTCTGTCTGTCTGTCTGTTTGTCTGTCTATCTGTCTGCTCGTCGTGTCCTTATTGTGTAGTAGGCTATTTACCTCTATGGTTCCTCACAGTGTCTTTACAGTGTATGTCAGTCTTTAAAGCAGGGTATATTATATAACAGAACACAGCATTACATTATAACTCCGTCACTGGTTGCACTCTGCCAGTGCTAGTCCCAAGCCTGGGTAAAAGAGGAGGGCGACACTAATCATCTTTGATATGGCTGTGTCGTTAAACAGTAACATGCAATATTACATTATACCAGGGTTTACAGTGGTTTGGACTTTGAAAGACTTTAAAATTTATGTAAGAACCAAGAACCACCACTAATGCAAGAACCAAGAACCACTACTAACGTAAGAACCAAGAACCACCACTAATGTAAGAACCAAGAACCGCAACTAATGCAAGAACCATTACTAATGCAAGAACCAAGAACCACCACTAATGTAAGAACCAAGAACCACCACCAATGTACGAATCAAGAACCACTAATGCAGCGGTTCCCAACCCGTGGCCCGCGGGCCAAAAGTGGCCCGTCAGGCCTCAGAAAATGACCCGCCAGGTCTCAGAAAATGGCCCTCATCTCTCAAAGAATTATCAAAAATATATGAAAAAATTAACAATTTGGACATGACAGAACACAATAGTATTTTCTATTACAAATTATTTTATGTTAACGTCGATAAATAACATAAAACATCATATTTTGAATCAATTATAACAATTTTAGGCTATATGCTTTTAGTTAATACGATTTTAACCTTGTGGCCCCTTATAATGTCCTTCAACTAAGAAAAAGTGGCCCTCGTGTCCTCCAACTTAGAAAAAGTGGCCCTCAAGTTAAAAAAGGTTGGGAACCACTGCCCTAATGCATCATGCATGTCTTAATATTAACATCCCATCTGTCCGATCTTGTCCCTTCCGAAAAATATGAATGCACCCAATGACCTTTCGTACGCAAGCATGCAGTGTTGCAGCGTTCAGTGATAGGCCTACTGAGTGTAATGTCAGACGCCTCTTTTATCGCAATTACTTGGTAATGGCTGCTTAGTACTTAATGGTAAGTATGCCTCGTCATTAAAATTCATGTTGTATTATCAGCTCTGCGCTTATTACGGAAACCTTTAATCGTTTTTGTATGCTAAAGCATCAACGTAGGTTACCTGATGCAGTTTACTGCACTGGTGAATGGTATGACGGTGTGACTCAATAGCCAAGGACCAAGGTTGGCCTGTAATCAACGCTAAACCATCATCTACTGCTTTATACGGAGATTTAAATAAATCGGTAAGTTTTTGATAAGCTTGATACTCGTTACAGTCAACTCGAAAACCATTCAAATTGACATTTCGACGCCAAACGCTTAACAAATATATAGCGCTACTCAGAACGCAGGACACACACAGTAGTCTAAGAAGCTTCACATTCGACAATCTTAGAAATCTACGAAGTTCTTAGACGTCTATGATAATTGCGGGGACAGTGGTGAGCAAAGAGAGTTCTAGCTTCCCACAAAAGCTTGTAGCATTGAAGTCTGCCAAGATGTCTGGACGAATCTTTGGGCGGCCGACCATCCTAGTCGTCTGTGTCGTCGCTGTCCTTGGTGTCTGTACGGCGGTTGGAGCAGAAAGGAACATGGTCCGTCGGGGTAAGACCTTCTGTAGTGTAGGCCAAGGCCGTAGTTAGGGGGGTGTTTTGGGTGTTTGAACACCCCCCCCCCCCCGAAATGGAAAATGTGAAAAATAATAAAATGCATTTTCGAGCACATGATGTAAAACCATGAAATAAAACCATGAAAACACCCCCCGAAATGGAAAAATGTTAAGAAACAGAGCTAATTCATTGGTGACATTTTGTGAAGATTTCGGCTGGATGACTTTCAAAAAAAGGTCATCAGTTTTTTAGGAAGGGAAATTGGTGAAACACCACCGAAATCAAATCCTGACTACGGCCTTGGTGTAGGCCTACCTTCGAAATGGTTCTTTAACTATCTCTGTAGGCCATGTCTGTCGTGTCGCCTGTCTGTCCCCTTCTCTCCTTGTGTAGGTCTATCTCTGCAACCCAGGGCTGAAAGTGAACCACTTTTCGCGACCTATGTCTTTCCAGAGTCATAGACGGGTCGCGTGTTTAACATTTAGGTCTATGCATTTTCCCATTTCAGTTTATTATTAATTAGCACTGAAATAGACACAGGAAGGACTACAGAAGATGATGGACAAATTAAATCTGACCTCAAGGAAATACAACATGAAAATAAACATTGGAAAGACAAAGAGTATGAGGATAAGCCGAGAAGAGGAGGAAGTAACAGAGAAAATAAAAATCAACGGCGAGGAGGTGGAACAGGTCAAGAGCTTCTGTTACTTGGGAAGCATGATAACAGCAGATGCAAGGTATCAAAGCGATATGAAACGAAGAATAGCAATGGGAAAGGATGCATTCACGAAAAGAGGAGAATTGTTGAGAGGAGGATTAAACAAAGGCTTAAAGAAAAGACTGGTCAAAACACTGGTATGGAGTGTGGCACTGTATGGGTCGGAGACCTGGACTATCAAGAAGGAGGATATTCAGAAATTAGAGGCTTTCGAGATGTGGATTTGGAGAAGGATGGAGAAGGTGAGCTGGACGGAGCATATAACAAATGAGGAGGTAGGCCTACTACAAATGGTTGGTGAAAAGCGATCGCTAATAACAACAATAAGAGAGAGACAAAAGAACTGGGTTGGGCACGTGTTAAGAGGAGACTCCCTCCTGAAAGAAATCATAGAAGGGAGAATGGAAGGAAAGAGAGGGAGAGGAAGACCGCGGCAAATGATGCTTGGAGGGATTATGGTCAATGGATACAGCAAACTGAAGGAAAAGGCACAGCACAGAGAGGAGTGGCGTCATTGGAGGTTGGAACCTGCCGAAGGGCAGAGAACCTAAAGAAGAAGCACTGAAATAATAGAGCAATTTTGTTCACAAGACAGCTTAAAATTATCCGCTACGATAAAAACAGTGTGGAAAAACAAACAATTTCGGCCGTTCCTCCCACCCCCACCACCCCATAGATAGGCTTACTTTCATATCCCAGATGAATATCTCAGACGCGGCTAGTTTTTCAAACCACTTTCAGTCCTGCTGCAACCACGATCAATGTTGAAAAACTTGAAATCTCCACGCAAGCAGCTAGGCCTATACGCCCTATAGTTATAAGTTACGATTCAAACGGTTTCACTTCGACTGAATCTGAGTTTCACGCTGAGGAGTATTCAAGAGCAATTGCGAGTGAAGGACTTGCTCACTGCTCAAGGTCCCTACGCAGCGGTTTGTGGTAGATTTTAATTCGCAAAATTACATTATATGAGCTCTTACAATCTATAATGATATTATTTGCTACTAGCTGGGGTACCCGGCGTTGCCCGCGAATTTTAGGATTCTCCTTCCCCTTTCCCCTTCCATCCCCCTTCCCCTCCCTCTCCTCCTTCCCTCTTCCCCTTCCCTCCACCCCTTCTTCCCACCATTCTTCCTCTCCACTCCACCCTCCACCCCTCCCCTCCCTTTTCTTCCCCCGCCCTCCTCTCTCCCCCTCCTTCCCCTTCCCCTCCCTCCCTCTCTCCCTCCCTCCCTCCCGCCTACCCTCCGTCCCTCCTTACCTCCGTCCGTCCATCCTTCCCTCCCTCTCTCCCTCCCTCCCACCCTACCTCCCACGAACTACCACGTCTTATAACCACGAGTGAAGCTGGTTCTGGTTCATTTAATGCAATGTCAATTAGATGCCATCGTCGTGAGTAGGGTCTCCGCGTTGGAGTGACATCATAACTGGGTTGTAGAGCTTGATAGCGCATTGGATAACACCAATACTGGCATTGAGATCAGCGGACCCGAGTTCGAGTCCCGTAGGACGGCGTAGGGCGACGTGCTTTGTTGGCTGCTGTTTGCGCCGTGTATTGCAGGCTGCCTGTTCTGTTGGTGGTTGAGATTTATGTCTTCAATTTTAACTCTGGAGTGGCTGTCCGAGTCAAGATCAGAGGGAATCCAGGAAAAACAAAAGTGCTGTGGAAGGCAATGGCATTGAAGCGCTGGACAATGATTGACAGGCCCTGGAACAAGTAGGCCTAACCGATTTCTCTTGGTTCGCCAGAAACGGGGGCCAAGAGACGACCCAGGTCGGCGAGGAATGTCTGTCCCTTGGCGTTAATTATTATTATTGATGTAGATGAATTATTAAGAAATTATTATAATAAACAAGCAGAACAATCTCTGAAGTCACAGCAACGTCCAGTGGCGGCGCTAGGGGGGCTGGGGGGCTAAGCCTCCCTACAAGAGGCTCAGCCCCCCTAAAAAAAGGGCCATCCGAAATTTTTTACAGTGAAATATCCACGATTTTGGGCTGACGACTAAAAAAAAAAGGTCGTCAGAAATTTTGAAAAAAATAAGGTCGTCAGAAATTTTTGCGGCGAAAATGCAAAATTTTCATGAGATTTCGGGTCGAGGCTTCAGCTCCCCCCAAAACTGAAATCCTGGCGCCGCCACTGGCAACGTCATTTGTTTATTTTACTTTTCTTGTAGACGGAGTTTATCCGGAATCAGATCCCAGAATGCACATTCCTCTTCGTAAACGTGAAACGGTCAAGTCCGCACCCGCTTCTTCCATGCAAATCCAGATACATGAAGGAAAGCAAGGGACAGTTGAACCTATTAGCATGGCTTAGGGCAATGGTAAACGTGAAACGGTGAAGGCCGCAAAAGACTGAAATTCACTGGCGAACATTAACAAATGCTTAATTCCTTAATAACAAGAAATAAAGTTCCATTATATTATTCAGTGTCGTTGGTGAATTAATTACCCGCGTATTTAAGCATAACATTTGAGCGTTTCAAGTGCGGTAGTGACCCGTGGGTCTTGCCTTCTGGACAAGAAACCTATACATGCATACATACATACATACACACATACATACATACATACATACAGTCATACATACATACATACATACATACATACATACATACATACATACATACATACATACATACATACATACATACATACATACATACATACATACATACATACATACATACATACATGCATGCATGCATGCATGCATGCATGCATGCATGCATGCATACATGCATACATGCATACATACATACACACATACACATACACATACATACATACATACATACATACATACATACATACATATACATACATATACATACATACATACATACATACATACATACATACATACATACATACATACATACATACATACATACATACATACATACATACATACATACATACATACATACATACATACATACATACATACATACATGCATAAATACATAAATGTGCATGCGCTAGCACGTACGTACATACATGCATACGTGCATGCATTATAAGAACTGCACCTAGCGAGGCATCGATTACTTTCTGAAAAATGCGCTCTGTGCCAGTGTGTTATCCATGCGCCTCCGACCAACCCCCCCCCTCACACACTCAGTTACAGCTAATAAGTCTTAATGACCTCTCGAGAGTCTCGACAGCTGCAGGTTGGGCCACGGCTTAATGGCGCGCGTCCCTCGCTGGGTCACATGCAGGGGGCCATGTGACAGGTACAACCCTGATTTAGTCTGGACTATGCACTGTATACAGAACTCAGATAGACAGAAGTGTCAGAGGTGCGAATGTCATTAGTTAAGGCTTAGTACATAGAGACAATACACAGGCTACACAGGCACGAACGCGAAAAAACGCACCCATATACACCTACACGTCCACGCACTCACATCTACACTCGTGGGGCGCGGTGGTGTAGTGGTGGCGTTGTTGCCTTGAAGCCGGAAGGTTCGAGGTTCGAATCCACCTTGCCGCGTAGGGACCTTGGGCAAGTCCTTCACTCACAATTGCTCAGCGTGAAGCTCCGATGCAGTGTCCGCTCTGCATTCGGTAGCGCCTCTGAGTAGAGAGCTTGAAGGGGCGCTATAACAAGTGCACATACAAACAATCAAACAAACAAACTTACACACGCGCGCGCATACACGCAGGCATGCACACAAACACACGTTTGCCGTTGATTCTTTGGTGTTAGACGGGACTTACTATCACAAGCAAAGCATGAACGAGTGCCAACTTGCTTAGCCTACATAATTTTATTAGGCCTATATACGTTCGCAAACAACCAACATGCTGTCCCGTTTTATTGTAGAACATAGTTTAATAATAATAATTTACGACAGCAGCCTCCGAGAGCCACATATTCGATACCAGGGGCGGATCCAGGAATTTTCGAAGGGGGGGGCCAAAAAATTTTTGGGCTGGGGTCGGAAAATTTTTCGTTGATCTTTCGCTGAAAAATCTGATGAACTTTTTTAGTCGTTTTTGGCCGAAACCAGAGTTTAATTTACCCCCACCTATGGGGGGATTGAGGTTTCCGGAGGGGTAGATAATTGACCGTCTGGAAGACAATCATGAGGCGTGCAGCGCCGAGAGTGGTAGGGGAGGGGTGTGGGGAGGGGATATGCCCCTCCCCGCCAGAAACTTTTTGAATTTTCACATTGCAATGGTAGCATTTTAAGCTGTAATCTTAACAAAATAGCTGTACTTTTCAGTGCTTATAAGAGTGCCATAAGGTCTCAATAAATATAGACTTTACTTAAAAACTTTTTTCCCGAAAACTAGATGTTCTTTTTTAAGTAATCCGCCGGAAATCTTCGAAACGGGTGTTCAATTTTCCTTCCCAAAAAACTGATGACTTTTTTGGTCATCCTTGCGAAATCTTAAAAAAGGTGTTTAATTTTTCGTCTAAAAAGAGTGACGACTTTTTAGTCTTACGTGCGAAATTTTCAAGAAAAGGTGTTCAATTTAGCATCCCAAAAACTGATGACTTTTGTAGTCATCCGTGCGAAATCTTAAAAAAGGTGTTTAATTTTTCGTCTAAAAAGAGTGTTGACTTTTTAGTCTTACGTGCGAAATTTTCAAAAAAAGGTGTTCAATTTAGAATAAAAAAAACTGATGACCTTTTGTAGTCATCCGTGCGAAATCTTAAAAAAGGTGTTTAATTTTTCGTCTAAAAAGAGCAATGACTTTTTAGTCTTCCGTGCGAAATTTTTTAAAAAGGTGTTTAATTTCGCATCCCAAAAAAACTGATGACTTTTAGTAGTCATCCGTGCGAAATCTTAAAAAAGGTGTTTAATTTTTCTTCTAAAAAACTGATGACTTTTTAAGACTAGAATAAATAAAATACTTCCCACTACTGAATGAAATATAGTAAGATATAAATATAAACAAGGAGTAAACATGTGTTATCATTCACTGCACTTTCTTGCACATATAGACTAAACTCAAAACTTAACATGTTTCGCCCTGAAATTTTTTGGCATCTGTAAAAAATAAATTACATCCCAAACACTGTTGTTAGTGTTAACTTGATTTGTAATTAATAGTTAGTTGTACTTAGTTATAATTGTGTTTATTGGTGTTAATGTTTTTAAAATTTTCTACGAATATATACACGAATAACATACATTGCACGCCATAAATCATAGTTGGATACTGTTGAAAGATTGTTTCATTTCGATGCTTTATATAAAGACAATGCAATTGCGTGAGAGACTTAGATTAGATTTTAATTACATTTATACATTATTTTTATTATAGATTTTAATTACATTTATACATTAATTCTCCTGTGCATGACTGACACCCTGAATTTTTTTTTTCGGCCACCATGGATGGGGGGGCCACGTCCCATGGTGATTTGAAATGGGGGGGGCCATGGCCGGATTGGCCCCCCCCTGGATCCGCCCCTGTTCGATACGTATAGTAACTATAGTCACATAATTATGGATTATAATTGACCAACTATTATTGATTCCATATTAATCCTGATGGTTGGAAAAACCAGAGGGAAATGAACTCAATATGGGGCCACATGCATAGGCCCTACACACCCGACAACGCACAGGGTAGCATCCAGTGCTTAAAGTGTAGACAAATAGTCTAATTACCTGGACGCCCTTTACCTTTCAAAAAGAAGTGCCTGGACGCCTCTTACCTTTCCAGGCTGTGCTGGCCAATAAGTGGCAGGACGACGTTCAGATTTTAAAATAAGTGCATGGACGCCGTCCATGACCGTCCAGCCACACTTTAAGCCCTGAAATTTATTTATCCAGCTTATATTTCACCTGTGAAAGAACCTTCATCCAGCTTTTATTTCTCTTGCGTTTTTTGATCAAACCAGCCTCCATTTCAGCTGTAAAAAAACTTTCATTCAGCTTCCATTTCTCAAGTGCTGGACCAGTTGTCTGTAGACCAGTTGCATGGACGCCGTCCATGACCGTCCAGCCACACTTTAAGCCCTGGCAACATCCATAAACCAATGGTTAGAATTTTCTCAGTTAACCTTGAGCTGATAGCGATCGTTACCAATGTTCCGAGCTAGACACCCTTGGCTGCTGCAGCGTGTCGTCGACCCCAACAATAAATTGCCATCAACGAAGGGAAATTACGAACGAAGAAGACCATGGCAATTTGCAGGATGATTATAATATATGGCCACCTATACATGCACACTATGCATTCATACAGTTACATGCGTACTTTACGTGGCCTATATAATTTTATCCGCTTATATAATGGCTACATAATTTTTTGCCATGCATGTGGTCCTCTAAGTATGGACTACGACTTGGCCCCCTTCATCAATTAGACTTATGTATATTTATACACGCACATCATGTACATGTATATAGGCTTAAAATAGGCTACATGTGCAAACATAGCCTATACATGATATAATATTGTATATATAAATGAGGCCTATAGCACGGTGAACGTGAACTGGATAGCGATCTACACTCTCGTTCAAAATGTGCAGTAAACCTACACATTTTCATGCACATCAGTGTGTAGCTCTCACTCGACCACATTATTGTGGAGTTTCACTACACATTTATGTGGAGCCATTATCATTTGCACACCTAGTGTGTAGCTTAACTGCACAGAATTGTGCAGCCGTTTTAAAGTTGGTGGTGTAGCTTTGAAAGAGAGCATCCCTTTTATCTAGCCCTAAAGTAGCCATGTCTATGAAGTGTCAACAACTTTATTTTCTTTAGTCGCTGCATATGAGGGCGGATGGCAAGTTTTCTCCCTCACCGTCTAATCTTCCTGCCAACAGTGTACGACTGTTGTAATCATCATATCTGATTTAGCGGCTACAGGGCAGAATTCTCGACACAAATTTCTGCCCTTGGCAGGGATCTGAAACCACCAACCGGTCACTCGACAGTCCAACATGCCAACCATTTGACTACCGTGCACCTCACATTCTATTGCAGTGGTTTTTTTTTAATAATGTGCACCAAGTAAATTTGCTGGAATGTGTAGTTTCACAGCATATTGTAAAGTTGTTACACATACCAGTCAATAAACATTTAATATATAATTGGATAATGAAGTTTCTCCTAAGAATGGACTATACAGCACCATTGCAGCTCCACTGGAGAGCAACTCATATTTTACAACTATATCAAAATGGAATAAAATTAATTTTTATTATACAACACAAGTCGTAGTAGCCAGACTCAGGATAGTTCAATTCTGCAACTAAAACTTCTATAGCACCATTTTATAGTGCATAAAGCATCAGTTCAAGTCTAATGTAAAGCAGTGTCAAAATCCTTTGGATCATCCAGGTCGATATACGAATCAAACAAATTGTCCAAAGCTGTCACGCAGTATTCATAGTTTATCCGCAACAGCATGGGTTGTGTCACTCCTCTCTTGAACGGCCACCGCATTGCTTAGAGTATACTCCTGTAAAAAAATCAATCGTAGATGATTAAGGCTTTAATATATACACGTAAAGGCTGTGAATATTAATCTCATCTACTGGGCCCACATTTTATCACGTCCCACACTTCTCAAAAGGTTTAACCTCAGTGGCGATAGACTTGCATCTATGCAGGTACCAATACAGCATGTATAAGAGCCTCACAAAAGTTCTCACAGCTCAAAAAGGTGCAACTTGGTTTTAACAAAATTCAAGCCCACAAATGTCGACTCAGTCTTCTACTCCCTATAAGACAATGGCAAAAAGAAAAGTAGTTTCATTGTCAATGCCACCTAAGAGCTTATGGTCTAAACCAGATAAGATTTCAAAGGAAGCATCAGCAAAACAACAATTACCTAACCTTATGAATACAATAACGAGTACCATGCCATATACTACTAAAAATCCGCAAAATACTACTAAAAATCAGTACTAAAAATCAGAAAAAACTACTAAAAATCAGAAAAAGGCTAGAGAACAGCATTCCAGGACATTTTTCAGCGATTAAAAATTTAATTAATTTTAAAAAATTATGAAAAAGGGCTTTAATTTAAATTAATGAATTCTTATAAGAAATTATTTCATAGTCAGTTTTAACATGTTTTGAAATGAGAGGATGAGGCTCAGTCCTTCAGAAATCCCACACAACTGCTCTAAAATTGTAAAGTTCTGGAACCATTTTTTGCCATTCAAAAGCACAGCTAAAACATAAGCCTGCAAGTACTGTGCAAAAACAGTTCTTACTGCATCCAGCATGTCAAGCAGTCGTGGGTAGCGCGATGTCATCTCTATCCCAGTTATGGAGGGCGATGAATTTTTACCCGAATTCTGCCGTCTCCATGTGTGAGATCCATCGTCCGGAGCAGTTTATGTTCATTGTGAACATTTGAGCGCTGTTTCCTCTCGAGAGTGGTCACTTTACTCCGGTGGAAGCCTTAAACGATAAAGACAATTTAAAAGTAAACAAGCCAACTCATTAACGCACTAATGTTAAATTTTTGCCACAAGTTGGTACATACTTCACTCAAAACTAATCCAACATTAAAATTACTTCACAATTACTAACTAAATGTGAAATGTCCCCGATGTTTAGACTGAATATAGACTGAAGTTCCACTGTTTTTATGGCATCGCACCCCAAACATAAAATGAATAATGCAGAAAATTACCAAAAAGAAACACCAAAATGTTACTGCAATAGTCTACATGATGGAAAATTATTTGCTGCTCACCTGCTAGATTTGGCTGAGTGCATCCACAGAGTCCCAATGTTTTGGCAGTTCGATCTATGGCCGCGAAACCAGTACTTCAGGGTTCCAGTGAAGACTGACCTACAAAAACCACATAAATATTGATATTCACCTGGTAATAATTCAAGCAACTGTTAGATTGAGAGGGATAAAAAAATCCTAGTCAAGAACCTGTGCAAAGTAAAGTATATAAGTCCCAATACTGTACTTGTTTATACTCCACTGTTACTGTTCACAAGATGCAATTTCTTCAGTTGTCAAGAATTAGTTAAAAAGGATCAGAGCAAATTAATTATTAGCAGCATTTGACCACAATAAGCATGCAACAACAAAGTTAAAAATCATCGAAACTACACATTATTTGAAATTGCCAGTGTGTATTGTGTGGAGAAACACAGATCTAGATAACCAGGACATCGAATAAATACTTCAACAGTGCTCAACACTGCACGTACTTCCAATGATGATAGTACTAGTCCAAGCTCTTGAATTGCAGATATCTGTAAGGCTTATGCATCTTCTTAGCAGCAGCTTTACACCAAAGTACAGAAAACTGTCTTATTTACATCAGGCAGTAACAGGCATTTATCCAAAACACAATCCATGCAGAATGCAACCACATATGCCCCTAAAATATGGCCCATGCCTTCAGATAGCCACCCTGATTGTGAAAAGAAAAATGGAAAATTAAAACAAACCTCAAAATTTAAAAAAATTAAGCCAAGCACTGATTGCAGAGACAGTCTTAGCCTTTTCACCGACTTCTTCTGCAGTGTCAGTAGAAGATAATTAGAGGCACTTAAAGGCCACCTCATTCCTTCTGTCTGCAAAATAAGAAATAGAATGTCTTATATACCACTGCTGTAAGAACATCACAAAACTGCTAAAAATGTTATGCAGAGCATTGGGTATGAAAGTCTTGATGAATAGTCAGCTTTATCACAATAGTTCCTTGGCTCATGCTTGTTTTCCTTGATATTATGGCATTCCTTACATCCCCCAAATCGAACATGGTCATATTTCACAAGTCTTGGAAAGTTATAACATGGAAAACTCTCAAAATGATCAGAGACAATTCACGCATCTCAATTGTCACAAATCACATTCCCAAATTCACAACACGAATAAAGATTCACTCACTTGTGAGAAAGGAGAGCCTGATTAGTGTGGACTAGTCACATTCCAAGATATTATGAAAAAGCTCTTGCTCTAGCATTAAAGTCATTAAAACTCTTTAAACCGTCATGACCTTCTTGTACCACGGCCTCGGACTGCTACTGCCCAGCATCGTGCTTTTGCTTCTGTCAGCCATTTGCTGTAGAATAGCCTCTCTATTATTCGTACTCGGATTTTATCTGGAAGCACTACTGTTTCTGCGCATTTCCTTAAAACTTTTCTTTTTCCAAGGAGATCTTCGCACTGGGAGCACCTCTGATTAGTTTATGCTGTGAGTGGCGCTTCATAAATCCAAAAATAGTATAGCATAAAGTATGAATGCTTTTCTAGTTTAATTCTCGGTATTAAGCAAGCAAAGGCGATTATACTCATTTCTTACCTTCATCTAAATCATCTTGATCAATGGAAGAAAGGACACTTTCTAGTTCACATTTAAAGGAGCTGCTCATCTGATTAAACGGCTGAATTCTCAGACCTAAAAGCCCAAAACCAACAATTCACTAGTTAGATCTTAGGTCAAAATAGCGGCTTTTTGATTTTTACGCAGTAACATTTTTAACATGTTCCCACTTAAAAATTAAACATACATGGACAGCCCACTTGTATTTTGCATAGACACCACCTACCAGACAACAGCAGAAATCATAAACACAGAAGATTAGCAATGGACTCAAAGGTTGTAAAGCGAGTATCAGCAAAACTTAGCTTGGAGTTGCAAACAGACCTCTATGCAGCCAATACTGCACATTAATATATCTGTTTACCAGCAAAAACAAATTTCACAGAAAAGTTTACCAAAGATGTAAACATAGATGCATATACAATACAATAAGCTTTTATCATAAGAATGCACTAATTAATCCATAGATGCATATACAATACAATAAGCTTTTATCATAAGAGTGCACTAATCCATAAAGGGTGTCAAGCAACATAAAAAACCTTAATAAATATGGTAAAGATGAATGCCTTTAAATATGGACCAGGCCATATGATGACTTGATCATGAACAGAAAAAATAAAAAATTCCAACAAACCTCAAAACTTAAAAGAGAATGCCGAACCCAAAGACAGTCTTGACCGTTTCAGCGAGCTCTTCTGGGTTGTGAGTAGGAGATAAACGAGGCCCTGAAAGGTCTCCTCACTCCTTGTCTGTAAAATTAAAAATAAATATAAAAAGCAGGGCTTCAGGTATTGAATCGAGGCTGATGGGCAGTCATCGTAAAAATTCCAAGTCTTGGAAAGTTAGCCAAAAATTCTCAAAAAGATACAATTCAGGCATTTCCATCGTCGCAAATCGCATTCACAATTTCCTGGCATAAATAAAGCTTCACTCACATGCAAAAGAGAGTAAGTATATATATATATATTCTTTAATATAGCCAGCTGCAAAACAGCACTCGTGTGAATTCACATCAATAACCATTAAACTAACAACCAATCTGTATGCAAATAACATTCTAGTTACAAATGTTTTCAAAATTTTATTGTTTGCTCTTGGTAGCACCTGATCACGGCTTTAGGGTGCAAATTACAGCCTGGTAAGTGAACTACTCGCCTTCCCAGATATCATGAAAAAAGATCCTACTTTCAGCATTAAACTTATTGACCGAGCATGAATACTTTTCTAGTTTCATTCTGCATCATTATGTAAACAAACGCAGTTAATCTGATTTTTTATCATCATATAACTAATCATTTATAGTAGAAAGGGCACTCTAGTTCACCTTTCGAGCTTGACAAAATTGTGCATCTGCTTATCCCATCCAAAGATAGAATTCTTCTCGGACCTAAAAGACCAAAAAAGCAATTCAATTAGGCCTGGTCAAACTAGCTGTTCTTTCTGTATATACCCAGTAAAATTTTAAACAATTTCATACTTAAACATGAAGCATACACGGATTACACTTGTAATTCACAAAGGACACAAGTGCCTACAAAGACTGCAGCTGCAAATCATAAAATTTGCAAAGCAGAGGCAAGGCAATTGCTGAATGGCAGCACACTGGCACAAGGAATCGGGTTCAAAAACCTGCAAGTCCACAAAAGTTGACTCAGCTTTTTACTCCCTATAAGACATTGGCAAAAAAGTAGCGGCTTCATTGAGCAGTTAACCTAAAGTAGTACCAATGCATCTACCGCCAATGCAATACAATGCTACGGTCTACCTGAGGAGATTAGTACCGGGTCTTAAGCTTGCGAAGCGAGTACCGGCTAAACAATTACAGAAATTTTTAACCAAAATAATGAGTAACCTGTCAAATAATAAAAAATCAGTGCTTTTCAGAAGAAGGCTTTAACAGTATTTTATGACCTTTTTCATCTATAAAAAAGTTAAGTACTTTAAAATAATTTAAATGGGCTTAAATTTAAATGAATGATTTTCAATAGGTCATTATTTTTTAATCCAGTTTTAACATGTTTTAAAATAAGAGGCTGAGTTTTAACCCTTCAGAAACCCAACACATTACCGTTCTGAAACTGAATAGTGCAAGAACAATTTTCCACGCACAGAGTCTCTATGGAGTGGCAGTTGGATCCAAGGCTTCGAAAGTAGTAGTTTATGATATTCTTACTAAAACTGAATCCTATAAAGAAACATAAAAATTAATGTTCAACCCAAATCTCCAAACCCAAATCCTCAAACACCAAATATACACAAAAGTCTGCATCCTGAAAACAGGTTTATAGATAATGTCCAAATTAATATTCACTTATTAATAAGTCAATAAATTGATCCAATAAGAGGTAGTAACAGAATCTCCAGTCAAATACCTTAGCTTTGCAAATTAAAATATTTTACACCACAATCTACAGGATGTCCCAATATTGTCCCAGCATAATATAATGCTCTACATTTCCGGTTCGCTAGCTGCAATCTCTTCATTGTCAAGAATGAGTCAAACAAGATCATAATAATTATAAATGCAGCGTTTGGACCACAATAACCATGCACACATTACAGTGTTACATGCTGCAAATTTACAAAGATTCAATCTACAAAGGAGAATCTAAAATAGAACAACAGCAAATTCCAGTGCAAATACCCATATATGACACTTCCCAAAGCGAAATGAGCAGTGAATGTAAAGTAAACACTCTACAAAGTAGAATCTCAAATAGAACACCTTCTAAATTCCAGAGCAAATAACTACGAGGCAGGCTTCAGTGCAATTCAGTTAAAAAGGCTCATAACTAGCTTAGTGCTCTTAAATACCCAAACACGACAGCTTCGCAAAGCGAAATGAGTAGCGAATGCAATGTGGAGGAATACCTGCAAATTCAGTACATGTTACAATTTCAAAAGCAGCATCTTTAGGTCAGAAGTCTCACAAATGACTAAAAGCACCTTAAGTTTAAACCCACATATGATCACTTCGCAAAGCGAAATGACCGGTGAACGTAAACAATTTTCAATGCCAAATCTAAAGTAAAAAATCCCAATGAAAAATTTATAAAAGCATGGTGTAAAGGTTTCAAATTACCCCTCCTAAACATTACCCCCCGGTAACTTGAAACCGGTTTCAGATTACTCCCTCGAAACTAGATTTGCATCAATCATCACATTTATTGCACTAAAAAATTCAGAAAAATCATCCCGCTTCTTGTTTTGGTCTGAAGATTTTCAACCGTCATCCCACTTCGTGGTTTTCTATCAATACTTTGATCCGAAAAAAATAATAGCCTCGAAGCCATTTTCTCCATGTAAATTTCAGCGGTGAATAGTATTTTAGTTACAGATGGAAATATTGATAACAAACCACGAAGTGGGATGACGGCTGAAAATCTTTAGACCAAAACAAGAAGCGGGATGAATTTTTTGATATGTTTAGTGCAATAAATGCGATGATTGATGAAACTTACAGTTTGCAGGGGGTAATGTTTAGGAGGGGGTAATCTGAAACCTTCACAACGGCATTCTTTCAGTGCTAGAATTTTCAAACACGGCTTTTATGTAAACCTTTGATTTTAAGGGGTTTTTTAAGGGTCACAATTGGATTAATTAATGCACTGAAATACCTTGTCACGACCACTCAACAGAGCAAACGAGCGGTGAATGCAACAGTCTCCAATGTAGAATCTAAAACAAAACAAAAGCAAACCATCAATTATACGAACTTGATAATAAATTAGAATCCTAAGCTTATTCGAAATGCGGAAAATTATACTATCGGGACCGAAAAGCTTATGCATTATCTTTGGACAGCATCTAATGACGAGACTAAACTTAACCGACCCTCACGACACCTAACGCCATTCTAAATTCCTGATCGGATCCAAACCGACCATCACTACGCATAACCTGACTTAACCGACCCGGGATCAACCCAAATCTCCGAATCCACGAAAACGCTGAATATTCACAAAAGCCCGCTAGCAGGCAAACTCCCAAAAACTATTCCGAGTTAAATAAAATAAGTCTTAAATGACATAATGAACTTGATAGTCGGATTGATAATAGTCAAGTGTCTACGCACGTGGTCGCACGTGGTCATTTTTACAATCGTACAAAACCCCGTATATTTCACGCGCAAATTTCTAAAAACCTGTCACGCGTCAGTGTCATAAATTGTAAACGAAGCGTTCTTGATAAAATTTAATATTAAGGTACAAATAGGCTAATAATTAACAAATGCCAGTACATACCTGAACACGAGTCACGCGACCACTTGACTAAAAGCCGTGATAAACCTAAAAGACCGCTGAATGTTATATTGCTATCAGCCAAACTCCAAAAAAACTATTCCGAGTTAAATAAAATAAGCCTTAAATGACATAATGAACCTGATTGTCGTATTGATAATACAGTCCAGTGTCAAAAAATAATTAAAGTGCGTGTGCAAAAATCGATTTAAGGGATTCGGCCTAAATTCGACTCGGAGTTTCGGGCATTTATGCGGCACGACGGCACTTAATTAAAGTCACAGATATTATAGTTATGCCCGTAATGCTCGTAATTTTAGAATAAAAGGCCGTGACAATGAATAGGCTAATCTTTTGCACTGGAAAAATCATGGCGGCAGTATAAGCGGTTACGCACGTGGTCGTTTTTACAATCGTACAAAATCCGTATATTTCACGCGCAAATTTCTAAAAAAAACTGTCACGCGTCAGTGTTCTAAATTTTAAACGAAGCGTTCTTGATAAAATTTAATAATAAGGTACAAATAGGCTAAAAAAACAAATGCCAGTACATACCTGAACACGAGTCACACGACCACTTGACTAAAAGCCGTGAAGAACCGAAAAGACCGCTGAACGTTAAATTGCTACACACTAGAATGTGGAATAAGGATGGTAACATCCGGGAATGTCAGAAGCTGCACATGTTCAGTGGAGGGAACTGTGTAGGAGGACACTCTCCACATTATAAGTGGAACTATGGATCCACATTCTGAACTAGCGTGTAACCCAAATTCAGTCCGTATATATATATATATATAATATTATATATATATATATATAATTATATATATATGGACTGAATTTGGGAGTTTATATATATATATACATATATATATAATAGGTCTGCGTGTATTTATGCATGCCGATCATAAGGGGGTCGCCAGGGTCGGTAGTAACGAGAAGGGACGACATAGGACGTCTCAGCGGTCACGCATGTCACGTCACAACACTTGCGCTCAATATGAGTCGTAATAGCGGGGTTCTAAAAAGCAATATGGCGACTCGTGGGTTCCGGAAATGACGCCATCACTGCTCCGGAAATTGCCGCCGTCAGCAGCTAATGGGTTAAAATAATTATATATGTCCTGCACGCGGGGCTGACGTCATGACGTGACGTCGATGCGGAGCTGAAATTAGGTAAACGATTTCTATAGCGCCCGTATGGCCTCTCGACCTTGTTCATCTTCAACGCGTTTTCCGGGCTGCTCTGTCTTCTATTTCTCTTTTGACTATGCAAACCGGACATATTATAGCGGCGGATTAACAAGGCAAGTTCAACATGTTCGGCCGAACATTGCCCACACTTTAAGGCTCCACTCATGCAAAAGAAACAAATTTCAATAGTTTTTGTAATTTTATTCTAATCGTTAATTAAAAAGCATTTTCGTATAGGTTACTCAAGTTTCGCAAATGTGTGGGCAACTGTTGAGTTTCAATTATAATTAGGTACAAACCGTACAATACATTCGTCTCTAAATAACTCAAATCAGTAAGAAATTCTTGTGAGATTTATTTTTTCCTTGTTTAGACACTTACTAGCCTACCTGAGCCACCTCGCCAAACCAGAACTCAAGTGCTATGCCACATATTGCAAACTGATGCAATTTTGTTGTGTACGCTGTAGGCCTACAGCATAGGTTGGCACTTGGCAACATAGGGCTCGTTAGTCTTGATCCGATTTACATATAGTTTTACATTGCAGATAATGACCTAACAATTATTGATAAAAAGTCCATGTAACAAAGCTAATGACGTAGCAATAGGCCTAGTGTTGTAGACCAGGAAGATATCATAATAGTAGGCCTATAGGGCTACAGTTGTCATAGCAGAAACTTGTCTATAACAAAGGTTAGTGACGTAATAAAAGGCGCATAACAAGGAAAAGCCGTCACAATACGAAGTCCATAGAGCCAATAGTAGCATCATCGTGTGCAATATAAAATCAGTGACGTCATAATAGTGTGTTTAGAACAAAGAGATGTCGTCACAATCGTATAAGGCCAATAATTTTTGCACGCTTCATCTGTCCTTTTGTTGTGATTCCTTGGGCTATACCCACAGTTTTTCAGACTAATTATTTTTCTGAACATGATCATCACGTTTGTTACTCCGGTCTTGTCCGGGTCTCTCATAAACAGCGGCCCCGGAGCTGCAGCATCTTTAGCGCCTACCTTAATTAATTCGGGTCTCATTGTTACATGTTTAACGACACTGCCATTTCGAAGATGATTAGTGTCGCCACGCCATTTAGGTCCCCGTGGACGGACCGTGCTAGCCCGAGATTTGAATCTCTGAAATAGCCACCTTTGGGAATCGAACCGCGACCCGCGCGCTCTTTCACAGAGCGAATTGCGTGCAGACGCGCGGCCTTACCGGTGTAGCCAAGCGAGCCAGTCAATTCGGGTCTGCAGCTTAAGGTGACTTGAATCTAAACTGTGACCCAGCCCGCATTTATACTGAAAGTTTGTTTTATTTCACGTAATCTGGCTCGATGGCATCTAACCATGGATGGGTCTAGTGCATTCACAACAGTGACTATGATAGGCTATAAGCAGTTCTAGGACGGGGATGGCGATGGCGGACTGTGTGAGGACCGCGAGAAACAGAGAGCAATGGAGGAAGATGGCGTCGTCGACTCTGATCCCCGATCCGCAGCAATGAGGATGGTCACGACGACGAGGACGTTTGATCACCGGACGATTGATCAACGGGTGTTTGATCACTGCAATTAACTAAGGTTGAAAGAGAAATGTCGTATTTGCCGACATTAGGCCTAAAGATAAACGCCATCTGTTGCTGTCAATTCTTACAAAGATTTATATGTACAGACAGCAAATAGCACATTACAATTATGAAGTAGGCTACGCATTCCAAATCAACGTCTTTTGTTCTTTGCGATCAAAGGCACATAGCAGTGAGCAATCCCCTCGCAGAACAGTCGTTCAACAACCAGCGGTGAAGAAAATAGGTTACCGTAATCTTCGCGACAGAGCCGTGAGACCCGTTTCATCTTATGGACAAATAGATGCTCTTACTTACTTGCGTGCAATTGCCCGTTTATCCTTTAATAGGCCTAGTTAACTCTTGATTAAGTCTTGACAGCCGTTTCCACATATTTTCATACTTCAATTCTTATTTCATTAAAAATTAAATACATTAATTATTGGTAGTGATTGTGTCGCAACGTTTTATATATGCTAATTCGCCCGATGATCAAACGTCCGATGATCAATAGTCCGGTGATCAATAGTCCGGTGATCAATAGTGCGATGATCATTAGTCCTATTATCAATAGTCCGATGATCAATTATAGTCCAATTATCAATAGTACGATGATCAAACGTCCGATTATCAAGTCTCCATACCACTATAAGCATAGTAGGCTACCTATGCTAGCCTACATAAATTATGGGCATACGAAGTCTATAAGCAAAAGGCTGCTGGTCCATTAAATTAAGACTGTAGCCTACCGAATAGGTGATTATCACTATTCCGAATACGTGATTATCACTATTCCGAATAGGTTATTATCAATATTCGGCCGAATACAAATAATTGGGTCGACTATTCGTTCGGTCGAATACCGAATAGCCATTCGGCCCCGAAGCAAATATTCGGTACAGTCCAAAATACTATGCCAATTAATTGTTGCAGACGTCAACGGTCTTTGTTGCCAAAAGATGTCGTTAAAGTCCGAACCCAGTATGAGAATTGTAGAAAAACAACTGGGGGTATGATACACGTGGAGTTGGGCGTGAAAAGGCTTTACTGTGGGTCATACGAAAGATGAGGGGTTGAACACCTCAACCAACCCCTGGCGATTATAACTGAAACTCTGTTATAGTCCACCAGGAACCTGCATTTAAGAAGTCCTTGCCTGTGTCACCAAAAAGTTTGAGAAGTACCATTGCTAATCTATGTGATCTTTGTCTCCTTCTTTCCACTTGCATAGACCGCCGCGCACTGCGCTCTGCTGTCCATGGCGACCTAATGGTTCCTTTCACTCGCTCTGCAACAATGCAGAGGCGCTCGTTCTCTATGGTTGGTCCAACGACCTGAAATGGACTTCCCTTGACTATGCGACACCTCCCAAGCTCTCAATTTCAAAAACTGTTGAAGACCGTTTTTTCGCTTGATCTCAGCCGGGAGCGCCTCCGAGTTTGTACCTTTAAGGGGCGCTATATAAATAACGATTGATTGAAAATCTTTGGTATGTCAATAGTTTTCATATGTGGAGAGGGATTACATAAAGCAAAATCATACAAAATCAACCAACATACTCCGGTATTTTTGCTTTTTGATTTTTAATACAAATAGGCCTACTCGCAATTCAGTTGACTCGTTCAAATACTTAAGTTTTTCTCACACCAAATTAAGTTCATCGTTTAAAAATCACAATCATGATTACAAATAATATGAAAATTGTGAACGCACTGACATCACGTTTTTGTCAACTTAAAGGTAAAAATGAAAATAAAGGTAAAATGACGCACAGTTCATATTAAAGTCTGTAATAACACAATTATTGGCTGAAGAGCACTTCAATGACAGCATTGTAACAGCAAACTTTAAACTTTTTAAATTTTATGAAATTATTCTGTTATTAAGTCATACAAGTTTCTCTCATTTGATAAAACATGCCCTGTTGCAGCTGTCAATAATAATAAAAATAATTAATGTCTAAGTCCCTGAGGGATCATATGCAACTCCATGGGTGGAGACCTGGGCGGATACTTGGGGGAACAGAAAGACGCAAGATTTTTTTGACGGACGAATGGCTGAGTGTCGCCGAAAAATTTCCATCTTTTGTTTTGCCGGCCAAAATTTCTGACGACTTTTTTTAGTCATCCACCAAAATCTCGAAAAAATTTCACAAAAAACTTGATGACCTTTTTTAGTCCTGACGCTCAACAATTGGGGGGGGGACAAATGCATGTCCCCTAACACCTTAATTGATGTCCCCCCTAGGTCTCCGCCCATGTGTAACTCGAGGCAAAAATAACAATATTAATAATAATTCAGTGCTGTGCTACGGCACCATATTAATTGTCGTAATTTGCAATTTGTACACAGCGATCTCATCGTTAAATCACCATCGTTCAGCTTAGAAAGCGAATGCTCATCTTCCGTTCAATGTCGACTTTCTCCATGATTTTTACGAACTCTTCGAAAGTTATAACTCCATCGTTGTCTGCGTCCGCTTCCGTAATCGTGCGGTCCGCGATACTTCCAAGCTGAAGACAGAAATCGATAAGTCAGTCAGTGATGGAAAGACCGGGTTATCGCTCATTAGACTTAAACCAGAAGAAAAAGGGGTGTAACCATAGTATCGGGGACCAGCGTGTCAGTTAGGGCTCAGGTATCATTAGGGTTGGTTAGGTCAGATTAGGCGTCGTGAGGGTCGTTTAGGGTTAGGTTTAGGGTTAGTGTCATCATTCGGTCACCTGATACTGTGTTTTGCAAAAAAAGTTCGAGTAAGTTTATCAAAATTACATAACTTAAGGGATTAAAATTAGTCACATGTACTGCACGAAAGCTATAGGCCCGAACGTTGAGTGTACAAGAGGCTAGTTTTATTTCTTTATTTATTTTTATTTCTCACATTTGCCTATGTAGCGCCGCTTTAAGCTCACTACTCAGAGGCGCTCCCAACAACAGTGCGGACGCTGCATCGGAGTTTCACGCCGAAGCGCACGAGCAATTGCAAGTGAAGGACTTGCTCATGGTCTCTACGTGGCGGCTTGAGAGCTGTTAATTCAGTTATGAAATAATCAAAGAGTCTGGAAAAATATCTCTCCTAAGCAGGGCTTAATGTTTGGCTCAGTGGCGTAACAACCATATAACGAAGGTGGACAAAATCCACGGGCCCCCGAGATCCAAAGGGCCCCCAAGCTTATCAAGTAAAAAAGTGGCATGTACGTTTTCGCAGTTTTCCGTTTTATAGTTAGT
Organism: Lumbricus terrestris; assembly: GCA_949752735.1. NCBI lineage: Eukaryota > Metazoa > Annelida > Clitellata > Crassiclitellata > Lumbricidae > Lumbricus > Lumbricus terrestris. The sequence goes on along the minus strand of OX457045.1, from coordinate 13,664,268 downwards.
TTCAGATTGTAGAGTCTGACCATATATAGGCATATAGCCTGGATACGACCGACATATATGATAAAATGATACGCATGTGTCATGTCTGTCTGGACTGTATGGGTCATCGGATGTGAGAGCATTTGACCCGTAGAAGACATCAACACTTAGTTGCATGTTAGGGGCGGGCTCTACGGTTAGGGTATACGTTCATTCATGGAGGTCATCCGAGTGCCCGACACAGCGTTAAGGAATGATGCTTGAAATAGTATCTGCTTTCTTTTCCCGCTGGCTCTAATTCTAGCTGTGTGTGTGTGTGTGTGTGTGTGTCTGTCTGTCTCTCTGTCTGTCAGACAGAGAGAGAGAGGTCTGTCTGTCTCTGTCTGTCTATCTGTCTCTCACTATCTCTGTCACTCTCTGTGTGTGTGTGTGCATTGTGCGTACCTGTCTTTGTCTCTGTCTCTGTCAGTGTGTCAATACGAGCCAAGTGTTGAAGTGACTGATAGGTTCCTATAGGCCTACACTGGACATTGCAGTGTTAATTCCGTCTCGCTCACAATAACAGTCATTCATTTATTTTTATCTGGATTATCACCATTGCTGTACCTAAAAGAAAATAATCATCATATAAGATGAATGCCATATGAAACGCACGTAGGCCTACAGTTCTGGCAGTCAGAAACGAGCAGAGAAAAATCGAAAAATTGAGGCTGCTGTGTTTGCGAACAGTAAGGATAGAATAGCCAAATTCACGAAGAACTACTGTAACAGGCCACAGTGAGTATACATTACAGGCACGTACATGTGTGTACATTGGACCTTTGTATGGGTGTCACGACAACAGACTGGTCTACAGACAACTCGTCTAACGACAACTGGTCTACAGACAACTGGTCTAACAACTGGTCTGTAGGCTACAGACAACTGGTTCAGCGCTTGAGAAATGGAAGCTGGATGAAAGTTTTGTACAGCTGAAATGGAGGCTGGATCGATAAAAAAGCAAGAGGAATGGAAGCTGGATGAAGGTTCTTTTACAGGTGAAATATAAGCTAGATTGACGAAAATAACGCTAGAGAAATAGAAGCTGGATGAAGGTATAAATTTCAGATCTAGGCCTAAAATAGAAACTGGATTGATGAAAAACGCTTAATTAAGAGATGGAAACTGTATGAATTAAGGCATTTTTATATCTGAAATCGAAGTTGAATTGACAAAAATAGCCTAACGAACGAGAAATGGAAGCTGGATGAAGGTGCTTTTTAGATCTGAAATAGAAGCTGGATACACGTTGAAATACATGAGTGAAAAACATCAATCCAGCTTCCATTTAAGCTAGAAAACCATTTAACGCTTTTTCATAAATCCAGTTTCTATTTCATCAATAGTACGAGTTGTCTGTAGACCAGTTGTCTGTAGACCAGTAACTGTTGTCGTTAGACGAGTTGTCTGTAGACCAGTTGTCGTGGAACCGTTTTCTTGTTTTGCATTGAACCATTTTAATGTGTCTTAACAATGGATTATTGATGACAGCGTTTAATACTTTATGAAAACTCTCCAGTAGGCATATATATATATATATATATATATATATATATATATATATATATATATATATATATACTATTGCGCTACCAAAATTACTTCAGATATAATAGGCGCTCTTGTTTTAAAATAGCCATTTCATTGTTTTCACTGTTTAGTCTCGTTAATGGATAGGGGGCCCCAAGCTGAGAATGTCCACGGGCCCCCGGCTCAGTTGTTACGCCACTGGTTTGGCTGGACGGTCATGGACGGCGTCCATGCACTTATTTGAAAATCTGAAGGCCGGCCTGCCACTTAGTGGCCAGCACAGTCTGGAAAGGTAAGGGGCATCCAGGCACTTCTTTTGGAAAGGTAAGAGGTGTACAGGCACTTATTTTTGCACACTTTTAAGCACTGCTCCTAAGGAAAGCCCATAGTTTATCACTCACTTCTTTGAGGATGACCACACGCCTATTTGGGCTTGTCCTGATGACTGGGTCATATCCTGCACAAAATACTATCCCCAAACAAACAAACAAACCCACTATACTCCTCCATCCTTATGCACATCCCCACCTGATAGTGGGATGACTGGATGTGCGAAACATTTATTGCTAGGATGCTATAGGCTTTTTAATTGTGGTTAATGAGAAATTTGCTTCTCCAAAAAAGGTTACTTGCAAAACCGAAATGAGATTACGAAAATATATACGAACTTGTTCTTCCGATATGTTTGCTCCGACCATCATGTGCAGAATCTTGAGAAGTTCATCTCTACAGATTTGACCATCTCTGTTCAAATCGTACATTTGGAACGCAACTAGGAAAAACACAAACGTACACACAATGCCTGTAGATACAATGCGTGTGAGTATTCTTAATTCCCGACATTGTATGTCCCCTCAGGGACTTAAACATTAATTTTTATTATGTTTTATTATGTCAGTGATTGGTACGAATTACTTTAGAAGTAATTCAACTACCACTAATAATTATTTCAAACTTATACTTAAATAGTTTCCCTAGTACTGATATTAACTGACTGCTTGAAGACAAAGTCACTAACTAGTAAAACCACTAATCACCTACCGGTATGCTGCTGAAAAAGTAGTTAACTACTTCCAGGGGCGGATCCAGGGGGGGGCCAATCCGGCCATGGCCCCCCATTTAAAATTGCATGGAACGTGGCCCCCTCATTTGGTTTCAAGAAGACATTAAACACATGTCGTGACAGGACATCTGGCCCCCCTATTAGAAAATCGTACGGGACGTGGCCCCCCCATTCGGAAATGGCATCTTCTTTTCCTAAAAAATTAATGGATGACTAAAAAAAAAAGGTCATCAACTTTTTTGGCGGATAGTTGGTATCTTTTTCCCGGAAAACTGGTCGATGACTAAAAAAAAAAAAGGTCAACTTTTTTCCCGGAAATTTTTTTCCCCCTGTTCCACCAACAAGGCCGAAAATTTTGGCCCCCCTTCGAAACGTTCTGGATCCGCCACTGACTACTTCTTATCTACTTGAGAGGTAGTTTAACCACTCATCACTGATAAATTGACATTTTCATCAAATTCATTTACACAATGAGATTAAATTACCGCACTGCAGAAATGTTGAACAAAATTTCTGGCAGAGATTTTAATCCTCCATCTCATGACTGACAGTGTCTCACACTAACCACTACTACACCATCAAGCAGTATATAAGCTACGATCCGCTGACAAGGGAGTCCTCTTAGTTCCTTTTGCTCGTACTACTACCATGAAGAATCGAGCCTTTTCTGTGGTTGGCCCAGTGGTCTGGAATGGCCTTCCTTTTGAGCTACGCCTACACCTTGGGACTCTACCAGGATCCTTCCTTACTAAACTTAAAACTGTTCTTTTTGGGCGCGCTGGAGTCGGGAGCGCCTCTGAGTAGTTTTTTCTTGAAGGAGCGCTATACAAATGTCCGAATGAATGAATGAGAATTGCAGAAAAATAACTGAGGGGTCAAACGTTATTTTATGTGGAGTTGGGTGTGCAATGAAAAACTTTACTATGGGTTACTGGAGTCGGGAGCGCCTCTGAGTAGTTTTTTCTTGAAGGAGCGCTATATAGGTAAATGTCCGAATGAATGAGAATTGCAGAAAAATAACTGAGGGGTCAAACGTTATTTTATGTGGAGTTGGGTGTGCAATGAAAAACTTTACTATGGGTTACTGGAGTCGGGAGCGCCTCTGAGTAGTTTTTTCTTGAAGGAGCGCTATATAGGTAAATGTCCGAATGAATGAGAATTGCAGAAAAATAACTGAGGGGTCAAACGTTATTTTACGTGGAGTTGGGTGTAAAATGAAAAACTTTACTATGGGCTCACAACAAAGACTAGAGTAGGGTGAGCCCACACAACCCCAACGGCAATTCTCACCCTGCCATTGAGCACCACCGAACTATTAATGAAGCAAATGCCTACATTTCAGTTTCTCTTCTCGGCTGTTCAAAGTGAGAGAGTCGTCTGGTTTGACCGGTCGAAAGCGTGCAAGTATCCGCACGAACTGACGAAAGTTGACGCCGTCGCATTCATTTCTGAAATTTACAAAAGAAAAATTATTTCGCCTGTGATATGATGTCTAAGAATAATACAGGTAATGTACCCAGTCGCCGCTATGTATTGGGAGTTTCACTGTTCAGAAGATGCAGATACAGACAGACAGAGATTTTTACATAACAAGTCAATCAGAATAACACGCTTTTTTAGTTTGTTTCAGTTGTGTTTGGTTCATGCATTTAATACATTGTTTTGCACTGTTTTACAACAGTCAAATGTGGTCGAGAAAGGAAGGCTCAATCCAGACTCAGCGGGTCGATGTGCCCCTTTTGGATTGATCCTTTGACTTGTGCACCAATCATTTGAAAGTCATTGAGTTTGTACTGATTACTGTTATTTTGTTGATGCTCTGCCAATAAACGGCTACTATTACTACTATTAAAACAATAATATTAATAATAACAATAACAATAATAATAGCAATAATTGTCATTACAATGATAATTATATAATACATAACAATATAATAATAGAAATATGCAATAATAATAATAATAACAACAACATCAACAATTTAATAATATAACAATAGTAACAATGAAGATCATAGTTGCAATGATGATGATGTCGACGACAACGACAACAATGATGATGATACTCGGTAATAATTTTGAGCCTTGAGGGTTTAAAATGAAGGTGTTTCTCCAAAAAAATTATGCACATTATTTCTTCTGGTACATGGCATTTAACTAATTTTTAATTGGCAACTTGAAGATCAGTTTACCAAGACTGCAATAATAACCATTAAAATACCAAATGCGCAAAGCAATCACCATTTGTCCGCAGTATCAGTACCTGCAGGCCACATAATAGTTAATGAAAAGAGAAAATCCAGATGAATCTTTTTTTGCCTTTGCCTTCAGCGACAGACATATCGTTGATTTTAACCATACGCAGGTGTTTTAATTCAGAGAATGGCAATAAACATTTAATCTTCATAATGGCATGCCCTATAAATGTCAAAAACTGCTCAATTTTCAATTATGTTTATTGCAATGATACTGGATGAATTTTTATTAATATATATATATATATATATATATATATATATATATATATATATATATATATATATATATATAGGCCTATATATATATATATGCATGTATATTGTATAAACTATACCGGCATACAGCTATAAGTGATCAGTGGAGAATAACGAACTATGAAAAATAGAGACTGTAGTGATTTACAAAATATAATAACAGAACACACCATACACAAGATACAATATTAAGCTTACAGGCTCCTGCTCTCCTTGTCTAAGTCGTCCAAGTCCAACTCGCTTGATTATGTCGTCTCATCCGATCCTAGTCCATCCCAGAATGACCCTCCCTTCTTCTTTAACTCTAATTCCTCCTAGCAGTCCCTAGGATCGACTCTGGGCTACCTACAGCTAACCTCTTGCTCTCTTCCCTGCCTTCCTTGCTAAGCAGCCACCTATCTCAATATTCTGTGTTTCCTTACAATATATTACTTTAATCTTTACACTGATGCTCTTATAAGCAAAATTAAAAGACTAGTATATAATGTATTAGATACTAGTCTCTAGGCCAACTCTGCCTACCTAGGGGTCTCTCCTTGAGATGACCATTTAATACCAGACAAAGGATGTCAATACATCATTAAGGTCCGCTTTCTCTACTCCCAGGCTGACCAGCCGCAGCTACTCTGCATCTCCACTGCTGCTAATCCTGATCCTACCTCTCCCTGCTAGGCTGTCGGAGGGATATTCTAATCTTCGCCTAGCCTTCTGTTGATGGTCAACAACACATGTCCTCTTATCTCAGATCCTGACCCTATAACTAGGAGCCATGACCTGCAGTTTCCATTACTAGCTTTTCCTCTCTCTCTCTCTCTCTCTCTCTCTCTCTCTCTCTCTCTCTCTCTCTCTCTGTCTGTCTGTCTGTCTGTCTGTCTGTCTGTCTGTCTCTATCTCTCTTTGCTAAGGCACGTGCATGCTAACTCCATTCTCATGTTCTTCTTTTCCGTTCTCTGCCCTTAGGCAGGTTCGAATGTTTGACGTCTCCATTCTTCTCTGTTCTGCACTTTCATTTTCAGCTTCTGATAGCCATCTTTCACCATCCAGTCTAACAGTCTTTGTCTTGGTCTGCCTCTCGTTCTTTTTCCATCCATTTTCCCCTCTATGATTGTTCGTAGCATCGAGTCTCCTCTGAGTGTGTGCCCGATCCATCTTCTTTGTCTTTCTCTAATTGTGTGTATCATCGCTCTCTTTTCTCCGACTCTTCTCAATACCTCCTCATTGCTGACATGATCCCTCCAGCTGATTCTTTCTATCCTTCTCCATAACCACATTTCAAATGCTTCAATTCTCTTGATGTCTTCCATTCGCATAGTCCATGTCTCTGATCCATATAACATCACACTCCATACAAAGGTTTTTATCATTTTCTTTTTCAGCTCCTTATTGATTCCTCTTCTCAGTAGCTCTTTCCTCTTTTCAAATGCATCTTTTCCTAGTACAATCTTTCGTTGTATTTCTCTGTGGCATCTAGCATCTTCCGTAATCGTACTGCCGAGATACGCAAATTCCTTGATTTGTTCTAATTCTTCTCCATCTATGAATATTTTAACTGCCTTCTGCTCTCCTTTGCTTATTCTCATAACCTTTGTTTTCTTTATGTTGATTTTCATTCCGTATTCTTTTGATGTTGTATTCAGCCGGTCCATCATTGTTTGTAACCCTTCCTGACTTGCTGCCATCATTGCTTGATCGTCTGCGAATCTTAATGCCCTGATCCACACTCCTCCCACTTTTATGCCTTCCTCCAGTTCTTCCAATGCCTCCTTGATTATCTCCTCTATATATATATATGTTGAACAGTAACGGTGAAAGTGGGCATACCTGTCTTACCCCCCTTCCTACCATTCCTTGTTCAGAATATTCACCCTCTATTCTCATGTATTGAGATCCTTTGTCTGGTATTAATATATTAAATCTCGAACTATGTAATTATTCTCACACTGTTCATCTTATCAAGTAGAGCTTTCCAGGCTGGTTATCTCCCTCCCGTCACTTATCTAGTTCACCTTGCCTATATATATATGTCGTCCACTTCTGTATCTATCCTGCACTAGTACACGGTCTACTGCCATAACTTCTATGGTGCCATAACTTCTATAGTGTCCTGTGTCTGTCAGTCCCATACACCTAAGCATGATGTGGCTCAAGTGAGTACTTTATAGCGAAACATGGAAGGTTTTGGTTCACATCGCAATTAAGGTTTTACTTTCAAATAAATATAGTGTAGCTTAGCTGTTACAGACAGACAGACAGACAGACAGACAGACACACGAGACAGACAGACAGACAGACAGAGCTGTGCACATGTACTTAACATCAATCAGAAACATGTACATGGCATTTAAGTAAATTAATGTCACCACGACAGTTCACCTAACATCAAAATATAAATTATTACAGTAACGATTTGGCAGGTATGACATTTACTCCTCTCAACCTTCTGATCTAATCAAGAAAGCCACCCGCATACAGCAGACTCACTTGTGTAAGCTTCAAGTGGATATCAATGAGGCAAAGGGCACACTGAAAATCGCCATACACTAATAAATTAAACTGCAGAAAAAAGAGACAGAGATCAAATGAGTTAAAGTAAGGCAAGATACAAAAGAACATTTTGCAATATTCAATATAGATACTGAATATTGTGTGTGTGTGTGTGTGTGTGTGTGTGTGTGTGTGCGTGGCTGCGTGCGTGTCTGTGCATGTAGGAGGACTAGACAGCTATGAGGAAAGGTGGACTATTAACGCATCTTCTGAGCTGGAACTTATTGAATTTACTTGTACTGAGAAATATGAACTGCAATGTATGGGGCTGTATATTATGTACACAAGGAGGGGAAGGATGGGTCACTGATTTAGGAAATTTGCTTTCGGGTGCATACGTGGGTGAAGGGTGTCTCGAGAAAATGTACGCACAAAAAATAAATGTCTAATAATAGCGCTCACATTAGCATTATTTATAAGCGCTGTATTGTCCGATAGTATTAGTGAGCCGATGACATTTGATTCCATTCTAATTAGATTCTGTTCAGATCTAAGTTCTAAACAGTTCAGATGCATAACAAATTTCAACTAGTATTCAATTGACCTCCCGGATTTTGACCTGGCACCGGAACGAAAAAGGCAGCTCTGGCTACTGCAGACTTCATTTGATATAGCGCCGGTGATAAGCTGGTCTCCCTGGAGTGGCTTTTGTGAGTGCTGAGAAATTCTCGAAGATTTACATTACATTACATCGCATTGTAAAAAATAATTAGTATCCTGAGGTATATTAAATGTTTTATAGATCAATTTAGCTAATTAGCTTTTGCAAGGGGTGAGTGGGCAATGAAGCTTATTTGGGGTGGGTGCGCCATGGGCAGTGAGGCTTATTTGCATGTACATTGTACCGGTAAGCATGGGAGGGTGTTCCAGCAAATGTACGAGTTGCATCAGCTGTAGCACGGGAGTATGGTACTGGTAATATAACAGAAATTTAAACAGTACACTACCATCGTAGGAAGCATCAAAGAGGAGAAAAATGGTGCAAAATCATTACAGTTTGCACCTATACCACCCGAAAGTTTTCATGTTTTTATGGACTGACAATGTGACATAATATTATATTAATCAAAAGTAACTGAAAACATTGAACGTACATAATCGCATAGATGCAATCTAGATCTTCAAAACCTGCAATAAATTGTCAGTCTCCTTTCAAAGATTGCATTGTAAAGCGTGACTGCTTGATTTGAACCTTGCTCGGAAACAACCACAGCATATAAAGGACCCTGAGTGCAGAGCAGCGGGGTGTCAATTTTTAAGAGAAAAACCCGATACAGCAGTAATCAACTTCCCATAGAGACAACCCGATGTTCAAACTAATGGAACATCCGCCACAAAATCAATTAGAGGGCACTTGGTACTGATCGTTCTTGCGTGTTTTTAGCATTTAAAACTTGGCAAAAATTGCACATCATTAACCAGACGGACAACTATAGGTTGCCCAAGTTCTGCGACATGTATGAAACTGCACGGCAAAGGGTTTTAACATTTGATCGACTTGAATTTATCAATCTCGGATTCAGTACAAATATATAAACATTTTTATTCACAAGCTGTGAATGTAGTAAGTTCAGAATTAAATAAGCATGCGCATAGGGATGGAAGGGCAGACAAAAATAAAATGAATCAATACTTAAGCAGGTATGAGGCACAGTTCACACACGTAAACTGAACATGTATCATATCTGTTATGCTGATTGTTTACCATTGCTTACCATGTATCATACCTGGTATGCTAATTGTTTACCATTGTTTACCATGTATCATACCTGGTATGCTAATTGTTTACCAATGTACCATACCTGGTGTGCTAATTGTTTACCATTGTTTACCATGTATCATACCTGGTATGCTAACTTACCATTGTTTACCATTTCAATATCCTGTACGCTTAGTACTAAAGCAAATGTTTAACTTTATCCAAAATATAAAATCAGAAATTTTAACACTACTGCAAATAAATATCAAATTGCACGAAGTTCCTGTTTTTCTTTTGGTCTTAAAATGTCATTCCAGCAATATCTGGCATTCTGCCTTAGAACACAGTTTTAAAGATTTCAAATATCTCTTGATATAGACTGAAGTCAATACCTACGAATGACACAGAAACATGTTATGTTTGAATTCAGCGTAACACCTGTTGCCCTGGCTATCAGTTATTCATCCACCGAAGCTTTTATACTTTGCATGCAGAGCAATAAAATTAATTTCTTTTACGTGCTACAGATGACAAACACTACTTAACGGTTGGTGGAAAATAGATCCGAAGAAGCCAACTACCATAGAAGAATCCCTTAACAAACCCGCTTTAGAAATTATGTCTAATCATTTAAGATGTATGTATGAGAGTTTGTTATAGTGCCCGTTAAGATTTCTACTCAGAGGTGCTCCTGACTATAGCGCGGACACCGACTCGGAGTTTCATGCTGAAGCACAAGAGCAATTTCGAATGAAAAACTTGCTCATGGTCCCTACGTGGAGGCTTGAGGTGGATTGGGACCTGCAACCTTCCAGCTCCAAGGCACCGAGCATAACCCTACACCATCATGCCCACAATGAAGAAAATTGTTGCCAATATAGACACTTGCTTTTACACTTTTACAGAATATGAATAATATGTGTCTAGAAATTGCATACAACATGCTAAGCAATAATGTATGTATGCACAATTGTACGTATGTATGCATGCACGTACGTACGTATGCATGCATGTATGTACAATGCATGTATGTTTGTACACATGTATATATGTATGTATGTATGTATGCCGTATGTATGCATGACTGCTTGCAGACTTGTACATGTATGTACGCATATGTATGTTAGTGGGCATACCAACTTCTTACAATATAAATTCCACATGCCTCATATTCACAGACACACATCAATTAAGCCAGCAGAATGATAAAGTGCTTTTGCGTGATACTATGGTAGATAACATAGCAATATAAAATATGAACATATACACGGATATCTTCAGGTGGTGGTCTGGAGATTGTTGAATGGCAACATGCTGGCATAGAGATCAGAAAGACGTGGTGGGGAATTGATGCCCGCCAGCATCATAAGGTTGACCCACTCTTCCACTCCCTAGGGGGCACCTGCTTAGAATGAGCAGATGGCCACCTTGCCGGGCTGCCATATGGCAAATACCGCAGCAACAAATCATTTGCGTTTGCCATGAATTCTTTATCTATCATGAATTTAACAGTCCAAAAATATCAAACGACAGTCATAAATAAACGTTAACCCCATATACAGTATCAAAGAACCAGTTTCTTTGGTCCCAGCTTATCTGCCGGCTACATATTATATATATATATATAATATATTGTGTATATATATATATATATATTAAATAATATCATGACTATATAATATAGATATCGTCTTTAATCTATAGACATATTATTAGACATATTATTATTTAATGCCTGAGGTAGTGAGGTACGCAAGAAGTCTCTGAGATGTAAACGAGCCGAATGGGGAAAAACATCTGCTTATTCATCATGATCCAGTGCGACAAATGTGCTGCTGAATGCAACCACAGTTATCATTATTAATATTATAATTACCATTAGTATTAGTATAACATTATTAATTTTTTATATTTTAAAATATACCGAGGTACTTTATTCCCCCCTTTATTCCCCCTCCCCCAGAGAATTCGAAACTATAAAAAAACTACGCGTATGAAACAGCTACCCCTTCTTACTCATGTCAATAAAGGGCTTAATGAAAAAAGCCAGTGAAAGCAACAGCGTTAAATTAAGCGATTTTTCGCTACATTGTGTTTGCTTATTTTGTCAGTTTCGTCTTTGTTGTTTATTGATTGTCCTTATTCATTGATCTCTTTGAATAAACAAATTTGACTTGACTTTGACTTTAAAGCGTCGTATTATTATTATTATCATTACTACTACTATTCTTATTATTATTACTAAATTCTTATTATTACTCCTACTATTTTTCAATATTATAGATCCAAAGAGTAAGAATGACATTATTATTACATTATCATTATTAATTATTATTATTATTATCATTACTGATTATCATCATCATCGCCATCACAATCGTCATCATCATCGCCATCACAATCGTCATCACAATCGTCATCGTCGTCATCATCATCATCATCATCATTGTCATTATTACTAATAACATGACTTCTACTAAGTCAAATTCTGCTGAAGCAAGCCATCAAAGTTCATCTTATCTTACCAAAAGTGGTGATTGAAATGATCCACGGCCTGCTTATGACATGTTTAAAATTATTAATAACTAATCATTAATATCGTGAGTTATTAATAACTTATCTGAACCTCAGATACCAACAACAAGCCCCGATATCTTCAGAATGATTTTTATCAAGTTCTAGCGTACATGATAAAGTGCATTGAATCTGCCTTATCTTTGAAGAATCTCAAAGAGCAACATGCTGTCTAGAAACAGATCACAGATATCAAAGGTCAGCAGCTACTTTCGTCCTAAGGCCAAAAAAAATAATGCTGTGTTTCCGGTAACAGAGCTCTAAAAAATTGGGTAGGTAGGTCGAAAAATATTTTTATTTTGGTAAAATATTTTTATACAGTGACTATCCGAAAAATTATACCCAACTACTCTTTTTTGCATAAAGGTACATGCTGTAACAAAGTACGTGTTCTAAGCAAGTTTAAACTGCCTATTTCCCGGCTGTCTGCACCTAAAATTGCTCTAGAAAACAATTCTATTAATTTCATTTTGTTGACATCTTTTCTGGTAAGATAATGTTTGAAGAGAAGGGGAAGATGAGTGCGAACAGAACATCACTGTTAGGGGTCGTTCCAGACTGGCCGAGCCAGTGACTAGTTACACCTAGAGGTTGCTAGATTTATTTTCCCTAGTCACCATTAGAGGTGGCTCAAGTGAGAATGATAAGGCTAGAGGTTTCTCAAGACTGGCAACTAGGAAGTAGTTAGGCAGGCGTGAAACTCTAAGGCAATGTCACTGTAAATAAAAAATTCCACAAAATTTTCCGAGTCGTGGCAATAAAAGTGAGTTGGTCGGGTTACCGGAACACAAACTTTTTTTGGCCTAAGATCCAACTTTATACGGAAGGCAATGTCACCGTATTATGTCAATAAAAAAAATTTAAAAAAAATTGTAAAAGAAAAATTTATAAAAAAAAATTTTGTTATTAAAATTTTTTTTTAAATAAAAAATATTATTTACAAAATTATTTGAGTCGCGGCAATAAAAGAGGGTCGGTCGGGTTACCGGAAACACAACATTATTTTTTTTTGGCCTAAGCAAGTCATTCAGACACCGAATATCAACAAAGGCATATACACCTAACATTCACATTCAAGTAAACTTAGAACAGATTCTTAAAAGACACAACAAGTGCTTTGATACACACCTGGACCCATACGTAAATATATTACATCTACACAAAGGCCTACATTACAAACATACATGCATAATAATGTCCATACACAAAAATATTTTAAACTAGCTGGGGTACCCGGTGTTGCCCGGGAATTTTAGGATTCGAGCCATTCCCTCCCTCCCTCCATCCCACCATCCCTCCCACCCTCCTTCCATCCCTCCCACTCTCCCACCCTCCCTCCATCCCACCCTCATTGCTCCCACTCTCCCACCCACCCTCCCTTCCTCCCTCTCTCCTACCCTGCCTCCCTCCCACCCTCCCTCCCACCCTCTCTTCTACCCTCACTCCCACCCTCTATTCCTCCCTCCCACCTTCCCCCTCTATTCCTCCATCCCACCCTCCCACCATCCCTCCCTCCCACCTTCCCTCCCACTCTCACTCTACAATATAAAGCTTTGGAGGCTTAGGCACACATGCATTGCAGATAGCCTTCAAAAAGAGAAAAATTCATTTTTTTAAAAAGCCATCGAGTTTTTATCGATAGTTGCAAAACAATCATCATCCTGGTTTTCAGAAATGGTCTCCAGGAATGTCCCACAATTTGACTGTCTGAGAAAACACACACATATGCATGCACACACACATATATATATATATAATAATACATAATGTACATAGACACACCTCAACAAGACCAACTGCACTCATCATGTGCCTAGTGCCACTTGAAAGCTGGCTAAATGCTCCATTACAATATAGTATTTGTTTGGCAAATCTACATCCTGAAAGTAGTATAAAAAAAGAATAATTAAGCACTCACTCCTCATTGAAAAAAGCTCGGATGATGTTATCGCAAAGAGGATTTATTGCCAGTTCAGGAACTCGCAGAAAATCTTCCTGGCTGAAGACAAAAAGAACCAGAATATTTCACGGTTCATTACTAAAAGGTCTGCACTCTGCAGGTTCACACTTGGTAAATTAATGTTACTTCAGTAACAGTTCTGTTGAACATGTCTGCAAAAAATTGTCAAAAATTACGTGAAAGCACTATTTTCATAATGGCAACATTGGCACCGAAAAATAACCATCTGAAGCATTGCACTTTCTATTTCTGATTGCTAACATGAGACAGATATATCCATCACATCATTGAGCCACTTACAGGAATAACTTTAATAGATTCGCATCGAAACAGCTAGCAAAAGATACACATTTATATAATTATGTAACGTCTAACAGCAAAAAATACATAATGTGAACATAAGTTACAATTACAAGCTTAGTGTATACATAATGTGAACATAAGTTACAATTACAAGCTTAGTGTAACTTAGTGTTACGTTACCCAGTTATCACTATACTTCAGCACAATTGTAAGACTTACATTGCCATTTTGATGCTTATCCCCCACTGTACCATGGCTCAGAAGCAGTCACTTCATTCAAATTATTTTTTTATCTCGGTGCCTGCCACAGTCGCAAGACTTGAGCAATATAGTTCAGCTGTGTATATATGCCTGCTGGAACATGGTGAATGTAAATTTTTCAATCACACCATGTAACCCCAAATAAATATTCGCAGACTGAAATTCAAGTACAGGCAAAACTTCAGAGTCCTACGCATTAATTTATTGCACGTATGTTTGTATGCATGCATATATGTATGTATGTATGTATGTATGTATGCCGTATGTACGCATGTACTAGTCTTCTCTACCTGAGGACTCCGTTGGAGTTTTTATCGAGCGTTGTAAAGCGATCGTAGAGTCTGACAATTTGATTTGGCTTGACTGCAAGAACAAGAACAAGAGCAATCAAATCTGCGTGGATGAAACTCATTTTGTTCGTGTTTTAAAAGCAAGAGCCCTTCAGCAGTCTACATTTTTCTGGACATGACAAATAAATTCACATGATCGTCTGCCTCTATTTATCTCATCCTTCGCATGGTTATACAATTAAGTAACATCCAAGCCTCTGGATCCAATTAATACGAGGTGTCCTGTTTACATCCTCGACACTGCAGACTAAATAGGGAACGCGATCTGCAGATAGTTTTAGTTACAGGATATGCCAATAACTGGAGCCTTGAACAGAGGCTACTGAAATACTGATGATGGTTACTAACTAACTATAGAGTGTTGGATTAAAATAATTTCATGACAACTCCCTTTCAATCTGCATTATAAGTTGGACCGTTTACCGATACATGTAGAATTATATTTACTGGTTGTTCAAAACTAACTAAAACTAAACTGTAAAAAAGATGAAGTACCGTTCCCTAAGCTAGTAGCACCGAGGGAACCATGGGTGTGAAGCAGTGTTTGAGGGGGAGATGAAGAATCCAGGTTTCAGGAGGGGCGAGGATAGACCACCGTTTGGCGAACGGCCAACCTTGAACTCTGCCACTGGTTGCACTCTGCCAGTGCCAGTCCCAAGCCTGGATAAAGGAGGAGGGCGACGCTAATAGTCTTTGTTACCACACAGTGTCGTTAAACTGCAACTACATACATACATACATACATACATACATACATACATACATACATACATACATACATACATACATACATACATACATACATACATACATGCCAAACGTTGAGGCGCGTGGCGCTGACCAGTGGAAAGTTTTTTGCCCATGCAGACGAAAAATAGAAACCATTTTAGGCCCAACTGTAAGCCCAACTGTAACTCCTAAAATGCGGGGATATCACTATATTCGGGCAAAGCAAAATTGTTAAAAAATTATGGCCCTACACATTCATCAAGATGATCGTCATTTCAGGCAACTTACAGCCGGTCTCCTTTTGAATGGCATCGATGTCTTCGTGTTGTAAATTCGTCGATGCCTTTGAGCCCATCTTGCACAACTACTACAGTAATATCCTCGCGTTCAAAGGGCGGCCAAACAATGGCAAACAGCCTCTTCGATAGTTCACACGACCGATAATAATGAAATATTTGCCAAGGCGTACCGCTTAATCAACTTATAAGACGCCTTCAGTCGACGCCAGTGTTACCACTCAGGTTTCTGAAATAAACCCAGATTTCCATCCGGAAAAAACCCAGAAAAACCCAGACTATTCATATAAGCTATTTTAGACCCCCTTTGTTCAAATCTAGTTGGTTTTTCGCTTGTTCGCATGAGGATTAATTAAATGTTCGTCAAAAGAATGGAATAAAATGCAATTACAACTTAAAATATCAATTTTGTCAAAGTTGTCAGAGACTCGGGATCCATACTGACAATAAGCTTAATCGATATATTGGTGTGCGCATGCACAGCGGGTCGAGTCTACCCAGTGCTAACAGTGTAAAAAAATAAGTGCCTGGACGCTCTTTACCTTTCCAAAAGAAGTGCCTGGACGCTCCTTACCTTTCCAGTGTGGCTGGCAAAATAAGTGGCAGGACGGCGTTCAGATTTGAAAATAAGTGCATGGACGCCGTCCATGACCGTCCTGGCACACTTTAAGCCCTGAGTCTACCAGAATCGTAAGCACATAACACACGTAGCTTAAGTTTACAAAGTTTTAAAGTTGTCAGAGGTTTCCAGCCAAATTTTCTTAATGCACCGACAATCCAACGTTGTAACCCACCAAGAACATTAATACTCTGCAACAACTTGGCTATTATACCACTAGAGGATTGACCTGACCTACAGTGTATAACTGTATATGCATGTTAGGCTATAGATGTAATACGGCTTTACAAGGACCTGACCTATTTTAAATGTCAAAATGGTTTATTTCTGTGCAGAACTATTATTCAGGTTATAAATTATTTGTGAATTGACAACGTGGGATCTTGATTGTGGAGTTTAAAATTAAAATTAGTGGAAAAAATTATGTATCAAAACCATTTTACATTGAATTTCACAGAATAATCATGTGTTTTAAGTACAAATATGTCAACTCGCCAAAATAAACCCAGATCTTGCCCAAAAAAACCCAGAAACCCAGACGAAGGCCAAAAAACCCAGATCTAGTGGAAAAAACCCAGCTGTGGCATCACTGGTCGACGCGTATATAAGTGCAGCGTTGCCACTCTAAAAAATGAAAAAAACCAAGTTGGAGGGGCAAAAAACCAAGAAAACCAAAGTTAAGCAAATCTTTCGAAAATGTCTTCTGAATTTCCGGTCGAAAAATCTGAAATTTTCCCAAATTTCCCATGCGAAAATTCTGATGACCTTTTTCTTTTTAGTCGTCCGACACAAATCTTTCTAAAAATGTCAAAAATTTATCGAAAATGTCGAAAAATTACCCTTTTGGGGCCGAAAAAACCCAAGCAAAAACCAAGTTCGTCCCAAAATTTTTCCGAAGTTCGGATCGAAAAACTCAAGATCTTGTGAAAAAACCCAACGAGTGGCAACGCTGTATAAGTGGCGTAACTATGCCATTGACTTGACCTAATTACGTCTTAACCCACGACATCCGTGTGCGATGAGCGCTATCAGTGGTCGATTTTATAGCGCATAAATACTTCTGTAGGTTTTATGCAGGATCGTTGGGTGGTCCAGAAGGTATCACGCCTACCAAAACCTTCCATCCGAGTTCAGAACATTAGAGAGTAGGCCTACTTAGGCTACAGTGTCCAACTCCTATCGATTATATTGCACTTTTAGTGTTGTACTATTTTACTATTTTCGTGCTTTATTGCTGCTCTCTTCTTTGCATTGGCCCTAACTTAGCGAGCAACGAGTAAGAGATATGCCTAACCGAGGCATAGCCTGAGGGCCGACGTAATGGACGAAAGTAGGTCAACAGTCTCGTTAAGTTAGAGGAAGCGTCGGAAGGCTCTATAAGACTAGTGCCCAAATGTTAGCCTACCACGTGTTGCTAACAGCGTGGGTTGGCTAATTGGCTACCGGTACTTTGGCTAGCCAGGTCCGTACAGTACACGTGGGCCTTTGTTCGAAGCGAGTGGCAGCGGTACTGCGGTAGTGGTCTCAACGGAAGAGTTCATTGAAGGGGCGGGGGGTTGAGGTTGGTAGAGGTATTCGTTCCTCTGGGCTGGAGAAACAACGTTAAGCATATTTATAGGCGTAGTACACATGCTTAGTACTTAGACCTATTAACCTATATTGTGGGAGTAGTAGGCTAAAGTTTCGTGTTTTACACGACACACTACCATTCATAACGCACTACCTCTGCGTGCCCGTCCATTTCCTTCTCCTCTTACCTACTCGGCCCTACCCCAAGGTCCCTTGAATAATGACAACAAAGGTAGTTGCCATCGACAGAAATTTCTTAGGCATAATATGATAGCAGATATTCCTATCGATGTTATTAGATGTATGGAATGAACTCCCGACCTACCGGTACTTAATCTCTCTTCAATCTATTGGCCTTTTTAAAAACTACCTAAAAATATCTTATAGTTAATTAATGGTTCTTGTCTTAATTATATTATATCTTTTACCACTTTGATCATTATCGTTTGACACTTCCAATTATATGCTAATTATATTCCTCAGTCCATATTATATGCTGTGTCCCGCATGCATCACTTCCTCATTTCTGTCTTTAAGGAAATTCCTATTTTGCACTAATCACTTTTTTGTAATTTGAATTTGAATTGAATTGAATTGAATTGAATGTAGGCCTACAGTTTCAATGTCCGTTTACCCGAACAGATCTGTCAGATTTCAGCAGCGTTGGCCGGAAGGGGCACGTGACGTCACGGCCCCACACTCCGATAATCCGATTCACGCATATTCATGCACCCATCAGACCTGTGTGTGGATTGATCTTGCTTGTTACTACCCTTCTTACACCGTGCTTGTTACATGTTTAGGGGGCGGGTGGAGGCGGCGGTGGGTTGGAGGGTGAGGGGTGAGGCGGAGAGGGGTGGGGGCGGAGGGTAGGTGGGGGACGGGGAAGGGTCGTTTGGGGGTGGAGATGGGGGTGGAAGTGGGGGGGGCTGGAACGAGGAAATTTCCTCGAAAACTCAAATTTCTCGCGTGGCGTATCGGTGGAGGTCGGAGTGTCGTGAGGTGTGGTGGGTGTGGTGTGATTAGTTTGTTGCCGGAGCGGGTCGAATCCTAAATTTCCAGGGCAACGCCGGGTACCCCAGTTAGTATATATATATATATATATATATATATATATATATAATATATATATGTGCAGTCAGGGTGAGAATTGCCGGGGGGGTGGGAGTTTCGACCCCCCAGTCTTTCTTAGAGCCCCATGTTAAAGTATGTTTTTTACACCCCAATTCCAAGTGGATAATGGTCCAACCCCCCCAGTTATTTTTCCACAATTCTCACACTGTGTGCAGTTATATACACTTCTGTGCAGGTAAACATTGCAAAAAGATCGTTGTCGTCCGGTTGGGAGCAATTTACCATCGAGGATGAGGAAGTGATGGAAAAAGAGGTTGGGAGTTTTAAAATATCTTGAAAGAAACCCTGCAAAGTGGGATAGCGTAAAGAAATCGTTTATTTATAGGCCTAATGCCAAGACCAAGGCTAGGAGAGATATTTAGGGTGTTTGACCCCCTCCCCCAACGAAATAATGTAAAAATGAAATAATGCATAACCTAAATAAATTACTAGCATATTATGATGTAAGAGCTACAGTGTGTAGGTCTAAGTATTGCCCGTCCAGAACCACCTTGAGAGCGCACGACTCTTCTCCAAACCTCTTAGCCAGCTGATTCGGTTGCTTGTGGACTTACACAAGATTGATAAGCACGGTAAAACACCCCCGCCCCAATAAAATCCTGGCTACGGCATTGCCTAAGCCCTAAAGCACCTTTTCACAGCGACAGGCTGCCATTCCTAAGAAGTGTAGCCTAACTCTTCAGCATAGGTGCAATCACGTCCTAAAAGTTGGGGGGACCATAATGAATCACGTCATAAAAGTTGGGGGGACCATAATAATAAAGTTAGGGGACCACTCAAAAGTTGGGAGGACGCGTCCCGTGGGTCCCATAGGGTGGTTGCGCCTATGCTCTTCAGATATGTGGATCGAACATCCCGTAGAGCCACAATATGTCAGTGCGCTTCCTCTAAGAACCTCTAAGAAGCCAAGAAATTCCTTCATCTCGCGTAGATCAATCGAAAATAATTCATGCGGTCGATGGTGGTCCTTCCGTGTTTTCCTGTCGACTCTGGTCTCTTGAGCGAAAATCCATTTTCGCCATAAAACACTCGAACGGTGGGGCAGTGAGGCAGTCTATTACAACGAATGATTGTGAATAAGCGCATGCAAATGAGAAGAGTTGGCTATATATTGAGTTATGGAAAGAAAGTCATCCGTATATCGATTGCGATCAGTGATTCCGTTAAGGTCTAAATTCTTGGAGTTATGGACGCATCACATCAAAAAAATTGGAGTCCACACCAAATGAACAAGAGTCATGGACTCCACACCCATCCATTTTTGGAGTCCCATCGGGCCATAGTAGGTCAAATGTAAAAAATTCCGAACTTCTTATAATATTATTACAGGCGACAAAGGGCCCAACCATTAGGCCTATTATTACGTAACCTACGGAAAAATTCGTATTTCTAACCCTCTCATTGTGTTGCAACTCGTACATTTTGTGAACAGCCACATGCATACGTAAAAATTAGCTCTAACCCTCCTCCGTTTACAAAAGTTCATTTAGGCTATATAGCTAAAGTCAGCTATAAAATTCATTTTACCGTTGGCTATTTTTTGTGTGTTAAAATCTGAAGTTGTCGATACCAATACATAAAGTACGGGTACCAAGTCATAAACTCATAAATTACAGCCAGCTTCACCAGAGGTAGGCTGGATTGGAATGAAATATAGGCCTGTAGGCCTATCGTGGAATCGTGAAAGGTCTAGTAGGCCATATAGGCCCACAGGCTATAGCCTAAGCCAACGGTAAGTAGAATTTTTAGTTTTTAAAATTTGAGAACAAATTAACAGCCATTTAGAAGCATAAGCTGGTGTTAGACCACACTCAGATCGCATCATATTGCATTAATATTGACTGGAGAGCGACTATGAGAGGGCTTCTTGTAGAGGCGTTATGTAACTTATTGAAATGAATGAATGAAGGCAGAGCCTGAGAGAGCTAAAATGCGATTGTCGTTAGCAATGACATCATTTAAAAAATAAACAGGGAAATTTGAGGACACAATAGCCTATAACTAGCACCAATCTTTCCGACGATAATAAATTTTATACTTTCCAGGAAAAAATATTTTAGCATTGTTCTACTTCTTTTGATTTTCTTGATTTTAGGATCTATCCGACGACGGTCATTACTTTTTAAGCCAGCTCATTGGAACGGTTGAACCACTGTAATATAATATATGTGGTTGAACGCTATAATATTGCTGACATGCCGATGGTTTAGGTCTAGGCCAAGGCCTGCATGTAGGCTATATAGGCTACGTCATTCACTTACAAAGAAATGAAATATTCATAAATAGGTCATTGCATAAATTATTCACCACTAACAGTCAGTTAATACGCAATGCATAAACTGAGACAGTTACACATAATATTATGGACCCCAAGGTATTTCTTATTGGTGTGATGGTGTCCCATGGACGCATCGTTAATTTATTTGTGCGTCCATCCACAACTTCAGTGCGTCCATGGACGCACCGCCTTTATTTTTGTGCGTCCGGCGTCAAAATTTGTGCGTCCGGGACGCACGGACGCACGTTAACGGAATCACTGATTGCGATCAGTGCCTATGAAACGTACTGGAGTATAGAGGAGTGAGGTGGCGCTATACAAATTCTGCCTTTCATTGCGAGGTGGTAGTAGACAGAGTCCGCTTAATTCGGGTGACAGGCAGATATCAATTGGATGGATGGAAGGATGAATGGGATGGATGGAGATGTATGGATGAATGGATGGATTGATGGGGGATGGATGGGGGTGAATGGGTGGGGATAGATTGATGGGGATGGATGGATGAGTGGATGGATGGATTGGTGAGTGAGGTTTGGGGTAGGTGGGGGTGGATGAAATTTTGATGGGTGGCTGGATCGTTACGTAATCGGATGGATGGATGGATTGGTGGGTGGGATTTCGGGTAAATGGGGGTGGGTGAAATTTATGATGGATGGGTGGGTGGGTGGGTGGATGGATGGTTACGCGGATGGACGAACGGACGGACGGAAGAATTCAAATGAAAGCGAGTTGGATATGGACCTAAAAGTAGGCCTACATTTTTAGACATATTTAATATTTCCATGCTGCATCTACTTTCGCTACATTCCAAACGCTAAAGCTCTAACTTGTGTATAAAGCGGAATTAAATCAGTTTATGCCATAACATTCAGCTAAAACGAAACAAGTCGACCTAGACTATTTTCTTTGCATCTTCAGCCGATTTCCGGAGAAGACAGAATTGGAAACAACTTCAATGACGTCTCCCGATATTTTCCTATTTCGAAGCTAAGAAGCAGAACAATGACGTCGTAATAGGCCTAAAATTGTTGCGGTTAGAAGCATCCATGGTAAGCTATAACAAGTGCTAGCGCCTTCGCTGTCACAGTCTCGGTATATGAATGCGTATGACTAATCGTCTATCTCGCCACTGACCCTCCAACGAGTAGTGTACCAACGTGTAGTGTACCAACGAGTAGTGTACCAACGAGTAGTGTACGGTCGTTGTACACATTTAACAGCTGACTTCACTCACTGAAAGGCAATAAATGGAGCATCTTTCTGTATATGCAGGCGGGGATTTGAATCCATAGCCTTTGCGACGTTACAGACGACGAGGTTTACCAAGCTCTAGGCTTTCGAGAGTGAACGAAAAGTTGTTGTAGACCTATATTATACACACTCCACTTCATCTAGGTAATAGTTCGAGATCTGCACCGCATGACCTCACCTGTGTATCTCGGATTCTGCTAAGCCAAGCTTATAAGCAATGCTAAAAATAATAATTTAATGACAATTCTCTTGCTTCGTTCTTTATCTTTCGCCTTTTTTCTTCATCTTCGTCTCGGCTTTGAGAGAAGGCGGCTAATAATAAGCTGCGTCAGATTTAATCATTTTAGCATTTATTATTTGACTCTGACTGTTATGTTTTATTGTTTCTCCTCCTCCTGTTCATCCTCCTCCGCCTGCTCCTCCTTCTCCTCATCTCCCTCTCCTCCTCCGCCTCCTTATTTTCTCATTCTCCGCCACCTCACTCTCCTCGTCCTGCTCCTCCTCCTCCTCCTCCTCCCCCATCTCCCCTCTTTCTCCTGCTCCTATTACTCCTTCTCCTCCTCTTCCTCCTCCTTCTCCAGATTCTTCTCCTCCTGCTTCCCCATATTACTCTCCTTCTCATCCTCCTCTTCCTTCTAAGTTTCCTTTTCCATCTTCTCCCACTTTCTTTCTCCTCCTCCTCCTCCTCCTCCTCCTCCTCCTCCTCCTATTCCGTTTCGTCTTGTCCTGCTCTGTCCTGTCTGGCTCTGTCTTCCTATCTCCCTTTATATCTTCCGTTTTGTTCAGAACGTTCTCTAACTTCTGTTCTGTCATGACAATGATGGCGTGTCCTCCTCTAAGTTCTCTACGTTCTACGCGCATGCATGCCTCGCATCGACTTTAGCAACTATTTTCTCTAATCTCAGGTTCCTCTGTCTCTGTCTTATTATGTCTGTCTGTCTGTCTGCCTGTCTGTCCGCCGGTCTGTCTGGCAGTCTGTTTCATGCCTTCCACGCCTCATCTGACCTATCAGTCTGTCTTTGTCTGTCTGTCTGACTGTCTGTTTACCTGTCTGTCTGCTTGCCTGTTTGTCTGCCAGCCTTTCTGTCTGTCTGTTGCATGCCCTCCCGCGCCTCATCAGACGTACCACTCCTTAACATCCTTCTTCGCTGATGTCTTAAACATAACAGGATCAACTGCAGGCGCTAGTGACCCGGATGTGGCCGCCATGGCAACAGGTCTCTGCGAATGATGTAAAGACGACGATGATGAAAGATGCGGGGGCAGGTGGTACTGCTGCTGGTGGCTGCTGCTGCTGCTGACGACGCAGTTTTTCACCAGATAGAAGTCGGGTGTCAATGGGAGGTTAGTTTCATGGCAGGGTGCTGGCGAGGGGGCGGGTGGTCTGGGTGGCAGGGTGTTGCACGCCTCGTACGGGTAGCTCTTGCCTCGGTCTGTTTTGGCGGATGCTGCTACGGTCGGGGGGTTCTTAGGTCGCCTGCTTCTGTGGGTACAGCGGCAGACGGCGATGATGAGGAGCAGGAGGAGGATGGCGAGACCGCCCCCCGTGATGGCCACGATGAGGAGGGTGTGCGGAGTGATGTAGAGCGATAATAGATGCTCCATGCTGTCCAAGACGGTCACCGTCGTCTGACCCGCACCGGATGTCGTGATGGTACTACTTCCGGTGCCACCACCACCGACGACCAATGACGAGGAGTCGACGTCGTTGACGTCATCGTTGTGTATGGTGGCGCCCTCGTGCGGCGGTTTCCTTCCCTTTGTTCCATCCGGTCTTTGATTGTTTATTCCAGCCGTCTGATTTCTTCCTCCCATTGTCTGTGACGCTTTCGTCGTCATCGTCCTGGCAACGGGGGGCTGTGACGTCAGCGGGGTAAAGGAGGGTGAGTTCCGTCTCCCCTTTTCCCTCTTGCCATCGGGAATGGTTGACGGATCGGACGTTATCATCCTATCCCTGCTGCCTGGTCCTGATGCTGGTGCTGGTCGTGGTGGTTGGGATGGTGGTGTGGATGCGGTGAAGGCGATGCAGTCCTTATCGCAAGGCGACGATGGAGGATGATGATGGTGTGATGGAGAAGGCGGATTCGTTGTTGACTTCCGGTCATTTGGTCGGACATTGGTCAGTGCGTTTGTCGTCTGCTGTGGTGGTGGTGGGAGGATGGTCATCGTCTGCTGTCGACCGGTCACTTCTGCTGCGAGACTGAATTGAGAAAGACAATGGAAGATTATCGCCTAATAAAAAGATATAACATGAGATGAGATGATATGAGATGAGATGATATGAGATGAGATGACATGAGATGAGATGATATGAGATGAGATAAGATAAGATAAGATAAGATAAGAGGATTGACTGTCGATCATTGAGTCGTTCTATCTATTCCATGTTTAACCAATTATTGAGTGGGCGAGTGAGTGCGTGAATGAGTGAATGAGTGGGTGAATTAATGAGAGCGAGTGAATGAGTGAATGAGTGGGTGAATTAATGAGAGTGAGTGAGCGAGTGAATGAGTGGGTGAATTAATGAGAGTGAGTGAACGAGTGAATGAGTGGGTGAATTAATGAGAGCGAGTGAATGAGTGAATGAGTGGGTGAATTAATGAGAGTGAGTGAACGAGTGAATGAGTGGGTGAATTAATGAGAGTGAGTGAACGAGTGAATGAGTGAGTGAATTAATGAGAGTGAGTGAATGAGTGGGTGAAGACATGTGTGTTATAGTGAGTGACCGAGTGAGTGAATCAGTGAGGTGAATTAGTGAGCAAACTAGAAAGTGAGTTAGTGAAGTGACTGATTGAGTGTGTGTGCGTATGTGCGTGTGTGTGTGTGCATCTATATGTTTCATGTAGGTGAGTGCGTGTGCCTGTGTGTCTGCCTGATTTAATTAGCGAGTCGTGGCGTAAATGCTATCATTCTTCGAGATCCTAGCTTAATTCTTGCTGCTTACCGAAGGAACTATATATTTGAAAGGAGGGACTGACCCTATATATAGGCGCCATCAGTTATTAATTTTCTTTAATTAGCTCAGATAAAACCAGCGCAGAATGACCGGAATAGACTTTATAATTATATCTCTTCAGCCGGATTCTCATCTGATCTTCAACGCGATAAAAAAAACGAGCGGTGATCATGGTCGGAGTTTATCAGGGACTAGGAGGTTAAGCCTCACAAGAAGACCTAGAGAAATTTTTTACCGTGTAAATGGCATCTTTTCTCGGGCTTAGCCCTCCCCCCACCCCCCAAGAAGGCGTAGACTCAGAAATGGGGAAAATGGTTCTGTTCACGAACGCAAAACTTACGAATGACTAAAATAAGTCATCAACTTTTATGGCCGGGAATTTTTTTGGGCGCCGCTCGTTCTGGACCGAGTCTCAGCCCCAGCAAATTTAACCCTCCAAGAACGACAACCAAACTCCTCCCATGGCGGTGATCTCCAAGAACATTGTGTGTTGGTCTACCCGACGTTTCTTGTTCGACGTCGCTTATATTAGTATGGTTATTACTTGGGATATTTTATATAGCGTCTCATCCAGGTGTGTACTCAGACGCACCACCTGCCCAAGTATACTGCTAAATGGAACAGCTTTGAGATTCTCAGGGAACAGAGTGGAGTGACCCCTGGGTGATTAGTGGAGTGTATAGCAACAACCGTTGTTGTCTTTATCGTCATCATCATACTACATGATTCATAAAGATGAAACATGAAACACCACCGTATTCTAACACAGACTTTCAACGGTGCATGTATCCGAGTGTTCACAAGTTTATGAAGCTTCATCATAATCATCATCATCATCGTCGTCGTCATCATCATCATCATCATCATCACCATCATCATCATCGTCGTTGTCGTCGTCGTCGTCTTCGTCATCGTCATCGTCATCATCATCATCATCATCATCATCATCATCATCATCATCACCACCATCATCACCACTACCACCACAAAAACCACCACCACCACCACCACCACCACAACCACCACCACCACCGCCACCACCATCATCATCATCAAACACTAAACGACGTGACCATATGGTCCATCTGCAAGGGTGCTATATAAGTACTCTCAATGAAATGAACCAGGTCTGTGTCGTCAGTGTTTGCGGATACTCAAATGATCATCAATATTCATCAAAGCTGAGTATTATACAGTACACACATGGACAATTGTACATCATGCATGTCGAGTGGTATGGCAAACATCCGAGACCAAATTCTGATTGATTTGTTGATTGATCCCAACTTTTCAGACTGAAGATGCTGTCGACCACCAAACAACCACCATCATCACCAATTGCCACCGTATAAACGACACCTCGGTTTGACCCCCCACTCCCCACCCCTCCCACCCCACCCCACCCTGATTCTGAGTGAATCAGGCGTCTATTGCGGACCTGAAATGATATAACACCAGCGGTTAGGCTACAGGTATAGCCTATAGGCGTATACCCAGTGGCGGCGCCAGGGTTTCAGGTTTGGGGGAGGGGCTGAATCCTCGCGGAAATTTTCCATTTTCATCCGTCAAAATTTCTGATTTTTTAATCATCAGGAAGAAATCTGATGAAGATTTTCATTTTCATACTCCAAAATTTCAAATTTCGGACGACCTTTTTTAGTCATCTCGTCGAAATCTCATGATTGGGTTGACGATCTATTTCATTTTAGTGGGAGGCTCATCGTGTAAATATTTCAATTTTACATGCCTTTTATAGGGGGCTTAGCCCCCGGATGGCCTCTTTAGGAGGGCTTAGCCCCTAGCCTACTGGCGACGCTACTGCGTTGGTCGCCGCGATGGGGCTGGTTGCACATC
>OX457045.1:13616765-13631765 GCA_949752735.1 Lumbricus terrestris | reverse complement strand
GACCTTTTCGAAAGGTTGAACACCTTAAATTTGAGTCTTCAAGGCGCAAAAGAAAACATAATCACAATCACAGGGAAACTTAAGGCATTCGGCGAAAAGTTACAACTGTGGATTAAGAATACAAGCAATTCACACCTTGACTGTTTTCCAGGTATCGATGCTTCTCCACACAAGAGCATGCTAATTGGAAAAATTAGAGAGACGCTGGAAAATCTCGCGTTAGCATTCGCCAAATACTTTCCTTCACTGGAGACAAAAGAGTATGAATGGGTCATCAATCCATTCGTAAATCACGATGGCTGAAGAAGAGAGTCTCATCGATCTTAAGAACGATCTGGTTCACAGAGGCTCTTTCGCTGATCAAGAGTTGTCAGCCTTTTGGATCTCAATTCTTAGCCAATATCCAGACTTGAGCACGAAAGCAATCAAGTGTTTGCTGCCGTTTGGATCGTCTTACCTCTGCGAAGTTGGATTTTCTGTTCTAACAGAAATGAAATCGAAAAAACGAGAGCGACTACAGATGGTGGATGATGAAATGCGTGTCTGCTTGTCAGCTATCGAACCGCGTCTTGAGTTAATATGCTCTCGTAAACAAGCTCATTCGTCGCATTAGTGATGATTATTCAATGAAAAATGTGCTCTAGTTTCGCTATTGCTAGAGCTAGACTAAAATGACAAGCTAAAAATATGACAAACTGTAATTATTGCCGTTGACTTTGCAATTGTAATAAATTTTAATTGGTGTGCCGCGATACAAAATTTATCTGCTGAGTGTGCCGGGAGTTAAAAAAGTTTGCGAGACACTGGTCTACATGTAAGCAACAGCTCCATACATTTTTTCTGGGTAAATTCTATTCCTGAAGGGGGAACTTTTCCCCCAGTCCCCAGAGAATGGCAAGAGATGCCTAGATTAAAAACTTGGTCACGAGTGCATTAGAAAAATTTGGAAACGACTAGACAGTAATCTGAAACGACGCGTGTCAATCACTCACGATTATTTACACTTTTTACAGCAAAGCATTTGCATATCACGAGTGTTAAAAGCATCGTGAAAAGCCTGCATAAGAGGATTAGGCCTAATCATCATCATCCTCAACGCTGTAGAAGGAGAAGCCATATGAACACAGACGATGAGTGCACATTAAAGAAACATTAGAAGCAGATGGCACCATGACTGCTACAGCCAAGAATGCATAATGAATATAAAAACACTGTGTGCGAGGCTGACGAGGGAATTCCGGATCCCTATAGTCACAGCGGTCACGGTCCCTAAACTATCTTATAACGGCTTTATGGGGAAAAACATATTGGATTAATAAGAGTATAGGCCTACCGATGGACGCATTTTAATATTTATATGTTTACAATATGAATTTAGTCAGTTGTTAATTTGAAGCTGAAACTGATTGATTGTAGGCCTAGTTCTCAGTAATATTATATAACCGGCAATTGTGGGTCGCGGGGTGAATGTAGCGGCAAAGTTCGATACCTTGTGACCGAAGGGTCGCAGGTTCGAATCTATAACTTAAGCCACAGCGTAGCGACCTTGGACAAGCTGCTCACCCACAATAATATTGTCTGTGAGGAAGGCAACGGGGAACCACTTCCCTCGTTTCTTCCTCAGAGGCATGACAACCAATGAACCTGCATTCGAGCAGAGAACTCATCGTCATCATCTATATCATCAGGGCCGGCCTTAGCCCAAGTGGCGCCCTAGGCAAGGCATACATTTGGCGCCTCAGGCATAGGCCTGCATTAGGATTTTATTTCGGGGGATGTTTTCTTGACCGTGAATTTTGAGGTGCGTACACGCTGCGGGCGACTTTTTTGGTCGAAATTTTCTGACGCATTTTTGTTAGTCGTCGAATTTTCTGACGTCCAAAAAACGCTATTTTCCGCGATTTTCGACTATTTTCTGCTCAAAATTGCATTACACACTGTCATGTGCTAGCAAATGCATAATTATTTCATTTTTACATTATTTCATTTAGGGGAGGGGGCGGTACGTGTTCAAACACCCAAAACATCCCCCTAGCTACGGTCTTGTAGGCCTATACGCTCAATTGAGTAATTCATTATAATTTTTTATTATTGCACTGAAGGCTGGATATAATATTCAATTTTGTGAAGAATGGTAGGCTATAAGTTTACAAATATTAAAACACACTCTTGTGGAAATGGCGCCCTTTTTGTGGAAATGGCGCCCTCTATAGAACTTGCAATGACGACCCATGCAACTGCCTGCTTTGCCTATGTCTTAGGTCGGTCCTGCCTCAGCTACTCCCTTTCTTCATCGTCGTCCCTACTATAGACTATTTTATTTCAATACGAATAAAGGGCAGGCTGTAATGTTGTAATCTCATCTTCATACTCAGCAAGGCCCACTCCCATTTCATACATTTCATTTCTTGCAACATCTTCACTCTCGAAATTGAGCGTCGCGTATTCTAACCTGTCTCCTAAAGCAAAGAGTATAGCCTACGGAATGTCGTTAAAAATCGAATTTTATTTGTCGATTTAAAATTTATACAGTCCTTGAAATTGAATTAGGCCTGCCTGAAAAGTGAACAGGTGCAAAGAATCCATACTTATTTTAAATTCTTTCCATTAGCAAAAGTTTTGAGTTTAAAAGAATTATAATGTAAAAAAAAAAATTCGCCGGTGCCGCGGCGCCCCCCAAAGACTGCGGCGCCCTAGGCAACTGCCTACTTTGCCTATAGGTAATGTGAGGAGTTTTCCCCGTCGTATTTAAAGAAATAACAACGTTAAATCTTTTCAATAAAGTATATTATATCTTCTCGTTGTGTTCTTCCTTTTATCCGTCCAGTCACCATCATACCTATCTCGACACTGTTCACCTGCTATTATTACACGTATATCACAACAGAAAAATAAGTATGTACCCACCCCTGCCAGAACAATCCTGACATACGCCCATTGCATTTAAGACAATGTTCTGGGTAAAACAATAAAAGTTTAAAAATACAGTAAAACTAGAACATTGTCTAGTAGAGTTCCAAACCAGATAAACACACAACAATATCACCTAAATTAAACACACAGTAACAAATAACACTATAATATATACGAAAAACATTAGGCTCTAACCTAACAAAACAAAATCTGACTACCCTCAGATGTAAACAAAATAACAACAGAAAAACATGACTTAATTAAACCTTAACTAATCTAACAACATAACCTAGTTATATAGACCTAACCTAGTGTCGGTCTTATCCAAAGCTAAACTGAACTACAACCTCATACCTTAAAACAACCTTGAAAGTGCATCACAGTTTTTATTAGAAGTACCCCTACGATGCTTAATTTCAATGTCAAAGGGTTGTAAGGATAACAGCCAGCGTGTCAACTTAGAATTATTAGGTGCACAAGCTGTCAAATATTTCAATGGATTATGATCAGTGTATAACAATATTTTAGCACCTATTAAATAATGCTCAAACCGTTGTAAAGCAAAAATAACAGCATAACTTTCCTTTTCAATTGTACTCCACCTCTGCTGAGTTTCAGACAGCTTACGTGACGCATATGCAATAGGTCTTTCACATCCATTCCTTAATTGAGCTAAACAAACCCCTACTGCATAATCTGAAGCGTCAGTCTGAACAATAAAAGGATCATGAAAGTCTGGTGCAATTAAGACATGAGAACTCATCAAAGCCTCCTTTAATCTTATAAACGCATCATAAGCTTTACTAGGACAATCCAAACAAAACATATTACGACTTTTAGTCAATTCAGTTAATGGTAATGCAACCTCTGCATAACTAGGAATAAAAGCTCTATAATATCCACATAACCCTAGAAAATGTCTCAACTCCTTCTTGGTGTTTGGAAGTGGTATATTTTGTATAGCTGATACTTTATCCTGATCCACTTCCTTCACTCCCGAACCCAATAAATGGCCTAACCATTTTACTTTAGCTTTACCAAACACACACTTAGAAAGTTTAAGAGTCAAACCAGATTTTTGAATCGAAAACAATACATCTTCCAAATGTTTTAAATGTTCTTTCCACGATTCAGAATGTATAGCAAAGTCATCAATATAGGCATCAGCATAATCAGAGTGTGGCTCCAAAATCTTATTGGCAATACGCTGGTAAGTAGCACTAGCTCCCTTCAATCCAAAAGGCATCCTCAGCCACTGATACATCCCTCTATGCGTGACAAAAGCAGTAAGTTCCTTAGAATCTTCCTGCATTGGCACCTGCCAATATCCAGACGAACAATCAAGAGTTGTAATGTATTTAGCACTAGCCACTTGATTAATCAAATCTTCAGTTTGACACATAGGAAAACAATCGGAAAGTGAAAAAGAATTTAATCCCCTATAATCACAACATAGCCTAAGACTTCTACCATCCGCCTTCCTCACACAAACAACAGGATGAGCCCAAGGACTGTTTGATTCCTCAATCAGTCCATCAGCCAACAACTGAGTGATTTGACGGTCAACCTCTCCTTTAAATAATTGGGGTATCCTATATGGTTTCTGCCTACGTGGATGAACCTCCCCTTGTAACCTTATGGAATGTGTTCCCAACTTACATAACCCTGGTTTATCATCAAATAAAGATGTAAATTTCTGTAAAAGTTTTCGCAAATCCTGTTGCTGATCCAAATCCAGATGTGTAAAGTCAATTTGATCAAAAATAGTAGTCCTGTCTATCGTCTCGGTCACATCTACTGGTTGACAGTCTACCCGACCAAAATCCTCTTCACCATCACATATTAACCCAACCGCACTCACCCTCGGGTTAAAGCGTCTCAGGAAGTTAGCATGTAACGTTCTTTCACCTCCATCAGGCATTTGGACCAAATAACTGTATGCTGAAATCTTCCTTGTAATAACTCCTGGTCCAATCCATCTAGAACTCAATTTATCAGAGCAATCCTTCTCAAGTATCACAACCTGATCTCCAATCTCAAATGTCTTGTCCTTAGATCTTAAATTGTAGTAATGAGCATAGCTCTTCTGTGCTTCCTTAGAATGCTCTTCAGCTAAGTCTTTTGCTAACTGCATTTGCTTCTTCAAACTCTGCATATACTTACTGGTATCCGCCAACTGTTGAACACTCTGTCCTCCAACACTATCTTTATGGAATAACACTCCATCCACTGCTCTGATAGAATAACCACCCTCGTTATTCTTACCTTTTTCCCACCACTCCTTAAGTCCATCATCGGCCAATTGTTCCTTCCTCAACTGCTCCGCCGCTTTGACTAACAGTGGAGTTTCATCAACACAATCAGACACCTCCGTTCTTTGCTCGATCCCCTCTGAACTGTCCATCGTAAACAAACCCTCAGCATCTTCCTCTCCTGCTGAAGTTTCACCTCCACTTGTACCTTCAACCTGTAACACATTTTTCACACACACAGCATTACATTCCTCTTCTAATGATTGGGAGTCAACCCCTCCCTCTAATGTCTGTCCTTCGTCAATTTCAATTTCAAGGCCATTAAATCCGTCATTCTGTGTTAATGCCTTATAATCATCTAACGTTAAAAGACATTCCGTATCTAACATTAGATCATCAGTCACTGCACATGTCAGTAATACTGACACCTTAGAATGTCCTTCATCAGGAACCAGCATGCAGGGTAAATTCATTAGGTTAGCTTCACTTGGAACCCCAAAAGCACCCCTTAATTTAATTTTCCCCAAAGGTTGACTGCCTTCACCTACATTAGGTAACATCCTCTTGTTAACAACAGTGATCTCACTGCCCGAATCCAATAACGCCGTGCAAGCAGATTTACCAATCTGTAACTTTACACGTGGTATACTTGACAAAGTTACACCTGAACTAACTGCCACAGCATTCCCAGCAGATATATTCAAAGCACTACATTCAAACAATGAATTCAAATCTACTACAACCTCTTCCTCACCCTTCTTATCTCTTCTGACCTTCTGAAGCTCAATAGCTTTGTCCTCGAGACAATACTCTGTTTCTCTACAGTAATCATACGGTCCATATTCCATCTCCCAAGAATTACAAAACCCTTTCCCTTCATACCATTCTCCTGCATTGTCCGGTTCAACCTTGACCAAACATACACCTGCTTCCTTGACCTCACCTTCAACCTCAACCTGGTTAATCCTTGCTACCCCGGGATTTACCTTGGTTTTATTTCTGGGACAATTTGCTTTGAAATGATGTTCCGATAAACAAATGAAACATTTTGGCTTCTCAACTTTCATGGTTCCCTGTCCCTTGTTCCTCCCCAAAGAATTATCGTTAAACTTCTGGAACTGGGGTCTCTTCTCCACCCCTTTGCCATCCCTCTGATAATTCTGAAAAGACCTGCCTTCCCCGAACCTCGGTGGAAATTTAAACCCAATTTCCTTTACATTTTGGCCCTCAGACAAGTTAATCGAAAAAATGTCCGAAAGTTCGGCTAACTTGATGGGCTCAATCCAGCTATCACTTTCTTTAGCAATCACATGAGACCGTAAAACAAATGGCATGCACTCCTTCATCTTATCTGCCACCCACAAATCTTGAATCTTTTGAAAATTATCAACTTCCCTAGATTCCAGATAAAACCTGAGATAAGTGCGAAGTCTGGTCGCAAATTGCATCCATGACTCGTTTGCCAGTTTTTCTGCCTTAGTGAACTGACCCTTATATTGCTGCGGGGTCAACCGAAATTCACGCAGCAAGGCCACCTTTAATTTTGCATATGAAGTCAATTGATCCACAGGTAACCTTCGAATTAACTTCTTAGCTTTTTCAGAGAAGAAAGGCATAAGCAAAGCACATTTCAAATCATCAGGCACTTGGTATATAGCAAACATACTCTCTACTGATTCAAGATACAACGGCAACTCAACATCCTCAGTAGGCATTTTAGGCAACACGTTTTTCAAAATGTCCCCAAATTTCTTAATTTTAGTTCCCATAGCCTCTTCTTCTCTTGTCTTTCTATCCCGTTCTCTCTTTGCTTCCTCTCTAATCTTTTCTTGACTGTGAATTTGACTATCCAACAGTTTTGTCTGCCACTCTCTTTGCTCTCTCCTTATTTCTTCTTCCTGTGCACATATAAATTCTCTCTGTCTTTCCTCTCTTTCATTCTGTTCTCTCCTCACCTGTTCTTCATATTCCATCCTACTCTCCCTCTGTTCTTTCTTCACCTGTTCCTCACGTTCCATCATAATTTCCCTCTGCTCCATCATAATTTCCCTCTGTTCTTTTCTGTACCTTTCATCTCGTTCCATCATAATTTCCCTCTGTCGTTCTTCTCTGTCCATCATCATCTGCATCATCTCCACCATTGTCACCTCTTTTACCCCTTTCTTAGGTAAAACACCTTCCTTTAAACCCTTTGCCACCAAACACAATTCAATAAGCTGTTCCTTGTTTAAAGTTACAATGGTGTCCACATCTGAACCAGCTTTAACTAACAAACCAATTAATGCATCTGCACTAAAAAACTTCAGTTTCTCACGTTCTTCTTCCATGTTGTGTTAATAGACACACAAAAACTACTGACAGAACAAGACAAGAACCAATGATACCCTCCAGGAAAAATCCTTAGATATTGTCCTTGCTTCCGAATCCAGATGGCGTAGAAATGGTGTAGATAGGCACAATGGTGTAGAAACGTTGACTCCAATGTCCTTGACACCACAACACTTGACTTGGTTGCAATATAGTTCCTTAACTCTTCACTGTCCACTCATGAAAAGTTCGCCAAAGGGACCAGAAATGTTGAACCCGACCCACAACCAGAGCTACAGCTGCGTCGTCAGAGGATAGCCTGAATCCACACTTCGGTGTGCAACGGTCGGTGTGGCGAATTTATTTTCCCGCATATCGGAAGACGATGGCGAGGAAGGTTTAAATTCCAGCCCTGCGGACTGGTTTACTGTGTGAGCTGGTAGGCCGCTTCCTCTGTGAACTTCAGAGGACGGGAGCGGTCTGGTGTCCAACGCCGGAAAATGACTTCAAGACGAGGCGCTGACACAACACCACAGTTCCTCCGAATATCCCGATGACCTTCACCGTATAACGTTCAACACAGGAAAATGAATTCACGACGAGACGAAAACCACAGTCTCTCCGAATATCCCGATGACCTTCACCGTGTCACCTTCTACGCAGAAAAAATGAATTCACGCCGAGACGAAAACCACAGTCTCTCCGAATATCCCGATGACCTTCACCGTGTCACCTTCTACGCAGAAAAAATGAATTCACGCCGAGACGAAAACCACAGTCTCTCCGAATATCCCGATGACCTTAATCCTGGTCTGTCTCGGACAAT
This sequence comes from Lumbricus terrestris, assembly GCA_949752735.1. Taxonomy (NCBI): domain Eukaryota; kingdom Metazoa; phylum Annelida; class Clitellata; order Crassiclitellata; family Lumbricidae; genus Lumbricus; species Lumbricus terrestris. Next base: position 13,623,467 of record OX457045.1, on the reverse strand, counting down.
ATCCTGGTCACGGCACCAAATGTGAGGAGTTTTCCCCGTCGTATTTAAAGAAATAACAACGTTAAATCTTTTCAATAAAGTATATTATATCTTCTCGTTGTGTTCTTCCTTTTATCCGTCCAGTCACCATCATACCTATCTCGACACTGTTCACCTGCTATTATTACACGTATATCACAACAGAAAAATAAGTATGTACCCACCTCTGCCAGAACAATCCTGACAGGTAAGGCCGGCCCTGTATATCATATTAAAATGGCGCAAATAATAAATTCTGCTTAATAAATCCAAAGGTCTCTGGTCTTCAATGATTCTCATGCTGGACAGAAATGTATACACGGTGATTTTATTGCTACCCTAGCGCCACCTAACGAACACGTACGGTTCTAAGATGAGTACATCGACCGTGCAGTGTCGGTGAGAAGCTCATGCGGTGAGGAAGAGAACTGGCCACCTGCCGTCATAATTATAATGCCGAGACTGAGAAAATGAAGTCGTCAGCGTTTCATGAATAAAACTGTGATTATATAGCGCACACTTAATTTCTCTTCTCTTCTTTTCTGTTGCTCTTTGTCCGCCGTTACCTTCCCCACATTTTGCCTCCAACCGCAAACCACCATTGCAGCGAATCACTCTTACAGCAGGGTATCGTGGGACCCATGTGTGTGTATGTGTTTGTGTGTTTGTTTGTTTGTTTGTTTGTTTGTATGTGCACTTGTTAGATCTATAGCGCCCCTTCAAGCTCTCTACTCAGAGGCGCTCCCGACTGCAGAGCGGACACTGCATCGGAGTTTCACGCTGAAGCTCTGAGCAATTGTGAGTGAAGGACTTGCCCAAAGTCCCTACGCGGCGACTTGATGTGGATTCGAACCTCGAACCTTCCGGCTTCAAGGCAACGACGCCACCACTACACCACCGCGCCCAATGTGTACGCCTGCACGCCTGCTTAAGCTGCTTTAACCTATAATAATTTATTATTATATTATACAAGGTTAATGAGTTATGCTTTCCAAATACAATATCACGGATATTATAATTAAATGCAATCAGTATATTATAAATACTTCAAAATACATACACTTTTTATTATTTCAATTTGTTTCTAAAAACATTTACGCATTCACGAAACATGTATGCGTATACCGTATGCATCCGGGCATTTTGTATAATAATCATTGGCGGAGTTTGGTTTCCGTTCATGAGGGGGGCGTGCAAACTAACTTGGGCTATACTGGGCCGGAGACTTGATCCCGAACGAGCGGCGCCGACAATATTATCTAGGACCAAAACGTTGATGACCGTTCTTTAGTCATTCGATTGAAGTTTCGTGAAAAGAGCCATTTTCACAGGAAAAAATTATGAGTCTGGGCCTACATGGGGGGGCTAAATCCGTGAAAAGATACCATTTTTACGGTAAAAAGCTGAACCTGGGCCTTCTTGTGGAGGGTTAGCCCCCCTAACCCCTAATAAACTCTGCCCATGATAATAATTTGTAATTATACATAGCACCTTCTGGGAATTTTCTCCCTATTCCAACAATGGAGATGATGATTACTTCTGTAAAACGTTGAACAATTGAATGCATTGTTGTCGGACTATGATCACGTTTGTTATTATATAACAATGGATTTGTGCTGATTTGCTGTTTGTAGAGTTGAATGCTGAGTGATCACTGTCGCAATAATTGCCTATACGCATCCGTCGCGACAAGTAAAGATGCTGCCTGGCCTCTGATCATAGTCATCACTCAGAGCACAAAGGATTAGGAGGACGGGAGGAGGAGGAGAGATCTGTTGCAGATACAGAAGATGCGCATCGCTGTGGAGGGAACTGGAGGAGGATGGCTGCTTACAAGCCAGTTGCAGCTGCGGTTGCTGATGAAATCGGTTGATGATCGCTGTAAGATGCGCAACATGGTGCCCCTCCTCCCGTTAATCGAATTGATATAAGGAAGGATAGGATGGGGAGAGGAGAGTAGAGAAGAGGAGAGCAGAGGAGAGGAGAGGAGACCCTAGAGGAGGAGAGGAGAGGAGACCCTAGGGGAGGAGAGGACAGGAAAGGATAGGACAGGGCAGGAGAGGAGAGGAGAGGAGAGGAGAGGAGAGGAGAGGAGAGGAGAGGAGAGGAGAGGAGAGGAGAGGAGAGGAGAGGAGAGGAGAGGAGAGGAGAGGAGAGGAGAGGAGAGGAGAGGAGAGGAGAGGAGAGGAGAGGAGAGGAGAGGAGAGGAGAGGAGAGGAGAGGAGAGGAGAGGAGAGGAGAGGAGAGGAGAGGAGAGGAGAGGAGAGGAGAGGAGAGGAGAGGAGAGGAGAGGAGAGGAGACCCTAGAGGAGGAGAGGAGAGGAGACCCTAGGGGAGGAGAGGAGAGGAGAGGAGAGGAGAGGAGAGGAGAGGAGAGGAGAGGAGAGGAGAGGAGAGGAGAGGAGAGGAGAGGAGAGGAGAGGAGAGGAGAGGAGAGGAGAGGAGAGGAGAGGAGAGGAGAGGAGAGGAGAGGAGAGGAGAGGAGAGGAGAGGAGAGGAGAGGAGAGGAGAGGAGAGGAGAGGAGAGGAGAGGAGAGGAGAGGAGAGGAGAGGAGAGGAGAGGAGAGGAGAGGAGAGGAGAGGAGAGGAGAGGAGAGGAGAGGAGAGGAGAGGAGAGGAGAGGAGAGGAGAGGAGAGGAGAGGAGAGGAGAGGAGAGGAGAGGAGAGGAGAGGAGAGGAGAGGAGAGGAGAGGAGAGGAGAGGAGAGGAGAGGAGAGGAGAGGAGAGGAGAGGAGAGGAGAGGAGAGGAAATGGAAGGCAAATAATTATTGTTGGTCATTTGAGGACGTCGTATAAAAGACAACGCAAGAAGAAGACAAAGCCAATGTTGTGTTATTGAGAGGAAACGGTGGATGGGATACTTGGGGAAACGGAAAAACGAAGGGCGGCAAAGGACAGCGAAGACGGATAGACGGATTAGACGAAAACATACTTGAAGATGAATGGAAGAATGGATGGATGGATGGATTGATGGATGTATGGGTGGATGTATGGATGGATGGATGGATGGATGGGTGGGTGGATGGATGGATAGATGGATGGATGGATGGTGGATGGATGGATGGATGGTGGATGGATGGATGGATGGGTGGATGGATAGATGGATGGATGGATGGTGGATGGATGGATGGATGGTGGATGGATGGATGGGTGGATGGATGGATTTATAGATACATGGATACATGGATGGATGGATGGATGAATGAATGGATAGTTAGATGGGTTTAGGTGGATAGATTGGTGAACACAGGCAGCTATATAGTCAGATGAGCGGTGGGATCATTATAATAGTAGTGATGGTAATAATAATAATAACAATAATAATAATAATAATAATAATAATAATAATAATAATAATAATAATAATAATAATAATAATAATAATATAATAATAATAATAACATGTAATATGCCTAATAATTAATAATAATGATAATAAACTGATAATAATAATAATTAATATTGATAATAATAATTAATAATAATAATAATAATAATAATAATAATAATAATAATAATAATGATAATAATAATAATAATAGGCGTAATGAGAATTGGCGTAAATGACTATACAATAATTATAATAAAAATGCCGAATAATTATATCAGTATTTATTATTATTATATTATCGTTATCATTCTTCTCGAAGTCTTAAATTGCAAGAAAAATTACAATAATAATTATTGAAATGACGCAAAAAAAAGCATTGCTTGTCTAAGATTTCAACTTAATGCACAATACACTTTTTATGATTGTAGTGACATAATAAAGGCCTTTATTCTCTGTAAACGTTCGGGATTACTATAGTAGGCCTAACACAATTGAAATAACGTAACAATGGGTCTATATTATCTAACTATATATAAGCTTATTGGCAATGGACTCTCACAAAGGAAGTGACGTAACAAAGTAAAAACCTTTATTCTTAAAATCGAAAATTGCGAATGATATACGTGTCACACAATTGAAGTGACGTAGCATGCATAGATATCATTACGCGCATAAATTAACTATCGCAAACACGCAGCCCCTAATTATATTTATAGGCCTTCCATAATATCATGCATATAATGTCATATATATGCACCATATACATCGCTCACGTAAATTTATATAAATTATATAAGCCTATATACACATAATATACATGGCACTCGATTTCATATATTTACCATATTTACACATAGCCTACATAATTTATACCTTTGTGACATCGTGTGCAAGATGAATGGTGCTGCATTGGTGCATATATTTAGGCCGTATACGACATTGTATGTATGATAAATGGTGCATAGGCCCTATATAAATTATAAACACGCTATATATATATATATAATTATATAATGTATGTGTGTTAACACGTTGACCGCCCAGTACGAGTTAACTCGTATACCCTACTGGCTGCAGTCATTTAACATGGCGTGTAGCCGGTGTAGCCGGTCAATGTGTTTTTAGTATGCACATACTGTATGGAGATACTTCTGACACGTCATCGACTTGTACAAGTATGCATGCATTAGAACATTTATTTGGCGCCTTATGTTCGAACCCATCTGAGGCGGCGAGCGAACACTGCATAAATGCTAATAAACAAAACAGAGTAGGCCTATATACCGTGCTAATGCTGCGCTAGTGCTGTTAATGCTTTCTGCAAGAATTAGGCTAGCACTGTCGGGTCAAGAAGGCTCACCAGGGATAAATTAACGTCTGTGGAGTTATGGTTAAAGTTTAGGTATATCACGGTACCATGCAGGATAATGTGGATCTTGCGTGGATTCACGTGGGCAAGCTGGTCACAAATCCTAATAATAACAGAGTTACGATAGCGATAGGCCTAGACTCATAAGAGGCGTCGTGTCATCACATCACGTGACTATATTATTATGACGTTGTTTACGCTGTGTGTAATTTTAGCATCATACATTGTGCGATTCAATTATACAATGTGTGTCGTATGAGTTACTATGGCGACATCAAATGGCCACTCGTATCTGTTTCGTCTACGTCAAAGATTCTAAGAGGGATAAGGATGAGTCATTGATGACGTAACTGTAAATGGGTCGCGCAAGGGCTTCTGGTCTATCCACGAGTAAAATACCAAAACGTAATTATTTATGTCATGTTAAAATCTATCATCTGCAGTAAAAAAATCATTTTTATCGAAGTAGGCCTACTTTAGTAGAATCTATTAGTCCAGTGGAAAGTTGAGTAGCATGCCACACTATTGATGGTGTTGAATGTCATATTTTTTAAAGCTGCAATTCATCTATTGCCACATAGGCCTACCGGTATTCAGTGCCGGCGCTAGGGTATCTGAGACCCCCCCCAAAAAAAAAAATTGAGGCCCCTTTAACCTTAAGCTGTCATCTTAAAATTCTCATAAGTTAAGACATGGTTTAATACTTCAATAAATGTCCCCTCTCAATTGTCACAATTTGTGAAATTTCCACACTGTAGGCATACAGGTAGAATTTTAAGCTGTCATCGTGACAATAGTGCTCCATTTTTTTCAATGCTGTTATTCATGGCTTAGGACTTCAGAGTGTCAACACCTCCTAATTGCTAAAAAAGTTGGAATTTGTTCACTGTAGCTGTTGCATTTGATGCTGTCATCCGAACAAAATTGTTCATTATTTTAGTGCTCACAGACATGTTTTAAGTCTTCAATAAATGTCCCCTCTCCTTTGTTTCATTTTTCGATTTCCACGCTTTAGCCTAATGGTCGTATTTTAAACTGTCCTTTTAACAGAATCGATAATCATGGATAACACTGAAGATATTTACAATATTTATTAAATATTTCTAAAATATTGGGGAGAATATAAAGAATCCGTCCCCACCACACATTGTGGGGTCTATGCCTTCTGTTCCTCCTAAGTCTCCGCCCTTGGTTGCAAGGACAATAATATTGCTGTATTGGTTTGCGTAATATTATTTGGTATGTTTTGTGTCAATATATAATTTGTAGGGTAGTTTCAGGACATGAACAGTCTTTAAAGGTATAATTACCGCTTAAATCTAGAGGCCCCTTACAAACTTGAGACCATAACGTCCCAATGACATCTGGGGGCCCTACAAGGCTTTATTTGGGGGCCTCACCCAGGTTTTATTTTGAGGCCTCACTCTATTAGTGTTTTAGAATAAGTTACAGGCTAAACGCTGTGTTTGAGAAAGTAGGCTCAACTGGTCTGATTAGTTTAAAACTTTAAATGGCTAGCCTCTTCTTACGCCAAAAATCAATATGATATCTGTAGTAGGTCTGCTATGGCAGTGTAATGGTATGTTGAGGCATGTAACGAGACCGGACCGGGGGCCCCAAGTGAATACGCCAGTGTAAGAGATATACAGTCACAAAAAGGTATACTGAACAGCTAAATTTGGAGGCCCCTTTTCAAACTTGAGGCCCCCCAACCGGGGCGCGCGGGGGTGCTAACGCCGGCACTGCCGGTACGGTATTGTTAAAAATAGGCAATATCTAGAGGCGTATGCGGCTGTCAATATTTATAGCGTTCACGATTAATATTAATATGAGCTTTCATAAACCATGCGGTGCCTAACGGAATGCTGCAAACTTTAGACTTATTAACCTGGTGTCAATTTCTGGCCAAATACCTAACGCTGGAAGACAGTTGTAGCCTATGCCTATGGCTATAGACCTACTACTACCAATAGCATGTTATGTG
>OX457045.1:13606765-13611765 GCA_949752735.1 Lumbricus terrestris | reverse complement strand
AGTCAAGGTGGAGTCGACAGATAACAACAGCAGCAGAAGCAGCAGCGGCAACGGCGGTTGCAAGTCCTGAAGCTGCAGCAGCGGCGGTTGGTGCAACGGCAAAGCAGGAAGGCACAGAAGCAATGCTTACAGCAGAGGTACTGCTAGCAGAGCGGCAGAATTGCAACGACGACGACGACTTGTAGTATTGGCGACGGCGCCGATGTTTCCGTTGCTAGTCACGATCCCTCGTGTTGCCTCACTCTATGCCTTCCTTCCTCTGTTCATTCAGCCATCCCTCCCTCCCTCTCTGCCTACCTTCTTCTCTTTCTCTCTCTGTCTGTCTGTCTGTCTGTCTGCCTGTCTGTCTGTCTGTCTCTCTCTCTCTCTCTCTCTCTCTCTCTCTCTCTCTCTCTCTCTCTCTCTCTCTGTCCTCTATCATCGTGCCTCTCTGCTTCTCTCACTCCAAGTATTTCTCTCAATGCTTTTCTCTTCCACTATTGTACTTGATACTTTGCCGCTCGCACCTTCATTTTCTGGAATTCCTTTCAAGTCTGACTTCTTTCCTGCTCCCATCCATCTCTCACTCTCTTCCCATGTCTGTTCGTCTGTCTGTTTGTCTGCCTGTTCAATGGTCTCTTCACGCCTGCGACCAAGTGTGTCCTGTAGTCACCGTGTAGTTGAATGGGCATCCGTCCGTCCATCCATCCATCCATTTATCCATCCATCCTTCGATCCATCCCTCTATCCATTCGTGCATCTTCCAAATTCTTACATTCGTACATGCTGTATACTTATTTGTTAATCCATCCATTCATTTTCTCCACCCATCCATCCATTCACCCGTCCATCTATCCATCCATCCATCTATCTATCCATCCATGCATCCTCCATTCCTACATTCATACATGCTGTATTAAATTTGTTAATCCATCCATTCATTTTCCCCATCCATCCGTCCATTCATCCATCCATCCACCCGTCCATCCATCAATCAATCAATCCATCAATCAATCCACACAACCGATCGTTTACCCACCCATATAACGCCTCATTGAGAACCCGCCCACCCTGTTACCTCTCATTACACTCATCCATCCATCCATTCACCCCACTCCACCCTCCCCCATCCTCCCACCCATCCACTGCTTCGATCCCTTCCTCTCTGGCCGTAATAAACCGATCATAGAGATCGATCAATCGATCGATCGCCCATTCAATCATTGCGAGCACGCAACGTCAGCAACTGATGCGTGGCCACAGACCGTGTTCACAGTCATCGATATCAGTTGATTGGAGGAGAATGACTGAATAGCAGCAGCAGCAGCAGCAGCAGCAGCAGCAGCAGCAGCAGAGAAAGCCCGGTCACGATGAGGAGCTATGACCTTTCAAAGTTCAATGTCATCGAATCATTACAGAGTTAGTCGCATTACGATAAGGTCGTAAATATGGTACCACAGAGCTATCTCTCTCTCTCTCTCTCTCTCTCTCTGTGTGTGTGTGTGTGTGTGTATGGGTGTGTGTGTGTGTGCGTGTGTGTGTGTGCGTGGCCTCAATTAGAGGGCTGACATGTATTCGGGTATGCAGATTGCAGACATGCATGTGCAGTGTGCACTATAGCATACATGCTGGCATACATAACCAGAGATAGAACAATGGGGTCCAAGGATGTATCCAGGTGGGATTCCCGTTGGGAACCAATGCATCAGGGATCAAAGCGAACACGCGTCCTTCTCGGCATCCGAGGGTAATCGTAATCGTAATCGTGATCTCCAGATTTCTAAAGCGCCACTCGAAAGCCAAGCGCATGCAGGGCACTAGCTTATTCACAAGCGCCGCTATGTGTCGGGTGGTGATGTACACAAACCTATAAACAGACAGCTTTATTGGCGGCTGACTTCAGGGTTCCCATAGCAACCGCGGCTCGGAATTACGCCGCGGGGTGCAATGACAAATTGTCGCAGGGCACGATACGTCTTCTCAGCATGGACAGTTGACGCAATATCCGGCGGCAGACGAACTAATGAGGTTGCTATGGTGGTAGCCATTGTGCTAAAGGGACCTATTCTCGTTCATTAGTTGGGTGCGTTTCTAACAACCTAACGTGTTGTTATTCACTTGGCCTAGAGTAAAAACGAATGAATGAGTGTCGAAGTTAGCAAGTTGGAACCTAAAGGAATTATCAGGCCTTCTTGTTGCTTGCTTTTTTGACAATTTAACGCCAAAACTATGCCCAGATTTCGATTAACAATGGCCAACTCAACAAGGGAGTAGACCTATTTGAGTCGTTGAACTGTCTTATGCTCTGTAGAAGATTTTCAATCACACTTGATTTAAATTTCAAATGGATCAAACAGTGTTGATCGTCATCATATGATCATCCTATACATAAGAAAGTGGTAAAAGCTGCATAATCTAGTCACAAGACAAACTGGGGAAATGAAATTGATTTAGCTATCATCAGCAGAGAAAAGCACAGAGAATGAACTTCAATCAATGTTTCGAGTGATGTGTTGTAGGTCCAATATTGCAAAAATGGTAGGCAAAACAGGATCAAGCACGCAGCCTTATGAAAAACGATACATTTCAACAAAGCTAAGGGTGAGTAATCACCAATTGTGGGGCATGGTAGAGTAATGGATAACAGTCATAACACGCTGGCGGAGAGAGCAAGAGGTAACGAGCTCAAGCCCCGTTGGGCCGACATGCGCTACTATTAGCGCCGTGTATTGCAGCCTTGCAGGTTGTCTGTTCTGTTAGTTGCATTAGGCTGTCTTATGGCACTTGCTAAAACTAACACGACACGGTAAAAAAAATCATGAAAAGGATCACCATTATGAAGGGCATGACCGTTTGCTTCTCACTGTTTGCGATTCCCTTTCACACCAAAGTGACAGTGATGCATTGCAAGTGGCAGCTATCTAATTACACATCTTCTTTAACGCCGAAGATAAGCAAGTGCCTGCACGATAGCTTCTCTGTGCTTTTGCCTGGCTTCAAAGAAGCTGCATGCGACGTACAATGATGTGCAAATACGCTGCTGTATCAAATAGTTTCGTAGTCTATCTGTGAATTTTTATAGCGCCTATCACAGTGCATACCAATCAGAGGCGCTTCCAGCGCGAACGCCTCAAACGAAAGTGGCTATTAGATAGCCAAAGGATGTGACTGAGGTAGCAGTTAATAATGAAGAACGTATCAATGGAGAGATAACACTGGTCAACACACAAAATGTATCCTAGATGAAAATAGCAAATCTTAACTAATTTTGAGGTGCTGAACACGAATATGATGGTAAAATTTGTCGCTTAGCTCTCGTTCAGGAGAGACAGAGATGGTTACGTACAAATGTCTCAATACGCATTGAGTCGGCCTACATATGTGGGTCGTGACCATTAATTTTCTCAACGCTGTATTTCAAACTACATATTGCAACACAATAATGTGTCGTAATGCATTAACCTGCCATGCAACCCCTCCCCAGTGAGCAAGAAAATTTCCATAGTAGTTAAAAGACGAGAAATTGGCCGGTGAATGGTTGGAGAGAACCAAGCGATCATGCATACGACTACTACTTTTGCATGGTTCCACCTACTTCTGCATTCATGACAAGGAAATGGAAGTGATCAATAGCGTACCCTCAATATACCATGTGCAATCCGACCCACTCTGCATGGCGAAGGACTCCCCTTTCCGGATCCACCAAAAGATTTTTTAATTGATTCAGACGATGAGGAGGGAAACGAAGCGAGTTCGGGTTCTCCGCAGCCTTCGACGTCTAGGGATGATCCATACGTCTGCCAAGGTGTATCATCTGTGCCACACATTCTCACCCAGGGTAAACTGAACAATCTTGTTCGCCTCCTGGACCTATCTAAGGCCAAGGCGGAGTTACTTGGATCAAGATTTAAATGAATGGAATCTTCTCCTAGAAAATGCCCGAGTGACATTGTTTCACACTCGTCATGGGCAGTTTGAGGAAAATTTCACCAAGGAAGATGACCCTGTCTTCTGCTTCAATGTAGATTGTCTGATGAATGCCCTCGGAATCAAACATGACCCTCAAGAATGGCGACTATTCATAGACTCCACGAAATTGAGTCTCGATGCGGAGCTGCTGCATATTGGAAACCAGCTTTCATCCATTCCCGTCCACATGAAGGAAACCTACGACAACCTAAAATACCTGTTGAATTCTGTTCAATACAGCAGGTATGGATGACATCTGTATTGTGACTTGAAAGTATATTGGCTTTCTTGACGAGTCCACAGCTTGGATTATACAAAATATTGCTGCTTTCTATGTGAATTGGACAGTCGAGCAAGGACCTTGCGCTAAGTGAGGAGAAACTGGCCTGAGAGGAAATCTCTGGGCGTCGAAGAGAAGTAGGCTATGTGCAACGCCTAGAAATGGTTGAAACCCAGACAGTCTTGTCTGTAGTGTAATACTTGGCTGCCAAATTCCCTGGCGAAACAGAAATTAAAGAAGGAAGTTTTGTTGGTTCTCAGATAAGTCAGATAGCAATGTCAGAGATGAGATGTTTGACAACCTGCTTCAAGGCGACAAGAAACAAGCTTAGGATTCATTTCGTCTGGTGTTAACTAACTTCCACTGGAATGTCAGGGCAGAAAACTACAAGGATTTGGCTACGGACATGTTGTCTATGACCCTATGTATCACACGAACGTTTTGAAGAAGACATTGCAGACATGGAAAACGATACCAGGGAAGCTTCCATGTTGGCTGACTACATAATATATGGGCCTACTATGTGGCGCACGGTGGTGTAGGGGTATGTTTAGTGCCTTGGAGCCGGAAGGTTATGGGTTTGAATCCACCTCAGGCCACCGCGTAGGGACCCTTTAGAAGCACTGTGAGCAGTCCTTCACTCGCAAATGCATATGCGCTTCATGAAACTCCTATTCAGTGTCCGTGCTGTAGTCGGGAGCGCTTCGGATTAGGGTCTTGAAGAGGCAGTGTAGCAAGTGCTCTTACATACATAGGCCTACTTGTACGCTCA
>OX457045.1:13514265-13604265 GCA_949752735.1 Lumbricus terrestris | reverse complement strand
CCTAGATGCAGAATATGTGGTCTTTTGACACCATAAAACATTACTGATCTGATTTAAACATTACACATTGTGGAACAATTCATATAGAACAAGTATACTATGAAAGTATGCTAAAAATTAACATTCCAGAGATGATACGCAACTATTTATTGCACTAATATGCACAATATGTGGTCTGTTGACAACATGAAGCATTACTAATCAGATTCAAACATTACACAGTGTGGGACAATTTATATAGCACATATATACTATGAAAGTATGCTAAACATTCACATTTCCAGAGCCGATACGCAACTCTTTATGCACATAGATGCAGAATATGTGGTCTTTTGACAACATGAAACATTACTAATCTAATTAAAACATTACACACATGCACACATGTGTGGGACAATTTTTTAGAGCACAAGTATACTATGAAAGTATGCTAAAAATTCACATTTCAAGAGCCGATTCACAACTCTTTATGTACATAGATACATAATATGTGGTCTTTTGACAACATGAAACATTACTAATCTAATTAAAACATTACACACATGCACACATGTGTGGGACAATTGATAGAGCACAAGTATACTATGAAAGTATGCTAAAAATTCACATTTCCAGAGCCGATACGCAACTCTTTATGTACATAGATACAGAAAATGTGGTCTTTTGACAACATGACACATTACTAATCTAATTAAAACATTACACACATGCATAGTTGTGTGGGACAATTGATACAACTTAGTATACTATGAAAATATGCTAAAACTGCACATACCCAGAGCCGAAATGCAACTCCATATTACACTTAGATGCAGAATATGTGGTCTTTAGACAACATGAAAAATTACTAATTAGTAATATTTCAGATTAATCTGATTCAAACATTACACATTTTGATGTAGCTCCAGTATACCATTTAAGTATGCTAAAACTGCAGTTTCCAGAGCCAATATGCGACTACATATTGCACTTAGATATGTGGTCTTATGACAACATGAAAAATTACTAATTAGTAATATTTCAGATTAATCTGATTCAAACATTACACATTTTGATGTAGCTCCAGTATACCATTTAAGTATGCTAAAACTACAGTTTCCAGAGCCAATATATCCATATTGCACTTAGATGCAGAATATGTGGTCTTATGACAACATAAACATTACAATTTTCGGTTGCAAAATGGTCATGTGGGGTAGCACAATGTTTGACACACCAATACAAATGACTTGAAGAGTACTTTCAGCAGATATAATACTAATATCAGCGTGCTTCCGTCATGGAAGACATAACAACAAAATAATGTCACAAATAGGCACCATGTCGACATTCCACTTGTAGAACAGGATTTTTTGTATCTGGGAATTTTCCTATAAAAATGCATGCTGGCATCACAAGTTTTAGAAAATATTTGATTTACATTTTGTATCACTAGTAATTAAATTCAGTTAAAATATGCTGTCATTTATTTCTATCACTATTTTCACAATGTCAAAGTGCTTTCTCTGCAAAGAGTGTCCAGTTATTCATGATCTGTCCGTTGGTTGTCTCATATGATCACGCTGACAACCAGCACTAGTGGTAACAATTTCTGGTCATTTGGTATGAAGAACTGGAAAGTTTGAAGTGTCTAAAGTGAAAAACTGGCTGAGGTATGTGGGCTGCTAACGTTGGATGGGTAGAACAAAATGTACATGAATTTTTATCTGGGTAATTTATGACATTTTCAGACTTCTTCAATAACTTTTGATCTTGAGCAGCTGAACACATTTGCTTTTCAGTTTTGAGTTCTGAACATTGCCTAGATTTGTATGATCAAGTAAATTTGTTGTATTTCGTATGAGGAATAAACCACAGTTGCTGAAAAGTGTCAAACATTTCTTGTCAACCCTATTTTTGTCATGCTTGCTGACACATTACACCTCCTAGTACATTACAGTCTTAGATAATTTTGTTTGGTTTAATTTAGCTACAACAAGAGTATTAAGCGTGCAATTTATTTGTGTCTTGGTTGACAGGAACTGTTGCAGCAATTAGCCACAAACCTCTCATTTCCGTGATAGCACTCACTTTCAACTGACTAAATGGGTATGTATGTGGGACACCTTATAAACAAGTCAAATACATGTCATTGGAGAAATTGAAGAAAGCCCTTTTTATTGACACCAAACTCTAAGTAAGTAATCTTTAAAGCAGTGGAATTTTTGTAGAACAGCTTTCAGGAATTGGCAAGACAGGCAATGTCCCTAAAGTTTGACTCCAAACATATCCAGCCTGATACCCAGAATGCTTGAGATGTTACACAATGCATCTTGCCTTGGCGGAATGTTCTCAATTGTTTTACCTTTCATGCAATACTTCCTGACAAGTTCTTTTGCTCCGGCCAACTAAGGCTGAAACTGTGTCACAGATAATGAATGCATCGAACATGGGTCATCATGCAAAGGCTAGTTCTGGACTCAAAATTCAAGTAACCTCATGAGCAGCAATGCGTTGAAGATGAGACCATGCCCCTATAGTCACAAAAAATTTGTGACACACTATTTTTTTCTGCTGGAACAACAACATCAGTATCAGTAGTCTTGAGCAACATGAAGTTTTGTGTGATTCCGAGCTTGAAACAAATCCTGCATTCATGATTTAATAACTTTACTAGATCCCGCTCTCTGATCATATACAATAAAAAATTCTTGCTTTGGTTTTTATGTCGCAATTGGGTCTTTCTCCGAAGCATCTTTGTGATTTCATGCTTCGTCTCCTCTCCGCCACACCATGTGTCGTGCGAAGCAGGCCGTATTTCGTATAACCTGTATCTGTAATCATTCTACGGTTTGTCATAATGAATTTTTATTCAACGAATATATAGTAGTCTTCTCATATCCTCTGATCCTCCTGACTTATTATTTTGTTCCTCATGTTTGCCCTGGCTCAATCCAGTTGCTTTGCCTGCAAGGCCGTAGCCAGGATTTTATTTCGGGGGGTGTTTCACCAATTTCCCTTCCCAAAAAACTACATTTTTCCATTTCGGGGGGTGTTTTCATGGTTTTATTTAATGGTTTTTACGTTATATGTATGCTCGTAAATGCATTATATTATTTCTCACATTTTCCATTTCGGGGGGTGTTCAAACACCCAAAACACCCCCCTAGCTACGGCCTTGTTTGCCTGCATAGGTCCCTCTCTGTAGAATGGAATTCCACCATCAGTTCGCTCCACCTTTTTGCTCAACAGCAACTTTATTCTGGCACACATTAACACACAGGGTAATCTATCACTTTAGCGTTCTAAAAATTATTCATCATTGAGTGGGTTGTAGTGTTCAATGCAGACAAGTAGGATTGACGAAAAGATTTCTCACTAAGCAGAAGTTGGATTGATGAAAAATGTTTACTTAAATAGAAGTGGGATAAATGAAAAAAAATTGCTGAAATTAAAGCTGGATTGATTAACAATATATTTTATTTAAATATAGATTGACAAGAAGTAATTGTTGTTGCCCAAATAAAAGCAATACTGATTTTAAAATAAATTCTTGCCTTGATAAAACTTATGGAAGCTAGATCAGCGAAAATGGTAATCATGCAGACTACGGCCCTGCTCAAGCAAGCGGTATAGCCACCCAAGAAATTGCTAAAATAGAGTGCTGAGTGAGTGCTTTCTCCGAAGCATCATTGTGATCTCATGGTTCATGTCCACTCTGCCACACCACTGGTCCTCTCAGATCCTCTGATCGGCTTGACCCATGATGCAATGCATTGAGCAAGTAAGTAATCAACACAACAAATTAACACAATTTCTAAGTAAATAAATAGGACATTTCATTATAGTGTGCGTGTTTACCAATTAACTTAACCTTTTTACTTGTGATTTCGCGCTAATTACTTAATGAGAGCATTGCATCATGGGATGCAGCTGATAAGTCGCAGCGCTCTATTTTAGCGATTTCTTGGGCGGCCATACTGTTTATATGGACAGGACCGTAGTCTGCAAAATTACCATGAAAAGTATTCATGCCAAAACAGAAGTAGGATTGATGAAAAAATACTTATGCTGCGATAGGCGAATACTTTATAACGCTATTTAAGCGATAGATTACACGCACACTGCGTCCAATTAACTGGCAAGTCGATTAAAAGCACTGCTTAGACATCGCTATGTTAACCAAAGTCTAACCTTCCAAACACATATATTCAAATGCATGCAAATCTACATAATCCTTGTTCAAAAAATTAATGTTCTTGCGCACAATACGAGCGAAATACAACTTTAATTAAGTTTTTAGTCCCAATCCAATTATAATAATAGTCCTATCATCGCTCACGAAACCTAGTGTACAAGCCAAGCTATCGCACAATGTTGGCTCTGTAGAGCGAATATAGCCCAATAAAGTCGCCCAAATGGTCGAACTAACAGCAAAAGTAACCCACTTTTTCGGACTTTTCACTAATTTTTTTAGTTATGTTCCGGATCGAATTAATTGATGCCGCTAGCTGAAAAGTCTTAAAATATGTTTTTCTTCAATACAAAAAAGTTTGTTGCTTTTATCCACAGTTTGCACAATGCAAGAGCTTAACGTCCTCACTATTATTATTATTGTGATGGTGGTGGTGATTTTATCGTCCTCTGACGGTCCTCATGACTATGCTACAGTGATGATTTAATCTTCTTCCCCGGCGCAAGTGATCTTATAGCATACCGTACATTGAATACAGTAGGCTACATCAAGACAGTCGACAAATGAATTCACTCAATTGAAACCACAACCAATTAATATTATTCGTTAAAATTCATTAATATAGAATTCGCTAAGACTGCAACTATGGGTCAAATATACGAAATTCTATCGTTTTTTGAATTAAAAACACGAGACAAACTATACAATTCAAGATCATTACACGCTATGATAGCCATTACCACTGGAAAAAATTCTTTTGCGACAGACATTTCTATATGAAGTCCAAATAATTCTTCTCAATGCTTGATAAAATGCATTTTCATGTATGAATGGATGTATTGAATGCGTACAACGGTGCAAATAAGATACTGTATATCGTTTCTTCAGTATAGCCTACCTAAGAAAATCATGATTATTGTAGACCTATCATGTGGAAGACGACAACGGCTGGGAGATGAAAGTATGGACAGCTTTGTTGCATAAAAGTATCCGTCTGTTCAATCAATAAAATACATCTATGGTCACGTGACGATGTCGCACGTTGTTATTTTTGCGGATTAAAGTTTTCTTTCCTGGGTTGGCAGAAAAACCCCTCATGGACTATCATTTCTAATTTAAACGAGCGAAGTTAAACGTAATGTCTAAATCGGAAAAAATGGTTGCGGAACTGACAAAGGCTCTGCGCGAACGCCCAGTAATCGAAGCGATTGGGGCGATAATGGAAGAAAAGCTGGCGCCCGTTATGGCGGCTCTCCAGGTTGCCCGAAGTGAAAATGAGAAACTAACGAGTGACCTCTCCAAAGCAAACGAGAAAATAGACGAGCTTGAACGTCTCTTGAAGGCCGAAAACCTCATTATCACCGGTCTGCCGTTCCAGTCATACGCGGAAGCGGCTGAACAGGCTCAAACAACCACCGAGAACAACAAGCAAACGGAAGAAGCAGTCGTAAATTTTCTACAAAATGAAATGAACATCCAGATCTCCTCGTCTGATATGTCTCTCGCCTACCGCCTTCGGAAGAAGGGAGGTAGTCACACGGAGCCACCTCCGATTCTGGTTCGTTTCACATCTAGAAAGGTCAGAGACTCGATCTACAACTCCCGACGGTCTCTGAAAAGCTCTGCAACCCGGGTCTATGTCAATGAGGACCTAACGCGCTCAGCTGCACTGCTGTACTACCATGCCAGAAAATGTGTCAAGGATAAACATTTAGCCAGTGCCTGGACGATTGGAGGTCTCGTTTACGTACGGCTCTCGCTCGACGCCAATGCCAAACCTCTTCGGGTCAGATCACTGGGCGACCTTCCTCAATGACTACCAACACGCCATCTTCTCACTTTTCTCGTGACCGACACAGCGAGGAGACTTTTGGGCCACTGTATGTATGTATTTTCTTTGGAGGACGAGATCTCCTAGATTCTCCTCGTGTTCAGGAGATCCTGAGTCATTTTGTGAGGTTACCAAGTCCTGTAACTTTGAAGTTAATTTCATATCTACCTAATCCTACTATATTTACATTGGATCGCATAAGACTAATGTCGTGTACCTAACTGTGTGTGACTGAGATTTTCGTAGATTAATATCCATGAAGGTTGAATCTTTGAATCGTGAACTCTTATATTAGCCAACCCAGGATGATATTCTGGAGTTTGTGACTTTTTTCTTTCTTTTTTGGTCTAAATATAGCGACATTTCATCATGGTGATTGATTGGATCACTAGGTCTAGGCCTACACTATGGTTGAAGCAACAGCTGTATTTTAGCTTTTGTAAAGTGCCATTTGTTTGCACTATTTTTGTTAGGACCTTTTGTCCTGTTATAATTCTTTGTATTAGTTATCTTATTGCTTTTTTCACTCGAAGGAGGTTTTGTGTTGCTGTTAGACATAATGATTTTGAACCGGTGGAGATGAAGTGTGTGGTGTCAATCTCCGTTAAATTTCGTACACTTGATGGTTGTGCAGAAGACACTCCTGAACAGACGGCATGGTGTAAACTTGTGTTTTTTCTGTTGATTGCTTTCCTGTTCTGCCGAATAATGCTTGAAAGGGCAAATGCATGTATAACAATTCTTGAGCTTAGTTGGAGCCTTGTTACTTTCCTCTGCTTGAATCCATGGAGCGATGATAATTTGCATATAGAAATTGTTGATCTCTTGGAACTAATGCTACTGTGTTTACCAGAGTGATGGCTGTGCTACAATCAAAATCTTCTATTTTCTCTTGCTTCTGCAAGGGAAGCTTAACGAGTCACTCTAGCGCATGTCTCTCTTGTCAGTTATGTGGAAGGAGATCTTACCTGGGCTGCAAATGTCTGTTAGTCAATCAGGAGGCCTATTATTGTAGTGTTTGTTTACATGACATTTTTCCGTATAATCATATTACTGATGATGTTGAATTTAATATGGCGATAAAAGGGCTACCTTTTCTCCCTAATTTTGACTACTATAAGGTTCAGAATGCTACTTTTGCTTTCAATAGATTCCCACACTGGGTGGGCCATGAATCGGACGTAGATGAATTTTACTATGACCAGTTGTCACAGCTTTACGTTCAGTATCTTGACTCACCACAGTTAAGTGAGATATTAACTGCTGCTGAAAATGTAGATCTTTCACTTCTTCATATAAATGCTAGAAGTATTAGGAAAAACTCTAAGGTTATCAATATTGAGCTTGCCCAACTGAAATATAAAGTTTCTATCGTGGCCATGTCTGAGACCTGGACAACGGATAGTGACTTGAATACGACATTTATACCAGGATACACTATGCTCCTTAAATCCCGTTCTTTTGGCATGGGAGGGGGAGTTGGCCTATTTCTCAATGACATAACTGTTACTTCCTACTCAGAGAAATGCTATCCTACTGATGACCGACTAATGGAGACCTTGTTTATCCAGATTCCTAGTGCTGGTAAATCCATTATTGTTGGAGTGGTATACAAGCCTCCCAATGTGGACCTCTCATCCTTTAATACAGCCTTTGATAACCTCTTAGCTAGACTACACTCAGAAAGGAAACCTTGTTACTTACTAGGGGACTTTAATGTTAACCTCTTGAATGCTGATAAACACAGAGAAACTGAGAACTTCCTTAATCTACTCTACACATATGGCTTCTACCCATTAATTGACAAACCCACCCGCATTACTCCTGATTCTGCAACGCTTATAGATAATATTTTCACAAATGTCCACCCGGCAGTGATTAAGAACTCCTTAATCTGGATTACAGATATCTCCGACCACTTGCCTGTTTGCTGTACGACCCGTGTTACGCTTAATAAGCCACCTCTGGAAACAAATTCTTTACCTTTTAAAAGAATTATTAATGATACTTCGCTCCAGGATTTTAAACAAAAGTTGACACTTATTGACTGGGATATGACTGAGAATACTGATGCTAATAAATCTTTTGATGATTTTTTGGGCAAGTTTACCCACTGCTACAATCTTTGCTTTCCTTATAGACGGCTGGGAGGAAAATCAAATGCAAGTCGTAAAACTGATCTCCCATGGCTTACCTCAGCGCTGAAGAAATCTATTAAAAAGAAAAATAAAATGTACAAAGATTGTGTAAAGGGGGAAAACTCCAATAACAGGGTTCTGTTTAATAAATACAAAGCCTATCGGAATAAGCTTTTATCACTGCTGAGGGCGGCCGAGAAAGGCTATTATGCTAATAAACTTCAACTCCATAGAAATAACCTACATAAAGTTTGGCAAACCATTAATTCAATCATTGGGAAGAGCGCTTTTACTCCTAAGATATCTGAAATTGACCATGGTGGAACTAGGGTCACTGATCCTAAAATTATAACTGTGGGCTTCAACAACTATTTTAGTAATATAGGCCCTAACTTAGCAAAGACCATTGCGCCAGTTAATACTAAGCCTCAGGACTACCTAAAGTCCAGAACCACCCAATCTATTTTCTTTACCCCTGTAACGCCCCCTGAAATTATAGACACTATTGCTCTAATGAATAACTCTCAGAGCAGGGGCCATGATGATATCTCAACCATGATTTTAAAACATTGCTCCTTTGAAGTTTCTTCTGTTTTAGCTGATGTTTTCAACCAGTCTTTAATGCAAGGTATTTTCCCAGACCCACTGAAAATAGCAAAAATCATTCCAGTCTTTAAGTCTGGAGATAAATTAAAGGTCTCTAATTATCGTCCCATATCTATCTTATCACCCTTCTCCAAACTGCTAGAAAAAATTGTCTACACTAGGCTTACCACTTTTGTGCAACACAATGATCTGCTTGCAGATACCCAGTATGGATTCAGGAAAAATCTATCTACAGAATTGGCCTTAATTGATCTTACTAACCAAATTAGTAAATCCTTAGATGATCATCAGACTACAATTGGAATCTTTCTGGATCTCTCGAAGGCCTTTGACACTGTGAACCATGAAATACTTTTGCATAAACTTGAACACTACGGAATACGGGGTACCCCTCTAAAGTGGTTCACTAGTTATTTATCTAATAGATACCAATATGTTTCTCTCAATAATACCTCTTCATCTTTCTTACCTATAATATGCGGCGTCCCGCAGGGCTCAATTCTCGGCCCCCTCCTATTTCTTTTGTATGTAAATGATATACAATCTGTGACCGACTTGAACTTGATCATGTTTGCAGACGATACGAACATTTTTGCAACTGGTCATTGTCCTATCCTTTTGGCTGCATCATTAAATAGTAAACTGGAGGAAATTTGTCATTGGTTCGCAGCTAACTTACTTTCTCTGAACCTGCAAAAAACTTGCTTTATGGTATTTACTAGAAAAATGTTTTCTGATACTGATGTTAATGTTACTATAAACGGAGTTTCTTTGAATCGAGTGCATGAAATCAAATTTCTTGGAGTGGTGTTCTCTGATGACCTTAAATGGAAGAAACATGTAGATATGGTAGTCAACAAGGTATCGAAAATTGTGGGCATACTCTATAGGGTTGGCCATATTCTTGATGCCGATAAATTAAAACTACTATACCACACTTTACTGGAGCCACACTTGACATACTGCTGCTCTGTATGGTCGTCACCGCATAAAACTGGGAATTTAGACCGTATCCTAAGGCTCCAGAAAGCTGCCGTAAGAATTATTACCTGTTCCAGTTACCTTTCTCATTCAAATCCCTTGTTTTATAAGCTGAAAATATTAAAAATTTATGAATTATCCCATTTATCGAAACTTGTGTTCATGTTCAAGTCTGTACACAACTTGTTACCTAATCAATTTTGTAATTATTTTATGACAGTTGATCAAACCCATTCTTACAATACCAGGACCGCGTCCAACTATGTTGTCCCTTATGCACGAACTGCCTCCAGAGCACATAACCTCCAGGTTCTGGGTCCTCGTTTATGGAATTCCCTACCTGATGACCTTAAACGAGAAATTTTTTTACCTGCATTTAAAAGGGGAGTGAAATCAGACTTTTTACTGAAATATACTGAATGCTAAACAGGTCTTTCTAAACAATTCATCGCTTAACTTTGTACCGATTATCTTGCTGTTATGCATACCTCAGCACCTTTTCTTTTTAGTTTCGGTTCTTGTTTTCTTAATTTTGTTTTCATATATCCTTTTTTTTACTAGGCTAGGTACTGCACCTGTGTTTCAATTTAATTTTGTTTTATAATTTTGTACTGATTGTGTTGCTACTTTGTTGTATAATATTGGTCAGTGCTAACATTCATATGGTCTCAACAGAACTTTTTTGTTTACAACTGTGTGACATGTATCGTTGACTGAAATGTAAATGTAATTTAGGGGCCAGGTTGATATAAGCTTTTAGCTTTTTCCGGGCTTCCTGTTGCTCAGAGACCGTTTCTGTATCTACTACTTGTACACATGTTCTTTTTGTTTCTTTGGCAATAAATAATAATAATAATAATAATATACAAGTATTCGACGACAAAAAACTATAATTTTACTAATTTTACCATGTAAAAGGTTTCTCCAGTTGAGTAGTCTCTGTTGAAGAAATACGACAGTGCGATGCAAAGAATTAGTTTTACAAGTTGCTAAGCTATATACCTTGTCCGAAGCAATAAGCATAGTCTAATGCATAATAAGCTTAAGCTAGGCTACATAAATATAATAAATAACAAGCTATATTTATATGATAGTAAATAATAGGCTACATATTATAACACATAATAAGCTATATAATATAATAAATAATAAGCTGAATAATAAAAATAAAAAGCTGATTAATACAATAAATAATAAGCTATATAATATAAAAACTAATAAGCTATAAATGATGTTCAAGGTGAGTCTTTGCCTCAGAGGGTCAATAGTGCCCTCAGACTTTTCTGGCGATTCCAGGGAAAGGCTCCACGATCTCATTCGTCCGATCTGGAACGGCCTGTGTCACTTCGTCATCCGGCAGAAAACAGGGAAGCCCCTGATCATGGAGTTTATCGACGGCCGACTTCGACAGCGGAATGCCCCAGAACGCGGCCAGAGGCGTCAGATTGAACCCGGCGACCTCGGAGAAATTCGTGTACCACTGGTCGATCTTGTCCTCGTTGGTGACAGGCTTGTCCTTGACGGTCAGAGCTTCGTATCGTCGGAACACCTTCCTGTAGGCGTCCCAGCCGAAGTCGCGAGCCAGCTGGGCGTAGACCACCAGCGCAACGCCGGGCTGCTGCGTCCATTCCGCGAAGGCTGCTCCATGTTTCAGGTATTCGACGGCGGCGCGGATCTGCTTGGCGAGCCACTCGCATAGCCACGGCTTCTCACCGACGAACTTCTCCGTCGCAAACATGGTGAAGATGTTGACGGTCACCTCAATGGTTCCGTCGAAGGTCCACTCGGGGCGCTGCATGTTGTGGCCGAGCTCGTGGAACAGACCCCACGAATCGGTGTTCGACTTCTTCAGCTTGTCGACGGACAGCAGGAACTTCTCGCTCTTCGGATCCGAGACGTCCAGGTGTGTCACCACGGGGTACCCCGCGTGCATGTACCCGGCATCCGTCTGCTTGTCCGTCACGATCCACTGACGACGGGCCTTCGTGACGTCCGTGCCGCGCAGCTCGTGGTAGGAACTGATCAGCACGTCGTAGGCCGCAATCGCCGCAGTCGGATCCTCGATGTCCCGGACTGAACTCGCCGGGACAGTGATGGTGATGTACTGACCGGAGATGTCGGCCCACAGACCAGGCGCACGGCGGCTCGTCTGCCACGCCAGCTTCCCCGCGTCTCCGTCCGTCCACTTAAACGTGGGAGATTCGATGACGTTGTCCAATGTTGCCTGAAGTTTTCCACTCTGACCTGGCGGACTCAGGAAGTAGACGCCGCCACCGAACGGTGACGAGAGACTGACGACTCGATCCGTCAGCTTTGCCTCTGCAACGAGGTTAGGCCACCTCTGGAGTGTGTCCTCCGTTAGACGGTCTGAGTGGCACCCGATCATCACGCGCCAGGCGATGTCGGGAGTGGCAGCGGCCAATCTCCAGTTTCCCGAGTTTGTAACGACCTTGATCGTCTGTGCAGCCAGTGCGTAACATCCAGTGAAGAAGTACTCCGTATCCTTCGAGTTGAACTCGACGGACACGCGCTTCGGATGCGGCGCCGTATCCAGGTCTCCGGGGAAGTGTTGTACTCCCGCCGCCTTGACGTCCGTCACTCCAAGCATGGAATGGCATACATGCCAGACGTGAAGCATTCCGCGTGCCTTGTCTCCTTCCACTGGTTCCCCGCTGGCGATCGGACTCTCCTGGACGGCGCCGTTGCACTTATGCCACAGGGGTTCAAGCAACGGTTGCAGATCAGCGAGCGCACTGTCCGGAACCTTCTTCAGCAGCTTCATCATCCCCGACGAGCAGCACGCCTTATCGAGGTCGTCACCCACGCTCTGGATATACCTTCGCAGATGAGCATCCGCCGCCTCGTTGTCCTCCACGGAGTAACCGTTGGGATCGGCCGGCTCGCTACAGTAGTCCCTCGTGTAGCAGAGACCTCCGGCCAGCAGGACCTTCCAGTAGGGGATGTCCGAGAGGGCTTTCTGCGCGTTTCCAAGCAGCCATCCCCAGGGAGTAACCGCGTGGAACAGTCCACCGCCGCCCTTCACAAACTCCAGCATCTTCTCGGCAGAAACCCCGGCACTGCCAACCGTCCAGAAGACGATCTTGTACGCACCCAGGTCCGCGTCGCTGATCTCACTGGCGTTGGCGATTGGGTCCCCGTGGTTGTACGCCCCCTTCGACAGCCACTTCTTTATGTTCTCCTGCAAGTTGCCCAGTTCGGGGGCATCCTGGGCGGTTGGTCCGTCGTTGGAGTTGAAGCTGGCGGAAAAGCCCGAATGCGAGGCGACAACTATTCTTCCGAGACCAACGTCTGCTGCAGCTAGAAACACCTCCTCGGTGGACGCGGCGGTTAGGACGGGTTCCGCTGATTCGCCGTATACAGCAATTTGCCCAGGTAAGACATCGAGGGTGACATAGTTAATGCCCTGGAGTAGTTCTTCCCTCACGTTATCCATTCTCCAAACCGCTTCAGAAATTCTAAATCCTGTGTATATATGTATACCTGTATACTCTTCTTCACGAGGAGTCTTATGAGTAAAGCTGTGGAGTCCACTCTCTTCAGGGAGACGCAAATCTGCGCGTCTGTTCTCCTCTCTATTCTACTCTCCAAAATACTTTCGAGGTTGATTTGGTGGAATTCTCTCCAAAGGAAATCGTCTCAGTCAGCAATTATACGTGGTTTGTTCGACGACAGCAATTAGAAGCAGATCAATTCTCGTCTGGTCAGACCGGCGAAACGCATCTAACAACAAAGAAGAATTCTCTGACACTAATCGTCTCTCCTGTCCTCAGTCGCTCACGGTGTGGCTGCACACTTCAGACGTTCACGCAAATAAAACCAGACACCCGACGCAACCTGTTACCGTTTCGGAAAATCGGTGATGCGCTTGACTGCTCAGGAGAGAGAGTTTGCGGGTTATTTTCCCATCGATCAGAGCGCGTTTTTACGAGTTTTCAGTCTATTACACGTTCGATCAGAAGGTTGTTTAGATATATTTCGAGTGAACATAGAGCTATTTCGGGTGTAGCATATTGAGCGTAGATTAAAACCAGATGGCATCGGTGATTTATGAACCCCAAACAGGTGCGCAAGTCCGATGATTAAAGAGTGGGGAAATGTGGTCTCGGTGGGGAATGTAGATCTAATCAGATATCTACATCTCCTCGTTAAACATGTAACAAGCTTCTGATGGCGATGAATGCGTCAGCATTAACGATTCTAACTGCGTGAAGCAGACTGAAGCAAACCTGGCATTGTCGTTAAACCCACACTTGAAGTTAACCCCACACTGAAGTTAACCACACACTGAAGTTAACCACACACTGAAGTTAACCCCACACTGAAGCTAACCACTCCATGAAGTTATGGGCCTACCAACGAGGAAGACAAAGACGCTCTCTTTCACGCTTGTTACATGCATTAACGACACTGCCATATCAAAGATGATTAGTGTCGCCCTCCTCCTTTATCCAGGCTTGGGACTGGCACTGGCAGAGAACAATCAGTGGCGGAGTTGCTCTCTTTTCAAATGGGTCTGCTACAGTATACACATTATGGCTCTACTTTTCCTCAGTTAGAGGCAAGCAAGGGGAACTTGTCCCCCTAGATAATTGAAGACTATTCTTAACTACTTCTTTTTGGTGTAAGCTTATAACACATTTCTTCTCGTTAAAGCGCTAATGATATTCAAAGTGAGACGGAGAAATTTACATTTAGAAACCTCTATCATCTCTATGAAAAATACCTGTGAACCTAACTTATAGTTCTTATTGCTTTGCGTTTACCCAGCTAGACTTGCTAAAGAATTTGACGGTGACTGTTGTGTTCTGCCCGCTCCTGCAAAAATATCCGCGGGCGTCTGCGAGTAGACCTACATACATGTAGGTCTCTCGAACTCAAATTTCCACTTGGGACCTTACAGAGTCCATCTAAAGCTGAAGAAAACCCTGGGTTGGTCCAGTTTCCACACGTATACCCACGCTGCTCTCAAAGACTGATATCCATATGGTCAGGTGAACACATTCTCATGCACTTTACGCTGCCCTGGGACTGGGGCGCGGTGGTGTAGTGGGTATGTTCGTCGCCTTGCAGCCGAAGGGTTGCAGGTTCGAATCCACCTCAATTCGGACCTTGGGCAAGTCCTTCACTCGCAATTACTCAGCGCTTCGGCGTCAAACTCCGATGCAGTGTCCGCTCTGTAGGCAGGAGCGCCTCTGAGTAGAGATCTTGAAGTGGCGCTATAACAAGTGCGCATACAAACTTAATCCAGGTCTTTCATGTAGAACCTAAATGTAGTACAATACGCGCAGAGCAGAATTACTTGGCATTTTTTTACACCCAAAAATTCCTCCTTATACGTGAACGTGAGCCGTTGGTTAAAATGTTAATGATTGCATATGTAACAAGATAAGCTGTACTTTACGTTCATCGTAGATAAATTGCACCTGTCAACCATCCAGCAATGCACATAATATTAAGTAACCTTAATGTTGAGTGAGCTTTTGAGAGAGGGTAGTGGAAAGCGCTCCCGCATCCGTGTGCTGTTCTTAAAAGAGTGTTTACCATTACCCTAACCTGCTAACCACCTCCTCCAAATTTACGTCATCACGGACTAAGGCTTATCAATTAGCAAATCATTTTACATCAAAGTATAGGACGGTCACCATTGGCAGGCTAGAAATTAATAAGAAATCGGTTTTAGTCGTGCAAGATTATATTATGTTTCAACGCAGATTAGAACAGGAGACATTCTGCCTTTATTTGAAATTGCCTATAGCACAATTCCGCAACAGAGCAAGTACATTTATGATATAATTACGTTACAACATACTTTACATCCATCGAATAACTGACGTGTGCATAACAGTTACTGTGCAAGATAATTGCCTATACTTCGGTCCAAATAAAATACCGATGCTGATAAGAAGCTCGACTAAAATTATAGGTAAAAACAAGAGAGCTGCTGCATGGTCCAACTTCACTACAGACGGTTCAATTATTTAAAGTAGAGTTCACTATTATTCATATTATTCTATTCTAGTTGAGGCTAATTCAAAATTCAAAATATTCATCCAACTATTCAATCGTCTGTGCAGAATAATCATTGACGATGATGCTGACCATGGGCGGAGTTTGGTTTCCTTTGGGGGGGGGGGCTGAAAACTTAGTCCAGAAGGAGCGGTGCCGAAATTTTTTTCGTTTCGGCCGGAAAAGTTGACCTTTTTTCTAGTTGTCAGTTGGAAGTCCTTGGGGCTAAGCCCGAAAAAATAGACCATTTACACGGTAAAAACATGATTATGGGGCTTCTTGGGGGTGGGGCTTTACCCCCTAGCCCCTGATAAACTCCGCCCATGATGCTGACGAGTTCTCTGTCCGACGACGGGGTTGGTTCGTGGCTTTAAAGCCACCTCAGGATGAGATGAGCGAGCTGGTTTCTCGTTGTCTTCCTCGCAGGCAAAAATTATGAGTGAGGAGCTTGTACCATATACGAAGTGGTAGATTCGAACCTGCAACCCTCCGGTCACATGAAACATAACATAACATACCACAACCGCGTCCCATCATGACAGGTGGGGATGCTCACCACTATCATAGCGGTGACAATAATTATAATCGATATCAAGTGTTTATATAGATGCAGACATTTTTGAAACTTTTGGTAACCATCATAATTAATATTCGAAGGAAAATCGACCTGTCGCTTTAATCCTCAAGCTTACTACACCTGAAGACATCTTCAGTAGCTGAGACGATGCTTTCCAAATCCATGTAGGCTACCTCTGCAGGCAATAAAAACGCCAAGTTGTTTATCGGTCCTGGCGTGTCTTGGAGTGATGAGCTAAAATTCGATAGAGTGGCCATTCACCTTGGCAAGGAAAAACGCCCAATGCAATGGAATGTAATGTAAATCTTCGAAAATTTCTCAGCGCCCACAAAAGCCACGTCAGTGAAACCAACTTATACACCGGCGCTGTATCAAATCAAATCCGCAATAGGCTAATAGCCAACAGCGCCAGCCTATTCGTGCCGGTGCCAGGTCAAATTCCGGGAGGTCATGTTCTAAGCAACATCGGGGTCCATGCGACAGGTGGTGGTCATCTTTTCTTCTTGAAACAGCAACTTCTTAATGCGGTAATATGCCCCAGAGAACATACCGTGGCTTTTCACATACCGGTGTTTTATTTGAGATGGCAAGTTTTCTTAGCAACTCTAGAAATGTCGTTAGGTTTTCGATGACTTCGAGCCCCCTCTTGCGCTGCCTGCAGGTCCTTTCTTCGAGATGGCCACCTTCTCCGTGGCCGCTCTTCTGACCCTCGTCGCCTTATCCCCTCTCTGGTCAGACTCCATGGCCTCCTGGTTTCCGATGGCGTCGGCCAATCCGTTGGCCAGGTCGAGCGTCCGCACGCTCTGCTTCCACGCTTTCGTCAGTATCTCCTTGAAGTAGGCGCCCCATCCTCCTCCACCACCACCACCACCCCTGTCGCTCGTGTTCAGCCGTGCGCCGTGTTGCTTCAACAGTTCCACGATGTCCTCATGTCCATTCTGATCCGCCAGCTGGATCGGTCTGACACCGTCCTTCGTCTCGTGATTCACGTCACTTCCGGCCTTGATGAGGAACTCGGCGAGCTTCCGGTGCCCGTTCAGACAGGCCATGTGCAGAGGGATGATCCCCCGTTCGTCCTCGTAGTTGATGTCAGCGTTGTTGAACAGCAACAGGTGGACCATCTCAATGTCGCCGTGCTGTGCTGCGCTGTAAACACCCGTCACTCCGTCCGCGGTCGGCATGTCCACGTTGGCCCCGTGAAGAATCAGCTCCTCAGCGATCAGGATATGTCCGTTCTGGATGGCCAACAGCAGGGGGCTTATCCCGTCGCTACCGAGAGCGTTCACCTCCGCCGCGGCCAGTATGAGTCGCTGGACAACCTCGAGGTTCCCGTACTGGCAGGCGAAGAAGAGAGGAGTCCATCCGGCATCGTCTGTTAGACTTATCTTTGATCCCGAGCGAAGGAGCGCGTCGACGATCGCCATATCGCCGTTCTGACAGGCGATGTGCATCGCTGAGAATCCGTCCTGGATCTGGAGGTTCACGTTCGCTCCGTTGACCAGCAGCGCTTCGATGATCTCCAACTTTCCGGCCTTCGCTGCGAAGTATAAGGGACTGATCTGGTCGTGCGTCTCCAGGTTCACGTCCGTCTTACCGCCAGCCAGGAGTTCGTTGACGAGGTCTAAATGCCCCTGATCGCAGGCGATGTGCAGCGGGGCCACGCCGGTGACCTCCTGCAGATTCGTATCGGCTCCGTAGACGAGAAGTCTCTTGACGAGCTCCAGCGAACCTTTCTGCGTTGCCATCAGCAACGGGGTTATACCGTCCGACGTCTGGGCGTTCGAGTTCACCTCGAATTCCAGCAGGACTTCGACCACGTCCATCCGGCTGTCCTGGACGGCGTAGTGCAACGATGACCAACCGATCGAGTCCTGCTTGTCCACCGAGGCACCGGACTCCAGCAACAGTTCCACCACGTCACAGTGTCCGTTCTGGGCGGCCACGTGCAGAGGACAACAACCCTGGTTCTCAGCCAGGTTGACGTCAGCCGCCTTCGAGACGAGATACCGCACGACCTCGCTGTGCCCCTCCTGCGCCGTCAAGTACAGGCAGCTGAACCCGTGGTAGGTCTTCCGATCGACGTCCAACCCGGACTCGACCAGGACCTGCACGGCGTCGAGGTGGCCGCCCTGGGCGGCGGCGTGCATCGGGGTCCAGCCGAGGAAGTCGACTCTGTCGGGCTGGGCTCCGGCGGCCACCAGTTCCCGGATGCAGTCGGTGAGACCGTTGTGGGCAGCGACGAAGAGCGGCGTGTGTCCCTCGGTCGACTGGACGTTCACGTCCGCCCCGCGATCCACGAGGACCCTGACGCACGGCCGGAAGTCGTTCTCGGCGGCGAAGTGCATCGGCGTCCAGCCCCTCTGGTCCTGCTGGTTGACGAGGCCACCAGCGTCCAACAGCAGCTCAACCGTCTCCAAACTCGTCTGCTGGCAGGCGGCGTGCAGAACGGAAATACCCTCGTCCCCCATCATCTCCTTCCGGTTGACCTCCGCTCTATGCGTCACCAGCAACTGAACCACCGTTGGATGCTGGTTAAGCACGGCAATCAGCAAGCACGAGTGACCTTCATCCGTTCTTAGATTCGCGTCCACTCCTGCCTCCAGCAGCTCCTTGACGACGTCGTAGTGGCCGTTCTGGACGGCGTGATGCAGCGGTGACCATCCAACCGCGTCCGCCGCCGCTGCAGCCGCTCCCTTCGACAGAAGCAGCTTCACCGCAGACAGGTGACCGTTCTCGGCAGCGATGTGCAGCGGAGTGTAGCGGTCGCCGGTTACGCGGTTCACGTCCGCTCCGTGAGTGAGTAGGATATCGATGATGTCGATGTGACCGTCCTGTGATGCGTAGTGCAGCGGGAACCACGACGACGACTTAGCCGCCAGATTGGGGTTCGCGTTTCCCTGCAACAGCAACTCGGCGATGCCATAATGTCCGCTCTGACAGGCGACGTGTATGGGGGCAAACCCATCTTCCTCTGTGAGATCAACATCGGCGTCGTTGTCTAGTAACACACGTGCGATGTTCTCGTGGCCGTGCTGAGCCGCCAGGTAGAGACTAACGATACCGTCCTTGCTCGGGTAGTTAACGCTGAGGCCCGTCTCGACAAGACACCGTACTATACCCTCATGTCCCTTGTCGCAGGCGGCGTGCAACGGGGTCCACCCGTCCTGGTCCTGGAGGGTGGGGTCGGCGTCGTGCCCCAGCAGCCGGGTCACCGTCGACTCGTGCCCCGCCTGGGAGGCGAGGTAGAGCCCCGTGTAGAACTCCATCGTCACCGCGTTGACCGACGCACCGCTGGCCACCAACAGCTCCGCGATCCCGTCGAATCCCTTATCGCAGGCGAAGTGCAGTGGGGTCCAGTCCTCGTTGTCCCGGATGTTCACCTCTGCCCCGGCCTCGATCAACACGGACGCCATCTTCTCGTAGCCCTGTGAGCATGCGCAGTGGAGTGGCGCCCAGCCCCCGGTTCCGTTTCGCTTGTTCACGTCGGCCTTGACGGAGATGAACTTGCGGACGATGTCCTCGTGGCCGAGCTCAGCGGCCAAGGTCAGGGCCGTCAGTCCGTTGGGGTCAAGGGCGGTGCTGATCTCGCCCGCCTTCTCCTCGAATCGGTCGACTCCCATCTCCAGCGTCTCCAGGTCACCGTCGCGGACCAACGCTATGAAGTCAACGGCAGCGTCCTGAAGGTCACCTCCGCCTCCCTCCTCTTCATCCATGGCCGGAGCCACCGTCTGTCTGTCTGTCCCTGTCTGTCTGTCTGTCCCTGTGTCTGTCTCTGTGTCTGTCTGTCCCTCTGTCTGGCTGTCTGTCTGTCCCTGTGGCTGTCTGTCTGTCTGTCTGTCTGTCCCTGTGTCTGTCTGTCTCTGTGTCTGTCTGTCCCTGTGTCTGTCTGTCTATGACGATCTGTATGCAACTCTGTCTGTCTGCTTGTCTGTCTGTCTGTCTGTCTGTATGTCTTTCTGTCTGTCTTCCGGTCTGCTTGTATGTCTCTGTTCGCTGGTTTCGACCTTTTTCTTGTCCTTCTGTGTGTCTATCTACTTTCAGTCGATATGTCCCTCTCTATGTCTGCTTATCAGTCCCACTGTCAGTCTAGATGTCTCTGTCAGTCTTCTCTCATTCAATCCATTTGCTTGTCTGTCTGTCTGTCTGCCTGTCTGCCTGTCTGTCTGTCTGCCTGGTATAATATAGGTATAACAGCTGCTGCTTGTCTGTTGCTTTCCTGCACTGTATAATAAAACAAAAAACAGACAGGTGACTCAATGTGTCAGAGTACAATATGCTACATTGTCAACCTGTATAGTATTATAAGACAGACACGAGCTGCGAGCGTGGTATCATCCTGCCCGAGAAAACTTTCTTACCCAGAGCAATGTACATGTACATGACTCTGAAGATCGGAAAAACAGGGCAGCAGTCTGCGAGACTGGTGCTGGTTAAGAAGAGATGAAAAGTTCAAGGGTCACTAGAAAACTATTCCGGGTTCAAGTGGCAGACGGATGTTTATAAATCTCTCTGAAGCTATATTATACAGTCTTGTCTACATGAATACTTGTGTACACATATGCGTATGTGTACGCGCGTGTGCGCGCGTTTGTGCGCTTGTGCGTGTGTGTGTGTGAGAGTTTGTGTGTGTGTGTGTGTGTGTGTGTGTGTGTGTGTGTGTGTGTGTGTGTGTGTGTGTGTGTGTGTGTGTGTGTGTGTGTGTGTGTGGGTGGGTGGGTGTGGGTGTGGGTGCGAGAGATAGCCAGACAAACAGATACAAAGACAAAGGCGGAGGCAGAGGCAGAGACAGTGTGCGCGCACGTGTGTAATGTGTAATGTGTATGTATGTATACCTATGTGCCTGTTGCACCAGACTTACCCAACAGGCCTCAGTCACCCAAGAGAACAGAGGTTCTATAACAGTAACACACGAGCGTCTTCTCCTATATGTGGCAGTCACGTCACTAAACTAAGAAATCCTTTAACATCCCAGTTCCCTGAAGAATCTTTAATCAGCCTGGCCTTCAGCAGTTTACCGACAATTTCTAAATCACCCTGAGGGTGATTTATATTGCAAAACATAAGCCCACCGAGTATCTTTTCTATGTATTGAATCCATGAACATACAGCACTGCCAGTGGCTAGCAAACTATACATTAAAATATACGCCCACCAAGTTGAGACCACGACACGCAACTAGGACGTGTCTTCCCCTAATTGATAGGCTGTGACGTCGTAGGCCTACCATATAATTTAAGCCGTCATTAGGCCTGATCAGAACCGTCTCTATAACACGGAGTCACATGTACAGTGTATACCCGTTAATTTTTAAGTGTAAAATATTGTAGAATGTAGGACTACATAATTATGTGTGTGTATTTATTATATATATATGTTCATATATATATAATTTTATATATATATATATATAAAATACATTATATAATTATATAGGCCTGTTTATATAAAAATATATCCCTTGCTTTCGTGTCTTTGAGCATTAGCATATCTAACTTGATATAGCGTCAATGCATATTAAGCTTGTCTCCTTGACACGGTTTTTCTGCGGCCTTGAGAATTTTCAAAGAGATTTAAAAGTCTCACGCTGGTCCACGTAAATATACCGTATTTATAATTACATGTATACATATATACAGCCTATAAAGCCATATATAGGCCTATATATAATAATGGCGATAATGTTTACTTCGCTGGTGTTCAACACTTACCTTGTCTGAAAAAGGAGCATATTATTTTTTTTAGCCAGCGTGACACCTTCTTGGGAGGGGTCACGATCGACCAAGTCATGACTCGTGACACAAAAAGACTAGCCCGACTATAGAGGAGAGATCCTTGGAAATCCAGTTCATATGGTGTTTGAATGAGCAACCGACAGCCACTTGTGTGTTATTTATGCTCGTTGCTGGCGGAACCATTCAAAATGCCCCGGTGGTCTAAAGTTATAGGCCTAGTCAACCTAGTGCCTACGCGCGGCTTTTCAATAGCCTCTCGCCAACCACGTGTGGGTAGATCCATCTGTTCATTCACACATATGGTGGCTCGTTGAAATGTAGGTGGATTATTCATATTAGAAACAGAACCTCAGCCCCGGAGTGGGACCTCTCTTTTAAGCTAATTAAATTAATTAGGAATGAACCAATACTAATCTCTCTCACCTGAACTTACGGGAACTATTTTTTAATCAACGGTAAGCATACCTGCCTGGAAACACAGGTGTTACCTTGTACGTTGCAAAGTACCTATAGTCCTTCGGCACAGGCAAATTACTTAATGAAATGCGACATGTGGGAGAGTGTGCAACAGGTCGGGTAGATTAGGAATGTTAGGGTGGGATAAGTTTGGTTATTAAGTAGAGTAGAGTAGCCTGGGGAGCCGATGTTTAGGTCATGGAAGGCTAGAGTTAAGCATAGAAGTTTTATAAGGGTGGGGAATTGGATGGATTCAACTTGATCGGATTAACTTAGGGTAGGGTAGGGTAGGGTAGGGTAGGGTAGGGTAGGGTAGGGTAAGGCTAAAGGTTGGGTTCATGGACGGTAGAGTTGGGAGAGAAAACGATTCAGGTTATAGTAGAGTATGTTTTTTTTACAAGGGTAGGTGAGGTTGGGTGCAGCGAGGAGAGGTTGAGTTGGGAAAGTGGCCTAATATAGGCTAATATTATGCAAAGCAAGACTTGCCACGACTTGCCAAGAAGCAGAAAGACTACAGGATAGGCAGTCTATAGTCTTAGTGGGCCTACTTAAAGACTCTCGGTATAGGCCCTACAGCCATTTTAGACGTGTTCGCAATGTTTCGGTTCTGCACTTTGTGATGAGTCTGATGACTGATAACAGCGGGTCAAATTGGACAACAAATCTGCTTAAAATATAACCTAGGCCCCTAAGTGAAAAACGTCTGCCTAAATTTTAAGAAATTATTAACAACATTGCTTACAATTTCAGAATTTTAATTGAAATAGGCCTACGACGTTTGGCGAATATAATTTAAATTACCTTTGCATTCAATCCATGTACAAAACTTTTCATACAAAGATTAGTCCTGCGCATTCTACAACAGCTAAAGATGTCTGACCACCATATCCATTCACCACCACCACCCCTCCCCAGTGGAGAGGGCAGGGTACAGAGATTAAGACACACTGACGCCCCCTGTTTTGATCGATATCTATCTAGCACGTGACATAAACAGCCCACAAGGCTCGAGCGTTGCCGGTAACAGCACGGTACCGCCCGTCTTGCCTTAATATGACACGGGCCGACGAAAAAACTTCTGCTCTCTAGGATCCTACCTTATGGCCACAGTTTCCGATCTGGAATCATTCCCTGGAAAGACTAATTCCAGTGTATTGATCAGTGTCGTTTCCTGACAGTCTTGAACGGATCAGAGCCGCTCCCACCGCCGCCACATTTGGTCCACTTGCATATCAAACATGGCCACCTCCTTTCGACGACCAGCCTAAGCGATTAGTCTGCCGCTGCGCCTAGTCCTTCCTCCGCCTACCTACCTACCTGTCTACCTACCTACCTGTCAGGCCGTCGTTGGTGGCGTCGACCACGACGATCGTAGGCCTTCGTTGTCTCTGATAATACGCTCACCTGAGGACGACACGTCATCGATTGACGCCTCTCTCTGTCTCTGTCTCTCTGTGTCTCTCTGTCTCTGTCTGTCTGTCTCTGTCTGTCTCTGTCTACCTCTTTACTTGTCTACCTGTATATGAATGTCTCTGTATCTGTCTCTGTCTGTGTTAGTTTGTCTGTTGCTGTCTGTCTATCCATTTCTGTCTGTCTGTCAGTCTGTCTGTCTGACTGTCTGTCTTCCTATCTCTGTATGTCTCTGTCTCTGTCTGTCTGTCTGTCTGTATGTTTGCCTGTGTCTCTCGCATGGATCGGACGACGGTGGGGAGTCTGGGACCCCAGGTGACTGATCGATTGACGTCTCTGTCTGTCTCTGTTTGTCTGTTCATGTCTGTCTGTCTCTGTCTCTGTGTCTGTCTGCGTCTGTCTATGTCTGTCTGTGTCTCTCGCATGGATTGGACGACGGTGGCGACCCTGGTGACTGATTCAACCGGCGTGCACTGCTGCAGACGTCGCTCAATATCTGTATCAAAAGGCTCCTCTGATTTCTTATAATCACCTGCCACTACGCTCTATCAATAAACTGGCCTAGGCCTATACGATTGTACGTCTGTGCTTATGGATCGGTTGATGGCTTCATTTAGGAACAGCCAGACAGCCAGACAGTCAGACAGACAGACGGACGGACAGACAGATAGATAGACAGACAGGCAGACAGACAAACAGACAGACAAGCAGACAGGCAGACAAGCAGGCAGATAGACAGACAGACAAGCAGGCTGGCAGGCAGACAGGCAGGCAGGCAGACAGACAGGCATACAAGCAGACAGGCAGACAAGCAGGCAGGCAGGCAGACGGACAGACAGGCAGACAATCAGGCAGACAGGCAGCAGACAGGCAGGCAGGCAAGCAGGCAGGCAGACGAACAGACAGACAGACAGGCAGACATGCACACAGACAGAAAGGCAGTTAGACGGACAGACAGACAGAAAGAAAGAAAGGCAGGCATAAGTTGCTTTAGTCATAAGCGCTTCAGTTATTTCTATTGAATTGTCAAGCTTTACTGGCGTGCAAAGGATCGTCCCATAATAGGTGATAATAAATCGTTATTAATAAATCGTTATTAATAAATCATTATTATTATTAATTCGTGATTATTATTGATTTGCTGCCTTTATTAACCTCCAAAAGTTGTTTCTGCAGCGATATAACGCACTGAATAGACTGCTTAGAAGTGTCAACTGCAATTGCTGTTAGCCTACTTTGAAGAGCTGGCAAGCCTATCTTTGAATGAAATCGAGTGGGTCTATACCTAGGCTGCGCGGTGTGTACTGTGTAGGTCTAATTGCGTCAAAAATTCACTTAATGAGACAAGTCTCAAACGGCTCAATTTAAAGTCTCAGCTGGATACTTTGTGTCATAAATAATTATAACGTAGGCTACTATTTTAGTCTAGGGTCCATGATGTAGCCTGTAGGCCCCAAATGTCATAAAACACTCCGAAATTTATTGGGTCCTCTGATAATTATAGGCTCCTAATGTTATAAAAGTAATAAATTAATAATAAAACTTCAAAATTTCCAGCGCCACAAAATTCGCGTCACCTGCAGAGAGCCAGCGACCAGTTCATGAAATTATTTACCGACAATGGAGTTTTTATTGTAGTAGGCTAAGCCCACATGTTGATGTGCGTTGTTTTTTAAGATGTGTAGGCCTATAGGCTCTAGTGGGATGAACGGTAGGCCTATCTTTCTTCCTGCCCTCATAGGCCTCCTCTGTTTTATGTTTTTATTTATGGATTTTGATTAATACCTAAAATCCAGATTAGGCCTATACACGGAGTATAGGCCTACAATTATTATATGCAAATAAAACAATTCACAAGAACGTAAATCTGCGTTTTTGTGGGGCGCGGTGGTATAGGCCTATAGTGGGTATATTCGGTGCCTTGCAGATTGCAGGTTCGAATCCACCTCAAGCCGCTATGTAGGGTCCTTCACTCGTAATTGCCCAGCGCTTCGGCGTGAATCTCCGATGCAGTGTCCAAATGGACATACAATTCGATACAAATACTTTATCTGCCACCTAGGGAATGAATGGAGAGCTAAACCCAGAGTCATACGAGATTCGAACTGCGTACCGTAAACACTGTAAGCAGGGCTGTAAATGTAAATGTAAATGTAATCGCAAATTTATATAGCGGCTGTGTTATGGCTTCGACCCTGAGGGTGAGATCCTTCACCACCGCTACTCCACGTTTATATTGCGACCGAGCCACCCGCAGTAAAGATCCGAGAAATTAATCTCTGACCGACCGGGAATCGAACCCGGGTCGCCGGCGCGGCGAGCGGGCTACCAACCCACTCGGCCACCGAGGATCTCTGGCTGTAATCAAGGGTATACGCGGGTATACAGCGTATAGGCTACTCACCTCCCGAAAAGTAGGGTATACGCGGGGAAAAAGCAGGGTACACCGTACACGCCAGTAAATCAGGCGCAGACGGCTGTTTAAGACGTTTACGATTTTTTTGCCTGATGACTAAAAAAAACGAAATTTCCCGAGATTTTGGCCGGATGACTAAAAAAAAGTTCGTCAGATTTTTCAGACGGCAAAATGGACGAAATTTTCCCGACATCAGCGTGTACTCACCTCAAAATTTACAAATTTACCAGTACAGCCCTGAGTTTCACCCAGATATGACGTGCTTAAAGGAACCTCAAAATTTAAAGCTCGACCAGTAATTATTAATCCTTAGGCCAATTCAGCTCCGCTATAAACTCCATATCGGCTTAGAATTTCTAGCTTTGGTAGGCTACTTTCAAGTTTCAACTATTTATACTTTATATGTTCCAAAACTATATTAATAGGCCTAAACATAAATATGTTGCATGCACTGTATAATAATTTTATGTGAGTCTTATTATTTAAAATAAATGACGATGCTGTTATACTTTAAAATCATTGCTAATCAAAGACAGATGGACATAAAGTCCATAACCTGAAAGAAAATGTAGGCCTATGCTTCTGGAAAATGTCGCGTAGGCCCTACCCCTTATCGGCGCCTGGCGTACCCCCAGGGGTACACGTACCACAGTTTGAGAACCCCTGCAGGGCCTATAGTATGCGCGCTTGAATACAATTTATTATCCCCATTCTGATTCCCCATGACTCAGCAGGGTCCTGCTTGATGTCATACTTCGGTCTCATTCAGCTTCCCCTCCCACCGTCCACGTTGTTCATCGCATAGGCTTTGAACTCATGGTCTCTGCTACTAGAACTGCTATGGCTCAGTCTCGATCACAGAACTGCTATGGCTCAGTCTCGATCACAGAACTGCTATGACTCAGTCTCGATCACTGCCTCAATTATTGGTTCTTCTCATCGCAATGCCATTTCTTCTTCTATTCGCTCTTCAATCTTAT
This sequence comes from Lumbricus terrestris, assembly GCA_949752735.1. Classification (NCBI taxonomy): domain Eukaryota; kingdom Metazoa; phylum Annelida; class Clitellata; order Crassiclitellata; family Lumbricidae; genus Lumbricus; species Lumbricus terrestris. Next base: position 13,576,937 of record OX457045.1, on the reverse strand, counting down.
CTGCCGACTCGATCCTTTCTTCCTTCTTTCTTCTCAAAACCCGCTTATCCTCGCGATGCTTTATACTTACTGGGAGTGGGAGCGCGTCAGAACGGTCCACACACTACTATAGAGGCGCTTTACAAAATGCTAAAATAAACTACAATATAATACTTGTTACTTAGCCTACATAGGCCTAATATTGAAGAGAAGAAGTCGGGAGCGAACTATAATTTAAACAAAATTGCAACATATCCACGGCTAGCATACAGCGGATATAGATAGGCTATATGCCTATGTCTACAGCGCATGGTGGATTCGAGTAAGCGAATCGTTCGAATACACCGGTACAACACTTGAAATTATAACAGACCAACAAAACTCCAACATATCCCGCCCCATATTACAGTTCAATCATTATCGCAGTTTTCGCAGCAGTCCTTCCAACTTCAGTTCCAAGATCAACCTTTTATATTTAGGGGCCTATACCCCACCCCTTCAAAGCTGCCAGTCCAAAGAAAACCGCAAAAAACACGCATTAAATCAATGCCCTGCACGCGCACCTTTTACACGTTGGCCAGAGTGAACGGATTGATGCTGACCGACTCGATCGGTTCGTCAACGGTCACCGAGTTGAGGACCTTGCTGCCTAGTTTCAGCGTCTCCATCACCTTCTTGTCCCAAGTGAGACTCCGGTGAACGAACGGATAAGTCTCGTTGAGAATGGAGCACGGTATCGTCGCTCGTGTCCGTCCCCTGTAGCTGTCGGTCCTGTGCTCAAAGCCGGTCAAGCATGAGGAGTAGTCGTCGTACGTCAGCCTCAGATATGTGAGTCCGTCGCGGGGCGCGTTCAGGGACACCGAACCGAAGGGTCGCTTGTGTACGGGAAAGACGGTCGCCTTGTCGTAGTGTAGGGCCTTCTTGGCGCTGTACACCCAGATGTGGGTCTCGTTCTCCTTGTAGAAGTCGATGTCAACGTACGGCCATCTCCATTTCCACGAAGGACCGTACAGGCGGGACTTGCGCCCGACGAAGCGGAACAGAGTGTCATAGATAACATTGGTCACGTAGCCGAGCCCCCCTAGGCTGCTCAGCATCTTCCAGACGTCGTCCTTAAGCCTGTAGGGCATGGCTACGTCGGCGTCATCGTCCCACGGCGTCATGTCGTGGTGCCGAAACGAGCCGAGCATCGTGCCAAACGTCATGAAGTACGTGATGTTGTGATGCGTCGTGACGTCATCGATGACGCGAAGTAGGTCGACGAAGATCTTCTTTTCGTCGTCCGTGACGGCCTTCTGGAATTCGTGGAGGGCCTGCGACGAGAGGGTCTGGACGCCGCTCTGTGGACTCGGACTGGTCATGACCGAATGGGACGCCGACAGAAGACCTCTCAGCGCTGACGTCTTGTTCTGTATGGCCACGATTTCATCGACCTGCAAAGATGTTCTGTTGATGTCACCGCTGCTGTTACCGGACTTGTATAGGACGTGTCGAACAAGGTCGTTAAATGCGTTCCTTGTTGCAGCCCAACCTTGAGTGAGGTGACGTTGGTCTAGCGACGCCTTCAGCAGGAAGAGGGTCAGCCCCCCGACCATGGCGACTCCAACGACGAACGCTGCACGCATCTTCATCTTGTGTGCAAGGCTGAAAAGATGAAGAAATGATGGCGTGCGGTATCGTATGCATAGGCGCAACCACCCTATGGGACCCACGAGACGCGTCCCCCAACTTTTGAGTGGTCCCCTAACTTTATTATTATGGGACCCCCAACTTTTAGGACGTGATTGCACCTATGATCGTATGGGATCGACGACGGGCGCTTAGTTTTAGGATGTCACCGTCAGTAGCGGCGCTATATACCATAGGTCGCGTATAGGTCAAATATTTGACCTGCCTATTTTCTCTTGAAATGCATTCTTATGACCTGCCAAAAATCTTTTGAATTAGGTCAAAAGCAATGTTTTCAGTTTTGAGTGAAAGTTGTTTAGGCCCTATACTATATAGTTAATTAATTTGCGCACGAGGCAAATTTGGGCCTAACTAATCTGTGAAGAGAAAGAAGATATTGTAAACATAATCTACGTTGGAGCGGGAGTTCATAGTTTTCTATAGGCGTAGGCCTACAAGTATATACAAATTGTAGGACCATCATTTTTTAGGAAGAATGTTCGTGAGTGAGGTTTACTACGAAGTCGGCAGCAAATCATGCACTTCGGATGTTGAATCGGCGAAACTGCACTATCGGGGACCGTATGTGTCGATTAGGGTCTGGTCAGGCGTCGTGAGGGTCGGTTAGGATCAGGTTATGCGTCGTGAGGGTCGGTTAGGATCAGGTTATGCGTCGTAAGGGTCGGTTAGGCTCAGGTTAAGCGTCGTGAGGGTGGCTTAGGGTTAGTTTTAGGGTTAGTGCCGTTGACACGAAACGGAGTATCTCCCCTGAAAGCTATCCGGGGGGATGAATTAATCTATCCCCCCGGATGGAATTAACCGGTTCATACTATCCGGAGGGATAAACCATTCTATCCCCTTTTTGAAAAAGGCGCATAATAAAAATATTTATGCTGTAATCAAAATTTAAAGTGACTCTAATCGTTTTAAGTGTCCCAAGCAATGCTCAGATAAAGGCAACTCGAATTTATTTAGTGTCTCTGAGTGTTTTTAAGTGTTTTAAATGTTTTAAGTGCTCTAAAAACAGGGCAAAACAAATTATCTAGTTGGAATAAACATACCTGTTAGTGTCATTGTTGAAAACAAAGCAGATGAAAATCAATTTGCAAAGAAAAATACACACGGAAGCGGTTTTTTCAACTTTTTTAATTTGGGGGGATACAATTAATACGGGGGATACTCTATTTCGTGACACCGTCATTAGATACTATATGCTTTACTATACTGAGATATTGTGTATGCTTTGGTCCCCGATACGGCAGTTTCGCCCTTGAATTCAAAGATCTATTCTATTAGCACTTTTCAGCACAGCTTTCCATTATTTTATCCACATCAAGGCAAATCGCAATATCATCGGCATAGGGAGCCTAGGTCCATTCTAACCCTCTGCGCTGATTATTAATAATTAGCCTACTCCGTAAAATTTAGACCTATAGGCTAATATGCAATGGTTAATTGGTTATACTGAACTACAGTGCTGGCGAAGATTTCGGGGCGAAACTATAGTATCGGGGACCGAGTGACGACACTAACCCTAATCCTAACCCTTATCGACCCTCACGACACCTAATCTGACCTAACCGACCCTCACGACGCCTAACCTGAGCCCTAACTGACCCTCACGACGCCTAACCTCAGTAACCTGACCCTAACCGACACGTCGGTTCCCGATACTATAGTTTCGCCCATTTCGGATTTCAGGTCGTATACTCACATCGAATTCCCAATGAGGTATCTATCCGACGTGAGACGTTTTAAGCGAGCAATCAACGTAAGTGAGTCTTAGAAATGTTAGGCTAATAATATTTTTATCAGAGTAACTGGCTTGAGCGTTGCTGATTGCATCGTTGACGTCATTCGCTTGAGCGTTACAAAGTCAAGCATAACCGACGTCATTTTTGTAGCGGCATCTTATAATGAGTTGGCAATCGGTTACGTTATGGTACAGCATCATCCAGTCCTTCTAACAGTTACAGCGGTTCTCAATCTGTGGGTCGCGACCCCACGGAGGTCGCCTAACGATTTGCCAGGGGTCGCCTGAGCCCTCAGAAATTTGCAAAAGATGTAATATTATAGATATTCGTTTAATTCGTGAAAAACGTCCATGTTGACACACCGCGGCCTGGTTACATGGTGACATCAAGAGAGACAAACATCATAAAATTAAATTAAAACGTCTTACTAAAAAGATCAATGTTAATGAGATTGAATTATTTAATGGTTGTAAGCGTTCTTGTAAAGGACTCTGGAAATAAAGCAATTTCAACGTTATCTACCACACTATAGCAACTTAAAATAAATTTTCACTTAGGCCTATATGCTTTTCCTGAATGAATCTGGGTCTTCTTGGGGGGCTTAGAGCCTTAGACCCCCTAGTCCCTGATAAACTCCGCCCGTGGTGAGGATCCATTGGGTAATGAGGATCCATTGGGCATCAGTGAGGATTCATTGGGCATCAGTGAGGATTCATTGGGCATCAGTGAGGATTCATTGGGCATCAGTGAGGATTAATTGGGCAGTTAGGATCCATTGAGTAGTGAGAATCGATTCGAGTGGCATATATGACATGACAGACGCTTTACTGAATCGTAATATTTTCCCTTGCCTCTCTGCGTAGGCAGTGGTTAAAGTGGTTTGGGTGAGCAGTGGGAACGCTGGATGACAGCAGTTGGAACTCTGATGAAGAATTTTGTTCAAATGCATGCGTTTTAGAGTTCCATCATGATGAGCAGTGGGAACGCAAGCCAAGAATTTCGAGAGCAGTGAGAACGCCGTTCCCACGCGTTCCCACCCATTTTAAACCCTGAGTAGGCCTACACGCTGATCTCGGGGAAAATTTCGTCCATTTTGCCGTCTGAAAAATCTGACGACCTTTTTTTAGTCATCCGGCCAAATTTCTCAGATATAATACTAGCATCTGTCACACTCTCACCATTAATGCAAAGATTTTCAATGCCAATAGCCTATTCTTGTCCTTTCTGTTTATAATATTTCTTATTATTTGTCGAGTCTTTTTTAGATCATGATTATATTTTAGAAATTCAGATTCATAGATTTACAGTATAGGCCTACACCTATGCTGCCTACTCACCTCAAAATTTACCAGTACAGCCCTGACTTTAAGCCAGTGTTATAAATTATGCCAACCCCTCCCATGTGATTAAAAACTGTCGTTAAATAATATAACAATATAATCACATATAGTGATATAATATAATAATTATGATAAGACCTAGGCCTATAGGCTATATCGCGCCTTAATCTCAGCTGACTCAGCAAACTAGTTCTTCCGCTCGAGCCCATTGAGCTTACAAGCTCAGCGCTGCAGCCAATCAGATCGTTTGGCGCTGCGTGCTCAGCCAATCAGGTGCTGGGGTATTTTTTATTCGGTGGTTGTTGCCAAAGATTTTAACAGGTAGGAAGATGGGTCACCAATGACAAAACTGCAAATGAGGTCGCGCATGGGGTTCTGGTCACATCATAGGCTCAGACTCGCAGCGAATTTTAGCCGAAGACTATTGGATAGTCGGGCTCAAAGATTTTAACAGGTAGGAAGATGGACTACTTAAAGGATATTGGCTGGCCGCAGTGCAAATGAGGTCACGCAAGGTTTTCTGGTCAATTCATAGGCTCTGACTCGCAGCGAATTTTAGCCGCTGACTTTATTGGATAGTCGGGTTCCGGAAGCTTCAGATCCGGAAAAATTAGCAACAAGCTGGAAATAGAACATAATTAAAGATAAGATAATGATATATCCAAAAAATGGTCTCCAGCCCTCATATCTTAAGGGAATTAATTTTATTAGATAAATTTGAAGGCATGAAATCGCAATGCTATTTTAGCGCTGTACCTCGGACATTTTTGTTTCCAATCACTTATTGATAAACAAGTTAGGTTGCGGAGCCCTGAAAAATCGACAATAAGCTGATTTTTCTGTTTTCCCATTACCCTCTGTCTTCCTCACATGTGTCGATGCAGAGACGCTGTTGGCTCAAATAGTCGCCATGGGGTGGTGGTTTGTAGGCAATCGAAGGGACGTTCCATCCAACATGCCATTAATGACACAATTAGCCGTTAGCTCTAAAGTGCGGTTATACCAAGCACAAAGGAGCCAGCGAATCTCCTGCGGACCGATGGCAAACGGGTCGTAGTGCGAAACGGTCATTTAAGTACCATTCTGGTTCCTTGGTCTGCTGGCGAATACATAACCTGGGGTGCATTATTGGTTCACACGTGTGCTGCTTTCCATACCTGTATTTCAGACAGCTATTTCGGCAGGTTCTGCAGCTGAACAAGCTCCTGTTCTGAAGACTGCCATCATGAGTCTTAAACCTACCAATTTCATCCTAATCACCAAGAGCATAACTCGATCTTCCAAGGTCCCGACGCGTCAACTTCATTCATTCATTCGGACATTTATATAGCGCTCCTTCAAGAAAAACTACTCAGAAGCGCTCCCAACTCCAGCGCGCACAAAAAGAACAGTTTTAAGTTTAGTAAGGAAGGATCCTGGTAGAGTTCCAGGGTGTAGGCGTAGCTCAAAAGGAAGGCCATTCCAGACCACTGGTCCAACCACAGAAAAGGCTCGATCCTTCATGGTAGTAGTACGAGCAAAAGGAACTAAGAGGACTCCCCTATCAGCAGAGCGTAGCTGACGACGTCCTTGGATACCCAATGTAGAGCTGCATATGGATTCGAACCTGCAAACCTTCGGCTGCATACCCACTACACCACCGTGCATCACAAAGAAAACAATTACAATTACTTATGATAAGTAAGCTAAGACTAAATTCAAGTGGCTGCATGACCCCCCAAAGCGTCTAATCCGTCTACTCTTAATCTGAATGACCTAAACTTGAAGCGGCTCACCTCTGAAAAGAGGCTCTTCAACAGGGCCGTGTTTAACATAGGTCCATTCAGTACGAATGCCCCCGAGTTGAGTTTTGTTGCCATTGGCCAAATGTCTTTTGCGAGTCTCCGTGTTATTTAAACCTTTTGTAAAATCAGTAGCCTAAGTGTAAGAAAACATTACTTTCACTAAGTTCACAGACGTTGCGTGTTTGCTTACTGACCCACCACAGCCGACAAACCACGTATTGTATTGTATATAAGCATTTATAAAGCGCCTCTTACAGACTATATCTAATCAGAGGCGCTGTCAGCGTGACAGTCCCAAAGAAAAAAAAGACCAAGTAGCGAAGAGCTGAAGATGATACCCCCAATAAGAACTTACTACGGATAGTGGGAGGGATGGCATTCCACCTTAGAAGGGCCTACAATGGCAAAGGTACGGTGTTGGGCCATGGCAGTCCTTGCCCTTGGAACCAAGAGATCTAGTCGATCAGCAGACCGGAGAGACTGCGGAGAGGGGTTTATGCATCACGTCACAAAGGTATTTAGGAGCTTGTCCAGTTTGAGTTTTTGAAACGTAGGCTAGCCTATTGAACAGCGGATTTTTGTAAATGGCTAATCTTGTAAGACTGCCGAACGGCACTTTGTCTAAGCTGTAACACTTTGCACCGACACTCAACCGTATGTCTCAAATGAGCAGAAAAATGCAATCTCAAAATAAATTAGACTTTTGAGATGGTGATGAGATCATTTAGATGACAGAGGGGCTTGCAGTGCTTGACAATAGATGAATACACACACATCAACCAATTAGCACCAAGTATTGATTAATGCCGTGACCATTATTAAGTACTATGATGTCGACAAAGTTCTTGGCATACCATTTTTATTAACATATAAAATGGCATACACTCGACAAATCATTCTTTCTTAAATCATCAACAATTGACAGTGAATCAATATATATTATACAGGTGTAATTTGTAGCCAAAGTTCAGTAAATAGGTAACAGTTTATAAACTTATATATGTTTACAGATAGTTACACAATTGAGATATTTCATTGTTCTTGCTATACTTGCAAATACTTGCAATGAAAAAATCAACTTATATCATATAGTCACACAATAAATTTCATTGATCTTGCTACACTGGCAAATACTTGCAATGAAAAAATCAACTTATATCATCCACTTTGAAATAGTTACATATAGTCACACAATAAATTTCATTGATCTTGCTACACTGGCAAATACTTGCAATTAAATCAACTAATATCATTCATTTTGAAATATTTACAGATAGTCACACAATAACTTTCGTTGGACTTGCTACACTGGCAAATACTTGCAATGAAAAAATCAACTTATATCATCCACTTTGAAATATATACAGATAGTCACACACAATAACTTTCGTTGGTCTTGCTACACTGGCAAATACTTGCAATTAAATCAACTAATATCATCCACTTTGAAATAGTTACAGATAATTACATGTGCAGTATTTTTTTCATCTTTCTTGTTGTGCTACACTGGCGAACACTTGTATTGTTTGTTGCTTTGCTTGGTCGTAAAAGCTTTCTGTTAGCAAACTTCACAGAATAAAATAGTCTCATTACGATATAAAGTTTTGTCAGCTTCTCTGATATGTATAGAGCATGTTCTGGATGCCGAATGAACAAAAACTGGAAATTGCATTGAGGGTGAATTATTTTAAATAGTGTTGATGCAATGTTTGGCTGTGAAAACAGATGGTTAAAGTGCAAGCGGAACAGCTGCTCCATTACATGCACAGCTTGAAAAAGCTCATCAGAAGGTTCAACCAGCCCAGTAGAGGATGCACCGGAATATCGTTTTTCTTTAATAAAGAGATCATTTGGACGACAACAGTAGGAGTGTTCACCTAATGGTTTACTCAGAACATCCTGACACTGAGAACATATTCCACATTTACGAGCAAGCCACCCAGACAAATAACTGACTAGTGATTCCTCTGCTTCAGTAAAAATTTCAACAATACTCTGGTCATAACAAATGTCACTGTTTAGAATTTCATTTGACGTTTCACACCAAATATCATCACCAGAAGAAAACAACTCATTATTAATATCTGAAGATGCGAATGGAACAGGTAACGAGATTACACAAGAAGCCAATGTCTCATCACTAATACCCGAAGATGTACTTGGAACAGGCTCTGAGTTCACAGAAGAAGAAAATGTAAAATCAGAATGTTGTAGAAGGACAAAGTCATCATCATTAATGCAATTTTTGCCACTTGTGCAACTGTCTAAACTAGACAGAACTACAGAACTTCTAAAAGCGGTTAAAAATTGCACCGGTGTAGGATTTTCATTCCAGCCATTTTTACCCCTGAGACCAGCAAAAAAATTTTCAAGGCAATCTTGATTAAAACGACTAGTGCAAATGTAGTTAAAACCCTGGTCAAGGAGCTCACAGGAAAGGGAGTATATACTGCTAATCGACATTTGCAAGCCTTTCTGGCATTTAATTTGTGATTTAGCACGAGCTCCCAAAAAATTCCATCTACCAACCCATTCCTTAAAGACAAGAAGCTGTTTCAAATTTTCATTTCTTTTACATAGGGCCCATCGGGCTGGCTTGTCACCACGTCTTTTACGTGAATTAAGAATATCGAAGAGGGTATCCATTTTTTCAACAAAGGCAGCAGTTTGAACAGCATCAGGAATCAACTCCTTTGTTAAAACACGCACATGTAAACCAGCTGCAACGGAATGGCTTAACACCTGAGATGCAAGGCTCACACGCATCTTTAAAACTCTTGATACATCAATATGGCGCTCTGTCAACTTTGGTGCAAGACGTATGGGGTATGTTTGATCAATGCGATAAAATTCCTCTATGTGTTTCCAGCTAGCATGGGAACCATCAATTTCAATGTCATGCTTCATAAGGTTGTTGCGAACATTTTTTAACAAATGTGGGACATCAAAAACAACATGTACAACATGTTGAATATGGTTAACAGAGAAATATGGTAATTCCACTGTACTGCCAAGATTTTTTACAGCTGCTACATTGGTTGGACCTTGATCGCACACAATACATCGAACAAATAAACCAATGTCATGAACTTTGGTAATGCATTCTTTAATTAATTCTGACAGTTTTGAACTTGCAACTGTGTTATGTGTAAAGAAAAAGGCAATTGCTTGCTTCCATTTACTACACAGACCTCTAATCATGAACACTAATGCATGTGTAGCTATTGCTCCATTTTCTGAGTATCCCATGACTCGGTCTAAGTTTTTATCATATGTTAGTTGCGATTTCAATGAAACTTCATCAAAAACAAGCGCACACTGACGTTCGCATAATGGCAAATTCGTAATGCGTAACTTCAAAACATTAATCATAACAGATGTAAACCCACATTCAATCCTGCCAATAGCTGCACTTACAAACCTTCGTAATGTTGAAACCGATGGTAAAGTCAAATGGTGTGACACAAATTTATATGCTGCAGCACTCTTGTAATGGAACTGCAGACAAAATAATTTTTCCTTAATTGACCATCTGTAACCTTTTCCCTTCTTCTGACTAGACAACATCTGAGAATGAAACAATGCAAGCTGCAGAGGTGTTAAAAATTGTTTTGCTAAATTTACAACAACATCAACTGCAGCAGAAGGCATTGCAGGCTCTATTTTGGAAGATATTTTCAGTTTTAATTGTTCAACTTTTTTCTCCAGTCGCCAGCGTTTACCCTGCAGTTGCTGTACTTTCTGCTTTAGCCGCTTTTTCAAAGGAGTGTCTGGTTGTTTACATTTATAACTGTTTACCGGCTTAGAATTGTTACTTTTTACAACGCATGTAGATACTACTGATAACCCTACATTATCTTGAGCAGAAAAAGATATTGATGGTGTCATTTCAAGCGTCTTCGGTGTTTCATCTGATGGCCAATATTTATAACTGTTTACCGGCTTAGAATTGTTACTTTTTACAGCGCATGTAGATACTACTGATAACCCTACATTATCTTGAGCAGAAAAAGATATTGATGGTGTCATTTCAAGCGTCTTTGGTGTTTCGTCTGATGGCCAACATTTATAACTGTTTACCGGCTTAGAATTGTTACTTTTTACAACGCATGTAGATACTGATAACCCTACATTATCTTGAGCAGAAAAAGATATTGATGGTGTCATTTCAAGCGTCTTCGGTGTTTCATCTGATGGCCAATATTTATAACTGTTTACCGGCTTAGAATTGTTACTTTTTACAGCGCATGTAGATACTACTGATAACCCTACATTATCTTGAGCAGAAAAAGATATTGATGGTGTCATTTCAAGCGTCTTTGGTGTTTCGTCTGATGGCCAATATTTATAACTGTTTACCGGCTTAGAATTGTTACTTTTTACAGCGCATGTAGATACTGATAACCCTACATTATCTTGAGCAGAAAAAGATATTGATGGTGTCATTTCAAGCGTCTTTGGTGTTTCGTCTGATGGCCAATATTTATAACTGTTTACCGGCTTAGAATTGTTACTTTTTACAGCGCATGTAGATACTACTGATAACCCTACATTATCTTGAGCAGAAAAAGATATTGATGGTGTCATTTCAAGCGTCTTTGGTGTTTCGTCTGATGGCCAATATTTATAACTGTTTACCGGCTTAGAATTGTTACTTTTTACAGCGCATGTAGATACTGATAACCCTACATTATCTTGAGCAGAAAAAGATATTGATGGTGTCATTTCAAGCGTCTTTGGTGTTTCATCTGATGGCCAATATTTATAACTGTTTACCGGCTTAGAATTGTTACTTTTTACAGCGCATGTAGATACTGATAACCCTACATTATCTTGAGCAGAAAAGATGTTGATGGAGTCATTTCAAGCGTCTTTGGTGTTTCATCTGACGGCCAATATTTATAACTGTTTACCGGCTTAGAATAATTGTTACTTTTTACAACGCATGTAGATACTGATAACCCTACATTATCTTGAGCAGAAAAAGATGTTGATGGAGTCATTTCAAGCGTCTTTGGTGTTTCATCTGATGGCCAATATTTAAAACTGTTTACCGGCTTAGAATAATTGTTACTTTTTACAACGCATGTAGATACTGATAACCCTACATTATCTTGAGCAGAAAAAGATGTTGATGCATCAAGCGTCTTTGGTGTTTCATCTGATGGCCAATATTTAAAACTGTTTACCGGCTTAGAATAATTGTTACTTTTTACAACGCATGTAGATACTGATAACCCTACATTATCTTGAGCAGAAAAAGATGTTGATGGAGTCATTTCAGGCGTCTTCGGTGTTTCGTCTGATGATCGAGATCTCTTGGCTTTGACATCAACTCCATTGTCCAAGGTTGAAATACTTTGTCCTGTTGTATTCAACAACTTGCGTTTGCAACTGATTTGCACAGGAGGGTTTGTAATCTGCAATTCAACAGTGACATTTTCTAGGTAATGGCTAGTTAACTTCAAACTATGCAACACGTTATTAATCTATCTGACTACCTGCTTGCATACATCGGCTACTATTTATGTACATTGTGGGGGCACTGTGGTGTAGTGGGTATTTGTGCCTTGCAGCCAGAGAGTTGCAGGTTGGAATCCACCTGATGGTCCTTGAACTTCAATGTAACAAAGTTTCCTGCATGTAGACAGTACATGGTGCTATTTATTCCGAGTACATGAAAAAATTTCTATGATAATACTGGTGCAGAAGCACACTGTCGCAAGCAACAGATGCAGTGTCCACGCTGTAGTCGGGAGTGCCTCTGAGTAGTATTTGAAGGGGTGCTATAGCAAATACGAGAAATAAATAAATAAACAGAGCAATGATCACTCAAGCAATAATAACATAAGCCTTGCAATAACTAATAACTTTATTCGTTCATATACAATTAATAAATAAATAAACAACCCTATTTTTGCCATCTAATTTGTAATGCAGTTTCAATTCAAAAATAAATAAATTGAATTGAAAAATGTGCTGCATTTTTAACTACAAAAGGACTCACATCAAACAAAGTTGGTATCGCATTCCAGTTAAGTCGATTGCGTAATATGTTGGTAAACTGGCTGTCCTCGAAGTGAGCACTACACAAAAAACAACTCCTGTGTAGTTCATCCGGTTTTTTCTCATCAAGGTCACCACGTCGGGAGCTGACGACCCACTTCCTGCATCTAATACAAAACATTAGGAAAGTTAAAACCAAAATAGCAGTTTTTTTTAGTTCAATAACCTTCAATAAATGACCCTATTGCTGTGCATATATGTACTGGTAGAGTTATATAAATACTTATGAGTATTAAACAAATAACCTGATATGGTGGATGTTATAGATATAATATTATAGCCAGTAGTTAAAGTGGTTTGGTAGAGCAATGGGAACGCTGAATGTGTGAGCAGTGGGAATGCTGGAGAAGAGTTTAGTGGAACGCCCATGCAGTCATGATTCGCAGGACATAAAGCAACTGTCTGAAATTTGATAATGCCCTCCTTACAAAGTTCAGAAGTGCACATTGAAGTTCGGCAGACAATTAATAACTATCTATAGGTAGACTCAAAGAGGAAAGTTTTCAGTTTAGAGCGAAAGACAGTCTCTCTAGGGGAGTCACGAGCATAAGGAGGCAGAGAGTTCCCGATGAAGGGACCAGCTGTGTACCAGGAACTACATACTTTCCAGCAGATGCTGATCGAAGAGAAGAGCGACCTTTAACAGAGTTACAAGGTGTGATCATAGAAGATAAGTAGGATGGTATCTAGGTAAATAAATAAATCAAGGTGGTCAGCAGAACGAATGTAATGAAGTTAATTACGACTTGCAATGAGTTGGTCGCGAAATAAAAAAATTACGTTATGTGTTATGATACCTACCGTGTAGACTCGTAAGGGAAGCGGAAAAACGAAACTCCACGATTATTTGTGCTCGTATTACTACAATTAAATGCCACACAGCAGTTCGGCATTCTAGCTAAGTTAACTAGCGTTCTGTTTGGCGGAAATGCTACATTATATTCAAGTACTTTGTATAAAATGAATTTTAGCCGATGACTTTAGCATAATATTTACAGACGGAAACATTTCGCCGAGAGCAGGGAAGTCACTCTGACTTTTGAAAAAGGTCAGGTCCGGTCAAAAACAGGCTAGATTTCCCTGTAAAATACAGATTTTTCCGATTTTCGGCTTGAAATTTCTGACGACCTTTTTTAGTGGTCCGATGATTAAAATTTGCACTCTTCCTTCCAGATACAATTTCTGATGAGATCACCTTCTTTTTCAGTCTTGCTCTAAAAGCTATGAGTGACATCCCTGGCCGAGAGCCCGACTATCCAATAGTCTTCGGCTAAAATTCGCTGCGAGTCTGAGCCTATGATGTGACCAGAACCCCATGCGCGACCTCATTTGCAGTTTTGTCATTGGTGACCCATCTTCCTACCTGTTAAAATCTTTGGTCGGGCTCTCGGCCAGGGATGTCACTCATAGCTTTTAGAGCAAGACTGAAAAAGAAGGTGATCTCATCAGAAATTGTATCTGGAAGGAAGAGTGCAAATTTTAATCATCGGACCACTAAAAAAGGTCGTCAGAAATTTCAAGCCGAAAATCGGAAAAATCTGTATTTTACAGGGAAATCTAGCCTGTTTTTGACCGGACCTGACCTTTTTCAAAAGTCAGAGTGACTTCCCTGCTCTCGGCGAAATGTTTCCGTCTGTAAATATTATGCTAAAGTCATCGGCTAAAATTCATTTTATACAAAGTACTTGAATATAATGTAGCATTTCCGCCAAACAGAACGCTAGTTAACTTAGCTAGAATGCCGAACTGCTGTGTGGCATTTAATTGTAGTAATACGAGCACAAATAATCGTGGAGTTTCGTTTTTCCGCTTCCCTTACGAGTCTACACGGTAGGTATCATAACACATAACGTAATTTTTTTATTTCGCGACCAACTCATTGCAAGTCGTAATTAACTTCATTACATTCGTTCTGCTGACCACCTTGATTTATTTATTTACCTAGATACCATCCTACTTATCTTCTATGATCACACCTTGTAACTCTGTTAAAGGTCGCTCTTCTCTTCGATCAGCATCTGCTGGAAAGTATGTAGTTCCTGGTACACAGCTGGTCCCTTCATCGGGAACTCTCTGCCTCCTTATGCTCGTGACTCCCCTAGAGAGACTGTCTTTCGCTCTAAACTGAAAACTTTCCTCTTTGAGTCTACCTATAGATAGTTATTAATTGTCTGCCGAACTTCAATGTGCACTTCTGAACTTTGTAAGGAGGGCATTATCAAATTTCAGACAGTTGCTTTATGTCCTGCGAATCATGACTGCATGGGCGTTCCACTAAACTCTTCTCCAGCATTCCCACTGCTCACACATTCAGCGTTCCCATTGCTCTACCAAACCACTTTAACTACTGGCTATAATATTATATCTATAACATCCACCATATCAGGTTATTTGTTTAATACTCATAAGTATTTATATAACTCTACCAGTACATATATGCACAGCAATAGGGTCATTTATTGAAGGTTATTGAACTAAAAAAAACTGCTATTTTGGTTTTAACTTTCCTAATGTTTTGTATTAGATGCAGGAAGTGGGTCGTCAGCTCCCGACGTGGTGACCTTGATGAGAAAAAACCGGATGAACTACACAGGAGTTGTTTTTTGTGTAGTGCTCACTTCGAGGACAGCCAGTTTACCAACATATTACGCAATCGACTTAACTGGAATGCGATACCAACTTTGTTTGATGTGAGTCCTTTTGTAGTTAAAAATGCAGCACATTTTTCAATTCAATTTATTTATTTTTGAATTGAAACTGCATTACAAATTAGATGGCAAAAATAGGGTTGTTTATTTATTTATTAATTGTATATGAACGAATAAAGTTATTAGTTATTGCAAGGCTTATGTTATTATTGCTTGAGTGATCATTGCTCTGTTTATTTATTTATTTCTCGTATTTGCTATAGCACCCCTTCAAATACTACTCAGAGGCACTCCCGACTACAGCGTGGACACTGCATCTGTTGCTTGCGACAGTGTGCTTCTGCACCAGTATTATCATAGAAATTTTTTCATGTACTCGGAATAAATAGCACCATGTACTGTCTACATGCAGGAAACTTTGTTACATTGAAGTTCAAGGACCATCAGGTGGATTCCAACCTGCAACTCTCTGGCTGCAAGGCACAAATACCCACTACACCACAGTGCCCCCACAATGTACATAAATAGTAGCCGATGTATGCAAGCAGGTAGTCAGATAGATTAATAACGTGTTGCATAGTTTGAAGTTAACTAGCCATTACCTAGAAAATGTCACTGTTGAATTGCAGATTACAAACCCTCCTGTGCAAATCAGTTGCAAACGCAAGTTGTTGAATACAACAGGACAAAGTATTTCAACCTTGGACAATGGAGTTGATGTCAAAGCCAAGAGATCTCGATCATCAGACGAAACACCGAAGACGCCTGAAATGACTCCATCAACATCTTTTTCTGCTCAAGATAATGTAGGGTTATCAGTATCTACATGCGTTGTAAAAAGTAACAATTATTCTAAGCCGGTAAACAGTTTTAAATATTGGCCATCAGATGAAACACCAAAGACGCTTGATGCATCAACATCTTTTTCTGCTCAAGATAATGTAGGGTTATCAGTATCTACATGCGTTGTAAAAAGTAACAATTATTCTAAGCCGGTAAACAGTTTTAAATATTGGCCATCAGATGAAACACCAAAGACGCTTGAAATGACTCCATCAACATCTTTTTCTGCTCAAGATAATGTAGGGTTATCAGTATCTACATGCGTTGTAAAAAGTAACAATTATTCTAAGCCGGTAAACAGTTATAAATATTGGCCATCAGATGAAACACCAAAGACGCTTGAAATGACTCCATCAACATCTTTTTCTGCTCAAGATAATGTAGGGTTATCAGTATCTACATGCGCTGTAAAAAGTAACAATTCTAAGCCGGTAAACAGTTATAAATATTGGCCATCAGATGAAACACCAAAGACGCTTGAAATGACACCATCAATATCTTTTTCTGCTCAAGATAATGTAGGGTTATCAGTATCTACATGCGCTGTAAAAAGTAACAATTCTAAGCCGGTAAACAGTTATAAATATTGGCCATCAGACGAAACACCAAAGACGCTTGAAATGACACCATCAATATCTTTTTCTGCTCAAGATAATGTAGGGTTATCAGTAGTATCTACATGCGCTGTAAAAAGTAACAATTCTAAGCCGGTAAACAGTTATAAATATTGGCCATCAGACGAAACACCAAAGACGCTTGAAATGACACCATCAATATCTTTTTCTGCTCAAGATAATGTAGGGTTATCAGTATCTACATGCGCTGTAAAAAGTAACAATTCTAAGCCGGTAAACAGTTATAAATATTGGCCATCAGACGAAACACCAAAGACGCTTGAAATGACACCATCAATATCTTTTTCTGCTCAAGATAATGTAGGGTTATCAGTAGTATCTACATGCGCTGTAAAAAGTAACAATTCTAAGCCGGTAAACAGTTATAAATATTGGCCATCAGATGAAACACCGAAGACGCTTGAAATGACACCATCAATATCTTTTTCTGCTCAAGATAATGTAGGGTTATCAGTATCTACATGCGTTGTAAAAAGTAACAATTCTAAGCCGGTAAACAGTTATAAATGTTGGCCATCAGACGAAACACCAAAGACGCTTGAAATGACACCATCAATATCTTTTTCTGCTCAAGATAATGTAGGGTTATCAGTAGTATCTACATGCGCTGTAAAAAGTAACAATTCTAAGCCGGTAAACAGTTATAAATATTGGCCATCAGATGAAACACCGAAGACGCTTGAAATGACACCATCAATATCTTTTTCTGCTCAAGATAATGTAGGGTTATCAGTAGTATCTACATGCGTTGTAAAAAGTAACAATTCTAAGCCGGTAAACAGTTATAAATGTAAACAACCAGACACTCCTTTGAAAAAGCGGCTAAAGCAGAAAGTACAGCAACTGCAGGGTAAACGCTGGCGACTGGAGAAAAAAGTTGAACAATTAAAACTGAAAATATCTTCCAAAATAGAGCCTGCAATGCCTTCTGCTGCAGTTGATGTTGTTGTAAATTTAGCAAAACAATTTTTAACACCTCTGCAGCTTGCATTGTTTCATTCTCAGATGTTGTCTAGTCAGAAGAAGGGAAAAGGTTACAGATGGTCAATTAAGGAAAAATTATTTTGTCTGCAGTTCCATTACAAGAGTGCTGCAGCATATAAATTTGTGTCACACCATTTGACTTTACCATCGGTTTCAACATTACGAAGGTTTGTAAGTGCAGCTATTGGCAGGATTGAATGTGGGTTTACATCTGTTATGATTAATGTTTTGAAGTTACGCATTACGAATTTGCCATTATGCGAACGTCAGTGTGCGCTTGTTTTTGATGAAGTTTCATTGAAATCGCAACTAACATATGATAAAAACTTAGACCGAGTCATGGGATACTCAGAAAATGGAGCAATAGCTACACATGCATTAGTGTTCATGATTAGAGGTCTGTGTAGTAAATGGAAGCAAGCAATTGCCTTTTTCTTTACACATAACACAGTTGCAAGTTCAAAACTGTCAGAATTAATTAAAGAATGCATTACCAAAGTTCATGACATTGGTTTATTTGTTCGATGTATTGTGTGCGATCAAGGTCCAACCAATGTAGCAGCTGTAAAAAATCTTGGCAGTACAGTGGAATTACCATATTTCTCTGTTAACCATATTCAACATGTTGTACATGTTGTTTTTGATGTCCCACATTTGTTAAAAAATGTTCGCAACAACCTTATGAAGCATGACATTGAAATTGATGGTTCCCATGCTAGCTGGAAACACATAGAGGAATTTTATCGCATTGATCAAACATACCCCATACGTCTTGCACCAAAGTTGACAGAGCGCCATATTGATGTATCAAGAGTTTTAAAGATGCGTGTGAGCCTTGCATTTCAGGTGTTAAGCCATTCCGTTGCAGCTGGTTTACATGTGCGTGTTTTAACAAAGGAGTTGATTCCTGATGCTGTTCAAACTGCTGCCTTTGTTGAAAAAATGGATACCCTCTTCGATATTCTTAATTCACGTAAAAGACGTGGTGACAAGCCAGCCCGATGGGCCCTATGTAAAAGAAATGAAAATTTGAAACAGCTTCTTGTCTTTAAGGAATGGGTTGGTAGATGGAATTTTTTGGGAGCTCGTGCTAAATCACAAATTAAATGCCAGAAAGGCTTGCAAATGTCGATTAGCAGTATATACTCCCTTTCCTGTGAGCTCCTTGACCAGGGTTTTAACTACATTTGCACTAGTCGTTTTAATCAAGATTGCCTTGAAAATTTTTTTGCTGGTCTCAGGGGTAAAAATGGCTGGAATGAAAATCCTACACCGGTGCAATTTTTAACCGCTTTTAGAAGTTCTGTAGTTCTGTCTAGTTTAGACAGTTGCACAAGTGGCAAAAATTGCATTAATGATGATGACTTTGTCCTTCTACAACATTCTGATTTTACATTTTCTTCTTCTGTGAACTCAGAGCCTGTTCCAAGTACATCTTCGGGTATTAGTGATGAGACATTGGCTTCTTGTGTAATCTCGTTACCTGTTCCATTCGCATCTTCAGATATTAATAATGAGTTGTTTTCTTCTGGTGATGATATTTGGTGTGAAACGTCAAATGAAATTCTAAACAGTGACATTTGTTATGACCAGAGTATTGTTGAAATTTTTACTGAAGCAGAGGAATCACTAGTCAGTTATTTGTCTGGGTGGCTTGCTCGTAAATGTGGAATATGTTCTCAGTGTCAGGATGTTCTGAGTAAACCATTAGGTGAACACTCCTACTGTTGTCGTCCAAATGATCTCTTTATTAAAGAAAAACGATATTCCGGTGCATCCTCTACTGGGCTGGTTGAACCTTCTGATGAGCTTTTTCAAGCTGTGCATGTAATGGAGCAGCTGTTCCGCTTGCACTTTAACCATCTGTTTTCACAGCCAAACATTGCATCAACACTATTTAAAATAATTCACCCTCAATGCAATTTCCAGTTTTTGTTCATTCGGCATCCAGAACATGCTCTATACATATCAGAGAAGCTGACAAAACTTTATATCGTAATGAGACTATTTTATTCTGTGAAGTTTGCTAACAGAAAGCTTTTACGACCAAGCAAAGCAACAAACAATACAAGTGTTCGCCAGTGTAGCACAACAAGAAAGATGAAAAAAATACTGCACATGTAATTATCTGTAAC
Organism: Lumbricus terrestris; assembly: GCA_949752735.1. Taxonomy (NCBI): domain Eukaryota; kingdom Metazoa; phylum Annelida; class Clitellata; order Crassiclitellata; family Lumbricidae; genus Lumbricus; species Lumbricus terrestris. Next base: position 13,557,101 of record OX457045.1, on the reverse strand, counting down.
TATTTCAAAGTGGATGATATTAGTTGATTTAATTGCAAGTATTTGCCAGTGTAGCAAGACCAACGAAAGTTATTGTGTGTGACTATCTGTATATATTTCAAAGTGGATGATATAAGTTGATTTTTTCATTGCAAGTATTTGCCAGTGTAGCAAGTCCAACGAAAGTTATTGTGTGACTATCTGTAAATATTTCAAAATGAATGATATTAGTTGATTTAATTGCAAGTATTTGCCAGTGTAGCAAGATCAATGAAATTTATTGTGTGACTATATGTAACTATTTCAAAGTGGATGATATAAGTTGATTTTTTCATTGCAAGTATTTGCCAGTGTAGCAAGATCAATGAAATTTATTGTGTGACTATATGATATAAGTTGATTTTTCATTGCAAGTATTTGCAAGTATAGCAAGAACAATGAAATATCTCAATTGTGTAACTATCTGTAAACATATATAAGTTTATAAACTGTTACCTATTTACTGAACTTTGGCTACAAATTACACCTGTATAATATATATTGATTCACTGTCAATTGTTGATGATTTAAGAAAGAATGATTTGTCGAGTGTATGCCATTTTATATGTTAATAAAAATGGTATGCCAAGAACTTTGTCGACATCATAGTACTTAATAATGGTCACGGCATTAATCAATACTTGGTGCTAATTGGTTGATGTGTGTGTATTCATCTATTGTCAAGCACTGCAAGCCCCTCTGTCATCTAAATGATCTCATCACCATCTCAAAAGTCTAATTTATTTTGAGATTGCATTTTTCTGCTCATTTGAGACATACGGTTGAGTGTCGGTGCAAAGTGTTACAGCTTAGACAAAGTGCCGTTCGGCAGTCTTACAAGATTAGCCATTTACAAAAATCCGCTGTTCAATAGGCTAGCCTACGTTTCAAAAACTCAAACTGGACAAGCTCCTAAATACCTTTGTGACGTGATGCATAAACCCCTCTCCGCAGTCTCTCCGGTCTGCTGATCGACTAGATCTCTTGGTTCCAAGGGCAAGGACTGCCATGGCCCAACACCGTACCTTTGCCATTGTAGGCCCTTCTAAGGTGGAATGCCATCCCTCCCACTATCCGTAGTAAGTTCTTATTGGGGGTATCATCTTCAGCTCTTCGCTACTTGGTCTTTTTTTTCTTTGGGACTGTCACGCTGACAGCGCCTCTGATTAGATATAGTCTGTAAGAGGCGCTTTATAAATGCTTATATACAATACAATACGTGGTTTGTCGGCTGTGGTGGGTCAGTAAGCAAACACGCAACGTCTGTGAACTTAGTGAAAGTAATGTTTTCTTACACTTAGGCTACTGATTTTACAAAAGGTTTAAATAACACGGAGACTCGCAAAAGACATTTGGCCAATGGCAACAAAACTCAACTCGGGGGCATTCGTACTGAATGGACCTATGTTAAACACGGCCCTGTTGAAGAGCCTCTTTTCAGAGGTGAGCCGCTTCAAGTTTAGGTCATTCAGATTAAGAGTAGACGGATTAGACGCTTTGGGGGGTCATGCAGCCACTTGAATTTAGTCTTAGCTTACTTATCATAAGTAATTGTAATTGTTTTCTTTGTGATGCACGGTGGTGTAGTGGGTATGCAGCCGAAGGTTTGCAGGTTCGAATCCATATGCAGCTCTACATTGGGTATCCAAGGACGTCGTCAGCTACGCTCTGCTGATAGGGGAGTCCTCTTAGTTCCTTTTGCTCGTACTACTACCATGAAGGATCGAGCCTTTTCTGTGGTTGGACCAGTGGTCTGGAATGGCCTTCCTTTTGAGCTACGCCTACACCCTGGAACTCTACCAGGATCCTTCCTTACTAAACTTAAAACTGTTCTTTTTGTGCGCGCTGGAGTTGGGAGCGCTTCTGAGTAGTTTTTCTTGAAGGAGCGCTATATAAATGTCCGAATGAATGAATGAAGTTGACGCGTCGGGACCTTGGAAGATCGAGTTATGCTCTTGGTGATTAGGATGAAATTGGTAGGTTTAAGACTCATGATGGCAGTCTTCAGAACAGGAGCTTGTTCAGCTGCAGAACCTGCCGAAATAGCTGTCTGAAATACAGGTATGGAAAGCAGCACACGTGTGAACCAATAATGCACCCCAGGTTATGTATTCGCCAGCAGACCAAGGAACCAGAATGGTACTTAAATGACCGTTTCGCACTACGACCCGTTTGCCATCGGTCCGCAGGAGATTCGCTGGCTCCTTTGTGCTTGGTATAACCGCACTTTAGAGCTAACGGCTAATTGTGTCATTAATGGCATGTTGGATGGAACGTCCCTTCGATTGCCTACAAACCACCACCCCATGGCGACTATTTGAGCCAACAGCGTCTCTGCATCGACACATGTGAGGAAGACAGAGGGTAATGGGAAAACAGAAAAATCAGCTTATTGTCGATTTTTCAGGGCTCCGCAACCTAACTTGTTTATCAATAAGTGATTGGAAACAAAAATGTCCGAGGTACAGCGCTAAAATAGCATTGCGATTTCATGCCTTCAAATTTATCTAATAAAATTAATTCCCTTAAGATATGAGGGCTGGAGACCATTTTTTGGATATATCATTATCTTATCTTTAATTATGTTCTATTTCCAGCTTGTTGCTAATTTTTCCGGATCTGAAGCTTCCGGAACCCGACTATCCAATAAAGTCAGCGGCTAAAATTCGCTGCGAGTCAGAGCCTATGAATTGACCAGAAAACCTTGCGTGACCTCATTTGCACTGCGGCCAGCCAATATCCTTTAAGTAGTCCATCTTCCTACCTGTTAAAATCTTTGGTTGTTGCTGTGTTTACATTCGATGGCTGGGAGTTCTGGGATGTGTGGAGATTTGCAAAACACTAAAATAAATATATAAATTACTTTATTTATTTCACAAAAATGTTTAATTTCTTTGCCTTGGTTGACGACTAATGATATTCGCTAAAATCACTCCAATTAATCGTCACCGAGGAACAGTTTTCTGCGGTTAAAAGTGAGTTTGTCAATACATGGCGGTCTTACTGTTTATCTGCTACCGAGCCGTCAGTAACAATAACCAAACAACGATTACTGGACAGTCTATTATTATCTGTGCTTACGATGCAGAAGTTTAAGTTATATCTTGCTTATAATTTTGTCGTCAAGCAATGTAATAAACTAATTTTTAAGCACATTTTGTGAAAGCCATTACTGAAATCGTTGGAAAACCTGAAATGATTGATACTCACGTGTTGCCCAGCCATGCTCCCGTGTTTATTCGGTCTTAGATAGGCTATTATTATGACCGCATTTCATGTTGTTCGAATTTATTCTTCATATATCGTGAATATCCCACCTGTGTCAACTTGAACCTAGAAAGTACATAGTGGTAGAGGGGTGACTGTAGTAAATTGCGAGGACTTTTATGTGTGACGTTCAGTGTGGTTTTGTTTATAGGATGGACAGAGTTATAGGTCTAATTGACATGGATTGTTTCTATGTGCAAGTGGAACAACGAGCAAACCCAGAATTGTATGGTCAGCCATGCGCTGTTGTGCAGTACAAGAAATACAAAGGTGGCAGGTGAGCCAGTGTTTGACAAATTGCATAACATGTATTCCAACTGATTTTAAACTTTTTTGCTAATTACATTTATTTTGGAGTTGCATACTCTAGGAGCACTGGTACAAGCTAGGGGTTCTTACCACCCGCTTGGTGACTGGTTAATTGTCACCCAAAATGCTCTTCAATGGTCCTTCTGCTTTCAAGCTCTTGTGAGTGGCCTGTTCGAAGAAGCAGAGTGGAGTCTTCTGAACAATGTAACCTAATGAAGGACTTGCTTTTCTGTTCATGACCTCCTGGTTGGTTTTATGTGCAAAGTAACTCTATAGGAGATTCGAAAATCACCATGCATGAAAGTTAATGACCTTGTTTGGGGCCTCTAATCTATGCATGTCCTTCAGTCATAGATTTGAAGATTGCTTGCATGTAAGTGCTTTAAATAAATAAAGATATATGCTAAACGGGCAACTTCAGAGCTCTTGATATCATGCCGGTTCCAAGATTATCATCAGGTTCACATTTAGAATCAACGGGCGGCATTTTGAGTCGCTATTAATGAGATACGTTGTATGGTTTCATCCTTAAGTTGAAATCATAACTAGTGCAAACCATTCTTGAATAGAGATGCTGGTACTGGTGTTAACTCAAACTCTATGAAAATGTGGCACCACTTCCTGCTGTCTATCAAGGACTATCACCAAACAACTGAACAGTAAATTATATTGTATGTTGAAATCTTCAATTGTGTGCTATATTTTAATTTAGACTGTCTTTATAAAAAGAATGATCAATTTTTCCAGTTATTACTGACTTGTTAATTTCTTTGCAGCATCTTAGCCGTGAATTATGAGGCTAGAGCGTTTGGAGTAAAGAGAGACAGAAACTCAATGGGTGACGACGCTAAAGCCATTTGCCCTTCCATCCAAATCCTCCGAGTCCCGGAACTGCGAGGAAAGGCAGACCTTACGAAGTATGTAGAGTACATCTGATCCCTCTTATAGCATGTTATGTAATGGGAATGCCTTGTAGGCAGAGGGTTGAAGGTTCGAATCCACCTCAAGCCATTATGTTGCAACCCTGGACAACTTGCTCACCCATTCAGTATACCTGGATTTTATGAATTCAGTGTGTACGGTTTATGTATTGCACATATCAGACACTAATGTATGTTCCGTATAATGTATTGCAGGTACAAAAATGCAGTTAAGCTAGCAATGGGAATATATCTATGGTAGTTTTTATGAAATTGGGTTTGGATCAGGTACGGAAAGTAGCCTGAAAGTGTTTGGCTGTGACTTGTGACAAGGCAAGTAGATTTTGTAATTCAGTGATTTCATAGGTACCAGTAAATTCGTGTTGATCTCTTATGCTGATATGTCAAGTTGAGTTATAAAAATCAATCAATCAATGAGAATTTATGTAGCGCTTTTCAAGATACCTACTCAGAGGTGCTCCCCGCCGATATCAATGAGAATGCCATGGTGTGGCTGCATCAATGTAATGTAATAAAAGTCCAGATGTTGCAACAACTAGCTCACACTGACTGGAAGAACGAATATTTTCTTGAAGGTACCGTGACGCTGGAGCTGAGGTCATCGACGTTCTCGTCCAGCGCAGCGACTGCGTTGAGCGTGCCAGCGTCGACGAAGCCTACATCGATCTAACGACTGAAGTTGAGAAGCGACTTGCGGACGGATTTATTGTTACACGGGATCATCTTCCTAACACAATCGTAGCTGGACTTGATGACAAAGCTTCTACAGACGAGTCAAGAGGTAATTTGGTTTGAAAGTTGTAGTGGAATAAATTCCATTATGGTGCTGATTTCTTAAGGAAACCGTCTTTCACATGTTCAAATTTTTTTATTATATGTTTGGTAATTTGGCGATGGAGTTCTAAAGCTGCAGATCTTGCTGATCAAGTTTTCGTGTATCTGCTAACATTTTTTTTATACCTTGGCGCTGTCTGTTTTTTTTAATAATTTGTGTTAAGTTTTTGTAACTTTTGAAAATTTCTTCTATCTTGCGTAGCCTATATTCAGTACAGCATTTTTTGGCACATTTTTCGCAAGCGTTTGAAAACCATTCCCTACGATCGTGGGTTGGTGTGGTCAGGTTGGGAACACCTCTAAGAAATTTCTCGTGAAGTGGCGCTATAGAAATTTGTAGTTGTTTTGTTGTGCCTAGTACTATTAGTAGTCAGTCTCTTTTATCATGCTGACTAATTGTGGTAATTCACCAGGAAGTTGCAGCCGGCTAAATAATTCTTAATCTTTCGCGAAATGCTATTACATTGTTGATTGAAATTTGAGTAGACAACTGCATCTCCATATGCTTTCTGTTCTTCAGGTGAATCTCGGGGAGTTGATGATTGGCTGTCACAGGCGTACGATGAAGCCGACATTGAGAATGCTTATAAGAAGCGTATGTCCGTTGGAGCCGTAATTGTTGAGGAGATGAGAGCGGCAATTCTCCGAGACACCCAGTTCCAATGTTCAGCCGGTATTTCACACAATAAGGTTATAGCTGCTTTTCAGTGTTCTATTGTGCGTTTTGGTTCGAGAAGTTTTGGATAAGTTGACCTTAGCAGTTTCATAATCTTACAATCATTTGATTTGCATGACATGCATTCTGAAACATTGAAATTCTTCTTGTTGTTGACATTTTATCTCTATTAGCTTTGTACTTTGTTAACATATAATTCTTAATTCAGCTGTTAGTTTGAAGTGATTACAAGTCAGATGTATCTCACAGCAGTCAAGATTTCTGATTCTGACAATAATAATACGTTTTAGACTAATAAAATGGAATATTGTGTATTAATTGACCAATTGAAATTGAGTGCTGCCATCTAACTATCCATTTCCTAACAACGTTGGTTTGTAGTTGCTTAGTTTTTTTAGTTGGACTGTGTACGCACTGTACTCATGCCGATTTATTGTTTTTGGTACATTCTTCGCAGGTGTTAGCGAAGCTGGCGTGTGGAATGAATAAACCAAATAAGCAGACGATTTTCCCGCAGCAGTCGGTCCACGAAGTCTTCCAGAAGACACCTATCAGCAATATGTAAGACATTTAAAACTCCTTGAAATTGTGATATATATATATATGTTATTAACTTATATATATATATATATATATGTATATATATATATATATATATATATATATATATATATATATGGACATTTATTTAGCGCCTTGCAATAACGTCACGAAGGCGATTAACATAGCTACATGACAGTTATGAACAAGTGTGACTTTAAAAGTGACTTTGAGAATGTAAGATTCATGCAATGCAGTATCGCGAATTGTTGATGGTTCCAGCATGTAGGTACAATACAAATGACCAAGATATTTGATGTCCTCTGCCTTATTTACTACACTATAGAAAACTTATTAAGTCTGCAAACAGGTGAACGAAATTTTCAATTGTGCTGGACATTTTGGTTTAACTTTGGTTTAACTTTCAAAGCTGATAAGTTTTCATGTTGGTTTTAAATTAATGTTTATTTAGCTTGAGTGTTATCTATATATTTTCAGTCGTAGTTTTGGTGGAAAGTTTGGCAGCAGCGTGATGGAAAGATTCAGCGTTGAATTCATGGGCGACTTGTGCCGTTTTACTGAAAGCGAATTTACGGCTGCTTTTGGAGAGAAAACTGCGTACGTATCATTAAGCTATTGACCTCTGAAAGTTATTTAAGCTTTTGTGATTGACTTTAAAAAGAAGCTGGGCTTGTCAGGATTTTAGTGCCAGTATTTATATTTAATACCGTGGTTGGTTGAGGAGCACCTCTGAGTAGGTATTTTGAAATGAATGAATGAAAGTACTGTGCAGTATTCTCCTTCATAGTTTAGTTTTACAGAACTTACGGATGAATGTGCTTGAGGTTTCTTTATGTGTATGTAATAGGTATATATGTCAAGCCACTTAGTTTAATTTTATCATGCGCACACACAAAAGAAGAGAGCCACATACATGCTGGCACATAGAAGGTTGATATCGCAAACTATAAAAAAGTCCATTAGGAGTAGTATTGGGCTCCATTTATTCAATGGAGAGGTATTGTATGAAAGACGATTGACATCACTAAATGAGCCCAGTATTCTGCAAGGATAATGTCTGTTATAATTTGTTGTTTTATACAATGTACATTGCAGTAAATGTCCCGTTGTTTTTGCGTTTTTACTTCAGTAAGTGGCTGTATGGCATCTGCAGAGGAATTGAGCATGAACCAGTATCGTCGCGACAGCTGACCATGTCAATTGGCTGTAGCAAGAATTTCATAGGTCGAGTGGACCAGCTGGACACAAAGGAGAAGGTCGGGATTATAGCAGATGAATCTGCTGCATCCTTATCAACTCACCTTGTGATTTGTGAAAATGGCGCTAGAACAATTACTTTGATATTATAGCGTCACATTGTGTATTGTGACACAGTCCAAGTGGCACATCATTTTCAAATGCATTCCATATATTGCCTACTATAAAACCAATCGACCAATCAATCAAATATAAACTGAGCTGATAGAGACGCAACTTAAACTGACAATATTGTACACAATGTACAGGGCAATTATGAAGACTGTGACAACACAACTTAATGATAAAATATTATGTTGGTAGATGTGCTTGAACAGAATGCGTGAGATGAAGTTATTGTGACTGTGATAGGCATTGTAATATATAATAATGATAATATAATTATTAAATTTGCGTTCCTTGTACCAGTGCTATATAAATTTGTAATTATTATCACAATTTCATTGTACTCTCTAGCTGTTCATAATTTTATCCTTTAACTGGTCATTTTATCTTTAGTTTTTTCAAACCTTTGTTTAATATGTACATGTAATAGCGCATTTAGTTTTCTGTTGTGTGAAACTACTGAAATTTCAACAGTTTCAGATGGTTTTACAGCTGATGTTGTCTTTTAATATTGCTCTGTTGATGTGTATTTAGGTGCATCACTGGCTGACTGAAATGGCTGCCGAAATCTCAGAAAGACTTACGAAAGACCGTGAACTCGTAAGAAATAGTCATTGCTGATCCACATCAGCAGCAAGTTTATTAAGTAGCCTGCCATCATGTCATTTTACTGACTGCTTTACTTATAACTTACAACTTAGTTGCTAAATCACTTATTGGAAAATTCCACCGTAAGACAAGGATGGAATATACTTGATACACATTTAAGCGCATAAAGTTAAACCTGGAGTTTAAAACTTCGCAGTAGGTATGGTATTTAAATTTAGCAATAGGTATGGTATTTATGAATCTGGTATTGCTTGATTGATCATTACCAAGGCTTTGCAATGTTTTTAAGTGCAAGTGAGAATGACTAATTTTAACGATAAGCTTATGAGTTATTGTTTAAACAATTAACATGAGTGAAGGGACAATGCAGCTCATTGTTGAAGAGCTACTTTTAAGCAATGCTATTAATTATACTTTTTGTTGGATTTTCACATAATTGCCGGCATTTTATAGGGCCTCAGTGTGTTCATGGGCCGCTATTGCTACATGAACATAATTGTGTCTGTCGAATGAATGAATGGGATTTAAATGTTTCTTTTGATAAAAACCGAAATGCTTCTTTCTCTCAGAACTGATGTTAACGTTAAGTTTCAGTGTATGTTTACTTGTAGAATCACCGAATTGCAAAGACGCTAACTGCCACCATCAGTCACGGTGGCTATCACGGCTATCTCGCAGTATCACGTTCCTGTGCAATCACGAGATACGATGCTCAGAAATTCGCAGATGATGCGCTTGTCCTTCTGTCCAAGTTCAACAATGCTCCAGCTCACCAGGCGGCATGGTAGGCGAATAATACAGTAACTGAACACATTGTGTCTTAATAGACACTTTGGTAGGCTTATACTTAAGTGTACAGTACAGACTAATGGTTAACTAATGATTTTATTACTTGAACATTGTTAAAATTTATATAGGTTGCCGCTGAACTTCAAGCATCCATATATTGTGCTGTAAACTTTAACAGTTACTATGTAGTAAAAGTTATTGAACTGTTCTAGCTTACTTAGCTGCCTGTGCATGCAGTTATTGCAGTTTACTGGATGCTGTGATACCGGTGATTAGGTGATATAAACACAAATTACTATGACATTCACTGTTGCAATTAAACACTGCTCTGGTTCAGTGAAATTGCTATTATTTTGATGGCATTCTCTTTATATGTGTCCTCGGCTGAGAGAATGGCTCACTTATTGGGAATGCACTTATCAACAGTTTCCATATGCTGATATCATAAGAAAGGCGTGGTAAACATTTCAGGATGTTTGGTCCTAAGTTTACGCTCTTTGCAAATGAAAACATAAAAAATCATTTGGCGAGAGAAATCGCAAATAAGAACTCAATCTGTTTCTACCTGAGGCAAAAATTATATATGTATCCTTAATACACCAGGTGGCGTAACATAGTGTGTAAAACAATGAGCCAAAAGCACAGCTGCATTAAATAAATGCAAAAATTAATTATCATGGTTTTAGGTAAAAGTACATTTTCATGCTGATCTAGATAAGTAGTTCCTTTTTAAAGCAAAGGTCACACATGTGAACAATGCAGCATTTCTGTAAAACGAATTTTAGAATCTGAGGAAAAGTACGACATTTCAAAACTCTTGATCAAATCAGAGACTAAAACCATTTAGAGATTCAGATTTCTTGCAAATATTCAAAAGGAAACATTGATTTTAAATTTTTTCAGGTCTCCTCCGGCTAATCATCTCGGTCTGTCGGCAGGGAAGTTTGTTGACATGTCAAACACAAACGCCGGTGCCATGCGAGATTTTCTGTCTAAAAAGCGAGAAAAATCGAAAGCCTCCGAAGCAGCAACTTCCGAAAGCACGTCGTCTAATCTCAACAGATCTGAATTGGCTTCTGATTCAGAACCTCATCAATCAGATATCTCATTTGAAAACTCTGCCTGCTGTTCAGCTGATGTTTCAGACTCAGATTTCGTTCCAAAATCTGGCAAAAATGCAAATTGTTCTCTTCAGAGTGCTGAAAGTTCGCCAATGGGAAATAAATCTGACCAAGTTGCCATATTGCGAAGCTTGAACAAGTCTAAATCATCAGCTTGTGGATCCAGCAAGGGTCTTGTATCGCATGCTGGTGGTTCAATCATAAATCTGTTCAAGAAATATGCTAGAGACGATACAGAAAGTACACCCCACATAGGAGATGAAAACTTCCCGAGCAAAGTATGTTCAAAAATCTCATCAGACCCGGTGGATCACGGCTTTGTACAGGGACCAAATAATTCTTCCCGTTGTGTTCAGACTGAATGTTTTCCTGATGTGTGTTCAGACGCGAAATTTTCACAGACCGCAGATGTGACGAATTTTGTTCCAGGCTCTAATGAATGTGGAGCAGCAATAAGCACAAACAGTGCGGAAGTGAGCTTCATGGAAGCCTCCACGAGTAGTGATCCAGTCGCTAGGGAGGAGAGTGATTGGATGGCGTGTGAGAAATGTGGTAGCAGCGTACTCATTTGGGAAATGCCAGAACATACAGACTATCACTTTGCACTGGACTTGCAGCGCGAGCAGTCGGCTGAGGGGAGCCATTCGTCAGGCAATGGTAGCAAAAACCCTTGGACAAAGATGTCGAATGCGAGCAGTTCGAATAAACGAAAGCGTCCTGCTGGTGGTGGTGGTAGCTCTCAGAAGACGGTCAAGAAAGCGCAGACTACAGGAGGCAATAGCAGCAAGAGACTAGATCTCTATTTTCAGAAGAACAATGATGACTAGATCTTAAGAGGTCTTTAGCTGTTGCCTTTGTGATTGTCGTTTGAGTCTCTATAAGTGTTCCGCTACAATTACAGTTAGAATTAATGAAATTAGATGGTATTTGTTGATTGCACACAATGCACGTGTTCCAATTAGTGTGTCCAAGTTAATTTTAATGCACAATTTGAGACAGCAACATTCAAGAGGAAAATACTTGTGTCTGAACTGGGACCGGTGAGGAAGTGCTTGTAAAAAATGGCTATTTAAAAATTGTTTAGTGATGAGTGAAATAGTGTTTAATGATTTCCAATACTTGTAGGAATATGTTTATAATATCCAGTTTTATTTTTCAAATGTAGATTCTTCATTGGAAACAAAATGTTTAAATGATTTGTTTTTTGTTCGTTTGTCTGTACTTAAAAATTACAACAAAGTGCGGAAATTGGCTTTTTGAAAATTTAAAAGATAAAATAAATTATAATTTACAGCATAATATACACATGTAAAGCATTTTACTAATGCAAGAAAAAACGTGAAACCACTGCATCATGATTATTAAAATGTTCTGTATCACAAACACCACTGCAACTGTTATCAGTTGTCAAAAAATTTGATTATCTGTAGATATGGTAAGTTACAAAGTTGAAAAGCATTCTAGTTCGTATCAAAATGGCTTGACGCTTTCTGCAGAAAACAGCCAAATTGCAGAGTTTGCGCCTCAAAATCCCATCCACAATGCAGATAATTGCTGAGAATGCAAGTTGTAACTTTCTTTCACTAAAGACACGTGTGAAAAAAGGAATGTCTTTCAAATTTAAAGGTTTTAAGAGACAAGTGTCAAGAAAATGATGTGTGATGAATAATGAATACAGGGTGGGCCAAAAAAAAGACCCCCCTAAGTTTTTGCCAATAAAGTAAGAATTTCGACATGAAATTTTAAAGTCTTAAAGACTATTCATATTTACATTTGATGGCCAGATTTCATCCAAATATTTCAAACAAACCAAAAGTTATGCCACTTTTAGGAAGGCCACCCACCGTTTTTTGACGATTCAAAAACGTAACGCAACAAAAAGTAGGTTTTTGCCAATATCTTGGCCAAAAGTAAGAATTTCGAAATGAAATTTTACAGGTTTATAGACAATTCATATTTACATACGATGGCCAGATTTCATAAAAATATTTCAAACAGAACAAAAGTTATATCACTTTTAGTGAGGCCACCCTACATTTTTTGATGATTCAAAAAAGTCAAAAAAGGTGGGTGGCCTCACTAAAAGTGATATAACTTTTGTTCTGTTTGAAATATTTTCATGAAATCTGGCCATCGTATGTAAATATGAATTCTCTATAAACCTGTAAAATTTCATTTCGAAATTCGTACTTTTGGCCAAAAGATTGGCAAAAACCTACTTTTTGTTGCGTTACGTTTTTGAATCGTCAAAAAACGGTGGGTGGCCTCACTAAAAGTGGTATAACTTTTGTTCTGTTTTAAATATTTGGATGAAATCTGGCCATGATGTCCAAATATAAATTGTCTATAAGCCTGTAAAATTTCATTTGAAAATTCTTACTTTTGGTCTAGATATTGGCAAAAAACTTAGGGGGGGGTCTTTTTTATGGCCCACCCTGTACATATGTGCACATACAGGTTAACTACAATTTAGGATCATGAATAAAACCTTTGACTGCGAATAATAAAAGAGTGGTCATGTCTTTATTAAATTTTACTCACTAACCAACACTCAAACCGGTTTCATCAATTTCATAACAAAATAGGTAATAACACCCTGTTTATGCTTAACCAATGCAGAAATGATCAAATGCTGATGGTGTTTTATGCAATGTGCTTGTATGATTTGAGGAGTAGAATTACTCTGGGTACTGCCCACAGATCTGAGAGGTGTAGCATTTGGTGGCATAAGCTTAGGAGCCCTGGCATAGAACCTTGTTCAAAAACCTCTGTGTCCAAGATAACAACAGACTGACCTGCTTTTGGACTAGGCCATGAAGTGGAAAGCTGGAAAGCGTCAAGTAGTGTCTATGCACCATGATAACTATGATCTAGTGAAAAACAAAGCGAAGCAACCACTTGGAATCATGAATGTGGCTTTTGGTTTACTTGTACATCAACAGGGTGACCGGGGCTTCTAACCGATGCCACCAAAATGCTCTAAGCTTCAGAGGCTGCAGTTTATGGCAAATCTTGCACTTCTCTACAAGAATTTGACATTGGGTCATTTAGCAGTTTTTGTAACATTGTAGAGATTGTCCTGCAACATAACCGATGAATCGCTAAATCTACATTCTGCATCACAACTGAATAAAACAGCAATGTACAAAGCCGAAATCTTACAAAAGTTTCTTCCCGTAAGCCAGTGTAAAAGATGGGCAATAAAAGAGCAAGATGCATTCATCCGACAAATTAATTTTCATAGTCTTGGCATATCATACCTTGCTGTTGCCTGCAACTGTACACTCTAATATATGTTATTTTCACCAAAATGTCCGCTTCCCTGATTATAGCTCCATCTACCCTTGTATAACTACGGCCACATCCATACTCCATGCTAAATACTAGACAATTGCAAAATCGTTTTCTTGAATATAGATGACACACAAATAAGCAACTCCAATTCATTCAGAATACCCTAGCGTGTACTGTCAACCTGCCTGAACCTGTGATAATACCTGATCTAACTATAGGTTTTTGTTTTGACCAAGCAGTAAGCACCTGTGCTAACTAAAGTTGATTCCCACAACCTGGCTTTCTTTAAACCTTTTAAAAATCTTTATGGTACTGTTATGATATAAGGCAGAAACACGATAGTCATTCTCTCCATCAAATTTAAAAAAATGATAGTTAAATGATTAAACCTATAATTTATCCACTTAATCATTTTATTGGTGCCGAACAATACCGACTATTTTGATGGGATGGTGCACAAGTACAATATGTAACCGAACCGTAACACAAAATATAGTCAAAACAAGACTCAAATACGATCAAAAGCTGACAGAATGAAGGAACAATGTAGGCAGAGGCTTTTTTTACTTGTGCAATAAGAGATATAGTCACCCCATTACCGTAGATTGCATTTGCATGTACATGCAGAGTTAGCCCTTCCTTGAAGGTGCATGAGAAATGGGCATTACCTTACCCTATATACTTTACCTCAGGGTTTAAAGTGGGTGGGAACGGCACTCCCACTGCCCTGGAGATTCTTGCTCAGTGTGCATAGAACTCTGAAAACGCATGCATTCCAATAAAACTCAACATTCCCACTGCTCACACATTTGGCATTCCCACTGCTCAACCAAACCTCTAACCACTGATTTACCTCATATGACTAAACAAATGACCACACAAAAAGTCTTCAGGCAGCTTTCCTGTTCACATGACGAGTACGACGTTTGTGGTATATACTGGCTTGTATCAATACATAGCATGACAAGTTGCTGCCTCACTTCTAAGGGATCCTTAGGAACCACACTACACAAATTGCTATGTTATTTACTAAGTTCCGACAAAGAAATTCAACACACAGCAATCGCAGCACGATCGTTAAACTATGCTTTCTGCTAAAACGCCGTTCAGCAGAGTTCCCAATTCCGTAAAATTCGGTCTGTCATCGATATTGAACTGCGTGCATCTTTCCACTATGGTCCACACACTTTCCGGGCATGTCAACGGACAGCTAAGCTTATTTTCGTCAGTTTTCAGGCCTTTTAGTACCTCATCGTTGGACTTGTTTATCAACGGAAGCGAAGCCTGCGAGAAGATTTCCCAGACAAAAACGCCGTACGACCACACGTCACTCTTGGACGAGTATTTGTCTTCGAAAACTGCCTCTGGAGGCATCCACCGCAGCGGAATGAGATGCTGGTGGAAAAGGAAATACTCGTTGGCAAATGAGTCTCGACAAAGTCCAAGGTTTGCGATCTTTACGTGAAAATTTGGAAAGACGAGAACATTCCTTGCAGCGAGATCTTTGTGGACGAGCTGAAGGCTGGACAGGTGTTCCATGCCTTGCGCCACTTGAATGCACATCGTCAGCTTTTGCAAGTAGTTTAGTGGAGGAACATTTTCAGCATTCATCTGTGATAGCTGTAGGAACTGTTTAAGGTTACCCTGTAAAGAAAAAGTACTAATACGTACATTAAGAGCTTAAAAATGTAAACATAACTTTTAAATAAACCATCGGGTCAAGTATTTATGCTGAAGCAAAAAACTCTTCTTAAAATTAAAGTGCAAAATCATGTGATTTTGTGCCATTTAGTCTGACCTCACTATCTGGTAATAGGTATGATCAGTGTTATTTTACTTGAAGTTGAAAGCAGCCCATTCATGGGGCACGATGGTGTAGTGGATATGTTCGCTGCCTTTCAGCCGGAGGATTGCAGGTTCGAATCCACCCCAAGCCGCGGTGTAGCGATCTTGGGCATGTTCTTCACTCGCAATTGCTCAGCGCTTCGGCGTGAAACTCCGATTCAGTGCCCGCACTGTAGTCGGGAGCACTTCCGAGTAGAACTCTTGAAGGGTGCTATGACAAGTGCACATAAAAAATGCAATTTATTTTCTGACGCTTAAGTGTTTTTTACCCAGTCTGCGTATTCATAAATCGCCAATATCGGTTCCAGTTCCCGACAGATTCCGAGAAGTCGAACGACGTGCGCATGGTTTGCCCTGCTGTAGGTTTCGATGTCTGCTTTCGCTTCGATCAGGTGCTGCTCCTCCTGTGACAGAAGAGCTTTAACGACGACGAGCGTTTCTGTCTTGCTGCCTGGCACTATGTTGAACGCCTTCGCTACAAACACGTCTCCGTAATTACACTTGCCTAGAACAGAAAACAGATCAGGGTTCGCTTTTTAGAAACATATTTCATATTTGTTTTTCTAATACATGTTCAGCATCAGTATCTCTTATCATTACATGATGCAGGTATACAATTGTTGAAGGTTGCTAAACGATGACTGCTCCAAGGAAATTCCAAACCTGCACATATTGTGTTAGATGCCCTTTAAAAAAATGGCTGGGTTACGGCACATATAACTTGTCGTCATTATTGTTGTTACAAGGTGAATGCTCACAAAAGACAAAAGCCATGTCCCATTGTCCCAATGTCGTGTTCACGTCTTGAATAAATAAGTCGTCAACCAACTTCTGTGCCTTCAAATTTACTGACCTTGTGTGCGGAATAAAATAGGTGTCCCTATTAGCGGGATCAGTGATCCCTTCAGGGCCTATCTTTGTGGCCATTCCCCTGTAAATATGTGATTGCAATTGTATAACTGTAAAAGAAATGATTGGTTTCAAAATAAATGATTGATTGATTGAAATACAATAAATAAAAATTAATTAAAACAGCAATCACACACAATTAAATAAACACCAAACTTTTCAAAAATGTGATCAAAAGTTAGTCAAATAGCGGTCTAGTGCACAATTAAATAAACACAAATTTTAAAAAAATGTCATCTGAAGTTAGTTAAGCTTTTAACAAACCCAGCATTCCAACAGTCTGCAGTTGATTCCTGGAGAAGTGGAGTCTCTCATGGATCAGCTTGAATCCAGGAAGCGGACGAAGTGGATTGGAATGAGATGACTGCGACTGAGACGGCTGTGAACTGATTCCCGATATGTGAGAACGATTGTCCGTATCGCACTTTACGATCGACGAATCCCGTGTGCTCATTAAACCCGTCTGCTCCGTAGGACTCGACGCAACAGTAGAAGCCGCTCCTTGAGAATTAGAAACATTACAGTAAATTACCAAAAAATCTACCATAGGCAGGGCTCACAAGGTAAATTCAAGGCCCCTAGGCAGAGCAGTCACAGGCCCCTAAATTGTCTTAAGGCTTTAGAAGAAATTTTAAAGGAATAAATCGAAATATTAGAAGTGCAGGTATGATTACGATTTTATAATTATATATTATAATTATATACAATATGACTTAATTCGGTTGTAAATTTATATAGGAATATATAGGAATCTCACAAAATATGCAAATGCTATCTCACTAGTCATTGCCGTTACATTCGATAGGTGGTTTCTGCTTTTGTACACCGGTTCAACATGGCTATTGTTTACGAACTCAAAAGTGTCCTGCTTAGCTGTGGTTGAACTGGGAGCACTCCTGAGTAGCCTGCGTGAAGGGGTGCAATGCATGATCATAAAAAAGCTTTTATTATTTATTGTTTTTAAAGCCTGAGGGATCATATATACCTCGGGAGCTAAAAAATAATAATAAGAAGAAGAATAAGAAGACAGCAGAATAAAAGTATTAGCAGCTCTATATAAATCGTTCTGCTCACGAAGATTCCTCGCTCGGACGAGACGAAGACTACAGTAGACGGTCAATCCGATGACAACGGTCAGATAGGCGGCAACACAACAAACAGCGATTATTATGGCTTTTGTGACGCTGAAGCCGCTTTCGTCCGATTGGTTGTTGTCTTCTTCTGCGCTGTTCTGGTATCGAATGAAATTCGATTCTGTTAATTAGAAATGAAAAACTTGTAGCACCACTAATTGAGATAAATCGATGTAAAATGTATTTCTCATAAGAATGAGTGCTTAAAGTCAACCTAGAGAGACAGCCATAACACGAATATACAAGTAGAAGTTGATAATGATGTTGTTTTAGCCATTTGGTTGCCACTCATTGTCCTTACTGCCTCAAACAGTGTGTAGTCAATGTACTCGCTTATGGCTGCGTTCGTAAGAGGGCGCCAGTTTTCAAGACTCTTGACACTATCTCCACAGTTTTGAACATCTGACTTCAGCATGATCATGGAAAAAGATTGAAAATAGATTTTGTGATGGTGATGTAAACAGATGGTTTGTAAGTACTACCAGAGTGTAACAAATTAACAAATCTGCACAGACGTACTTTTAAGTTGAAAATGGGCTACATATATAAATCCTGTCATATTCCTACATTAAATTAAAACACAGACATCATCTCACTAGACTCTATTAAGTTATAACCCAAATGTTCACATTCTAAATTTTCAGATATAGCTACTGTATAGCTTCCAGCCAGTTAATTGTTTTCAATGAATTGATTGAGAAAAGATACTTCATCACTGCTACCCATTTGAACAAAGAGATCATTCTAGCCCGAGATTCAAATCTGCTAAATAAGCCATCACCGCAATTAGCATGCTCTCCAACCAGTGGTGTAGACAAGCGGGATTTCGGGGGTTAAAGCCCCTCATTTGTCTAGGGAAAAAGTTTTTTTAAAGGTTGCTTATTCACTTAAATAAGAAAAAAACAACAATTGCTTGTAGTAACAATTGTTTTTCTTACTTTATTCCATTTGGTTACTTTATTCCCATTTTATTTACTGTAATACTGTTGGGTTGGTGTCCGAAAGGGCATTCGGCCAGGTCATAAAAACCCAAACCCTCCCCCCATCATAAATTCCTGGCTACGCCACTGTCTCAAAACACAGAGGCACATGAGATGCTCCTTACGCTCCATGTGAACCTGTTTCCTACTCACCACTGAGGACACGCAGGAATACTTCCTCGCGGGTGAATCCAGCGCTGTTGCCTGCAGTACAGCCATACAGTCCACTGTCCTCTATGTAGGCTGGTGCCACCTGCAGTGATCCGTTAGAAAGAACCTGTGCACAGAAGAAAGCATTGTCTTCATCTATTGTCTTGGACTAGGCTCTATTTTTAATTAGCTCTAATTCCGGGCAATGATTGGAAGCAGCATATGATTAATAACTCTGTGGAAAGAGAACATAAAAAAGACGTGCAAATTGACTGAATTCTAACAGTTGACAAGAGGAATGGTTAGGTATTCTACCAAACTTCACCATGAATATAAAAGAATGGAATCAAACAGAAGACATTAAACAGTTGAAATCATTGGAATAATTAAAACAATCCCAGAACCAATCCAGTCAAATGGGTGCAATTAATTTAATATCAATCAATTTAATTAATATGTCAATTAATTTAATTGATATGTCAGCTGGATAAGAACCATCAGACATGAAGCAAAGTAAACGACTTTCCATATAAATTGCCCTTCTACTAATCCATAATAGCCAATTACTTAATTTTAGATGTGATTAAATTGTCATTCACTTTATTACTATTTGTATTATTATCATTATTATTATTATTATTACTTTTTAATTTTTTAAAATTATTATTTTATTATTATTTATTATTATTATTAAAAACAATGCCAATCTATTCGCTTATATTATTAGCAATGCCAATCTATTTATTCAGACGTGTCTACACTGCCTATCCATATGTACAAGACCACATATCCAAGCGTATCAAACACCACAGGAAGAAGAATATATAATCAGTAATTAAGGTCAACCATGAGTGAGTAGGAATCCCATCCATAACATGTGGGTGTGACAAATCCTATCCCTCACTGACTAAGCTCAGCATACACTGTAGAGTGGATGTACTCATTTATAGCTACGTTCACTAGAGGGTCAGATAGAGCGGAAATATCGAAATAAATTTCTGCTATTGCAAGGATATAACTCTCACTTGCAATAATATCTGCAATATGGCAGCCCAACATGGAAGCCAGTTGACTATGCTGTATTGCATCGTATGGCGTTGTATTTCATTGTACCACTTGAAGCTGTTCTATCCCAAATACCACAAGATGGGATGGATACTGACATCGCAGCTAAAATAATCAGAGGATAGATCTGATGGAGAACCGAGAGCAGTTGCTGGAACTGACTGATTGCAATTGGTGGAGGAAGTGGACCCCTTGCAAGGGGCCAACAGTGAGTCAGCGGATCAAGAGAGGCATGTCAGATATATGAGAGATTGCTTGGGTCGGGGATCAAATTTCGGTCAAATGTTGACAGCCAGAAACAGCACAGAACCAAGCAATTCATTAAAGTCCGGTGCTGAGGTGTCGACCCCGTGACAAATTAAGACCAACAAAGACCTGACCCAAGGTCAGACACAGATGACCTACATGTCCACATGTCAATTCCACGAAAATATAACTGATCATCCCCGACTTCATGCATAGCTACACAGAAGCAATCTAGACTCAAGTGGAAGCCAACAGCAAATAGGCAAGCACAGATAAAAGCATGATCATAAAGCACATAAAATGACTGGCAGCCTAAACTAACTGCCCGTAACACGGGAGATAAAAGAGATCACAAACCAGTGGTATAGTACTGGACAGAAAGTCAGTAAGCCAAATCATATGAGAAATTGCTTGACCAGTAGAAATGGCTAGAACGCGGTTTGAGCTCCTCAGCCATCATTCTTTTCCTCTATTCAGAAAATGCCTGAATTCCATTTCATTTGTTCGTGGTAGCACTGACTTGAATTGGTGAGTGTAGGACATTAAACACCTGGAAACCCCCCATCACCCGGACAAAACCCCATTAAAATAAAAATTATACATTATTGTTGTGATTGAAGCATTGTGTCACATTTGTGTGCAGATCGTATCAATAAATATCTTGTGTCTGTGACATGGCCATGACCATTATTTCACCCACACTTGAATAAAAACTCTTGTAGTTACTCCTCCAAGCCTTTTTTCACAGTTGTGTTCACTGGCCTGATAATCAAATATACATAGTGAAATCTCAAAAAGGTATAAAAATCTTTCCTCAACTGCATGTATAATTGTATATTACACTACACTAACAGCTGAATGTAACAATATAATTGTTACATTCCATTAGATCAAAATTGACATTACTAACGCTACCTTGATTCGATCCGAATTGAAATCGTCGACCTTATTGTTGTGATCCCAGTGAACTGTCGGACTTGGATCACCAACAGCAACGCAGTGGAACATAGCGGACAGTCCTTCTTTCACAGTTGTGTTCACTGGCTTCACTTGCAGACGGGGCTTGACTGCAACACAAGAAACACAGCTCATGTCTCATGAAACAAAGTTCAGATTTAAATGAAAAACACATAAAGTCATATATATACTTCATTTCAACTGAGTAAGATTATTATCATCAGCAATCGTAACTATTTTGATTAGCAATTACCAACTCATACGTAATAAGTGCAAAAGTCTTCTGATTGAAGACTTTCCTATTTACTCGGGGCTGTCACGCTGAGTGCCTCTGAATAGCTATTGCTGCAAGAGGTGCTTTAAAATTTTGTATCACCTGGTGCCGTCAGCTCTTAGAACTCTGGCGACAGTTTTTGATGTATCCTCTCCAGTGTCTCCTCTCTCTTGTCGCCTCTCTTAGCTGCTCCAGGCTCATGCCAGACTTTTCCTGTACCTCATCCAACCATCTCTTCCTTGGTCTTCCGCGTCTCTTCCTTCCCTCACCGCATGCCGTCATCAGCTCCTTTTCCAAACCGTTAGATCTCATCACATGGCCGAAGTAGCTCAATTTCCTCAAAGTTGCTGTTTGCTGCAGTGTCTCTTCCCTCTCTATTTCGAGCTCCGCGCGCACCGATTCGTTAGTTCTCTTCTCCGTCCATGAAATCCTTAGCATCTTTCTCCAAATCCACATCTCACACGCGTTGATTTTCTTTTCCATATCCTGTGTCTTTGTCCATGTTTCGCATCCATATAGGATGGCAAAATTTTGTATACTTATACTTAATAACAACAGTAATCTTAAACAGTTGTGCAATACGTACAATGTTTGTGAAAACTTTGACATCCAATTTATCACTTGATTAAAATTTAATTGTAAGCTGCCAAGTGCCAACACTTTATATCCATTGCTGCATAAATATTAGGATCTTTTAAAGAGCATCCTTTACTGACCAATGACTAGGATCCCTCTCAGCAGCGGGACTAGTCTCCTTGGTGGCATGGGCGGAGACCTAGGGGGGGACAGGGGGGACGGTCCCCCCCAATAAAAGTGTTGGGGGGGACGGCCCATGCATTTGTCCCCCCCAATGTTTGAGCGCCAAGCCTTTTTTGGCGGCGGGAAAAAAAATTTTTGCGAGATTTTGGCCGAATGACTAAAAAAAAAAAAAAAAAAAAAAAGGTCATCAACTTTTTTGGCGGCGAAAATAGAAATTTCCCGAGATTTCGCCGGTCGTCAGAAATTTTTCGGAAAATCTCGCGTCTTTCCGTCCCCCCCCAATTCTCGGCCCAGGTCTCCGCCTATGCTTGGTGGTCCTTTGTCTCCGAAATTGCTCAACCCAACATTATCTGCTGTGACTGCTTCTTATCTGATGAAACATTGGCTCAAATTATTTAATTTCTTTAAAAAATTTCCACTGCATATTAATATGATGAACAACTTATCACGAAGTCCTTGCTACTGCCATCATATCTTATACAGTCTTGCCAAAAATAAATCTGATTTAATTTTCATTTTAACTTTAATGATTCACTGGTTTTGCATACACAAATATCCTAATTCAAAATAATTTAATCAATTAAACACTTGTAAATGCCTGGCATCTTCCATACTCACCAACAATGTCAACTCTGATGGTAGCGTTAATCGTTCCCTGCTCGTTAGTTGCGATGCATGTGTAGTTTCCAGCATCCGAATACTGAACCATTCGGATGTGAAGGATTCCTTCCGCTTCGCGAACGTAAGCTGGAAGGTCGTTGCGACCGTCCTTCAACCACCGGATGGATGGAGTGGATCGACCCTCGGCGTGGCAGGCGATCTTTCCAGGTGATCCAAGGTCAAGTTTCGTGTTTGTAAGGATTGGCTTAAACTTCAGAGTTTCTGTTGTGAAATAAGTGAACGGAAACTTTCGTTCATTCATTAAATTAATTTCTTTAGCGCCTCTTCAGGAGGACTACACAGAGACGCTCCCAACCTCAGCGCAGTTGAACTTTTGAGCAGTTCATGAAAGGCAATATGTATAGTATTAGAGCAAAATCAATCAAAAAAATATTTACTTACTTATATATGTGATTATACACATAAATAGTGATTGCACCATTTTTTAAACCACAAAAAAGAGTTAAAGATATTGGTTGGTTGGTTGGTTGGTTAATTGCTGCATAAGGAGAGTGTTTCACAGCCCTCTTTCCCCCTCCTTTCTTTGAGGTTGGGACTGGCTCTTATACTAGCGAACTATTTCTGGAATTTAAGCTGCTAAAAATCGAACAAATTAGTATGGCACAGATAGGTGAATTCATGTACTGTTACGTACACAATAATTGTAACCAGGAATTTATAGACAACTCTTTTTTCATGCCTCCACTATTCATTCGTATGATACAAGAAGATATGATTTGTATTGACAACTCTTTGCTCATACAAACACTTGGTTGTACTTGTACTCTATCAGATTTGTAGGCACTAACATCTGGAATAGTATCCCCCATATCTATTTGCCAGTTTCTTAATTTCTTTGTGATGATGGTGCTATAAATATATGTCATTTGATTAGATCCATTTACATGTATGCACATGCCATAAATGTATATACAACCAATAAATAAATAGCGCAATGTGTACATATTAAAATTTTGATAAATACTGCAGGTCTACATGCGTCACACAACATAGCACCAAATGAGGTCCTGGCAGCCCACTGACAATTCAAATTTCTATCGACTATCTGCGCAATTGTTCTAAAGGTCAGAGGGTCATCCAAAAAGGGTGATAATGACCCGTCCCAAAATGGTCGCAATGACCTGACCTACTTTCAATCTTTTTCAAGCAGTCATGACAACGAATTCGAGTTCGTATCCAAATGAATGCGGGAGGGGAGGAGGGAGGCCCACTGTCCCGTTTCCCGCTGATTAAAAATCTGCCCAGCTGGTGCGGCCAGCTTGACATTATCAACGGATATATTTAAACGAGTTCCTTGGCAGAATTTCCTACGGCGCTTATCATCCCGACTGTCACAGCGACCGAGTTGTTATTATTAAGCGATTAGTCGCACGCGGTCATTCAATATCTTGACAGAATTCCAATCATTCCCAATTGAAGCAAACATTTCCATTAAGCCTGCATCAATTTTCCTTAGATCATAAATGCAATCAGCAGCGGCGGTGCCGCGGTAGCCTAATACGCGCCTGTGTCGAATGATATTCTGTCCACTCTTAGGCTAAAGCTATCTGGGGATGGAATATACCGAGTAGGGCCTATTGAGTATCCGGGAGGACAAACAATTCCATCTCAATTATTGAAAAATGCGTATAATTGAAAAATTTATGCTCTGATCATAATTTAAAGCACTTGACCAATTGTTTTAAGTGCACTAAGTAATGTTCAGAGCAAGGCAACTCGAATTTCTTTAGTGACTCCAAGTATTCTCAAGTGTTCTAAATGTTTTAAGTGCTCTAAAACCAGAGCAAACAAAATTATCTGGTAGGAATACCTGTTAGTGTCATTGTTCAAAACAATGCAAATGAAGTCAATTTGCAAAAATAAACACATGCGGAAGTGGCTTCTTCAACTTATCTTCATCTGGGGGGATACAATTATAAGGGTATACTCTATTTCGTGACACCGGCAGCCTCCTCTGATATTTCCCGATTAGTAATGATGTCAGTGATAACCAAAACAAATTAGAATCAACATAATAATCCCTTTGATCTGTATGCTTCAAGCAATGTCAGGTAGGAGAAGGGTGTACGTGCCTAATGCCATGCAGATATCCAACAGCCTGGCATTGTACTAGGCATACCCACATGGTGTCTAGGTCAACACTGAGCGAACCTGATAAAGTCAACCTATTAGGTCAACTATTGTAACAGCGAACCTGACATCGTTTTCAATGAATGGAGGATATCTCATAACTGGCTGTATGAAATCAGTGTAGACATGCACTCAATGGGATTACACACACAAACACACACACACACACACACACACACACACACACACACACACACACACACACACACACAGCTTCTCGGGTGGGAGTGTAATCCACAGGCAGACACAGGCATACAGTTCGACAGAAGAAAGAAAGTTTGTACACACATAATTAAATATATATACAGGTCTACAAACAGGGTTATGATTGCCAGCGTTTGGACGGTTCAAACCCCTTTGATTTTCTCAGGAACCACAGTTGAGTCATCTTTGCACACCACAAAACAATGTGGATCCTATGCACTGACCATAAGTGATTTTCTACAATTCAATAAATCATGTGACCTGTCACCACAAAACTAGTCGCAACTTTAAAAATATTATTTTTGTTTTTAGCACTATCTTTTAGGTGTTTTATCTATCTTTCCAAAACTGTTTTCAGTTTTTCTCTATCTCACCACGCTCATGCACACTGGTTTTGTTGTGATGGATCTCACTATTACCAACATATTGGCTGCTTTGTAGTTAAAATCGTCCTCATCGTCATCACATCATCATCATTATGGTCATGATCAAATTATTGATCGTGATTGTGGTCATCATCATCATCTTCATCACATTATCATCATCGTCATCATCATCATCATCATCGTCATCATCATCGTCGTCATCATCATCATCGTCGTCGTTGTCATCATCATCATCGTCGTCGTCATCATCGTCGTCGTCATCATCATCATCATCACCATCATCATCATCATCTTTCCCCATTTGTCCCAATTATTATAGGGATTCATCATCGCCGTCGTCGTCGTCATCACCATCGTCGTCGTCTTCCTATCTTTGCCTGTCCCAATTACTATTTCGATTCGTCATGCTGCAGTCGCCCATGAGAAATCAATGATTAATAGACGGAGGGAGAAAACAAAGCCAAGACTATCTACAGCAACATCTCAACCGAGCTACGCCCAGTCAAGACATGATTAGACATCCGCCACCACACACGAATCCATCCATACGAGGCAGGCGGCAGGCGACCACAGCCGAGACTTCTGTCTGAAGTACATGTATCTTCAGCATCAATAGACGAAAACACGAAATCAAGGCAGATTTAATGACCCGACCCCATTAGTTCGAAGAATACGAAACATTCCCATTTCGCCACCCCTCCCCCCACCCCATCTAGCTGCAGCTTTTACGCACAACATTGCACCCGCTGCTGACATCACCCTACCTACCCCAAGGACTTCTAAGAATAGAAGCCATACCACACAACCCCGGACGATAAACATAACCCATTAGACAGAAGACCACATTGTAAAGACTGATGATTGCAAAGGCCAGGTGTACTAAGGGTAAGTTTATAGCCCTTTAATAACAGAGTGTGGTCTATCCCAACATTGCGACGGTGAAGAGGCAAAGGGTTTTTATTGACGCTCAAATAGTAGTCGGTAACTATTGAAATGATGAGTTTGCATTTATTACTTTCGACGTAGAGATGAGCGTTTGCAGAGATGACGGCTTGATGACCACGTGACTTGACGACGCATGCGTAGTTCCCTTCGTCCGATGATTGGACGTTCGTCACTGTGAGAATTCCCAGCCTCTCGTCGACAAGCAGTCGTCCGCTAGAGTTCTGTTGGTGCAGAATTTCAGAAATGCCGCTGAAATATGTGTTATGTAGGCCGACCTATGCTAGCCTATTTTATTTATTTTTATTCATCGCATTTGCAGTAGCCACTCCCCACTTCCAAGCTATCTACTCAGAAGCACTCCCGACTACAGCGCGGACACTGCATCTCTGCAGTTTCATGCCAAAGGGGCCGTCCATAAAGTACGTCACGCTATTTTTGACCCCCCCTCCCCCCTGTCACAAACTGTCACAAATCTCGGACCCCCCCTAAAGTACGTCACACTTTCGAACAATTTTTTTTAAAACATAACCATTTACATAACCCTCTAAACCCTAGTATACTATCCCTAATCCCTCTGATAGTGACGTGTGTCCCTAAACGCTTTGATAGTGACGGGAAATCAACTTTTATCCCGCCAGGCCGGGTTTTAGACACGCGCCTGGCCGGGCCGGGTCGGATTTTAGGTACTAAGAACTAAAAAAACACAAGAATTTGAAAAATAAATGTGTGACGTCACACATGGCCTGACCCCCCCTCCCCCCTGTCACAAACTGTCACACTTTCTTACACCCCCTCCCCCCCCTCGAGCGTGACGTACTTTATGGACGGCCCCAAAGCGCACAAGCAGTTACAAGTGAAGGACTTGCTCAAGGTCCCTATGCGGTGGCTTGAGGTGGATTCGAACATCATCCGCCGCCGGCAGGGCTTAAAGTGTGCATGGACGGTCATTGACGGCGTCCATGCACTTGTTTTAAAACTTGAACGCCGTCCAGCCGCTTATTGGCGAGCACAGACTAGAAAGGTAAGGGGCGTCCAGGCACTTCTTTTGGAGAGGTAAGGGACGTCCAGGCACTCATTTTTCCACACTTTAGGCACTACGAACCTGGAAACCTCTTGCTCCATGGCACTGAACCCACAAATACATCAACGCGCCCCACCACATAGGTTTATACAGCTGGTGCTGCTTTCGAGTGGTGCTTTAGAAGTTTGGAGATTATATGATTACGATTATGTAGGCTATGTGCACATCATCCTTGCCTGAATATGTCATAATTGTAATCTCAAAACTTCAACAGCACCAAAGAAAGTAAAGTAGCAGGAACCAGCAAAGTACTTCTCACAAGTGCTACACTGATATATATGTCTAGTGCTGGAATAAGTGAAGTGCATTTTTTTGCACGAAACCTTATGCCAGTGCTGTCCAACCTTTTTGGCACCATGGGCGCATAAGCAATAGCTCTTGAAGCCCATGGCCGCAACAGTAGGTTAAACTCAAATGTAACAGCTAAATTTAATTGATAATTATTAACTGTATTGAAATTTATTATGGGATGATTATAATGCAAAAAGAATAATAATAATAATAATATAAAAAATAATAATAATAAGTAATAGAATAATTATAGCCTACATAATGTCATGTTTGGTATGCTTTACAATCATTCATCTGCTTCGACACGAAAAAGTACACAAATTCATGCAGTGAGCTCAGGTGGGCAACTTGAAATGGCCCTGCAAGCCTCACGCGACCCTTGGGCCCAGGTTGGACAGCACTGCCTTATGCATTCTTTGCTTTTCAACATAGGACTGTTTATGACTTAACCACGATCTGTTCTAGATCCTCCAGACAACAAACACCTATAGGCCTAGAGCAGTAACACTGAACTACAGAAAAGAGATCAAGGAGTGGCTGGAGAAAGAGGCAACAACAGATCTAGTACCTGCCAGTGAGGGAATAATTCAACACTCGTTGAGGAAACCATACAGTCTCCTTGCTGGGCGTGTTACTGGGCAAGCATTCCAGAGGTCATGTGGGATCATCTGTTAACCTTCTTAGTTAGGATATCAGAGGTTCTTCACCTACCAACAGCTGACTACACTTTGCTGCTGATGGAAATATTGGAAAGACTCACCTAACGCCATATGTGCGATGGCAGAAGGCTAGTCAGCAGTGGTGCCAGTGGTACATGACTATACATGTACGCCTATGCCTTTCAGTTGGGTTTAACGAGAAAGAAAAGTGTTACTGGCAGCAGTAATAATAATAAAAAATAAATCAAAATTAAAAAAATAATACTACAACTAATACTAATAACGACAATTTACATGGCACCGTAACGAGGCCATACCGCTACAAGGGCGCCTCACAAACGGCAAACTGTAGGATAAGCCTTAGCAAGCAGAGCAGATTTAAAGCTTTGATTTGAAAGAGTCCAGTGAGGCGGCCAATCTGGGCAAAAAAAGAATTGATGAATTTATTATTATGTTGGTGGCCTACGCTGAAGTCGTCCTCTGTGACGTGCAGCAGGACAGGAGGAAACGAGAAGAAGAAGACGTAGAAGAGGATGGTGAGGATTCAAGGATGAGGATAGAAGGAAGAGGTTAAGAAGTAGGAGGAGCACTTGGAGGTGAAGTAAGATGATGACGTGGGTGACGGAAGGTGGGTGGGTCAGTGTGGCTTAAGGGTGGAACAAGAACCGCAGAGCGCCAAGAAACAGTGCCAAGTCTGGCAGCAGACCTTTTGGAGGAACAGGAAGGATTAGGCCAACCAGAAGGAGGTGAGGAAAGATCTTAAGAAGAAGAGAATGATGATGAGGAGGAGGAGGAGGAGGAAGAGGACGATGGAGAAGAGCAGAAGTAACAGCACTAATTCATTCAGAAAAGTCCATGTCAAATGTATCCACTATGTGGGGAGACATGGTAGCTGATTGGCTAGAAAGCTCTGGGCTAGTAGCATTAAGAGAATAATAACTATTGTTCCTGCCTTACCCCGAAGTGATTACTGTGTAAGACATTGAGTAAGTCATTCACAAACAGTTGCTCAGTGCCACTGTTGTGCTTTCACATTGTAATATTTTTAATCTGTCATGAGCCATGAAGACAAATACCAATATAGCATTAGCCAGTGCTTAATCATAATTAATATTGCCCTAACGCTATTACAGCATTACTTATAATTATTATCTGTGTAGATGTAGCTAAACAATATTATTTAACAGTTCAACACAGACATTGAATCAGGCAGACCGGTTCTGTGGGCAGATATAAATCATTTGGACAATCAGGCAATGCCTATTCTTTTTCAGGCGCTGTTCCTACCACCTGAGGGTGAGAAACCGTGCAAGCCATCGCATCACACTCCCAGGAACAAAGATGGAGCCAGCTGGACGAGCATCAACTGATAAAGCCAAACTCAAATGCCCCAAGGAATTCTTTTTATGCAGTACCTAGCAATGTGTTTTGTTTGTGTGTTTGTTTGTGTGTCTATAGTGTGACTGTGCGCGCATGTGTGTGTGCGTGTGAGCGTGTGTGTGTGTGTGTGTGTGTGTGCGTGTCTGTCTGCTCATCAACTTGGATTAAATCAACCACAGGCTGTTGGCACTTAGATAATTAATGAAGGAATAGAAGACAAAGAAAATGATGAGTAGAACCACATAACAAAAGAATCATCTAAAACTCATTTCCTTTGAATACCTGTGTATCAATAAAAAACTAAATAGATTTCATATGGATTAAATAAATTGCCAATTTAATCACTGCCTGCGCGAAATGTAATAATTAACCAATTATTTATTAAATCATCATTTAATCGCCACATTAATTTTGTGAAATGAACAAACAAATTTGAACCATCAAGTCACATCAATGGCACAACATGCATAACTTAATCTTGTATTTATTCATTGTATATATATAAAATTATATATATTATATATGTATATATACATAAATATATATTTTATATATTATACAAGCTTACCTTCAGAGGGCCCTCTTCAAAAGTCCACGTGATCATTGTAACCGGAAAAGGCGTTGCAATAACTTTGCAATCAAAATTTGCAATCGCACCCTCGAGCACGCGCGTGCTCAGCGGTGGTCGACTAAACTTCGGAGCAACTAAAACAACAGACAGATCGAAGAATTAATGATAAACAACTATTGTCTCGTTAGAGCTTTCATTGTTTCGACGCTGGAAACATATTCTGAGTATAAGACATGAAAATGGAACCTGATTCAACCAGAGTTTTCTTTGGCTGGAAAATGCTTCATACATTTTACAGACACCTGGAATGAGTGTTGATGTCTGGATAGTGCAGTGTAAGTGTACGTACTCTGAACAAGTGGATGAATTTACAAACGAACGAACAAACTATGAATTCAATGCCCAATAGGCTAGTCCATTATTATGTGATGGACCACGAGAGCTCAGAAGTGTTCAAATCCTCCGTCAGCACAAAAACTTGTTCTGAGATTCTGATCCACCTGCATTCCCTCCCCAACTCAGTCACAATGAGTACACGACCGTACACTGTTGGTGGGAAGCTAAGACGGTGAGGGAGAGGACTGACTATCCGACATTATATGCCGAGGCCAAGAAAATGAAGTCGTTAATACTTCGTATCCTTGGTCTTCCTTCTATGAGGCCTGATGAAGGGACGGCTCTTCTTCTTATGTTCATTTCTTAACAGCAACTATATTCGGTCATTCACTGATTTCGCCCACAAACCTTTCGTGTACCAAAGTTACAAAGTCTGTTGTTTTTCTTATATCTCTGTACGTCTCCATAATCCATGTTTACTTTTATGTATTTCTCACATTTGCTATAGCGCCCCTTCAAGCTCGCTCTCTCAAAGGCGCTCCTCACTACAGCACGGACACTGCATCAGAGTTTCACACCGAAGCACACGAGCAATTGCAAACAAAGGACTAGCTCAATATCTCTATGCAGCAGCTTGAGGTGGATTCGAACCTGGAACCCTCTGGCTACAAGGCACTGAACCCATCGCTACACCACGCCCCACAAAATCAGTTTGATTGTTTCTAGTCATATATTGCGCACCTGACACTACGATCGAAATAGAACGGCTTTGTGTGGCAGCCATGTTCGATGCCTGACACGTGTAATTGCCAGTGTCAGTATCCTCCGCATTCATCAGACTCAGAATTCCATCGACAGCTTTGATACGATGATCAGTTTCCATCACTTCCACGTTGTATGGATTAATCCACCTATAGTCGATAAGAAAACATCGTCAAATGCAAATTATCACTAAAGACAGACATTTGAATATTTATCGTGGCTGGGGATGGCAGTAACTGAAATTATACAATTAAAATTACATAATTGAAATTAAATAAATAAAATTACATAATTGAAATGAAATAGTTAAAATAGCATGATTGAAATTAAATAATTAAAATCATATTATTGAAATTAAATAATTAAAATTACATAATTGAAATCACCTAAAATCCTTAAAATAATTTAATTTGCAATTCTGTAATTCAATTAGCAGTACATTTTTAATACAAGTATTTTGTCAATGGAAATTATATTTCATGTTCCAAAGTAATTTGTAATCCAATTACATAATTATCTTGGAGTAATTTCCCGTGTCCAGTGGTGGTTAATGGTTATCTTACCGCAAAGTGGGAGTTGGAAGACCATTTGGTCGATAACAGCGTACATCCAGTTTTCCATTGACTGGAACAATCACTGGAACCGTTGGAACAGGGTCCATCAAGGAATCCGTTATTTCATCCAAATCTACGGCAGAGGGAATATGGAAACGAACAGTTAAGAATACTTACCATTTAAAACTGTGTGCAATGTAACACAATAAGCTTGTTTCAGCCGATACTGGGATGCAGATATTGCAAGTCATTTCCTCTTCATTTACGTTTATCTAATGTTTTTGTGAACAATTAGTTGCAAAGACGAGCTGACCAAGCTATGACCTGGATCCCTGAAGGGAAAAGGAAAATAGGAAGATTGGATGGGCGATTAACAGAAAAGAATGGAGAAGCTGTGCCATCGCCTTCCCCACTGTACAGACCTGCAGGTAATGAGACTTGGACTAACACAAAGAACAGGACTGAACACTAAGACCTTGACTGAACACTAACAACCGGCCAAAGTACCATGACTGGACCAAGAAATCAGGTCTGCACTAAACACTAAGACCTGGACTAAGCTCTAAGACTTAGACTAAGCAATATGTCATTATGCGAAAGCTGTAACTTACAAGCCAAGCGCAGTTCTGCAACAAACGTTTGACTTGGTCCAATTTCAGTGACTCCCACACATCGATAGTAACCAGCATCACTACGGTTCACGTTCTGTATCAGAAGTGAGCCGTTTGTGAAAACCGTATATCTGTAATTTACAAAAATGCATAAGATGCAGGTAAAAAAGAAAATAATTTAGGAATAATAGAAATAATCTACAAAAGTTGCTCACTTTAGGAATATTCTAAAAAATGTAACAATCCAGGTTTTTAAACAAATACTATTCTTTGGGAAAATACTAGAAAATAGTAATCCTGAGAACTTCTAGACATATAGCAGTACTGAAAGGTATTTTTAAAAAAAGATATCTTGCAATTATTCTAAAATCCTGAGAAAATTATATAAATTTTTTACTGCATTGGAATTACTAATTACAAATTCCATGAAAAATAAACAAATCCTAGAAAATAATTGTTTAAATCTAGTACTCCAAGTTCACTCTGTTGAAGAGGTCTCTACGGATCATCAGAAACAAATTCCCACTTAGGTCAAAAACAAACAACTTGGAAGATCTACCACATGAAATAACAGCTTCATCACAGAGTGCTGGCATGTTTGAATATTGACTTGTGGAAAATGCAACGCTCTACAGAGAAACATTAACTATTCAATAGCTCACTATACATCTATTGATCCAAACAAGTAAACAATGCAATCAAAATCAGCAGTTATTGGCATAAAAAACCAAACAACCAATGACCATAGTTTGAATTCTGAATACTTGCACTAATGCAGCACTATTCCACTGGACCACAGGAGACATCGTGGTCGATTTGTATTCTATGAGAATTCTGGAATGATAAATAGCTAAACTCCCTAGACAACAATTATGCCACTAATAACAGCACTGAAAACGACGCCAATATCAAAGGACTTCCAATCAACATCAAGTATTAAAATCTCACGGAGTATATACAACGCCTGCTTAATCAATTCACATTTAATCATGATGCTGGACGATAATATGTCTGTCAACGCTAATGAAAATCTATCCAAAATGAAATTGGCGTACTTAGCCGAGTTGGACAATCTCTCCTGTTCAAAGTGCCACTCTGTGGAGACGACACCTGAGTCATATTCGCAATGAAAAATGGCCGGATCAGTTCTTCTCACAAGCAAGAACTTTGTAAAGCTCTCAGCCTTCAACAGGGCCAAACCATCACCTACAATTAGCAGAATCTATTAGCACAGATACATGTAACTTAGGTAATCAGATCATCAGATCTTCAGCTGCAACCAGCTCTCATTACCAAGGAATTAGTCTTATTAATTATTAAGTATTAATGACTTTTAAGCATAGTTGATAGCATTGAGAATGTTGCAAGAAAGACTAGTTCCAGGTTATTGAACAGCAAGCCCTCAGGAAAACTTGAATGAGGCATAAACACATAGGTATACATTAGCATGCTAAGGCATGCTTAAGGCATAAACATCCAGATACATTAGCATGTTTAATGTATCTAGAAGTCCATGAATAAGGTAATCAGGTCATGCTGTTCACATGGAATATATGGTGTCGATTAAGACAGGCTTTCAAGTTGAAAGAAAAATGGTCTTATTTAGATTTTCGAAAATTGACAAAAGCACCGGAGGTAATTAAAATCTGGACCAGTGACAGCCAATCAAAAGTAACGTTGCATCTACAAACTACACACCATAATCGCATTGATCTGAAATTTCTAAAGCACTACTTGAGATCTAGGTGGCAGTTGCTTAGTCATATGAGTGCTGTCACAGAGGATTTGTCCAGTGATGGCAAGGCTCAAGTCTGGAGTGGAGGCACATGCCCAGACTACAAATGTTGTATCACCTTGAAGAAAAGAATTAGAGTCAACCACTGACCTCACACAATTTCACATTTTAACTATTACAGCAATAAAAAGATCAGTTAGTGCCACTCAAAGAAATCGGTTTACGGAAAAAGACTTTGAAAACAACTGGGAATATCAACTCTGAATTGATGGGGAAAACCACATGCTTTGAAGACAATGGTAAAACTGGGTTTGACAATCATTTTGGTAAAAACTGGTCTAAAATCAACGGTTAAACTGATGTAGTTAGACATCAAATTTGGCACAGTTCTGCTTACGAAATAAATATCTCCTAGACAACTGGTATACCGTTTCATTTCATAAAGGTTGGGTAAACTCAAATTCTCCCCGGACACTCTTCATAGCTCTTCATCTGTTCTTCAATACAGCTTCCAACAGCTGCTTGCCAAAAGGCTATCTAAGTACAAAGCCCAGATACGGTGGATTCAGAGTGAGCAGGCGTACAATTTTAGTGGATCCCTGAAAACAAACACTCATCTTGGTCATTGTACCGACTGGCCTCGGTCCTCGACCACTCCAGTCATACAAGAGAGAGCGAGAGAGAGAATAAAGCCATCTTCCCAGACAAACATGCACCATGAAACCGGACCAAATGAGTGGGCAGTTCAATTGACATCCATCCATGCTGTGTGCGGTTTGTAGGAATCTAAATCAGGACAGTCACATCAAGGGCCAGGTGTTTCCCCTTGTTATGAATCTGTCATGTCATCCAGTGATCACAAGAACCGGTTGACTGTCAAGTCATAATAAACGCCATTCAAATGGCAAGCCTTCCTATGAAAATCAATCCTGGATCCAAATATAACCTGCAGCCTAAACAGGTGCGCACTAATGAAGTGCATGTGAATAAAAATTAGTTCATTTGACCACATTTCAGTCCAGACAGGTAAAGGATGCCTTTGAAGCCGGTCATGTTGGATTAACAGTTAACTCATATTGATGAGTATATAAGCAAACATCAACAATGCAACCCATAAAAAATTCATGTGACAGGTCCAAGTCACAGAGGTGTAGAGGCTCACAAATTAGCAGCTCTGCAACTGTGCCACCTCCCTTCAAAACACTAAACTAACATTATACTATTCTTACCATAACTTACAGATTCATTGCTATTAAGAATCGCTTATGCACATCACTGTCTACTGACAGGGCATCAATCAACATAAAAGTAGCTCTGAGCAATTGTTACTCAAGGACTTACCAGTATTTAACACCCATACACAGCAGCCACCCAAAGCAATTTTGAACCTGTACTCCACATGTCACAGGGTCAGTGCTCAAACAAAGCAAATGCACCAATAAAAAATCTGTGCAAATTAAAAGTCAGCTTTCTCGATCGAATTAAAAGTAAAAGTCCATGACAGAAAATGATAACAAAATGTCAGCAGACGCTGATGAATTGAGAAGTCCAAACTTGAACAGGAATCTTGTAGAATAGATAGTTTACCCGCCACATTTAGCAGGAAATTGTCTTCGCTATCGACCTGTCCGGCAACGTTTCGCCCAACGCACGAATAGATTCCGTTATCCTCGGCAGTAACATTCACCAAACGCATTCGACCCCTGAGAATCTTCACGTGTTCACTGGCAAACATCCTAGCAGATCATATCAAATGATGAGAAACCAAACACTACGCACTACTAATCAATTGGAAAGACTCAACAATTGCATTCAGTACACTACATTCTAATGCCTTAGTCAAATCAAATGCCACTGCAGATGCACTGCAAAACATCTCTTACAATATCAGATTTCTGAAGCCAGGCTAGTGTCCAAATTGTGCATATTTTCACACAGTTTGTCATATTATTCATTAAATATTGAATTGTTGATTTAAACATATTTAAGGTTTTGTTTAAATGCAATGTCTTCCACACCTTGATAATAGCTAATGTGTATTTCACATCAGATTGTATTCAAAATGTCCTGCATTCAACACCTGAAAACCATATTATTCTTTAATTCAGGATTTTTTAAATAACCTGTTTTTGGTACCTGAAAAACCGCCATCTGCATTTAATATCAGATTGTATTTCAAAATGCCCTGACTTCAGCACCTCAATAATACCCCATTCTTATTTTTTCCCTGCTAGAAAAAGATTAGACCCACAAGGAAGCTAGCTCGATTTCCTAAACTTAAAACTGTTTTTTTGCAAGAATGATGATTAATTTTCTAAAGGTATTTCTGCACATGTTGTTGGAAGAATTGCAATAATGACGTAGAAAATGATGCATTGTCTATAGTGTTCAGTATTCAGAAATGACAGTGTACACACGTTTTCCTCTAGACTTTTAATGACCTCTTGTGCATTAACCAATAATGTTGATCAGAACTTTTGGCTGTTCCTGTTAAATTGCCAAACAATTGGGTTTTGTGGACTTAATTTATAGCCGTACAGGAGTGAATGATTGATGGTGGTGATGGCTTTGCGTGGCTCGGGGAACTTTCAGAAGCTCACATTTACATTTGGTCTGCAATTCATCATAGATATTCAATAGATCGTGCTGCTTATTCATTCATGTGCCAAATCTTTATATTCGAATACGACATGCAAACTCAGATTTCCCACGGGTTTACCCATAATAATTGAAGAAAGTCTAGGACAGAGGGTGTTGGCCAAAAATGTAAAAGAGTAACACTACTGGGACATCAGTGTCTCTGATGTATTCAAATATTCAGATAAACATAACTATCAGAGGCTGAGAACAGCTAAACCGAATGCATTATTGCCTAAACAAGTCCTTTTGACATATCAGTAACTCAGACGGAGGACTGGAACACATCCGAATAAAAACATTTAATTGCTTCACCCTAACATCCCTTCTCCCTCCTCTGACCCTCAAGATAAGTGGCACCCAGAAATTAAATCATACATTGCAAAGGATCGCAGTCAATTAAAACTGAAACGGCTTTAACCAGAGATTCCACTTATTTCGAACTGTAGTCACAGTTTGCAAAATTGACCTAATCGCTTTGCATTCGTACTATCACCCTTTAAAAAGATAAACAAATATTTCCCAGGGCTGCACATTATAGGCTACCATTAAACGCACCGTGCACATGGGCACGTTCTCCCCATTCATCCGGCCTTCTGCCATTTCAGAGGCATTCCAACTTGACACCACATGAGCTATGAACGGACGTGCGGCGGCAGTGTGTAGCATGTAAACGGCCCTTAAAAGGATTAATTTCGTGCTTAAAATACGGTCCCGGTTATTTCTGTGCGGCGAGGAAAGGACTTCAACGACGTTACTCTGCGTTATTTGCCGACTTCAGCTGTGTCCATAATTGGGTCGAAAACAGGCAAACACCAAAACGGCTCCCATCAAAGGTTGCAAAAGCCAAGCAATAAACAGGTGGAATGGAGGACTGCTGTGTGCGCACACTTTCCAACGACATTATCCCTTGTTTGCCAACGGTTAATGATCCTACAAATTGTCCAAGTGTGCCGCAAATTGTTGGCACATTAACCAGCCTCATTCATCGTCGGTGGGGGAGGGGGCTAGGGCCAGGCAGGAAACTTCTGGAAACCTAGCCCCTCACAAATTGACAGACACAATGCAGCTGTCCGTCCCTCTATCCAGCTGTCACCGATAGCTCTCATTGTTCAGTTAAATAAGTCCCCAAGCAGGGAATATGGATTATGGACCCTTTGGAAGTCGGCAGACAGAAAACGAGCAGTGTTTAGTCTAGGCATCTCCAAAGGGGGAACGGAATTCACCCCTGCCCATCCAGGAATGACATTCCCCCTAATTTTAGAGATAATTTTTACAACTATAGTGCATTACACGAACGATGAACATATGATGAAATTGTTGTGCATTAAAAAAGGAATAAATTCACGATAGAATAAAAAAGGTCATAAGATAGTTAAGAATTTATTGTTCACGAAACTGCTTTATTTCCAGTCTACCGTGCTCTATATTTCCGATCCAATTCTCTCAGGTGGCCCTGGCTAGCTGGACCTTTGGCCTCTTTTGGGTCTCCTGGATGAACCTACATTAGGGTGTCCCAACAAATATTTTTCTAGAAACTTGAAATGCAGTCCCCCTAAAAAGTTTCCATATGGTCCCATAATAACACCTGTAAAGTTTTATGACACTAAAAAAATATTTAGGGGTGGCTCAAGCCGCCCAAATTTAACCCATATTGGCATAATTTGCGCCTGATGTGTCCAACTTCTAAATGCCTTTATATCCCAATCGTTGATCCTATTATAACAAATTTACTACCCTTGGAAAGCTCGTGAATGGTAGAATTAACAGGTATTTAACTTTATTGGATACAATGGATATTTTGGGCATAGTCTTATGCTCAAAAAATGCAAAATCGAGAAAAATTTGAGATTTTTGAACTTTGGACACAATATCAGTGCACACACAACTAATCATTGGGAGTAGTCATTACAAACTCTTGATAATGTAACAAGTCGTGGTTTTAGCTCCTCCATACCTTCATCTGCTTCATAGTAAGAAATTCTGAGGGGGCTGTGAGGTTCAACCCCTATTTGTCCTAGGACCACACAGTAAAGTTTTAATTGCACACCCCATGCAGCTACACAACAAATCAACGTCTGGACCGTTATTTTTTTACTATTCTCATACTGATCTGCTGATTCTACATCACTGCACTCAAATTGTTCTTCAGTTCTACGTTCTACATTTACACATGTCAACAAGATTGTCACAATTGTGGTTAGAAAACATGTGCCTGTGTTTTTCGACAACCTGTACGAGAAATTGTCTCCGATCTACGTTCTTCGTTATCGTTGAGCTGAAATTCTGTATCAAAGCTGCGTCATGTTTGTTCAGCACAGTCATTTACACAGACCAACGTTATGAAAAATCACACGTGGTCTTATACGATTGGCTATCTCGCCACTCTTTCACCGAAAGATCGAGAAAACTATATTTGAACGCAGCATGGTTTGGGAAAAACTTTTAGGAAGAGATAACCCCGTTATTCCAAATTAATGAGAACTCACTGAAAGAACAGAGAGAATTGCTATCTCTTATATCTTAGGTGCTGGTATACCAAGAATGATGTTGCATCATTTTCAGACTTGTCATCTAGAGCAGCATTGCCAGAATTATAAAGCTATGGATTAATTCAAAGAGAGCAGTGACTCTACATGAGAACACCGCCTGACTGTAGATGTCAATCACAAATCTGAGACTTGTTTGGGTTGGATGCCCTGTAATTCACGGTCGTCAACTGTATATGTGATTCGTTTCCATCATAAAGCAATTAGATCTATATTGCCTTACCCATCCAACTTGCTCTGTGATGGCAACAGGCTTGCGAAATGCTACCGAATTGTTCAATCCAACCATGAATACCAAGAGTTTTGAAAATTCTTGATAGTCATATTTCGAGTATGGCCACGCTAAAGCTGTTCAGTAATGAATTCTTATGATTTGTTAGATGCAGACTGCAGTAGCATTGGTCGAGGGTTTGGTTGATGGTGAACCAGATTGGAGCATTCATCTTTAAATGGCTTGCAGAGCTTAATTACAGACCATTGATGGACAAATTTTTACCAAGGACACAAAGAATGCACCAGGCAACTGGACTTAAAAGATTTCTGTGATGTTAACAAGATGTTACGACTGATGGCTGATGTAGAAGGGTGCAAGGCATTGCAAACTCTATTTAATATGCAGTTATTGAAAGCCGTTGTCTCAAAGCATTTGCCAATAATTAGGCCTAATGCATCACACTTTCACGACTTCAAAAGGTTCAAACTGCAACCGTTGATTCCTGTCCTGGTCCAGAGGTCAACTTTAGCACACCAACATGTTTGTAGGCTACTTCCACCAACTAGAGAAAAATCAGACTGACAATCTGTTAACCTTATTCATTTCTACTCCACTGATGATTGCCATGTGGAGGTAGCGACCTGCAATCCTAGTGCACGACATTTACATCATTCGTTTGCTCGAGAGCTTAACTGTCGTCCTTATGCTTGAAAAACCTCATTCGCAAATACAATAAGGTTGCATATTTGTAGATTTTAGTATTTCAGAGCAATATAAGGTTATTAAGCAATACATAAGCACGCTAGTGGGATCAAAGTGTGGACCTCCGAAAATTTCAAACTCATAGGCCTATATGTCGCACGTATAATTTGTGACAACTTACACATATTATATGTGAGCTTTGAGCGGCCTCTAAATATTTTCAAAATGTCCAGAAATTTGGCAGGTACTATCATAGGACCATAAGGAAACTTTTTGGAGGGACTGCATTTCAAGTTTCAAGAAAAATATTTTTCCTGTGCAATCGTGGGACACCCTAACCTACATATAAGATAACTGATGTATAACTATACTATCTGTAATGAATGAGTTGGTTGCAGAATAAAATGTTATGTTATGTTATGTTAAATATGCATAAGAAATTACTACCAGCATCTGTATTATATATAGTCAAATTGTTAACACAAAAACTAAAAAAGTCATCAGAAAAATCCCCCCCCCAAAGCAGGGAACTAGAATAAACACTGGAAACGAGTAAATAATAGTTAATAACAGGTTCATTAGAGAGAGAAACCATTCACTGTCGCTTCTGCTTTAAATTGAGAAAAGTTATTAGATTTTATTTTGCCTGAGGCACCATTACATCTTTTTAACCCAAAGAGGCTTGACATTTGCAAGTTACATAAGAGCATTACCTCAGAGCTAAGCACAGAGGAGCAGATCATTGTGGAATGCAACGTCAATTCAAAGGGGTCATCCTGAAGAAATGGTGAAGGGAAGATTCCACACCAGTTGCCAGAGACGTCAGGAACTGCTAAGGTGGGTTTCATTGAGGATGAAAACACTTGCAAGGCAAATGATTCCTTAGGGTAGAAACTGTTGAAGGAATGGCCTGCATTGCAGTTGAGTGAGTGGAGACGCTGCTGTGAGAGCCTGCGTAACTAAAACCAGGTTCTATCCACATAAATGTCAGAATTAATTCAAGAATTCTGTATATACGCTGTTTGGAACCGTGTATACACATTATCAGCAGAGTTCAAAACAAGTCATAAACGCTGCCTACTCAGTGCAATTACCACCTAAAATATGTAACGGATCGGCAGTTTAATGGGGCAGCAGTGCATGCTCAGACCAAAGTCTGGGGCGTTCATTCCATCAGCTCTTTAAAACATTGTCTTATATCATCAGAGGCTGGCATGCAATCGTCTAGATCCGTTCCCACGTAGTTTGTTTACAAAATCAG
The DNA here is from genome assembly GCA_949752735.1 of Lumbricus terrestris. Lineage (NCBI taxonomy): Eukaryota > Metazoa > Annelida > Clitellata > Crassiclitellata > Lumbricidae > Lumbricus > Lumbricus terrestris. The sequence goes on along the minus strand of OX457045.1, from coordinate 13,515,313 downwards.
CATTAAGCAAAAGTCCCCATTACAGAAATCAGTCTGATTTGCTAAAAGTCTGTCCAGCCCTTAACAATTTTCTTTAAGAAATCATTTAGCGCTTCTGAGTAGTGGTTGGGCTGGAAGAGGCGCTATAACAAGTGCGCATACAAACATTTAAAATGCCCAATTGACTTCCATAATCCCTTAGTTGTTACTCATGGGTACATCAACTACACCTAAATAAGACTTTGACAGTTCATAGATGCAATTCCTCTATAGATAGAAAAAAATGTACGGTCTAGACATAAACATCTTTGTTTAATATTAAGTACAGTACCAGTAGTACCCAAAGTATAGTACCAGTACCCAAAGTATTGTTTCGCTGTCTCAAAACTACTTTCTTATCTCTCCGTATTTCGCAATGGGAGCACCTCTGATTGGTAAATGTGCACTGTGAGAGGTGCTTTATAAATTTATACATACACTACAATACAATTTCAAAATTTCTCAGTGCCAAACAGAAAAGTTGCCTTGCGGATTCCTCGCCTGAGCTGCTTCTGGAATGGCTGTTACATCTTATCATTATCATCATCATTGTCATCGTTACCGCAGCTCCCATCACCACCAGCATCACCAACACCATCGTCATCATCGTCGTCGTCATCATCTTCGTCATCAACACCATCACCATCATTTGGTCACAATTTCCATAGGGCTAGTGCCCACTTGAAATTGCATCAACCATCATCCGGTGGTGCTCCAAAACCAAGCAATGAGATTTACATAGAATGGCCATTCAGCTCAAAATCCAACTTTACAGAGGCAGGCAAAACTAATGCAGGGAGTGGATAAACATCACCATTGCAATGATCATCCTATCTGAACAAATGACTTTAAAATAAAGTGGTCCAACCACAACAAATCAGCTATCAACCGCTGGCAACTACAAGTGAACCATAGTCAACTATCTGAAAACATCAGTTGGGGTAAATGCTCCAATCAAATCTCTCATCAAAATACAGACTGTGGATGATATGCAATTTGAAGATCTCTAGATCCGACAATAAAAGTAGGA
>OX457045.1:13346765-13511765 GCA_949752735.1 Lumbricus terrestris | reverse complement strand
GGCTTAAAGTGGGGCTGGACGGTCATGGACGGCGTCCATGCACTTATTTTAAAATCTGAAAGCCGTCACTTATTGGCCAGCACAGCCTGGAAAGGTAAGGGGCGTCTAGGCACTTCTTTTAGAAAAGTAAGGGGGGTCCAGTCACTTATTTTTATCCACACTTTAAGCACTGGATTAGTGTCACCCTCCTCCTTTGTTGAGGCTTGGGACTTGCACTGCCCTAGTAGGAGAAGTGGCGGAATTGTCATTGATTGTGTCTGAAATGGACCCAATTATTATATTGCAGCAAGTTGGGGCACTAACTCTGCAGCTCATGCAATTCCATATTGCTGCAATATAAGTTCATGCAATTCCATATTGCTGAATGCTGACCTAAACTAATCTTGAGCAAGATAAAAGCATCAAAGGTAGAAAAGCACCACAGGGTAATATTCAGGAAGGTACAGCTGTAGAAAATGGCTTCAGGACCAGGTCCATGCCTTGCACAATTGAACCAACTTTGTATTTGTTCATGCATATAGGATCAAAAACTACCACAATGAAGCCCACAATTTTTGGCTTAGGACGGTCTCAAACACGAAGCAGTATAGTACAGAAGAAGTTTGGTTTACTACGGTCTCATACAATGGCCACCCCAGAAACTATAACAAACGACCAACGTAGCATTTCTACCTTTATTTCAACCACCTGCTCACGCAGTCTCTCAAATCCAAATATTGTACCAAAAAAATTACAGTACTGATTCTTTGATCTACGGAACCAGACCCAAAGCATTCTTTACAGCAAGCTCACAAAGTCAAAACAAACAGCCTCCACTGCGGGCTATAATAGGTGTAATGCTGACAGCGAAACAAATGTTTGCGGTTAAATACAAGGCACTGTTTGGTTTTGTTCTCAAGAGGCTTTGATCTGAGACTGCACTCGCAGCCCAAAGACCCAAACCAACAAAAGGGCAAATAGGATCGGAGCGAAATTAGGGAAATGGGTATAAAAAAGAAATGAGTATACATTGTGTGCACGATCGGCGGCGTTGCAGATGTTTTCACATGGACTACAGGTGGATAATAACCTGAAGGCCCTCGGGGCATATTGCGTGTTCATTCAATAGTTCCTGCATCTATCAAAAACATCGCGTGGTAACCAATTGGTCTTGTAACGCCCATGGTATAAGAGACTACCCGTAAGAGTTAGTCACCCCAGAGTTCCCCCCCTCTGCAAAAATGATCACTGCGTTGGGACTTTGAGCAAGGCCTTCACTCACAATTGCTCAACACCAAATGATTGATGACAGGTCATTACACAGTGGACTTACAAATAATGCAATGATGACGACAATAATAGTAGTAATAATACTATTACTACTAATAATAATAGTAATAATGATATCGTACTACTACTGAGGAGGACAAGGTCTGAATTTCCAGACATTCAAAAACAGCTCCTTGCATAATTTTTTTTAATCCCGAGGGATCTGAGATATATCCCAGATAAAAAAATCAAATAAATAATAACAATATCAATAATACTACTACTAATAATAATGATAATAATAATGATAATAAAAAATACACCATTGCTTTGTTAAAGAAGCAAATAATTCAGTAAGTAAACATGTGTGCTCATCATGCTTGGACTAGGAACCACAGTGCACGATTAGAGACGAGAAATTATTTTAAATGAAAATTTTCCGCGGAACCCCTTATCTTCTTCACCTTGGAGTCTGATTTATAATGCAACAACACATACAAATAACAGTTTAATCCAATTTCCTCACGGTACCATTATCCTTCCGTCACGATGGAAACCTATAGGGGTCTGCTGAACACATTTTGGGAAATGCTCTTCAAAAACATAAAACCGATTAAATCATCCACCTACAGAGAGCTGTTACATTACAACATACAAACATTTTGTTTTTCAGTACTGCTACGTTACAACCATCCGGGCGAACAGATGGCGGTTAAGTTCTAAAATTCTGTAGCAGCAACAGCAGCTGCAGCATCAGCATCAGCCTGATCATTTGCAGCCCGCGGCTGGAAAAATAGAACGGAAAGAGGAGAAATAGAACGGAAAGAGGAGAGTGGACAAAAGAAGGAAACAACAGAAGAAGACGAAGTAAAAGCAGATTTATATCGTGATGGTGGATGCAGTACTTGCGCCGCCAGCTGTAAGCGATGTTATCATAAGCAATGAACCAAATGCATGCGGCATGCGTCTGTAACCATGGCGTGTTTATGTATGCTTGCATAAGTATGCAAGTACTTATGCATGTATGACTACATAGTAGTCTGTGTGCTCATGTATGTTCGTGTAAGTAATCAAGTACCTATGTATGTATATATAGCTACCCGTAATTTGACGATGCATAGCTATGTGTTTATGTATTCGTATTGTATCGTATTGTATAATGACCATTTATATAAAACGCCTCTCTCTCAGAAAAACCCTTTCAGAAGCACTCCCAGTGCAATTGACCCCCGACAGAAAAGAGAGAGAAAGATGAGGAAAGACTAGCAGGAGGAAAGGCATTGCGAACGATAGCGTAAGTTGATTCCATAGAGATGGACCAGTGCAAGCAAAGGAACTGGATTGATCCACGGCAGTCCTGATTGGCTTGACCCGAAGAGGTCAAGCCAATCAGCGTACATAAGAACTTATGTATGATTATATACACATGGTTATGGCATACATGCATATATGTGCAGAGCACACCCTTGCTCGAGAATAAAAAATCACAGCTCAAGAACAATTCTTTTGAACAAGCCATTGAATTTAGATAAATTGTAATGAACTCATGTCCAGCATTTTTGCCTTGGCTGTGCCGAATAACAGCACTATGTAATGAATCGTCTTATTTTTGTTGCCATTTCCATTCAGAGCTTAATCTAGATGTCTTGGGGAAGTTCTCCAGTAGTGACATCCCCCAAGAAAAATTCGAGAGGTGATCTTTACATGCATATATATGCATCATATCTCCCCCCCCCGAAATGCTACACATAACATCCCCTAGAAAAATTTGACAGCTCTTGTTTACAAGTGAAAAATTACTGGTCAAAGGACGTTGTCTGGCTCACCGGATGTCATCCGTTCGCCCAAATCGGTCGTTTTTCGCCCACCCCCCACCCCCAAACCTGAATCCCGCCCCCAAGTAGGGGCTAAATTAAATGTCATTGATTAGTTATTATTCTTTTGATATTTATGCAAAATATTGAACGGATGCTTTGAAAGCAAACGACTTATCGTTAAGCCAAGTTCAATGGAAAGAGTGTGCTAAAACATCTTTGGCCAGGGATCACTGAGCCACTTAAAAGAGTTCTGAGCAGGGTCAGGAGGCTATGCCTACTGCAGATTCTCATTCTGTTGATGGACATAACATTATGACGTGTTGGCAAATGTTTGTACCTTAAACTTAAGTAAATACATCCAAACAGCTCAGCTGTATACCAGCAATCCATTATATGGATAATATGGCATGCAGCAGCCCTGTGTGGAAGTCATCACTTTGCACATCGTAACGCTTTCTTACATCTGTAATGGTTAAAATCAGCTGGATCTAAGATCCTGCACCTTTGATCTGCGATCTGCAACATGAACTATGAAAACCTGTTAAGTCTAGAAACTGTTACTGCTACCAAAAGGTACGTTTGGTTACATAAAACGTGAGTTACGGTGACCAGTTGGTTAGAGTGATCGGGTTATAAAGCCGAGAGTATGGGTTCAATCCTCGTGCAAGGCAGTTACTGTGTATACGAACCTGGAGCAAGTCCTTCACTTACAATAATTGCTAAGCAATATAATTTGAGTTGTGCCATCAAGGCATGTGCACGTCTGAGCTTTATAAGAAGGGCCACAGGTCTTAAAGTGTGGCTGGACGGTCATGGACCACGTCCATGCACTTATTTTAAAAACTGAACGCCGTCCTGCCACTTATTGGCCAGCACAGCCTGGAACGGTATGGAGCGTCCAGGCACTTCTTTTGGAAAGGGAATGGGCGTCCAGGCACTTATTTTTCCACAATTTAAGCACTGAAGGGTCATATATAAAATTGCAGTTGCATTTCATTGTATTGTATTGCATAAATCAATGATATCCACCATGCTTCATGCATTTTAGTTTTATCAATGCAGTAGTGAACAGTGTGCATCGCTCGTAGATTAGTCGGATGGAGATCTATCACCTTGGGGTGAAAGTTAGTCAACCAGACACATTGGTTAGAATTAGATTCACTGCTTTTCCAGACAAAGACAATTAATCATCATTTATTTAGCAGAAGGCTCAATTTTACACTCGAATGGCCCGCCCTGTTGTCTGTCAAGCTCCCTCAGGACCAACCTAAGATTTTCGTCCACTCAGTCTCCAGCTGGGTTTATTTTACTTTCTATGCTCTCACGAACCAGAAGTGTCAGCAAAGCCCTTAAACACCCTTAGGATTTGCTGGAAGACCTCTCCCAATCTGATGGCAGGGTCCTTGTGAATGTCAAGGTATAGGGTGCTTCAGTCAGATCAGTGCTCTTAACTATACAGCAGAGCTGCTTCATTGGGTCATTCAGTTTAAGGACACTGTGATTAACAAACATCATGAGCGTCACCCTCCTCCCTTATCAATGCTTTGGACTGGCAATGCCAGAGTGCGATCATTGGCGGAGTTAGATCTGCTTCTGCAGAAGGTCTGCTGTGTGTTTAAACCCAGTAACCGGATGTCATTGTGAAAAGATCAATCGTAGTGCCAGCCCGGCACCTATCAATGACAGATGAAGATATTGATAGCCAAACTGTTTGCCCCACGGCCTCACGACAGTGACTCAGCCCAGCCTATCAGAGACTTCGAGAACTGCCTGTCACACGCCTGGGAAAGGACTGTGGGATAGGGCCGGGAAGGCGGGGAGAGGAAGGCCAGGAGACGGCAAATAAAGAGCTGAATTAGGCACAGCTGTTGTTGGAATCGTACAAAGGGGAAGAGCGGGTACAAAGGAAATACACGTGCAGACGTCTGGGTCATAATAATCGTCAATGAAAGTTGGACAAACAGCAAAAAATCATCCGAACAATACGCATTCATCAAAAATTATGCAAATAGACAAAGCAATTATTTAGTAGCGTGTCGATAATCTCTTTTTAGGACCATGCCTTTCTCTACAATGAAAATTCAACGAGTTAACGTTTCTTTTAATGCTTCATATTTCATATTTCCCCTCCCACTTCATGGAATCTCAATGAATGCGGTGTGTCACTCAGGTTAAATCAACAAAGATATAAATAAATTCATATATATGTATATACATATAACATAAATAAAAATATATATATAACCAAGCCTACCAAGGTAGAAGATTGCAGAAAAGTCTACCACTAACAGAGACATGGAAGCCCATAGGCCGCATATAGGGGCAAGAGCAGACACTTGGGCCTGTGGAAAATTGCCACCTAATTTGTAGTTAACGTTTCTTAATGTTTCATATTTCATATTTCCCCACCCCCTTTCCACTTCATGGAATCTCAATGAATGCGGTGTGTCACTCAGGTTAAATCAACAAAGATATAAATAAATTCATATATATATATATATATATAAAACTATATATATATCATATACATAAATATATATGTAACCAAGCCTACCAAGATAGAAGATTGCAGAAACAGTCTACCACTATCAGAGACATGGAAGTTCATAGGCCGCACTTATGGGCAAGAGCAGACACTTGCCCCCCCCCTGGAGAATTGCCACCTAATTGTACTACTACTTTCTGGTTTTCATCAAATTTCTTTGCACCTAGTGATACTAATGATACTAGTGATACCAACGATACCAACGATACTAATGATACTAATGATACCAATGATACTAATGATACTAATGATACACAAAGTGAAATTGATAAATTTACATTTAGAATATTCTTTGGGAAAAAAAATCATGCTCCTAACTTGTTGCATTTCTTGTTTCAAAATTTAACCGTAACCATGACATTGTGTGTTTTGCCCCTCCTGCATGTGAAAATGTCTGTGGGCGGCCATGAACAAAGGTGGATAGTTACTGTTTAACAATGCTGTGTCAAAACAAACACGTTAAGCATTCCTTCCTCCTTATATATACCCAGGTTTTCGATTGGAACCACCTGGAAACAGTAGTGGCATATTTTATTGTAGTCTTGTAGATCTACTTTATACAATGAGATTCTGTCATAACAAAGATGCATCACCACCCTCTACAATCCTAGCCTGAAACTGTGATTAGTGTGGTCCTCCTACTCGATCCAAGCTTGGGACTGTGATTAATGTAGCCCTCCTCCTCTACCCAATCTTGAGATTGGCACCACCCAAAATCCTGCAAAGTCTGAGTTTGCACCAATAGAAAGACAGCATATATATATATATATATATATATATATATATATATATATATATTCCTTAACTGTGGAATGGCGTTCCTACTATTATTCGAGCCCAGATTTTATCTGGAGGCTTTACTTTTTCTGCCCGTTGTCTTAAGACTTTTCTTTTTCCAGGAGTTCTTCACACTGGGAGCGCCTCTGATTAGGTTGTACTGTGAGAGGCGCTTTATAAATCCCAGAATAGAATAGAATAGAATATAGTTAACCTAGAACTTCGCAACAATCCACCTTAATTGCAATCAATCACACGCAACATTCACTAACAAGTAACAACAAACGTCTTGCATCGAACGAATAAGCGCACGAACTCACAGAGCACGTTGAGCCTCGCTTCCGCGCTTCGCAGCGCTATTCCCGTCGACATGTTCGTTGCGATGCATCTCAGCGAACCGTTGTCATGGTGACGATCGACCCAGAGTATCCTCAGATCGCTGTCCTCCTGAAACCTTCGACTCGTGTTGGTCAGTTGTCGTCCGTTGAGCGTCCAGTAGAAGTAGATCATCTTTCGGTTGGAGACGTCGCATCTCAGTTTCACAGGTTCGCCCTCGAGCACGTCCTGGTTTATCGGCGCCGGATCGAAGTAGAAGCTATCCTGCTGCTTCGTGATGCTCGTAGCTGTCGCATAACAACCAAACGCAATCAGTATTGCCGCAACAAATATATTACTCATCGTGGCACATTCACAGTCGTAATCTCCAAATTTGTAAAGCGTCACTCGAAAGCCAAGTGCAGGGCACCAGCTTATTCACGAGCGCTGTGTCTAGTCAGAAGGGTAGTCCAATGGAGGTCTAGTCACAACAATCAACTTTCGGTGCAGTTAAACAGGATGTAATGTAATGCAATGTAAATCTTCGAGAATTTCTCAGCGCCCAAGGATCGCATGTTCTCTTCAGTTGTGAGCAGAACTGATTTTGGTCTGTGCAGAATAAGATATAATCCTCGGCAAGGTATAATTAGATGCAGACAAAACTCTGCTCTGCATGAACAAACGTTAAAAGATTCTCATCATGTCTGTGTGAAATCAGCCGTGTGTGCGGACACAGTGTGATTATACGAAGCACATCAAGTGGCTGCGGTCCTGTGAACCCAGACGGAGCCGTACAAACCGGCTGGCAATGGGATACTCAACAGTGCATGCACACATACAGAATTACAGATGGCCTATAGCTCCACTGGACATGCAGCTGCCAATGACTCCCCAGCAATTCGACCTTTCCTTGTATGGGTAGGCTCTTGCAAATGGGGGGTGAGGGGCTGGTCATAATGTCCACTTACCGATCCCCAACCTATACCATTCAGCGTCAACAGCATTAGGCTTGACCCTATTCTATACTCAAAGAAGGGGCAATTAAAGCTGTCACAACAAATAAGCCAATCATTGGGTTCCTTGTACCCGCCATCAGTCTAGGGATATAAATCATCAACACAGAAGGGTACCGGAGGTGCGGTCCTCTGTACCACCCCACCCCTAAACCTCCACCCACCTCCCCACTGCTACCCAAGCCTGAGATGGCTTACGCTGAGATAATTATAGGGTTCGAAGTGAAGCATGGACAGTGGCCTCCTCGACCTATTCTGAGAATTTCACCCAATCGGGCCAAGATATCTGCCCAAAAAAATACAATAAAAATGCATTTTAAACAATAAACGCTGCCCTGCACCTGCCGGCCTTTCTCGTTTTTTGCGCAACTTCAAAGACATTCTCTGTAATCAAAAGCTCAGGTGGTAATCATAGTAATCATCAGCATCACCCTCACCCCAACCCTATTGTAAGGTTCCACCAGCACGTTTGCACTAAAACAGCCATAAACATGAAATAGCACTTTCCTACCGCTTCATGCAAATGAACACGAACCATAACCTGGACTTTCAATGTATTTCTTTCGTTGAGTGCATTATTCTTACATTATTTACTCAGCCTTAATTGCAAAATGTGTATCTAATTACGTAGCATAATAATGGCAAGAACTGTAACTTACAGTACAGTACATTTATTATTATTATTACGTTCATTCATTGGTACCAAAAACTGATAGAGTAGATGCTCCGATATCAGGTATACAAAAGCAGTTGAACAATAAATGCAATATATACCTAAGACTATCTTTTCCATGTCTATTAAATTTGTCTTATGATGAGTGTAGATTATTACATGAATTATAAAAAAAGAATGATTATATGCATAAATGCTCAAGTCTAATGAGATTAGATAAGTAGATCTAAGTTGTCATCATTAATGAGCTCATTGTATTCATTTCATGTGGGCTGCCTTGCCGATGTTGACGGCATGGTCAAGAATGAACCACACTCTCTAAATGGGCTCAAAATTTGAGCATGTTTCATTAAAATTTTGTCGTGCATTTTATTTTGCATATTTCAAATTGCAAATTATTTAAACGAGATGGAAAAACAGTAGTCATGGGCCTTAATTACTGCACTAACTCAACTCCTGCCAAGACTCCAATCCTATAGGAGTTTGAAACGTTAGAACATTAAGTTTATTTATTATTATAGGCATATTAATAAACTTATTGTTGTCGTCATTATCGGCTGCTGTCCAAATTGTCCTACTTTGGGGGGGGAGGGTGTCCGGGGGGAATATGTCCGGGGGGATATGTCCGGGGGAAATGTCCTACATTCAAATTGTCCGACTCATTATAAGACCAAATACAGCTGAATAAATGAATGATAGTACACAGAATCAAAACGCTGCTTTGACAACAATTAATTAGAAATTGGCCTCTTTTAATTACGCAGAATAGTATCTAATAATTCATTGGCATGAATAAAGATTTTCTTTCACTCACCCAACAGCAGGAAGATGAAATGCCGGAAGATGAACTGAAATCTTGCTCTCGAACTAAACATTTTTGACGCACGATAATTATATTAATTTCCACCAATTCCAAATGAGCCTAAACGACAGCGAACACCTAATGATAAAATGAACCGTTATAAGTTCAAAATACGATTTAAACCTCAACATCCAACATGATCTTCTGTGTGCACATTCGAAGCATTTAAAGCACCAACATGGATTGGTCTACCACGTGCACTGTAGCCTATGGTTTGCGTCAAAATGTACGCAGCCTACAACGCTGCAACGTTTGACGTTATGTTACGTAAACCACATTTGACGTTACTTTACGCAAATCACCTTTGACGCCTTGACGGTATGTTACGTAAACTACATTCACAATAATAATTATTTATTGTTCGTAAACTACATTCGACGTAATTTTTCGTAAACAATATCTGACGCTATTTTCCGCGTACACCGCGATGTTACGTAACCACATCTGACGTCATTTTACGCAACCTATATCTGATGCAAATGAACGTAATTAATAATAATTAATAATTACGTTAATTTTACGTAAGTTCAAGATGACGTCGTTTTCAGTAGACGACATCTAACGTAATATTCTGCAACCGCAAAACACCGAAGCGATAATAACAGTGCGGCTTGCGCTGCATTCATCCAGACGCTTTGTTATAATGCATTGTATAGGCAGAGTCACGATCGTGCGCATTCACCGTTGAAGTCTATATTATATCCCATCCACTCGCCTCTAGCCATTCGCTCGGTTTCCACGATTCGCAGACCATCGCAAATCGCGTTTTATGTCATTTGATCTATGGAAATCTGCCGCACTGCCTTTAGGCCCATCCATATTATGTTCCGAATGCAAAAAATCGTATTTTCGACCCACTATAAAACATTTATTTTACCGTAGGCTACTATAGGTAGGCCTATATATACAGGCCCTTTAAACATCGTATAGGCTATGCTATCTAAAATTTGTTAACTAATAATTATTATGGTTTACAAGCTGTTAAGATCTGAACAACATTTAATTAAAATTATACACTTTATACACTCGCATGCACTCGTAGGCCTACGCAAATCGCCTAAATGGGTGCCCCTCCCGCCCTGCGTACGAAATAAAAAAATTATGGACAGCCCCTTGGCACACATAGCCAACACATTTTTATGCAATATATATATATATATATATATATATAGGCTATTATTATGACACGTTATATATATATATAATATATATATATATATATATATATATATGCCTATATACAGACTAATAGTGCTTAAAGTGTGGGAAAATAAGTGACTGGGCGCACCTTACCTTTGCAGGCTGTTCTGGCCAATAATTAAGTACCGGTACCAGGACGGCATTCAGATTTTAAAATAAGTGCATAGACGTTGTCCATGACCGTCCAGCCACACTTTAAGTCCTGCATATATATATATATATATATATATATATATATATGAAATATTAGATATATTAAAATTAATGAACAAGCTAGCGGAAAACAGAGCGTGTCGGTGACGACGGTGAGCATGATGGCACGCACGCTTAAAAGGCTTCTATAGGCTATTATTATCTGCGCTGTCACTGTGGAGCAGTCTCAAACGTGACCCCGTGCAGACCTATTTATTTTGTTTCTATACACTGTGACTATAGGATAATGTTGTGCCGTTGGATTGGGCTTGGCACTTTCATTTGTTTATAATTAAATTTTTATCGTTGAAGCATCTTGAAGTCGTTGACTTCTGTGGCAATTTTGAAACGCATCTCGCTACAACAATTGATTGTACGAGTAGGCCAGGGCTTAAAGTGTGACAGGACGGTCATGAACGACGTCCATGCACTTATTTTCAAATCTGAATGCCGTCCTGTCACTCATTTGGCCAGCACACGCTGAAAAGTTGAGGGGCGCCCAGGGCAGGCACTTCCTTTTTTACACTTTAAGCACCTAGTTGGCCTAACCCACACCTGCTTGCATAGACTAAAAGCATACCTGGTAAGGCATATTGCACATGAACACCAATGGGATAGCCTATATTGGTCGGTGCCATATTGAACATGGTGAACCGTGAACAATGGAAGCAACCACAGGACACTGCTTTAAACAGGACACTGCTTTGAACAAGACACTGATTTGAACAGGACATTGCTTTGAACAGGGCACTGCTTTGAGCAGGACACTGATTTGAACAGGACATTGCTTTGAACAGGGCACTGCTTTGAGCAGGACACTGCAACCACAGGATGCTGATTCTTTAGTAGCAGAGTTATTCAAACATGACGTCGGCCTTACAATGAGGAATGAACGCACATGCACCGCTAAACATGCAGCAACAGTGTTTTTTTTATTTATTTGCACTGATGAAATAAGAAAGTCAATTAAGGTTACTGTTTACTCACCTGAAGCAGAGAATAGATAAAGCGTATCTATTCTGTGCCTGAAGTCAAATCTACGAATAGCTGCTCCTAGATCTAGCCCCAAGAAATGTTGACCATAGCTATCCAATGATAGTAGCTTTGCCTTCTTACCATCGGTATATTCGGGCGAGTGGCCACAGGCAAATCCTCAACCTCACCGTCTAATCTTCCTGGAAGATTCTTGCACCAACCATTTACGACGAGTGTTCTATTTATAGCCAATTTCGCTAAAGGTGAAAGTCAGACGGAAATCTCAAAGCATCTTTGTACTGTAGCCTACTGGTGGGATTTGAATCTCCAATGTAAAATTAATGTAGTTTCATTATTAATATTATGGACTATCCGACTATGGCAAAAATAAATTGAGTATTACATTTTAATATTTTCACGGTCAAAAAACCACTTTTAATTGCATTGTTTGAAAGAATATGCATGTCTGAAATTAAGTCAATCGGGAAATTGCTACAACACCATTGTCGCTTTGTGCAAGTCATCAATCTTCCATTGTTATTGAACAAACTGCATTCTGAAACCATAATAAATTAGACAGAACTAGTGAAGCTCCAATGGCCCAAACAATTATAAACTAATGTTCTTTTTGAGCCAGTATCCTTCTTAATCATGGTTGACGGGAGCACTACTGATTGCCTTGAAGGGAGGCCCTATAAATTCTTGTAATGAGTTGATGAATGGCTCTCCAGCAAATAAAACCATTTTAACTAAAGCTTTAAGCAATAAAAGTTTTTTTTAAAATAGTTAACTATTTAATAATTAATTAATAGTTGGTGATTAAATGCATACCTCTATAGGTAATGAAAAATAAAAAATTAATGTTTATCATTGTTTACCCTTTAATAATAAATTTATAATAGCAATATTTATTTCTACTTAATAGATAGTTAATTCTGCTTTATATACGGTTGCATTCTATTTAGCTAGAATGTGTTTTGTTGACCGAGTTGAAAAATTTCACACATGGAACTAAAATGGCAGGTATATACAGAAAATTTCTGTTTATAACATGCAATGTTCCATTACTCATTAACAGTAATCACTAAAATTAATCAACAATTAATTAATTAATTAATTGTAGCCTTTCACAGATATAGTTCTAACATTACTATTACTCTAATAACGACTGAGATTTGAGTTGAGACTCTAAACATGAAACACAGAGCTTCAGATTTTCATCAGCCGAGTCTTGAAACGAGACGTACTTCAAAGTCAGATGGTGCCATTGTTACTCCAATCATTTCTCGGCATACAATCTTTTCTTGACCCTCAGGTGGTTCTACGTGGAAATTCTGTAACAGTCCAGTAAGGAAAAGAAAGATTTCCTGTCGAGCAAGAATTTCACCAAGACAAGACCGTTTTCCTATGAAGAAACAACAAAAAATAAACCTATTTTTTACAATAATCATCGTCTTCATAACATAGCCTTCAAATCACAGTGGCGAACAAAAACTTGAATCTTTGATATAAGAGCTTATGAAATATATAACTAGATAAAATAAACTAATCTAGTGAGTAGCGGCGCTGGGGAGACTAGGGGGTTAAACCCCCCTCCCCAAAAACCTATCCATGTTTCATTTTTACATGTAAAAAAGAAAATTTCCTTGCTCAGCCCCCTCTAAAACTGAAAACCATATGCAGGAGATGTCAGCTGAACGACTAAAAGACTAAAAAAAGGCCATCAGAAATTTTGGCAAATATTTTCATGAGATCTCGACCAAATAACTTTAAAACAAAGGTCGTCAGAAATTTTGGCGGATGAAAACGGAATATTTTCCTGAGATTTCTACCAAACGACTAAAAAAAGTCATCAGAAATTTTGGTGCCTCGAAATGGAAAATTTTCTGTGGGAGTTTAGCCCCCCATAACTGAAATCCTGACGCCGCCACTGAATCTAGTCTTCTAAAGCAGAATTACCAAAAAGTTTTCAATGTTACGAATCTGCAAGGAATTTTTCCATTGAACGATACCTGGTTATTTCTCTTTCATGGTCACCTAAATTCCTTGAACATGTATTAAAATCGATTTAAATGCATTTTAGACAATTCTACGACTCAATTGCCCTATAACCCTTTATGGCTTTTAAAATCATGGCAACTGTTATATTTTAACTTTGAGTGAGATTAAATTATTTTTATCATAATGTTTTCATGGTTTGCTAAACATGTATGTACTGTTACTCATTCTAAAAAAACTGGCCTCTATAACTCCTTCTAAAGATCAAGCCTATTACAAATTTTATTTAGTTAATTGGCAATTGACCCTCAGACTATCTCGAAGCACTAGCTATATGCATGAAAATGTTTTCCTATGTTCAGCATGTTAGGGAGGTCACACATCTAGTATATAACCTATGATCCATAATAACATTATAATGTTTAGTACATAAAGAATAATTTTATAATCTAATACCCTATGACAGAACTGAGCACAGTGGTTAAAGTGGTTTGGTTGAGCAGTGGGAACGCCGAATGTGAGCAGTGGGAATGCTGATGAAGAATTTGATTGAAAATGCATGTGTTTTGTAGTTCCATCATGATGAGCAGTGGGAACGCAAGCCAAGAATTTTGAGAGCAGTGGGAACGTCGTTCCCACCCACTTTAAGCCCTGACTGAGCAGCATTAAAGTGTGCAACATATTGAGCTGCTGAATTGCGGATACTGAAAATGGCATGCTGTATGAACTTAAAATTTCATGTTTGAATGACCTACCCAGTGAAAATGGTATGATTGCATCTCTTTGCACGACTTCGCCATTTTCATCAAGGAATCGGTCAGGATTAAAAACGTCAGGATTCGTCCACAGTTTTGGATCCATGTGAACGCCATACAGATTCGCTATAGCCTAGTTCAAATTAAAACACATTACATTGAATAATTTTGAGAGAATAGGTCTGATAACTAACAAAACACACTTAAGTGAAATCAATGATAATCACAACATAAAGTCCTTCGATACTAATCAATAGATCTATAAATTCTGAGCTTGGAAATATCTACAAAAGCGATTCAAAACTTAATGACCGACTGATTTACAGGATGAAGTTACATGGAGACTTCTATCCCAGCATGTCTGACCTCTTGGCTTGTCTACTACTGTGTCATGCTACTGAGAATATATGTAACTTCAGGGTGAGCATGGTGACATGGATTTTTTGTGTCAAGTTAATGCAAGAGTCTTCAGCTGGTTGCTGCAACATCAAATCAGTTCTTGTGATAGCCAGATTTTAGAGTAACTCTAAAACATATTTTATCACTGATGTAACAGAATCCTATAGTAGTCACTGTTTACCACATCATGCTATGAAAACAAAAATAGCGCCACGCTACTACTTCATAAAGGTTTGAGAGAGTAAAGCCTACATGTCAAACTTTTGTAAAGTATAAATATAGTTTATAAATATAAATATAGTGTCATTTATACAATGCAAACAATTTATTGCCAATCATGGCTTACTCGAACTGTATTTTGAAAGTCACATCTGTTCAGAGCGTAGCCTGCTGGAGAAACGAAGTCAGACTATTGTGCGAAAGAAGATATCATTTGCAAGAAAAATCTTTTGTTTATTATGTTGCTTAGCCGCTAAAAAACCCTAGGGTGAACAATTATAAAATAACTAGTGATATTTCCGAGCTCTAAATCCTAGGCATGATCGTCATGTTAACAAAAGGATTTTATTCTCATGTGATCAATGCATTAATGTCAAATTGCCTATTTATGAGTCAATGATACTGATACTGCTAACAGCTGATGAGACAATATGACACTCACCAAGCTGCCTTGCGGTATGAAGTACCCGTTAAGTTGACTGTCTTGCAGTACTTCATGTGGTACGCCCAGAGGTACAACTGTCTTCAACCTCAAGATTTCCAGTATTACAGCTTCAACAAAAGGAAGCTTCTGTTTATCAATGATTGATGGGAGCTGGTCCCTGGCAACGACCGAATCTATCTCTTTCTGAAGTCTCAGTTGGATTTCTTTGTGATTGGCAAGGAGTGCCAGTGCCCACAGCAGCACTGTTGAACTTGTTTCAGACCCAGCTATATACAGGTCTCGCATTGTGTACTGTAGCTGCACCCTGTCAAACTCTTGCCCTTCGAGGTGAAGAAATTGACTGACGAAACTCTCTGGCATCTCCCCTCGCAGGCCTTCGTTGATTTTACTATCCATAAATTCAATAATTTCGTTGTGTATTTCATAAAATCGATTTAAACTTCTCCTGTATTTTGGTAGAAACCTTGATTTTGGATAGAATGTCACAATCGTCAGATCCATGGTGAGACTCAGAAACTCGTTTGCATTTTTGATCAATTCCTTTAGTACGGGATTGGAATGGTCATACCGATCTCCAAAGACTATGCTCAAGATTACATTTGATACGCTGCCAGCAATCAGTTCATGGGGATTGAAGGCCTGTCCATTTAGCTTCTTTAGGTGTGACAGCAAATCATCGACCTCAACGTGAATTCGGTTTTCTATGATTCCCTTGCCAAAGCCAAACTTCTTCAGAATGTTGAGTGATGACTGGTGATATTTTCTGAACTCTGCATTATACGCATGTTCAATGATTCCTAAAAGAAGATGCACAAACTCAACAAGAGTTCTTAATGCAATTTTTATTCATGTAGGCTACTAAAAAATGCAATGAGATTACATGCTCAAGCGAAAACCTATCGCACATCTGTGAAATAATTCATAATAGTCTTAACTTTCACTCAGCGCAACGAAAAACAGAAATCAAAAAGCCATGTACCCCGGTACATGTGACTAATTTAGGCAAATGCAATAGCAATAAGCAAGCAATGATCAATTCAAGTCAAGAAAAATTATGATCCAAGAGGTCAGCATCAAGCGCGTGTTATATCTCGCATGGCATCAGTGAAATTCCTGAACATTCATATCTTCTAATTAAATTATGATTTAGGGCTCTGTTATAACTACCTTTTCGATCTGGATTCACAAGGGCAAGTGTATAGTATAATGGTCGACTTGCAAAAGATGGTTTTGTAAAAGCTTCATGAATTGCCTCAGTTCCATTGATGATCACAGTATATCTGATAATCGTTCACAAGACATTCAACAGTAAAACTTTGTACATTACCAGAGACAAATTGAATATAAGTAAAGCTAACAGAAGCAGCCAAACCACCACATGTATGTCTGTGGAACACTGTGCCTTCTGAATTCCCCAGCATCTTGGTTACACCACTATCATTGCCAATCATCCACTATCATCTCACCCACCTTCAGTTAATTGATTATAATTGGTCCTCAGACTATCTCGAAGCAGTGGCTATCTACTTCAGGCCCCTCTCATCACTCAGACTTTTCACTCAAAACTGGTCTCACAGACACCCGACTCATCTGATCCTCCACTATAGAACAACATCCACCTCAACAGCTACTCTTACCCGAGGCATCCGGACTCGAACCTCCTTCTGACTAGCTGTTGAACGATCCCTCCATCTCGACGCAGTGTTCATAAATGAGCTTCTGCCCTGCGCTTGGCTTTCGAGTGGCAATTTAAAAGTCTGGAGTTTACAATCAAAATTACAACAACAAAAACAGATCTATGCAACTTATGGTCTTATAAATGAGCATGCTGAAATATTCTGCCTTCTGCAAAAAATTGCACACGCTCCACTCACACCACTGTTCATTCATTCATTCATTATTAGCATTTATATAGCGCCCCTTCAAGAAACTACTCAGAGGCGCTCCCAGCCCAGCCACGGCAAAAGAAAAAAGATTTAAGGGACTTAAGGAATAAGGATTGACTGGTCAGGTGGAGAAGATGGAGGTTAGGGGGGAGGTCATTCCAGATTGACGGCCCCACAACCGAGAAGGCTCGACACTGTCTGGTAGCCAAGCGAGCCCGTGGAACAAGCAGTTGTCCCTTCGCAGCAGAGCGAAGGGCCCAACGCGCTACAATGTCAGAGACTGGGCGACAAAGAATGCGCAGGTAGGATGGAGCGCAACCAAGGATACAACGTGAGACCAGGGCAGCAATTCGATAATGGATGCGTTGGGCTATTGGCAACCAATGCAGCACATCACGCATGTAGGTAGAAACAGATGAAAATTTAGGGATTCGTCCAATGAGCCGGGCAGCAGAGCGCAGAACCCGATCTAACCGACCCAGAACCCCAAGGGGAGGCCAACTGTTATCTCTTAGCCTAATGACCCCTGAGAAGCATACATACTGTAGTTTTCGGAAAGATTAAAATCTTTTAAAATTGCCATCAATATACTCTGCCAAAACAGCTTTTAATGTTGTGCCACATTGGTCTTATACTGTATTAAAATGCAATTTAAAAACAGACTGCAACCAACCTATCGCCCAAGACTACTGAAAAGACTTGGCCAAGTTCTTCTGCTTTCTGCATGAAGAATATGTGTGTTCTGTCAGCTTCTGGTAGATATGGCAATGAACCAAGAAACGGTATTGATGGTAAACCAGGAGGCAAGTTTCCAATATATTTCTTCTTTCTCTTGTACCAGTACTTCATGACTGCATGAGTCACAAAGAAAGTCGAAGCAAACAGTGCTGCAGTGCAAATGAATTTGTAAGGAATGCCCATTTCT
Source organism: Lumbricus terrestris (assembly GCA_949752735.1). Lineage (NCBI taxonomy): Eukaryota > Metazoa > Annelida > Clitellata > Crassiclitellata > Lumbricidae > Lumbricus > Lumbricus terrestris. Next base: position 13,493,521 of record OX457045.1, on the reverse strand, counting down.
GCATTAAACAAATATAGACAAAATACTCATCAATCATCAATTGAACAATGTAAGGGTTAAGACATCATGAATTCCAATTTACAGCAGCTTCACGCTTCCATATAATAGTATTGCATGGATGCGTTTATGCGCTATATGGAAAATTAACCAATATATAATTAATCATCTAATAATAATATCAATCGTAATCGTAATCTCCCAATTTCTAAAGCGCCACTCGAAAGCCAAGCGCGGGGCACCGGCTTATTCACGAGCGCTGCGTTGAGTCAAAAGGGTTGTCCATAAGAGTAGTCCATGGTGGTCCAGGTCACTGCTTATAATTATGCTGTCAAACAAGTTCCTGTGAATAGTGTAGCACTGTTGCTGGTTGACAGTAGCTTACATTACGGTTCTCTAAGACTATCGCCCGTATTTACTGCTAAACATTAAATATGTTCATGCAAATTTCATTCCCACTAGGTTTGACTGGTAGGCATAGGCGCAACCACCCTATGGGACCCACGGGACGCGTCCCCCCAACTTTTTAGTGGTCCCATTGACTTTATCATTATGGTCCCCCCAACTTTTAGGACGTGATTCATTTGGTCCCGCCCAACTTTTAGGACGTGATTGCACCTATGCTGGTAGGCCTAGCCTACAAGACACGCGAGTCTCACAGTCATGACGTAAATTCAGCACTAATTATTGTGGTATAAAGTACCCGTACCTGGCGATGACAGGCAGGGGCGGATACAGAAATTTTCGAAGGGGGCCAAAATTTTGGGAAAAATTTGTTGATTTTCGCCCGAAAAAATTATGACTTTTTTTGTCATGTAGCCGAATTGCCTGGAAAATATACCATTCATACCTACTGTTGAAAGCTTGTTGAAACATAATGGGGGCCACGTTCTATAAGCGTTTCTCAAGGGGGGCATGTCCGGATTTACCCCAGACCTCTGGATCTGCCTCTGATGACAGGTGCCTAATACCGGATCACTGGTCACATTCATAATCCTAGCAGGTACCCTCGCTAATTTTTCTAAATCTTTCTAAAATGCCCCATAGAATGGATAAATCGATCCACTAATCAACGACATCGTATGGTAACCAAGGCCGACTTTCGATATAATAATTGTTGAACCGCACCCACCGCATTATTAGTAATAATTATTTACAATAATTATAACCAAGGAATCTATAAAATTATTAGGACAAGGTCCTTTCATAAATCATAACATAAACAAATCACCATCTCGTGCGCATTTGCCACTAACAGTATTACAGTAATTTTGTAGCGAAATAACTGAATGATAGGCCTACTTCGGCTTTTCAAACAGGTCATTGGCTTCATATAGGCCTAGGCCTACGGAACCTCCGCCCATGGTCCAATGACTTTGAATTGCCACCGAAAGACGATTAAAAACTTCATCCCTAGAGCTCTCTATAATTAACTTCTCAACAAGTGCTCGTGTAACATAATTATAGAACTAATCCTTCTTTGTAACTGAGTTGCGGTTTTATCAATCTGTTTTCTCATTAAACGAAAATATTATATGTTTTAAAAATAATTATTTAAATTTCGCATAATGCCATATAATGTATCATAAATTCATAATATAATTATGAGTCGAACCTGAAAGCTCATTGGATAGCAGGTTGGCACAGAGAGCTAGATAGAGAGCGTACTGCTATTATTAGCGCCGATCATTGCAGGCTGTCTGTTCTGTTATAGTTCAGATTATTTTATGCCTTCTGTAATTTGCGTTCTTGTTAATTGTTTCAATTGCATAATTGTACACTGTAACCGGTTGCCGTCAGTCGACCGGATTGCTTCAACAAGGAAAATATTATTATTATTGCTATTATCATTATTAATTATTATTATTTTTATAGCGTATATATTACTTTTATCACTGATTAACGGAAACGGCAAACTGATCTTTTACACTTAAGCTCTTCGGCAACCGATTTATTTTTATCCCGAAGGCCTTTGCGGATGTTGAGCATCGTCTTGTGAATTCCTATCAAATTATTTTAAATTAATACTGCTACGACGCTCAGAAAGCTTCAACATTTGCAGAATAAAGTCTAGCGATCGTGTTCGTGTTGCGTGATAAGAAATATTTATCTGAATCGACGTAGAACCGAAATTGCCGAATCACGCCGTTGAGGCAACCGATAAAATAATATACATGGCGGACGATGTTCAGACACTGCGGGAAGTCTGGGACGGAAAGATTCCCGTCTGCTTTGTCTTGGCTTGTGATGAGGAGATGTTCTCAGGTGAAAAACCCGAACAGTTCTACCTGGTGCTTTCACGACAGACGTACTTTCCGCTAGTAACTGATAGGGTACAGAAACATTTCCTCAAGTTTATCGATCCGGAACAGGAGGGTGAGATGTGGTTAGAGGACGAAGGTGTGCCACTGCGATGGCACTATCCTATCGGTGTTCTCTTTGATCTGGCCAGTCACCCAACCCGACTTCCGTGGACCCTCACAGTTCATTTTCGCAACTTTCCTGAGACGGAATTACTGCACTGTCCCAGCAAGGATGCTGTAGAGTCGCATTTTATGTCGATGGTTAAAGAAGCGGACTTTCTAAAGCACCGATGTGCAGTCATCAACCAGATGATGAAGAAGGATCACAAGCAGCTTTGGCAAGGTCTTGTTAACGACAAATTCGATTTGTTCTGGGCAGCGAATCGGAAACTAATGGAGCGCAGCGCAGGCGAACAGTTTCGATATATTCCATTTCGCATTCATCAGGCAGAAAAACCGTTTGTTCAAGCGCTGTTTCGACCGACGTCTGCTGCGGGAGAGCAGCATACCTTAAAAGACCTCTTGTGTCAGACCGTGCCAGAACTGGACGACTGGAACGTTGAGGACCGGAAATTTACCGTTTTAATCCAAGGGATACAGCCGTCACTTGACACACCTATTCACTGGCTGAGTGAACATTTGAGTTACCCAGACAATTTTATTCATATATGTCTCTTGCCTCATTAGGTATTAGCTCTTTCTTCTACTGTTTTTTTCCCCGCTGGCACTGACGCTATAGGATACTAACTCTTAAGATATTTCAGAAGGGTGGGGTTGCCAGCAGTGCAGCTTCATTGCAAGTGACTGTCTAATGTTATGCAAACTGCATAAAAACTGCTGAATATTGTTGGTGTTGTCTGACAAAGCATTCGCTCGGCATGACGTACTTCTTGACAATAAGAATCATTTCACAATTAGTGATTTAAATAAGGAACTTAACAATTGCTTGGTTTTGGTTAATATGCACAGTTTAAGCTCTAACAAAATGCCAAATTGATTGATTCTTATTAAGCATGTTTATTTAAATTAGATTTATTGTTTTATACTTGTTGTTAAGAAGCCTGAGCTAAATGAATTGCTTGTTGTTTTTTTTAATTGTCAATTTTTTATGCCAGCTCTGAACTTTGCATGGAACCTGCACTGATTTTGTTATCCCAAATGCCATTCCTCTGTGATCAGTCTGTGTTTTCTAAGATTAAATCATTACAGGCTCTGCATTAGTTGCATTTTCATATTGTCATGTTTTCATTTAGTTGTGAATGATTGGATATAGATGAACTCTCATTTTATACACTGGATGGTCATGATGACACACGCACTTCCTTATAAGACAAGTTCTGTTATAACTTAGAAATGGTAAGGACATGGATCCAAAATTTGATTCATCTAAACTTCTAAAGAATCTAATCTTCTTACATGACCACTTTAGGTATAGCAGCTTTCAGTGGGTAATGCAGGGGTTAAAGTTTGACTGGGCGGTCATGGACGGCGTCAATGCACTTATTTTCGAATCTGAATGCCGTCCATAGATGGAGACCTGGGCCGAGACTTGGGGGGGGACGGAAAGACGCGAGATTTTCTGATGGACGAACGGCTGAGTGTCCCAAAAAAATTGACATCTTTTTCCGGCAAAAATTTCTGACGACCGGCGAAATCTTGAAAAAAATTAATGTCTATTTTCGCCGCCAAAAAAGTTCATGACCTTTTTTTAGTCATCCGGCCAACAAATCTTGCCGAAATTTTTCTATTTTTGCCACCAAAAAGGTTGATGACCTTTTTTTTGTCATCTGGCTAACAAATCTCGCCGAAATTTTTCTATTTTTGCCGCCAAAAAGGTTGATGACCTTTTTTTAGTCATCTGGCTAACAAATCTCGCCGAAATTTTTCTATTTTTGCCGCCAAAAAGGTTGTTGACCTTTTTTTAGTCATCTGGCTAACAAATCTCGCCGAAATTTTTCTATTTTTGCCGCCAAAAAGGTTGATGACCTTTTTTTAGTCATCTGGCTAACAAATCTCGCCGAAATTTTTCTATTTTCGCCGCCAAAAAAGTTGATGACCTTTTTTTTAGTCATCCGGCCAAATCTTGCCGAAATGTATCTATTTTCGCCGCAAACATTTTTTTAGTCTTCACGCTCAGCGATTGGGGGGGGGGAGGGGCGAATGCATGGGCCGTCCCCCTTCCCAAACACCGCCATTGGGGGGACCGCCCCCCTAGGTCTCCGCCCATGATGCTGTCCTGCCACTGGTAAGGCCAGCACAGCCTATGAAGGTAACCCAGGCACTTCTCTTTTGTACGCTTAAGCACTGGGGTGATGACATCTTGTGACTGCAAAGACCATTGACTTCACCCCCCTTTATCCATGCTTAAGACTAGCACTTCTAGTGGTTGGTTGTTTTGTGGTGTGCTGTTTTGAGTGTCATGTCATTATGTCATAACAAAGTCGAATGTCTTTGCCCTTCTTCTTTCTACAGGCCTGGTACTGGCACTTCCAGAGTACAGGCAATAGCTGATTTTTTATATCTATATGCTGTTAGAGTGACAGATAAAGAATGCATTTCTGCCAGTTCTTGTAGAGCTGCATGCATTCAGGATTCAACTGCCAATGTCAGTGTTTTGTGTGAATGTAACATGGTAATGATTACCATTATGTAGCTTGTAGAACTTTGTAATATTTGCAAATCTTTATACAATTAAACCATCATCATCAAATGCTATAGGAGGATTTTGGGAATAGTGTGGACACAGAAAGTAACTAACGTAGAACTGTACAATCGCATACACCTCAAGGAAAACATGATGCAGAGTATAATCCGTAGGAAACTGGGTCTGTTCGGTCACATATGCCGAATGAGCAATGACAGGAAAATAAAGACATTGGTGTTTGGAATGATGGATGGACAAAACAAAAGAGGGCGACCTCATAGAGAATGGGCGGATGATTTAATAGACTGGTGCGGAACATCACTGCAGAAGCTGAGCCACATCGCACTGGAAAGAGAACAATGGAAGAACATGGTTAAAATGGCGTCAGACACCTACGGGCGTTGAGCCCACGGTTCATGATGATGATCAGTTCTTGACACAAAGTCCATTGCTTTCCTTAGTGTTAGTCATTGAAGTGATTGTATGTCCTGAGATTGTCTATCCAACGTAGTAGTCTTGGTCTGTTGTTTCCTTTTCTTCCAAACTGTATACAATAATGTATACAATAGTGCAGTGGTTCCCAACCCGTGGGCCAAAAGTGGCCAGCTAGGCCTCAGAAAATGGCCCTCATCCCTCAGAGAATTAACCCCAAAAAATGAAAAAAATTGACAATTTGGACAGGATAGAATATATAATTATTTTCTATTACATATTATTTAATTTTGACGTCTGTAAATAAAATCAAACATTATAATCTTTATTCAATTATGACAATTTTATTTGCTTTTAGTTAATAATTTTTTTTAGCTTTGTGGCCCCCTAATGTCCTTCAACTAAGAAAGAGTGGCCCTCATGTCCTCGAACTTAGAAAAAGTGGCCCTAAAGTCGAAAAAGGTTGGGGGCCACTGCAATAGTACATTGTGTGGGATTCCTTGAGCTGGCATCTCGTTCAACATGTATCTACGAGTTTCAAGCATCTTCAGAAAAGAGTCGAACAAAAGCCATTCTGCATTAGTTCTGGATGCTAGACCTGCTGTGTTGCATGGGTAAATGTCTATAAGTTGTTTCGAATACAATCTGATTGTCACTGAGACATTGAAGTACAGTGATTTATTTTCATTCATTATTTCCAGAATTTATATGACCTTCGTTGATGTTCAGTGATTTATATGACCTTAATTACTGGTAGACAAGGATATAGTGATTTAGAGTATACCTCTTTTTGCATGGTGGTCAGCCTTTGTGGAAGGAGGCCACAGTGATTGTTTACATTGGAACAGAATTCTTGTCACACTGGTGTACAGGCATGTTATAATGAACAAACGTACAGCATTTCTGTATCCATTCAATGTCAAATCCGTTAAAATAGCGCAAAATCCTAAATCCAAAAATCAATATAAATATGTTCTTTTACTGACCAATAATCTATGCTGCTCTTTGATTTTGTTTGTTTGTATTTGTTTGTATGTGCACTTGTTATAGCGCCCCTTCAAGCTCTCCCTACTCAGAGGCGCTCCCGAATGCAGAGCGGACACTGCATCGGAGTTTCACACCGAAGCGCTGAGCAATTGCGAGTGAAGGACTTGCCCAAGGTCCTTACGCGGCGAGGTGAATTCGAACCTTGAACCTTCCGACTTCAAGGCAACGACGCCACCACTGTATTACAATTTATATTGTAATACATTTAAATACGATATTCGCATTCTTGTTATGTGCACTGTGTATATAAATATGCATTTACAAGCAGGGCTTTTTTAGAGTGCAGCTGTACACAAAAAGTGCAGTTCTAAAAGGATTTGTGCAGTTGTAAAAGCACTTCCGTGCAGTTGAAACTAGTAGAAAAAGGTCAGTGTCGTCCGATTAGAGGTAATTTACCATGGAGGATGGGAAAGAAAAGAAGGGGTTGTGCAGTTCTAAAAATTCCTTAAAAACAGCCCGGTTTACAAGGGCTTTTACAGAACCTCTCAAAATGCACTGAAGACATAGAGAAGCATGAATCCAATGCGTATCCGATTTTAAGTAATTTACCATGGATGATGCGAAAGGAAAGAAGGAGTTGTGCAGTTCTAAAAATTCCTTAAAAACAGCCCTGGTCTGGCTTGGCTGTCAGTTTGATTCACTGCATGACAGAATGTCAGAGTTCGACCAATCTCATTTTCCCAGACATGTCCTGTCACATGGGATGATGTTATTACCAGACAAATTTACGTTTTGAGCCATCCATTTAATGTATACCCACTTCCTGTTATAATGCAAGTGTAATTGATTACACCTTCACCGGGTATGTAAGCTTGACTGCCTCCTTCAAGCCCATAGAATGTTCTATATTTAAATCAAGTAGTTCCTAGCAATCAAGGATTAATAATATTAATGAGTAACAAAGTAGTCAACGATAACGTTGACTACAAGTTGCACCTCTGTGGCAGTACTGCTTTTCCGGGTAGTACTTGTCTTTTCAATAGTTCATTTGATTACCTATAATACTTAAAAATAGTATTATCAGGGTTTCAGTGCAGTTTCATATAGGCCCCAACTTTTCTATGAGACACAGGTACATTCATTATCAGTAGACCATTCACGCACAAGCATAGTCTAATATGCATTTGGGTTAATCCTTCCTCTGTAACAGTGGTTCCAAACCTTTTTTGACTTTAGGGCCACTTTTTCTTAATTGGAGGTTAAAAGGGCCATTTTTTCTTAGTTGGAAGGCATGATGAGTCACCAGGTTAAAATTTAATTAACTACAAGGCATATAAAACTGTTAAATTGAATCAATGTAGAATGTCTGATGTTATGTATAAGCATCGAAACAGAATAATTTGTAATAGAAAATAATTATGTATTTTATTCTGTCCAAATTGTCAATTTATGTGTATATTTAAAACAAATTCTTTGAGAGGCTGAGGGCCATTTGTTTAGGCCTGGCAGGCCACTTTTGGCCTACGTGCCATGGGTTGGGAACCACTGCTCTATAAGCTCAACCCAAAATTGATGACTCTTACTTGACATTAACCATAGTGTAGTTGTGGTCTTCATGATGTCATAACTATCCGTACAGAGCTTTAACTGCAAGTTTCATGCTGTTATCTGCAACTCTTTGCGTTTGATTGAAGACATCAGCCGCACACCTTTTATTAGAGGATGGACCAGAGGCTATGTTACAATTGAGATCAATTGTCATTGCACCCATTTTTTACTTGTATATACCAACAGCCAGTTATTATATTTATAGTAGGTCAGTGTGCTCACTCTGTGCTGGGACTTTCTGGCCAAGTTATGTTTGTACCAAAAATTACTTTATCAGTGAGGAGTCTGCTTACAAAACAACCCATCTGCTTCTCTTGTAGGATTCTAATCCTTAAACTTAATATAGACAATTGTAGCTAACCTAACAACAGATCCAGGTATTAACCAGTGGCGGCGCCAGGATTTCAGTTTCGGGGGGCTGAAGCCTCGCGGCAAAAATTTTCCATTTTCGCCGCCAAAATTTCTGACGACCTTTTTTTTTAGTCGTCGACCGAAATCTCGTGAGAATTTTCCATTTTCGCCGCCAGAATTTCTGACGACCTTTTTTTTTAGTCATCAGCCGAAAATCATGGATATTTCAATGTAAAAAAATTCGGACGGCCCTTTTTTAGGGGGGGCTGAGCCTCTTGATGGGGGGGCTTAGCCCCCCCCCCCCGTGCCGCGACTGGTATTAATTTGCTGTTTGTAGCGACTTGAAGGGTATTTAATTATAAATTGTGATTCTAATTATAGTTTGGTAAACACATTGAAAATCTAATAGCTTTCATGATTTGTCATGATTTTTAACGGAGAAAAACTCAAGAATTATAACAAATTTTCTTTTGCATTTATTATCATGCAGAAAACAAACTTCAGAAAGCTGACATGAAGCCACATTCTAAATGATGTGGCCAACAGCAGACACTAATATGACAAGAATGCTGATGAGCAGAGTATTTCCATATTTCCGGTCTTAAGAACCTCCCAAAGCCTGATACTGTAAAAGTCAGATGAAAGTCGTTTGCATAACACACATTGAAAGTGCTTCACTACCAGACAGTTTGGGTTCATTAGCCACATTAATATTTGGTCTTGTTAAACAGTAGGTAGGACTTACGTTTGAGAGTGTACAGATGATTCATAAACTGGTAATTTTGTTTACAAGCGAAACGATTAATCATATATGGTAATAAATATTAATCAATTCTGGCAAACGTGTACTGACTAAAGTAAACAAATGTCAGACAAGGTCTAATGCAAGAATGTTAAATCATTTGGAGTTGGCATTTATGGTATTTCACGCAAGCAACACATGTACATCCGTAAAATCCATTTAGAACAGGCGCGCTTGTATCTTTCAGGTTTTCAATAAATAGAGCAGCTCGTCATGGATCTGCAGAATCACTTAGTCACATGATTGTTTCTAATGCCAGATGTTTACAAAATAGCACCCGTTTGCGTCATGTTCTCCCTAAACGCTGTCGTCACATTTTGCTGGTTTCATTTAAATTTATCCTGAAGCTGGTACTCAATCATAACAAAGAAGCTCTTCATCCCAATTCACTGTCTTAGACAAGTCCAGACTAGTTTATTAATAATTTTCTTCCTCGTCATTGATTTGTCATTCTAGCGATTATCACAATAATGCTGGTATTGCCATGTTTTCATTCCTTTCTCATCATGGGACAGTTATGACTGTATTATCATGGCAAGTTGTTGTCTTGCATGTTGGTAGCAACTTAACAATGACTCATTTTTTATAATGATTCTTTTGTCATGGCTGTGTTTTCTTCAAGTTGTTGTCTTGCATGTCGTCAGCAACTTAACAATGACTCATTTTTCATGACGATTCTTTTTATGCAAAATTCCTTGCTCCTCTTCAGTCGTCACAATTACAGTGAAGTTGTTAAGTAGTTTGTATACTGTGATCAACAACTGTTACTGTGGATGTCACTTAGCATGGACACTTAATAATGCCTCACAGGCTGCACTACTGTTTACGATGTCAAAGCCTTCGCAGCCAGTTCGTGTTGAGCAGCTGTGGTGCATTTTCTTCTACACAGCAACTGTATGACTAATTAGTGCTTGACTTCATTACCCAAGTATAGTTAACTTTCTCATGTTGATTGCCTCAAGTTAATATCTTAAGCTTTGCCATTTCAACTTACTGCTTGCATGCAGTGCTGTTCGTATGTTCAACACCTCTAGAAGGCTTTCATATACATACGACCAGTCACTGCAACTTACTTGACAAGCATACTTTCATTCTGCTGGACTACAGACGAGCAAAATGTGGATGGGTGGTACTCCACTGTGTAGATTACATTAGCCGAGGTGTAAAGTGGGCGGGAAAGGAGTTCTTGCTGCCCTCACAATTCTTTGCTTGCGTCCCCACTGCTCATAGAAATGCATGGGGACCTGGAACATACGTTACAATAAAGCGCTAAGACTTTGGCATTCTCACTATCATCCAAACCACTTTAACCGCTGGTGTTACCATAATTGCTGTGGTACTTTCTCTTCTGTCAAACAGATGCTATTTCTTGACTACCCATGTCAAGAACTTCCAAATTCCTCTACTACAAGAGATCCTTGTGCAGACTGCATGTTGTAAGCGAATTTTCCATGTTATATGCCACAATGCCAGATGAATTATACATCGTGTCAAGCTGATAGAATTCTGACTACGTTTTAATCTGACTGACAGCTCAATACCATAACGTCTAGCTGACAAATTCCCTAGCTAAATTCCCCAAGCCACAGAACGACACGGGGCTGAACTATACTACAATTTCGTGTGTTTAATGGGCTTCGATTCCGACTTCACAGGCATAAAGTTATCACGCAGACCATCTACGGGAACTAATTTCTTACCGGTGATTGCACCGGCTACCGTCTTAGCGTAAGACGATATCTCAATAAGACCTTCGTTAATCAAGTGAAACGCCATATCCTTGCTTCCCGAACCTCTATGGATGAAGCAGCGAGAGTTACCATGGTATGGTTCCACGGCGTCATTCACAGCATGCCTATCAACCTCACCGACTACTCTCCGGATCCTTTCGCACTGTTGCTTCATCGCCAGCAGCGTGTACGCCTGGTAGAAGATGAATCCGAAGCTTGCGACGCCGAGCGAGTGCACGCTCATCGCGATCGGGTTGTAGACGTGGCCGAGCGCAAGGCACATGACCCACGGCATTGCGACTCGCGTTCCGAACGACATCGCGCAGCCGAGAACCGAGAGCAGAACGCGAGCCTTTCGTAGGTGCTTATCGGCCGCACGTCTGTCTACAACTTGACATATTTGCTCGATTGCGACGTCCGCCTCCATGAGCAGAACGAGAGCGGCGCCGAGTAGGTTCTCTCCGGTTGTTAGGATGACCCCGATGACGATGACGTTGATACAGAGATATCCGCTGTGAACGACCGACCATAGACTCCACTGACGCGACTTGCAGCCGGTGTAGATCAAGTGCGAAAAGGAAAAGATGAATCTTCCAAAGGCGGCCGATAACAGTGCGCTTGGAACGCGCCCAAATGGGCTTTGATTTGACGAAGCGGTGGCTAGGGATCTATCGGAGGGTGGTGCGGCGACCTGGCAGGTGAACGGACATTGCCATAGAGATGATGACGTGATTATGTAGAGACCGGCTCCAAGACAGAACGTACTCATCACGATGTCGGATAATCTGAAAGAAGATATATCAAACTTGCCTTGTCACATAATGTAGCGTGAAAATAATATTAGTAAAGAAAATTTCGTTTCACCTCAAACTGACACAAGTTACACAACGCAGTATATATGATTGCAGTTCATGGTATGATGATCAAAGTTTTCGCAGGCGTTGAATTCAACTGTTTGGCAGCCGTTCAAGGCGTTCATCACGACCTACTACTGCTCATTATTTTTACCAACACCATCTGCAAATTTACGACTGCAAGGCTGTTGACTTTTTGTGAGGGTAGCAAGATCTGGAGTCCGTAGGCCTATACACTCCTCCTGCCAAAGTGCTATGCCATAACCCTTAACCATGCTTTGGCAAGTATTTCAGTTGAGTCAGACAAGATATCTCACAATGAACTTGTCTAGAGGCTAGCAAACCACTAGAAATTTTTTAATAGGTTTAATAATAATTAGAGTTATGTAATAATGTAGGCCTAAGTCATATGCAGTGACACTTAGTCTTATAGGTCTAGGCCTAGTGGTTAAATTGCTCATCCAGTGAGGACCACTTTTACCAGGATTGAAGTAGTAGACCAAGTTTGCGAAAATGACAGCTTAAAATGCTGCCGTTGCAATATGGAAATGTAAAAAATTTCTGGTAGGGATGGGCACAAACCCCCTCCCCTGCTCCTCAGGGACCGTCCGCATGACGCTCGTTGCCTCCCTTAGAAACCTTTGTTAACCTTCCTTTAGATTACACACTGCATAATGTATATGTTGATCTTCCTGCTTTTATCCACAACAAGGAAGTAATAGTGGGCTGCATAGCGTGTAATCAGACACTTTGTCAACGAGAACGCCATTGACGCCTAGTCTTGGCCAATCTTTATTCAAGATATTAAGAGGAGTGACGGATGTGGGCTTATAAGTGGCCCTACTTAGTCTATAGGCCTAGCCTATACATGATGTGCATTAGAAGATAAAGAAGGTGAGGGTTCCTTGTATAGGTCTACAGCTGCCCAGTCAATTCAAAAGACCACTTGTAGTTTAAGGAAGTTGTGACACCACCAATGGGATCCAACTATTCAGAAACTAGATTAGGTTTTTGGTTTTGTCAAAAGGAAGTGCGTTTTTGGTTCTTCAATGCACACAGAAACGTATAGGTAGGATAACATTTACAACAGTGGTGACTCCTCTGTGGAAAATTAGGGTTTGGGGATGGGTGGGACCGTGGGAAAATAAACGAATGGACGATCGCAGTCACGCTTACCGGTATATAGAATTGAATCCCCACAGCTAGGAGGGAGAGGCCCTGGGGTGTGCCTCCCTCCACCTTAAATTGTTTGAATTTGAAGCATTTTATGAGGTCATCTTACAAAAATAGCTCTATTATCTATGTGCTGACAGGAGTGGTTTAAGCCTTCAAAAGATACATTTACAATAATTTCTTTTTGAATTTTCACAATGTAATGCATGGTAGCATATTACATGTAGGTGTCATCTGAACAAAATTACTATATTATTTCACTGCTTATAAGAGCAGTCTAAGATTTCAATAAATATTTAATTATAATAACAATGATAATTTTTGTATTCATGAAGTTCAGCAAATCAGTTCTGCTACGGCTCCAGTGCAATGTCAAAATAATAGGCTAATTAATTAATTGTAACGACTAATGAGTGCAGCTTGACATTGCTTTGAATGATCTGAGCAGCAAGGTGGACTCCACTACCCCATTGAGAAGCAGTGTACTTAATGATGTTGTTTTACTAAATCTTCAGAGATTTTTTTATATTTGACATTTTGAAATTTGAAAGATAGCTTTGGAGATGTGCAAATGTATATATAATGTAGGCCTAATATTTATACAAATTTTATACTGACATTGTTCAGATGACACCTAAAAACATTGCCATTACAATGTCAATGATTATCCTCATTATAACATAATTAGTATCATATAATATAATTAAAATAGTAAAGCCCCATTCGAAGATTATATGGCAGTCTGTATTGATGAAGGGCCAACCATGGCACAGGTGCCCAATTGCATCGTGAAAGTATAGGCCTATAATGAAAATTCATAATCAATTGGTGGAAAGAAGTTGAATTACAATAGATTATAAACCATGTTCGAATATGGATCAGAGTCCATACTCAAGCAATGGACCAGAGATTAGGGTTGACCATTATATGGAGTCCAGAGCAAAACCACAGTATAAATAATATATATTTATTTATTTATATATTTATTCATTATTTATACGGTGGTAAAACACTGCATCAGAGACCAGAGTCAACATATGAATGCACGCACACACATACACACAATATATATATATATATATATATATAATATATAATTATATATATATAAATATACTTACACATAGGCGTCCATGGACTCCGTTGAAATCTGATGTGCGTTTTGCTTCTCTGGCTTCTGTAATTCGTGCGTGTCCCTCTCTTTGTCTCCATCTTCCACGCATTCCACCTCGACATGTCCTTTTAATTCTCCTCCTCTTTCTCTTCGCCTCCTCAGCAGCCAGGACACGACCAGAACGAAAAGAAAGCAGACATTAACGGTGAGAGAGGATATTAAAATCACACTGTCTTCCATGTCGCTTCGGGCAGTCGATAATAGAAGAAACTGCTTCAACAAAGGACCGCACAACTTTCTGCGATGTTTACAAAGGAACTGCACCGTTCCAGAGGCGACCGGTTCAACTCAACTTGACGAACTTTGACGATTCTATTATCGAAAACTATCCACTGACGCTCCTTGTTCTCGAAAACAAATCTGTTTTTAATATTGTTAAGGCGTTTCTAGATTAAAGATCTAAGGAATTGCTTTGAAAACAACTTTGTTTATCGTTTACCCGAGTTGAAAGCACTGCCAGTTAAGTGTAGCCAACGTGTCATATGTGATTCCGATATATAGGTCCTATATTAGTTTGAAGAGCGCTATGGCCCACAGCCAAATCACGTAGCTATAGGCCTACGCCTGTTATAGGCCTATAGACACTAGCCTATTATAGTCGTCCAGGATGTTGCGTATTTTTACGTACGCACGACTTATAGGCTAGTGGTTTGGTCTGTTCGTGCGTCTGCATTTCCCATCTCGTATCCATTCCCATGACTAAGCTATGACGACAGTTATCATGACAGACCGAAGCCTGTAGGCATTATGTAGGCCTACGCCTTAACGATATATCACGCGCGCGCACGCGCAAACACGTACACGCTCCCGCAAACATACTCACAAGCACACGCACCAAGTGACATAGCCTAGGCCTACACAAACAAACGTACGCTCACAAAAATAGGGCTACAAATGCACTCGCAATGAAATTGTTGCTACTTGCTGCTAAACGACACAGCTGTCATTTCAAAGATGATTAGTACGTGCATGTTGTTACCCTCCTTTTTTATCCATTCTTGGGACTGGCAGAGTGCAGCCAGTGGTGGAGTCTACTATATCGTAATAACACGAGCGTCATATAGGTGCAATCACGTCCTAAAAGTTGGGTGGGACCAAATGAACCACGTCCTAAAAGTTGGGGGGACCATAATGATAAAGTTAATGGGACCACTCAAAAGTTGGGGAGACGCGTCCCGTGGGTCCCATAGGGTGGTTGCGCCTATGACGAGCGTGTTTTTATTTGTGCGGACAAACAGTAAAATATATTATTGATATAGGTCTAATTATATATGCAGACATAATATATATATATATAAAATGTATAGGCTATATATATATATATATAATCTATTATAATTATATATGGGGTTATATAATTATTATATAATCATGAACCCACGTATATAGGCCTATAGCCTATAGGCCTATAGGCTATTAAGTAATCAAGACTTAGTAAGCGTTAGGGTAATCACTTTACAAAACCCTATAAGCCAGTATAGGCTAGACCTAGGCAATTAAGTCTAGTAAGCGCAAGCTTGGGACATTCCCTTAGCATAGCCTACTTCTGACATCGATTGGTTCTAATTAAAGCCTGCAGAGCACAGCGTAAAACTATGGGTATTGTACGGACCGTTTAAACTGAGACGTGTTCCGAACGTAAATTCCCAGATCCCTGGTTATAGGCCTAGATGATAGCACGTACTGTACGATTTCGTCCAAGTCTAGACGGACGGAACTAAAAGCGAAATTCAGAATCCCCTAAGCTGACTATTACTGTAGGCCTACAATGACTGTAAAAACCACAGAATTTATAAGACACAGGCATGGTAATTAGAGGCGAAAAGTAGGCTATTATTATATCGAGGGTGTCAGAGGTATTTCCGCACTCTCTTAACACGATGGAGTTTGTTAAGCGACATTCTTTCATAGCGAAGATGATTAATGTACGCGGTTTTCTATAAGGATTAAGGACCTCTTATGTAATCTACCCTGATCATGTTTCAGTGGATTGCTTGGGGATTTGGGGGATCAATAACCCAGGTCAGTTAATTAGGTCTACCTGGGATTGCTAGGAAGTAGTAGGTCTATTATGAAATGGGATAGAGTAATCAGAAGCAGCTGCAGAAAAGCTGGTGGGGTCACATGGTCGATCATAAGGAGAGACTCTCTCCTTCTGTATAGATATATATTCCAACGACACCATATTCTTGCCTATTGTGTGCTCTTCCAACCTTGATGTCTTTATATCCTCGTCTATTTTCTCCGTCCATCAACTAATCAACTGAGGGAAGAATGGTTGGCGAAATGCAGAAGGAAGACCGAGGATAATGTTTTGGAGGGCCACAGCAAGTTGAAGGATATGTAGCCGGACAATGTGACGAATGGCACCATTGGACGTATAGGCTACGAACCTGCCCCGAAGGGCAAATAATCAAAAGAGAGAAGAATATCCAGGCTAGTTCATTCTTTTATTACATTTTATTAAACACTTAAATGAATTCGAACACATCCTAAATCAAAATAATGACATACCGGGTACACGAGAGACGCTGAACGAGAGGTGTCAAAACTTTCTCATGGCAATTAATGTTTCCCAGCAAATGGTGAACCAGAGGCAGGGTGACCTGGGTGAGTGACACACATCCACAAATCCCATTAATTATAACTCCGCCACTGGTTGCACTCTGCCAGTGCCAGTCCCAAACCTGGATGAAGGAGGAGGGCGTCGCTAATGGTCTTTGTTACCACAGTGACGTTAAACAGCAACTACACACACCATCAACTACAGCAATTCATTCGTGTAAAACAGGCTGGAAAGCAGTGTAAGGAATTTAAGCCGTTTGGGTATTAGAATTTTTATAACTTTTATAGCGCCAGCATATTAAAACAATTTGTCAGTGAATAGCATCAGTAACCTGAGTGCTATTGGTTTTCAAATTCATACTGTTCTTACAACCCTCAAACCACAGGCTCAGTACTTAAGCAGTTCCATATGCAATCGGGCGAGCGTGGGAGGGGTGGGTGGGGCTCCCACATGCTCATGTCTTCTGACCAGACACTTAAGCTACCCGCTGTCTGAAGTTTTAAAAACACAGTTCACAAAACAAACGCCTGACATAAATGCAGTTTGCTCAAGTCCAACGATAGTTACAAAGCACATAATGCTCCAGATAATTATACTCTCAACACAGTAGTAGGAAAACAACATTAAGTCTAAAGCAAAAAAATGCATTTTGAATATCACCATCATCAGTCACTGACCCACGGTATTTGACGGCCATGGGTACGAATAAATGATCTAAACTGTCCTCGGTCATTTGTGGAGTCCACCGCTCCTCTTAGTTCAAAGTTCAAGTGATGCCATATATGGCTTCATTTGTAATAATTATGATTTTGGTTTTTGCTTGTTTCTTTTAATTCCTATACCCATAGAAATATTAGGCAAAATTAGTCCTTGAAAATATTAATTCTGATCCTCATTTAATATCGGTCACAAACATCTTCGTTATCGGTCACAAACATCTTCATTACCAGTCACAAACATCTTCATTATCAATCACAAACATCTTCATCATGAGATTCTACATATTTCAATAAAATATCTGCAAAATTCTTCTGAAAATCTGTCAAGTCATATATGTCAATGTATTAATATTAATACTGCTTGCAGGAATCTGGCCCTATTAAAGTTAGCACCTTTCAAAGAACCGTTAAAGAATAGCACAGCTGATATACCGCATCATTTCACGAACATTTGAAGAGCATGAGCCTTATGCCTATGCACAGCAAACTAACTGATTAGATCCGGAAGGTTAACAGGTAACAGTAGATAATAATGATCGCTTCTAAAAAATCATCATCACAAACCCCAATTAATTTAAACTTCTAAAGCACCACTCAAAAGTCAAGTGCAGAGTGCAACGTTTATCATGAACACTGCATCAAATCAGAGGGGTTGTCCGGAGGGTATAGTCACTTAAAAGGAGAGTTGGGTAGCCACAGGGTCAGAGCAGCGGCTCAGACGGGTGTCGTTGAAGTTGAGGATAGTTAGGTGGAGAATTAGATGAGTGCTGGCATGAACCCTATGGGTGATAAACAGAAGAGCTCAAGGCTGATGATAGTGGGTGATTATTTAGCAAAGATAGCGAAAGAAACAAATTTTTTGCGGGATTCAAAGCGAAGATCATTCCAGACTACAGAGACAGTGTGGGACATAATAATATAGCCTTAGTACAACCCAATCGGTGGCACTCTCTGTTTAACGGAGCCGAAAAATAGGGAAAGTTCATTTACTTTCCGCACAGTTGACCAAGAATCATTGCTTTGACCGTTTAATCTACTAAAGACGAGGTAACGGTTGCAGGTCATCTGACAACATCAATAATAAAAGAGGACAACATGTTGCACAAAGCTGAACCCTTGACCGCCTCTGTGACTTGGTTGCCATCAAGAAACGTACATTTCAAACAAGAGTACGTTTCGACGAATGCCATAAATCGCATCTCACGTCTAAGCCTCAGAAGACTTGAGGTGACTTGAGCATAGCAAAATAGTCATGGACTAAAATTCCGCTGCTCAATTGGTTGCTCATAAATTAAACCGTTTAATCTACTACTGACAACCGTTGTCTAACAGTACACAAGACAATGCTACTAAACAACGCGCATTCAGAACTTGCCCAGTCCCTACTCCCAGCGACAATTGCAGAGTAGTCCTGAACCTGCTAATCATGCACTACACAGTGCTACTCGGACTAACAACCAGTCAGGGTTGCCAGGCCGTTGCGAAAAAGCCCGAATTTGGATCCTTTTCGAAGCAACTAAACAATTTTTCTTCGCAACTTCGCGATATTTTTGGGCTACTTTTGAATTGTCCTTTTGATCACTACGGCGACTTTATGCATTGTCATAGATTGACAACATCAGGCTAATAGGCTGCTTTCTTTAGCTTCTCTTCCTATGTCATGGTGCTTAGGCCTACTTAAGAATAAATACATTCTGTACTGAGTACGAATTGATCTACAATAAGCCCTAAGCAGGCTGACGACTAAATTTTTTACATCGAATTCATAAGTGTCTTGGTGAAACCAACAAAGAATATAATTCGCATTAACGTACAGAGCAAATACTGATTTTGATATTTTCATTTGGCAGGTCAACTCGCGACCTTTGGACTACTTTTTGACGTGATTTGGCGACCAAGCACTTAAGAAATCTGGCAACCCTGAATGTTTCACGGTACAGTAATCCAGACAGCATCTCAAACCACTAAGCCACATTTGCCGTAGAGATATACTGTCCGCTAGACTGGGTAAAACCATGTTCTGTTCGTGCATTACACCACATTCATTTTTCAGCCAACTCTCAGATCTGCGGGCAAGACAGCAGAAACTAATAGAGCACCAAAATCTACTACGTCACGAAAAGTTCTTCAACCTGTCTGACACCTTCAGATTGGTAAAATCACAGAAATATATGACATAAAAAGGTTCCACATATACAAGCATTCAGTCTTCTAAAAAGTGCTCTTCATGGCTTGATAAAAACTGATCTTGAACAGTCCATTCAAATTTTCATAAGATTGCACAAAAGTGCCACAATGTAAAACAAATAATTATTGGGAATTTCTTGCATGATGACCATATAAAGATAGGCAACAAAGTGATTTATAAACAAATGTTAACAAATAAACAAATGTTGATTTATAAACAAATGTTGATTTATAAACAAATGTTGATTTATAAACATATGTTGATTTATAAACAAATGTTGATAAATAAAGAAACATTGATTTATAAACAAACAATTGTTGATAAATAAACAAATGTTGATTTATAAACAAACATTGATTCATAAATTTAATGTTGATTTAAAAACAAATTTTGATTTATAACAAACGATTTATAAAAAAATGTTGATTTATAAACAAATGTTGATTTATAAACAAATGTTGATTATAAACATATGTTGATTTAAAAACAAATGTTGATTCATAACAAACGATTTATAAATAAATGTTGATTTATAAATAAATGTTGATTTATAAACAAATGTTGATTTATAAACGAATGTAGATATAAAAATTCAGTAGCGAAAATATGCCTAATAGATGCAACCGTATGTATTGTCAAACAATATGTATCACATGCTCTGCCTTTAATTGAACAACTCCTAACAATGTGATTAAAACAATGCATTTATGTTTATACTCCTAGCCTTCGTCAACTTGGCCCTGGATTGGATACCTATGATATCCCCACGATTTACTGTGCCATATGGATGATTACTCCAACAATTATTCAGTCCTAAGCTCAATTCAATCCCATTTTCTACCTACCAGACAAAACTACTTTAGAATCTGCCTTGTAGCAAAGACCCCTTGAGTAAACATGTTTATCCCTGCGTTGCATTCGTTTGCAGAATACAATCTTGTTTCTGCAAAGATCTCTGCTAAAGTTTACGAAACAATAAATTGTTCATTAACCGAAATCGTTCCGAACATTTCAAAAATATAACCACGGCATAGAAGACGACTGTTTTGGCAAGACTGATGAAATCAGGAGTATTATGCAAAAAACAGATCTAGTTCTTGGTCAAAGATCACGAGCTTCAATCGGAGGCAGAAGACAAAAAAACACGGACATAACATAAACTTTAAAAAGCCTATGTTGTTCTCGATTACTAGCTCTGCTACCTACCAATTATCTACTACACATCTATTCCTCATCTAACACGAACTCTTGAACTCTCTTTGTCTCTTTCCAAAAGCACCTGAAGGCCACTGTCTTTGATGGTGGCCTCATTGTGTTGCATCCGGAGCACCTCTGACATGTCTCTCTCAAGTGTCACCATATAAATTTTTAATTCCAACCGCCTAGCTGAGTAAATTTCTTATTATATTAGGCAAACACTTATTTAAATACTAAACTGAGCACTAACCATATTCTAACTACATAACATCATACTCAAACCATATAATACCATGCTGTAACCATATAATGCTACACCCTAACCATATAACACCATACACTAATCATATAACACCATGCTCTAACCAAATAACACCATACTCTAACCATAATAATGCCATACTCAAACCATATATCACCATTCTCCAACCGTATAATGCACTAACCATATAACACCATGCTCTAACCAAATAACACCATACTCTAACCATATTATAATGCCACAGTCTGTTCTAACCAAATCAGCTACAACGAATACACCAACTGTATACTACAGTTGGTGGGAAGAAGAGCCAGACACGGAGACAACTGGCTGCCCGACATTATATATGTATATATAATTATATATGTATATATAATTATATATGTATATATAATTACATATGTATATATAATTATATATGTATATATATATATATCTAGTATGTATATATATATATACATATGCTGAGGTTAAGAAAATGAAGTCGCCATTGCTTCAACACCATGGTTGCCACATGGTGAAGCACAAGCGACTTCTCATTTCTTCATCGAAATGTTCAGTAGAAGAATTAAGAGAAGTGCAAAAGATATCCGCACAGAACGATAATGCACTCAGCAATACACTCATGAACAGTGAACAGAACAGTGCACTCATGAACAGTGCACAGAACAATGCACTCATGAACAATACACTCATGAACAATGCACAGAACAATGCACAGAACAATGCACTCATGAACAATGCACTCATGAACAATGCACTCATGAACAATGCACTCATGAACAATGCACAGAACAATGCACTCATGAACAATGCACTCATGAACAATGCACTCATGAACAATGCACTCATGAACAATGCACTCATGAACAATGCACAGAACAATGCACTCATGAACAATGCACTCATGAACAATGCACTCATGAACGAACAATGCACTCATGAACAATGCACAGAACAATGCACTCATGAACAATGCACTCATGAACAATGCACTCATGAACAATGCATTCATGAACACATCTACTGTTGAGTAAGTTACGCTTTACATGAGAGAATCTGCCTCCTGCAATTCAAAAAGAAATCTGCCACTACATTACATCACAAGAGTCACATAATTTCAACGGTAACACCACACGATCCAGTCATTATACCGACTTACGTCTAAATGCCACGTTGAGGGGCCCTAACGACAGCTATACAAACAGATGTGAAAATCATCACCTAAAACCAGGTTCTGGGCACGGTCCGATACTACCACAAGACTACCTGAAAATACGGGCAAAGAATCCAGATGAAATTACATCGCCCAAGTTCCGACAAAAACCACAGCAATACCAGTAAGAACGCACCCAGCGTTCTAATTCATAAATTAACTAAATTAATTACATCGTGGGTACGCTCAGACACGTTTTCGCACGCAAGCGTCATCACGACTTCTAGACGTTCTCGATCACATCAATTAGAAACAGAAAAGTCTTAAAGTCTTCCAGTGAACAAGGACTCTGCAGTTTCAACGGTGTAACGGGGAATGGCTGGTAAAGATGTCTCGCACGCACGTTACACCAATAGCTCTCAAACGAGCGGTGCGTCTGTCTACATCGACTAGTCAACTTCTACTCGTCGGGGTGTCAAAGTCTCAGACTCGTTCGACTTCCTCAACATATACACATCAAAGTCTCAGACTTGTTCGACTTCCTCAACATATACACATCAAAGTCTCAGACTCGTTCGACTTCCCCAACATATACACATCAAAGTCTCAGACTCGTTCGACTTTCTCTACTTCTAGACGTCGAAGTCTCAGACTCGTTCGACTTCCTCTACTTCTGGACGTCGAAGTCTCAGACTCGTTCGACTTCTTCGACGACGACCTGGTTCATCGTTCCGTCCGCCTCGTGCGATGTCGACTTGAGATTGCGAAACGCCTGCATACGGTACGCCTGCAGCGACTGGACGCTGTGGCGGGAAGAAAGACTACGCCTATCGAAACTGTCCGCGTCCATGTTCATACGAAACGCTTCGACGACCTCAATCTGAAAAGTAATTTTAAAAACTTGAGAAAAACAATCGATGTAGATTGTTGCATTGTCTTATTGCAGATGTAATTTGTGCAATTTGTATTGTACCGTTGTGTCTAAGGTGCAGGGCATTAATTAATGGCGCTACAAGGTCAAGCGGGAAATCAAGTCAACATCCAGATATGCCAAAAAGACAGAGAGCAGCCTATGGTGAAAAGAGACAGACAGACACACACACAGATAGACAGACAGGCAGACAGACAGACAGAAGCAGAAAGACAGAGAGACAGAAGCAGACAGACAGAGACAGACAGAGAGAGATGACAGAGGGCACAGAGAGAGAGAGAGAGATAGAGAGAGATAGAGAGAGAAAAAGAGAGAGGGAGAGAGAGAGAGTGAGAGGAGAGAGACAGACAGACACACAGACAGACAGACAGACATAATCTAGATTTAGCAAATAAAACACACAGTGACACACAGCTGGCTAACAAGCAGATCATGTAGTCAACGGGTTAATTTTCTTTAATCAGTAATTTGAATTACACCACATACATAAAACCTGAATAAAGCACAACGCAACAATTTAAATATTAATCCAATATTCAAAAGATATTTTTAATGAAATTACTTGATTAGATACAATACAGATATGCTCTCGCAATCACATACAACATAATACAATAGAATCAATAGTTTTGCACCATAAAGTAAATACAATAGAAAAAAATTATATGAAAATTAAAGATTACAATAAAAAATAATCAATCAAAAATAAATAATAAAAATAATGATAAAAATTATATGAAAATAAAAATTACAATAAAAAATAATCAATAAAAAATAAGTAATAAAAATAATAATAAAAAAATTATATGAAAGTAAAAAATTACAACTAATACAATACAGCAACAAAGAAATGCACCAAAACGTGAAATAAAACACAGAAAGGTAATGCGATGACACCATGCCACACAACATCATTCCCATAAGGTGTCCGCACCTGGTGGCGTAGCCTGGAAAGGCTGCGGACCCAGAGCCGATGACCGCGCTCACCACCGTCGTCGAGACTGTTCATTTCCACGTCCTTCTCCTTTTCCATCGCCTCGACGTCGGATGGAGCTGACGGCCGTAACTTCCCGAATGATGGGATCATGTGCGTCGGTAGTGACGTTACAACCTAAACACAATGGTTTCAGTAACAGTAAAGTGACACAGTCAAACTTTACTTAACAATTGATCCATGATAATATCGTAGGGCTTTCTCGATTATGGGTCCCTTTGGTTGGAACAGCCCCCCACCCTCTGGCCAGGGTTCCCTTCCGCTGGACTTGCCCAACTCTAGGCTAGGTTCTACAAGTCTCTCAAGTATTTTTTTCTTTGTTCGTGGTTGGACTGGGAGCGCCTCTGAGTAGTTTCTTGAAGGGGCACTATATAATTGCTCTGAATGAATTAACTCTATAAATCTTAAGACAGTTTTATTTGGCCGTGCTGGGGTCGGGAGCGCCTCTGAGTAGACATTTTGAAGAGGCGCAATACAAATGCACTTAATGAATGAATGAATATGGATATAAAGTAACTAATAATCCCTTGACGACAGCATAATAATCATATCAATACTCAAAAGGTATCTGATTCTACCAGAGCTGCTCACCTGACCCCAGAGAAGTTCGCCAACACCAAAGAGCAGACACCACATCCAGAGTTCCAGGCTGAGACCATCCGTCGAGAACGCATATCCACCGAACTCCACAATGAGGATCTGGACAAGAAACAGAAAGAACAGTGCACTCAGAGTCCGTGTCATATACTTTTTTTCAGAAGTCCATGCAAGTCACCAGTCACTAGATCAGTGCTTCCAAACCTTTTTTTTGACTTTGGGGCCATTTTTTCTAAGTTGGAGAACAAGAGGGCCACATTTTCGTAGTTGATGGACATTAGGGGGCCACAAGGCTAAAATTTAATTAACTAAAAGTATATAAAATTGCTACAATTAATTCAAAATAGAATGCTTGATGTTATTTATAGACGTCAAAACAAAATAATTTATAATAGAAAATTATTATGTGTTTTATCCTGTCTAAATTGCAAATTTTTTCATATATTTTTGTTAATTCTATGAGAGATGAGGGCCATTATTTGAGGCCTGGCAGGTCACTTTTGACCCGCGGGTCATGGGTTGGGAACCGCTGCACTAGGATCGATTGAAACTTATATAGTGCCCCTTCAAGATGCCTTATTCAGAGGTGCTCCTTACCCAAGCCAAGTGGAAGAAGAGAGCTTTTTTATTAGGTACCTGATATGACTGGCTCAATGGACTCCTTTAAATCTGTGCTGTAACACACTTGTTCACTAGGGCTTATCGTCAAGGCCGTGGCTAGGGGTGTTTTGGGTGTTTGAACGCTACCCGAAATGAAATAATGCTACCATGAAATAATGCATTTACTAACACAATCATGATGAAAGGACTAGGGACTAAGGGGATTTTATTTTGAAGCTCTTATTTCTATGTGACATTTCACAATAGATTAAATTTATTTATTTTATTTATTTATTTATTTATTGCCAAAGAAACAAAAAGAACATGTGTACAATTAGTAGATACAGAAACGGTCTCTGAGCAACAGGAAGCCCTGAAAAAACTAAAAGCTTATATCAACCTGGCCCCTAAATTACATTTACATTTCAGTCAACGATACATGTCACACAGTTGTAAACAAAAAAGTTCTGTTGAGACCATATGAATGTTAGCACTGACCAATATTATACAACAAAGTAGCAACACAATCAGTACAAAATTATAAAACAAAATTAAATTGAAACACAGGTGCAGTACCTAGCCTAGTAAAAAAAAGGATATATGAAAACAAAATTAAGAAAACAAGAACCGAAACTAAAAAGAAAAGGTGCTGAGGTATGCATAACAGCAAGATAATCGGTACAAAGTTAAGCGATGAATTGTTTAGAAAGACCTGTTTAGCATTCAGTATATTTCAGTAAAAAGTCTGATTTCACTCCCCTTTTAAATGCAGGTAAAAATATTTCTCGTTTAAGGTCATCAGGTAGGGAATTCCATAAACGAGGACCCAGAACCTGGAGGTTATGTGCTCTGGAGGCAGTTCGTGCATAAGGGACAACATAGTTGGACGCGGTCCTGGTATTGTAAGAATGGGTTTGATCAACTGTCATAAAATAATTACAAAATTTATTAGGTAACAAGTTGTGTACAGACTTGAACATGAACACAAGTTTCAATAAATTGGATAATTCATAAATTTTTAATATTTTCAGCTTATAAAACAAGGGATTTGAATGAGAAAGGTAACTAGAACAGGTAATAATTCTTACGGCAGCTTTCTGGAGCCTTAGGATACGGTCTAAATTCCCAGTTTTATGCGGTGACGACCATACAGAGCAGCAGTATGTCAAGTGTGGCTCCAGTAAAGTGTGGTATAGTAGTTTTAATTTATCGGCATCAAGAATATGGCCAACCCTATAGAGTATGCCCACGATTTTAGATACCTTGTTGACTACCATATCTACATGTTTCTTCCATTTAAGGTCATCAGAGAACACCACTCCAAGAAATTTGATTTCATGCACTCGATTCAAAGAAACTCCGTTTATAGTAATATTAACATCAGTATCAGAAAACATTTTTCTAGTAAATACCATAAAGCAAGTTTTTTGCAGGTTCAGAGAAAGTAAGTTAGCTGCGAACCAATGACAAATTTCCTCCAGTTTACTATTTAATGATGCAGCCAAAAGGATAGGACAATGACCAGTTGCAAAAATGTTCGTATCGTCTGCAAACATGATCAAGTTCAAGTCGGTCACAGATTGTATATCATTTACATACAAAAGAAATAGGAGGGGGCCGAGAATTGAGCCCTGCGGGACGCCGCATATTATAGGTAAGAAAGATGAAGAGGTATTATTGAGAGAAACATATTGGTATCTATTAGATAAATAACTAGTGAACCACTTTAGAGGGGTACCCCGTATTCCGTAGTGTTCAAGTTTATGCAAAAGTATTTCATGGTTCACAGTGTCAAAGGCCTTCGAGAGATCCAGAAAGATTCCAATTGTAGTCTGATGATCATCTAAGGATTTACTAATTTGGTTAGTAAGATCAATTAAGGCCAATTCTGTAGATAGATTTTTCCTGAATCCATACTGGGTATCTGCAAGCAGATCATTGTGTTGCACAAAAGTGGTAAGCCTAGTGTAGACAATTTTTTCTAGCAGTTTGGAGAAGGGTGATAAGATAGATATGGGACGATAATTAGAGACCTTTAATTTATCTCCAGACTTAAAGACTGGAATGATTTTTGCTATTTTCAGTGGGTCTGGGAAAATACCTTGCATTAAAGACTGGTTGAAAACATCAGCTAAAACAGAAGAAACTTCAAAGGAGCAATGTTTTAAAATCATGGTTGAGATATCATCATGGCCCCTGCTCTGAGAATTATTCATTAGAGCAATAGTGTCTATAATTTCAGGGGGCGTTACAGGGGTAAAGAAAATAGATTGGGTGGTTCTGGACTTTAGGTAGTCATGAGGCTTAGTATTAACTGGCGCAATGGTCTTTGCTAAGTTAGGGCCTATAATTATTACTAAAATAGTTGTTGAAGCCCACAGTTATAATTTTAGGATCAGTGACCCTAGTTCCGCCATGGTCAATTTCAGACATCTTAGGAGTAAAAGCACTCTTCCCAATGATTGAATTAATGGTTAGCCAAACTTTATGTAGGTTATTTCTATGAAGTTGAAGTTTATTAGCATAATAGCCTTTCTCGGCCGCCCTCAGCAGTGATAAAAGCTTATTCCGATAGGCTTTGTATTTATTAAACAGAACCCTGTTATTGGAGTTTTCCCCCTTTACACAATCTTTGTACATTTTATTTTTCTTTTTAATAGATTTCTTCAGCGCCGAGGTAAGCCATGGGAGATCAGTTTTACGACTTGCATTTGATTTTCCTACCAGCCGTCTATAAGGAAAGCAAAGATTGTAGCACTGGGTAAACTTGCCCAAAAAATCATCAAAAGATTTATTAGCATCAGTATTCTCAGTCATATCCCAGTCAATAAGAGTCAACTTTTGTTTAAAATCCTGGAGCGAAGTATCATTAATAATTCTTTTAAAAGGTAAAGAATTTGTTTTCAGAGGTGGCTTATTAAGCGTAACACGGGTCGTACAGCAAACAGGCAAGTGGTCGGAGATATCTGTAATCCAGATTAAGGAGTTCTTAATCACTGCCGGGTGGACATTTGTGAAAATATTATCTATAAGCGTTGCAGAATCAGGAGTAATGCGGGTGGGTTTGTCAATTAATGGGTAGAAGCCATATGTGTAGAGTAGATTAAGGAAGTTCTCAGTTTCTCTGTGCTTATCAGCATTCAAGAGGTTAACATTAAAGTCCCCTAGTAAGTAACAAGGTTTCCTTTCTGAGTGTAGTCTAGCTAAGAGGTTATCAAAGGCTGTATTAAAGGATGAGAGGTCCACATTGGGAGGCTTGTATACCACTCCAACAATAATGGATTTACCAGCACTAGGAATCTGGATAAACAAGGTCTCCATTAGTCGGTCATCAGTAGGATAACATTTCTCTGAGTAGGAAGTAACAGTTATGTCATTGAGAAATAGGCCAACTCCCCCTCCCATGCCAAAAGAACGGGATTTAAGGAGCATAGTGTATCCTGGTATAAATGTCGTATTCAAGTCACTATCCGTTGTCCAGGTCTCAGACATGGCCACGATAGAAAATTTATATTTCAGTTGGGCAAGCTCAATATTGATAACCTTAGAGTTTTTCCTAATACTTCTAGCATTTATATGAAGAAGTGAAAGATCTAGAATTTCAGCAGCAGTTAATATCTCACTTAACTGTGGTGAGTCAAGATACTGAACGTAAAGCTGTGACAACTGGTCATAGTAAAATTCATCTACGTCCGATTCATGGCCCACCCAGTGTGGGAATCTATTGAAAGCAAAAGTAGCATACTGAACCTTATAGTAGTCAAAATTAGGGAGAAAAGGTAGCCCTTTTATCGCCATATTAAATTCAACATCATCAGTAATATGATTATACGGAAAAATGTCATGTAAACAAACACTACAATAATAGGCCTCCTGATTGACTAACAGACATTTGCAGCCCAGGTAAGATCTCCTTCCACATAACTGGCAAGAGAGACATGCGCTAGAGTGACTCGTTAAGCTTCCCTTGCAGAAGCAAGAGAAAATAGAAGATCCCCAAACCCCTGCGGTCCTGGAAGACTCACGTCCACTTTTCCAGATCATTCCTATCAATTTGGGCATCAGAAGCTATTTCATAAATAACATTTATATACATACATATACAATATATAACATATATAATCGTATACAACTATCTACATTAATTTACATAAAAACTAGCATGCATGTGTGCATAGAGATTATTAAACAATTATTATTCCCATTATTATTACTATATAAGGAAATTTGCTGGTAACTCCGCAGAGAAGCCTGTCTACAAAAACGACAGATAATAAATAACAGGGCTTTTTTAATGTTCAGTTGTACACAATATGTGCAGTCCTAAATGGATTTGTGCTGTTGTATAAGCACTTCTGCATATATATATATATATAGTTAAAACTAGCAAAAAGGTCCGATTGGAAGTAATTTACCATGGAAGATGGAAAAGGAAAGGAGTTGTGAAGTTCTAAAAAATTCCTTAAAAACAGCCCTTGATAATAATATGAAAAACTAATTAGGAACTGACCTGAGCGGCAAAGGTGCATATCCAGATGGTCACGAAGATGGGATTTCTTAGGATACCCTCGAAGACGTTGCGCTGGCCGTGGATCATGCGAGCGTTAATCTCATTGAAGATCGTCATCATAACGAAAGCGTTGAAGATCAAAGTGAAGTGCTGCGTAGGAATCGGGCTCAGCGTCGATTCGCGGCCGCTGTCGATGTCCAACAGCCTATCCCCTGCAGTCACAAATCACGCCACATCAGCAGCTCGTGAATAAGCTGGTGCCCTGCGATTTGACTTTCGAGTGGCGTCATAAAAATTGGGAGATTATACATGCGAGCCCATAATAGCAATGACAATTCTCAGGGCCGGATTGAGAAATGTAGGAGCCCTGTTCGGGAAAATTCTGGCAACCTTTTTTTAGTCGTTCGGTTGAAATTTTTTAGAATGCACAGAATTTTTCCCCTCCCAAAAAGTTGATAACTTTTTGGAAAATTTTCCTAGAATACTCTGATTTTTCCCCTCCCATCAAAGTTAATGAACTCTCTTTTATAGTCGCTTGGTCGAAATTCTCTTGAAATGGCGCTATATAAATTCATGATTACACTTAGGAGTGCACGTATACCAGCAAACAGCAGAGTGAAGATGATGGTGAGCTGGTAGACGGCATGTCCGAGGATATTCTTCAGCATCGTCCGCGAGATGAGGGCTTTTGTTCGGCCGTACGGTCGTCTCTTGAGCAGCTCTTCGGTGGGAAGTTCTGTCGCCAGCGCAAGTGAAGCGAGCGTGTCCATGATCAGATTCACCCACAGCATCTGGATGGCCCTCAGCGGCGAGTCCTGTACGTAGTCGTTCAAACGCAAATATTATATGAAAAGCTACAGAACTTCGACAACTTATTCATTCATTCATTCATCCATTCGTTCGTTCATTCATTCGTTCATTCATTCATTCATCCATCCATTCGTTCGTTCATTCATTCGTTCATCCATTCATTCGTTCACTCATTCATTCATTCATCCATTCATTCATTATTCATTCATCCATTCATTTATTCATTCACTTATTCATTCACCCATCCATTCATCCATCCATTCATTCATTCATTCACTTATTCATTCATTCATCCATTCATTCATCCATTCATTCATTCATTATGGAGATTTATACAGCGCCCTTCAAGGCTACTACTACACGGGAGTGCTCCCGACTCAACCTCGGCGGAAAAGGAGGGTTTTAATTTAAGACTGCGATAAAATGCATAGGTTTCAAACTATAGGCATAAGGCATGTAGGAAATGGGAGCCCATCTCGTACCATCTCTTCCCAGGTCCTGTGTTTACGATTCCTAATTATTATTATGGGTATAAGATGGGAATAACATGGGAATAAGATAAGATATGGGGGCCATCCATAAATGACTCGTGCTCAGAGGGAGGTGTCAGGCTTGTGTGACAGTGTGATAGGCAGGCAGTTAGTCAGACGAGGCCAGGGTGGATGATGTTTAGAGTTGAAAAGGCGTGGGAGGTAGGGTGAAGTGGAGGAATTAGGATAGGATCTGTGAAAAACCAATGTTTTCAGTTTAGAGTGAAAGACCTGTCTCTTCTTCTGCCTTGTTCAAACGAGGAGGCATTTATTTATTACTATGGCAATTGTGTTTGGACATGCATTTGTTATTGCGCCCCATCAAGCTCCCTACTCAGAAGCGCTCCCGATTACAGTGCGGACACTGAATCGGAGTTTCACACCGAAGCGCGGAGCAATTGCAAATGAAGGACTTGCTCAAGGTCCCTACATGGCGACTTGAGGTCGATTCGGACCTGCAACCCTCCGGCTGCAAGGCAACGAACATACCACTACACCACCGTGTCCCACAATCTGTAGGGCACATAAACATAATGATTAATATTATAATAAAAGAATCAATGAATTTACGAATTGGATACCAATATGCAGACATCGTGGACCGACATGCTCTGATAAGACAATGGATTTACAATTTGCACATTTGATAAAACAATGGACATACATTGATCAAACAATGAATATACACTTGATAAAACAATGGACATACATTGATCAAACAATGAACATACATTTGATAAAACAATGGACTACATTGATCAAACAATGAACATACATTTGATAAAACAATGGACATACATTGATCAAACAATGAATATACACTTGATAAAACAATGGACATACATTGATCAAACAATGAATATACATTTGATAAAACAATGGACATACAATGATCAAACAATGAATATACACTTGATAAAACAATGTACATCCATTGATCAAACAATGAATATACATTTGATAAAACAATGGACATACAATGATCAAACAATGAATATACATTTGATAAAACAATGTACATCCATTGATCAAACAATGAATATACATTTGATAAAACAATGGACATACAATGATCAAACAATGAATATACATTTGATAAAACAATGTACATCCATTGATCAAACAATGAATATACATTTGATAAAACAATGGACATACAATGATCAAACAATGAATATACATTTGATAAAACAATGGACATACAATGATCAAACAATGAATATACATTTGATAAAATAATGGACATACAATGATCAAACAATGAATATACATTTGATAAAACAATGGACATACAATGATCAAACAATGAATATACATTTGATAAAACAATGGACATACAATGATCAAACAATGAATATACATTTGATAAAACAATGGACATACATTGATAAAACAATGAATATACAAGCGACATACATTTACAACACAATCGACCAACATTTGATAAAACAATGGACGTACATTGATAAAACAAGCGCCAAGAACGGCAACGACGACGGCGACAACATTGACGGTCAGTTGAAACTGTAGGAATTTCGAGATGCTATCGTAGACATTGCGGCCCCACATGACGGCCTTGACGATGCTGCTGAAGTTGTCATCAGTCAGAATGATGTCCGATGCTTCCTTGGCAACATCCGTACCAGCGATGCCCTACATAACAGGATGAAAAAACCATTCCCATTGCATGATGTGGGTCAAAGGTGATGAGGGTCAAAGGTGATGCAGGTGAAAAGTGATCTGGGTCAGAGGTGATGTGTCAAAAGTCATGTGGGTCAAAGGTGATGTGGGTTAAAGGTGATGCATGTCAAAGGTGACTCAAGTCAAAGGTGACACAGGTCAAAGGTGGTGTGGGTCAAAGGAGATGAGAGTCAAAGGTGATGCAGGCGAAAAATGATCTGGGTCAGAGGTGATATGTGTCAAAAGTTGTGTGGGTCAAAGGTGATGTGGGTTAAAGGCGATGTGACACATGTCTGAGGTCAAAGGTGGTGTGGGTCAAAGGTGATGCAGGTGAAATGTGATGTTGGTCAAAGGTAATGCCAGAATAATGAATTCAACCGGCTGCATCATACATGCATGCAAGACACTCAGCCCACTGGGTGCTAACGAATACAGGAAATACTGCAATAGCAGGACACATAGTCCATTGAATTCATTGACCGCATGGCACAGCGGCTTTCGTTTCAGTTCCATAAGGTTTTTTGATTAATCAATCAGTAAGGAAATAGTTCTCTTATATCTTTTATAGATGATGAGGAAGAAATCTCCTCAAAATTCAAACAACGCCAGTAAAACATAAAAAAATTAGTAAATGACGAAAATCAAGGAATTACAGATGAAAAAGAGGTCAACTCAGTAAGCAGGCAAAGCTCCCATATATCCCACGAGGAATACCATAGAAGCACTCATCCTTTCCTTCACTCGTACCTTGAGCTAGCAATTAAAGTACCCTAAGCTCACAGACACAGCCACACAGGGTGAATACATCACAAGACTTGCTGTAAGCCAAAAAACAAATGTCAAAAACCAATAGAAACATCCAAACAGATTTCTTACCATTGCAAAACCAACGTCAGCCATCTTTAAGGCTGGCCCGTCGTTTGTTCCGTCGCCCGTAACCGCCACGACTTCTCGGTTGGGGTTGACTCTACTCTCTATAATTCCTTTCACTAAGTTGTATTTGTCAGTTGGCGATGACCTCGCTAATACTCGTAAGCTCGGCCAAACCTTGTCAATCAGTTCCTGCTTAACCTGTAATTCAAACAGAAGCAACAATCAAAACGCAGCCTATCTCCACACTCAGTTTTCTCTTTTTACTTCTTCTCTACTTGTGATGATTCGTTAATCCTAAATACGTTTGATTTGCAATTTTCTACCTGTAAAACAGTTATATGATGAATCATTGATGATATTTGTTCCTTTTAATTTCAAATGGACACAACGCAGAATGATAACGATTCATAATATGAACGGATGATCACAAGTTATCCCAGGAGTCGAAATTAGCAGTCGGCAGCCATGCAAGGCGCTTATCACGTCCCACTGCTCAATTCACCAACACCAGCTGCCGAATGAAAGGTTGAGTGGACCATTGGGTGGTGGTGGTAAGCGATCCCGCGTCAGCGCTCTTTTCGTGAAACGATACAATCTATGATATAAGTGAGTTTTAGAGCAGAAGACAACAGCATGATGATTGTATTGAACAGTATCGTAACAGTATCTTAAAGTAAAAGTATCTTAAAGTAAAAGTATCTTAAAGTAAAAGTATCATATAGTAAAAGTATCGCAAAGCAAAAGTATCGCAAAGTAAAAGTATCATAAAGTAAAAGAATTGTAAAGTAAAAGTATCGTAATGTAACAGTATCGTAAAGTAAAAGTATCTTAAAGTAACAGTATTGTAAAGTAACAGTACCATAAAGCAAAAGTATCGTAAAGTAAAAGTATCGTAAGTAAAAGTATCGCAAAGTAAAAGTACCGTAAAGTAAAAGTATCACAAAGTAAAAGTATCAAAAAGTAAAAGTATCATAAAGTAGCAGTATCATAAAGTAAAAGTATCCTAAAGTAACAGCATTGTAAAGTGACAGTACTGTAAAGTAAAAGTATCACGAAGTAAAAGTATCGAAAAGTAAAAGTATTGTAAAGTAAAGGTATCACAAAGTAAAAGTAACGTAAAATAAAAATATCGAAAATTAAAAGTATCAAAAAGTAAAAGTATCGTAAAGTGTGTCGTAAAGTAAAAGTATGCAAAGTAAAAGTATCCTAAAGTAAAAGTATCCTAAAGTAAAAGTATCGTAAAGTAAAAGTATCAAAAAGTGTATCGTAAAGTAAAAGTATCGTAAAGTAAAAGTATCGAAAAGTAAAAGTATCGTAAGGCGTGGTCACACATAGTAATTCCACAGTCAAAGCAAAAGTAAGATCTGACCGGTGCATCCGGGAATTCCCGTATTCGACTGTTGAATTCCGCACCATCTAGGACGAGGTATCGATCGCCCGGATGGATGATACCACATTTCATCGCAATAGAACAAGCCGTGCTCACGTTGTCACCAGTTACCATGCGAACCGTTATACCAGCGCGCTGGCACTGATGAATGGCAGCTGGCACCTAAGCAAACAATCACATCTGCAGACAAACATACAACCAGCAAGACAATTTGTTTGTTTATTGTCTATTGACTTGCGTGTCACATCAATGTTCACATA
This sequence comes from Lumbricus terrestris, assembly GCA_949752735.1. Classification (NCBI taxonomy): domain Eukaryota; kingdom Metazoa; phylum Annelida; class Clitellata; order Crassiclitellata; family Lumbricidae; genus Lumbricus; species Lumbricus terrestris. The sequence goes on along the minus strand of OX457045.1, from coordinate 13,458,203 downwards.
ACAATAACATACATATAAAAAAAATTCAACAAGAATTGTTATAAGTTTACTTAACATTAGTGCAAATGACAATATATTGTTTCGCACATTGTGACAATGTGATGAAACAGCTTAAAAGAATCAGGTTCTAATACCTGAATGCAATAGGTACAATGGTACATACATAATTATTTTGTACACACATAAAATGTATATAAATACATAGCCTACCCACAAATGAAGGGGCGCTATAACAAGTGTTATCATTATAAGTGCACATAAACACATATTTAGGCTGGAAATTAAAATATACAATATACTGCTGCCCGTAAAGGTGTCCAAGATAAATTGTGCTACCTATGCAGAACCGTTTTATTGTCATGCAATTCTCAACGACATTATAACTTACCTCAGGCCTAACAGGATCTTCTATGCCGACGATACATATGCAAGTCAGGCTTGATAGCACATCGGCTTCATTATCCCACTTTGGAGCTGTATTATCAACGGACCAGCCTTCTGTATTAAGAAACAGAAACAGACTTCGTCAGCCTTCATGGGCAGGTGGTACTACCGTGGTAGAAATTAGAGAGAGCGCTCAGGCTTCAAATGCAGAGGAAAAAGTCAGAAAAGGAATCCAGACTACATGGACAGATGGTAGGAATTGGAAAAACGAGGAAAAAAGTAGCAAAAACGCGATTTTATTATGTCTCATCTCAAATAATTGCTATCAAATAGCCTTGATATTGCCAGTTGATCATTAATACTACTAGTTTAAACAGAAACAGGGTACCAGCGTAGCTGCACCTCACTGTGAAGTCACTTAGCAACATTACAATGAAGTTGGTAATTAAGGAATCTGTCAGATTAATAATTTTGCCATTAAAGCAATGAAATTCCAATTTCTTAAAAAATGAAAATGGCTAAAGTGTCAATGACAGACAAAATGTGTATTCAGACACCCCTTGAGCAAGATCTTTGAGATATAAGGCTATGAGCAACGTTTATTCTGATAAACAGTGAGAGCACAAAAATTATGAGTTAAGCTGAGAGTTAAGAGATTAGCCCAGACTCACCTCATCTTCCACTCTTCAATTCTCAACCTAAATGCCACCTATACCCTACGTGGCTACTCTGCCACCTCTGATTCTTTGGTAACCGGACTACGACCTCTTTTGGACTACTCTTTTGGACACCCCTCTGACTAGACACAGTACTCGTGAATAAGCTGGTGCCCTGTGCTTGGCTTTCAAGCGGCGCTTTAGAAATCTGGAGGTCACGATTAGCCTACGATTAGAAAATTCATCGAGAAGAGCTAACCAAGACCGAAATCGCGGAAAGCGACACAGATCGTTCGAAGTCCGTTGGTAGCCATTGGTTCTATGACCGTCTGAATCATGTGCTCACGTTCTTTGGCCGTGAAGTTCACACGCTCTCCGTTCTGCGCGAGGATGTATCGACACCTACACAGCGAAACAAGATTCAGATAATCATTCATCGCCACGGTCAGAACAGTTTTGAATTTACTTCATGAATTTCAGGGTGCGGTGGTGTAGTGGTGGCGTCGTTGCCTTGAAGCCGGAAGGTTTAAGGTTCGTATCCACCTCAAATCGCCGCGGAAGGACCTTGAGCAAGTCCTTCACTCGCAATTGCTTGGGCGCATCGGCTTGAAACTCCGATGCAGTGTCCGTGCTGTAGTCGGGAGGGACTCTGAGTAGAGAGCTTGAAGGGGTGCTATAGAAATGGATAAATAAATAAATAAATAACTGATCCTTTAGTCCAATGTCTCAAGCAGTGAGCGACCAGAGGCAAAGCTTGAGAGGAGCAAACCATCGGGGGGGTGTGAAGTGTTAGCGACTTCAATTTCTTAGCCTTGGCATATGAGGTCGAGTGGCATCCTCTCCCTCGCTGTCTGACCGGCTCACTGATAGGCCTCTACTCATTATAGGTCATAGTCAAATTATCGAGGGGTACAGATGGGGCAAAATCTCTGACCTGGCGAGGATTTGAACCGACAACCACCTCTTGGCTGGCAGTTCGGTATGGTAACCACTAGACTACCATGCACCCCAAACCCAGCTGAAAACAAGAAAGCACTGCAAGAAGATGCAGTAACAGCTCAAGAAGGAATCTCCAGGAAAAGATTTGTAGAAGCACGTAAAAATTATGCTGTTCTAATTGGTGTTCTAATTGTGGAACAACACAAAAATGCCAAAGGAATTTGCAAGTAACTTAGATGGAAGGCAAGGCTGGTTATCTTGTCTTGTTCAGAATGCAGTCGTCCATGTTTCCATGTTCATCTGTAATAATAACGACTTCGGACCAGCGCTTTGTAGTGCATCGGTATTCGATGTGAGAGTGCACGAACCCGAAATGGTTGCTCACATGATCAAACGCCGATCCCATCATACCCATCATGCATCGCGCAGGAGTATTATTGTTCATAGACACGCATTAAAATGAGCGATCGCCTCATCATCTTAGCAAGATATTGAATTCGCAGAATCCAATAATCTCCTCCTCCGCGCACAGCTGGTACTAGACACGCGAATCCAAAACTAACGGCGCGCAATCATTCACTCAGCAATTTTACCATCATCGAGTCGGGTATTATTATAACTACATCACAGAGTGGATCAGACCCCCGTTCGTATCTCCCACTGCCAGTGCTGTTCATAGCTCTGCTCTGTAACGACTAGAAGAGGCATTTTCAGACGGATCAATATGAGATCAATTGGGTGCAGATGAATAGGATAGGCAGCCTGCAGTAGTCGACTTGCCTCGAGGCAAGATGAAACTTCCCGGCAGCCAGTTCAGAGAGTACGTACATACATCCGCACTTACAATCTTGACCATGGCAGGCAAGAAATAATGGACCTATTCGGGGCAATTTCAAATGTTAGTATCATCACCAAGAGGAGATTTAATGTCGGTGGGATTGGCTGTACAGTAGTCTATGTAGAAAGCCTACCAGAGCAGCAGATTGATTTGAAGTGCCAACAAACAAAGCCCTGGTGCCAACAAACAAAGCCCTGGTTACTAGAAAGAAAATAAATTGAAGAAAGAAAATTAGACTAAGAAAGACAATTTAGAAACAGAGCAAGACGTTAGTTATAGCCATTTAATCAGCGACTTTAAATGCTGGTATCCATCGTAAAGTCTGCAGATTTTTATTTAAAAAACTCACTAGGCTTGTAAAAGAAGCGTTAAATCGTTAGGTGTATTGTCACACTGTAGGTTGGCTTATGCGAGTATGCGTATTTTAGCTAAGTATACCCAACTGATCAGCAAAATTATATAACAATATTAAAACCCAATATCAAAATGTATTACTCATCCTAACAAATAAACTATTCGTACCTGTCTCTTCATCAAAATCATAAAAATGTAATAATATCAAAACCTACTAACCATTTATCAGATATACCAGTCAACTATGTACCCACACCTGTCACTATTTAACCACTGCTTCAAATGACACCTCTTTAGCTGGCTCGGTGTTGGGAGCACCTCAGAGCAGGTATCTTGAAGAGGTGCCTATAAAATCTTGGAATGAATGAATGAATGAATTATCAAATGATGATGATGATGGCTTTATGTCATTGGGGATGAGACGAGTGAGGCGGTTTTCCATTGCCTTCTCCATGGATAACTGCAGGTGAGCAACTTCTCCAAGGTCGTCACATAGTGCCTCGAGGTAGATTTGAACCTGCAACCGTGCGACCAAAAGGCACCAAACTCACTGCTACACCACCACGTCCCACAGTCAAACGAATAAATGGTCATTTTCATCCCATGCTATATCCATCATCTGTCCACCCACACCAACTATCAATCATAACTCCGCCACTGGTTGCACTCTGCCAGTGCCAGTCCCAAGCCTGGATAAAGGAAGAGGGCGTCGCTAATGATCTTTGTTACCACACAGTGACGTTAAACTGCAATTACTACTACTGCTATCAATCATTCAAAACGGATTTCAACATACTACAACCGTACACATACATGAGCTATAAAAAGCAAAGAAGTACCTAAGCACCTACTTCTTAAGTACGATCTCCGATGCTCCCTTAGTGTACAGCCTGAAAGAGCCGTTCTCCTCCCGCACCACGGTGCTCATGGACTTGCGTTCCGAGTTGAACGTGTAGACCTTGACGAACTTCTCCTCGGGCATTGACACTCGAATCGCTTCATAGTCCTGGCCGAGCGCATTCACGAACCCCAGCAGCGCGCATTCCGTCTTGTTGCCAACCTGCTTCGCCAGATCCCCCTTCCCCTCAGGCGGCTGTTTCAATTGCAAATAGAAAATTGTAATTAATTTCTGATGTTCAAAGCATTTCTTGTCTCATGGTTGCAAAACAATTGTTTATTTATTTCTCCATTTCTATAGTGCCCCTTCAAGCTCTCTACTCAGAGGCGCTACCGACTACAGCGCGGACACTGCATCAGAGTTTCACGCCGATGTGCCCGAGCAGTTGCAGCTCTTAAACAAGTCAAATCAGCATGCAGCCAGGCATCCAAAAGCGCACACGCACACACACACGCAGTCACACACTCACACACACATCTTCATGTTATCACTAAATATGTCCAATCTGGTCAGCAACAATAGCCATTTTAACACATATCTAACACATGATTCATAACATTTCGCTTGTTATCCTTTCCAGCTTTCATTCTGAGATCATCCGACTTGGTATACAACAACGATAAAAGTTGGCAACATGTTGTAACAAGAAGATCACAACCAAAGCAAATAACGTTACTCACTAATAGTCTCGAAGTGTATCCGCTGTTCAGTGAGATGGCCCTTACAAGTAGGGCACCAGTCTGCTCGGATAATTCATTGAATTGTGGTGTACTAGTGTAAAGCTTACCTATAGAAACACAGAAAACCAAATGATGACAATACCAGTAGACCCTATGTCGGTATCATGATATCTAACAAAAGCTTCACAAATAACAACATATTTATTTCAGGATCAATAACCACTAACCAGTAAGAAAGATGAATCTCTACATGTAGTGCAGGCTACAGAATATAATCCGGTTGAAAGAAAGTGTGAAAGACTCTCAGCAGGGTACTTAATGCTTAGAATATTGACAATTATCCATTGTTTTGTAATGGAAAGGACACTGCTCAGTGCTCACTGCGGCCCAAACCAGCCATAATTCATCAACAATGATCTGCTCATGATCAAAACAGGTACAATGCTCAAGTGGATGGGTAGAGTCTCTAATGGTAAGTTCTCAAAGCACATTAAACTACATTTGTTAACTAATGATAATATACTTTATCCAGATATTTTATCTAGTTTTTAAATTTAATTTTAAATTAAATAACAAAATTCTATTCCTCTGTCCTACATTATGCCTTTCAGGACAATGAATTAACTGGAAGCAAGAAAAATCAGTAAATTTGAATCAAACAGTAAAAATACTGATATTACTATGACATCAGCGCCCCAATAAAAGTTCACAATAATGGTCCTCGGGATGAAGAAAGCATCTTTGCATATTCATCTAAGTGAGTAACCTTAGCCAAATCGATTTATCTTAGCCTAATAATTTTCTGCCATTTTAATTAAGTCTTACAGTGGGTTGCCACTTTAAATAAAAACTAGAGCTATATAATCTGGCCGATCCTCATTCAAAACGAGATTAAATGTCACATACAATTCACATTTTGCAATATCTTCAGACAGGAAAACGCAGTCAAAAACTCCTGGCAACAATAATCCTCGCAAATTATGTCTTCTTTTTATGAAGGAAGAATGAAAAAAGCCAAAAGAGGAAACCATCCCGCACAAAGTCAATTTCAGTTTGATGGGTATAGAAGCCACAGAGGTGAATCCGAGACAGACCATATAGCAAAAATGTTGCATGGTACGTATGCTTAATAGTAGACAACATCATTACATGCTCTGCATGTCTCGTGCAACAATTATAACCTCCATGCACTGCTATCCATTGCATCGCTTTTCCGAGCGTATAATTAAAACCTAAAGTAGTAACAGCTCAACTTTTTCAGAGGAAATACTAGAGTGGACTCTCTTTTATTTGACGCACATAGTATAAATAAATTCCAAAAATTGGCCAAGTTATATGCATGCAAAGTTGGTTCATTTATGCTGGACCACCCTGCAATATACACAATATACATTCATTCGAACGCTTATATAGCGCTCCTTAAAGAAAAAAAACTACTCAGAGTCGCTCCCGTTATGCAATATATTTACCCATACCTGTGATGAGACTAAGCAACATGATTTATATTAAACGAATATACAAAATTATGCATACATATATAATAACACATGGTATAATCTGGCTGTATATAGAAATCTGATTCTAACTATGGGTACATACCACTCTAACTGTGGGTACATACCACCAATAAAGCTTTGCACAACCGTCATCCGATTGGTGGTCAGGGTGCCAGTCTTGTCCGAACAGATGGCTGTTGCATTTCCCATTGTCTCACAGGCGTCCAGATGCCGCACCAGGTTATTGTCGGCCATCATTTTCTACACAAAACAGACAAATTCTGTGCATCGCACGCGCACATATGCACAGCACATCTTACAACGAATTGAGCGCATTCTCGACTCCGCAAAATTGAGCACATTCAGGTGTCGCATCAGGTTATTGCGAGCAATCCTTTCCTAACATTGTCATCTGATTATAAGCTAAATTTTTGCATAACATGCTAGTGTTCATTCGCACATATTCAGCACATCTTAGAACAAATTCGACATATTTTAGAATCAGATAAATTCCACACATTCTAGAATCCCACAATTCCGACATATTTTCTTCTCATGATGTGTTAATCGCTCTTGTGTTATTATAGATGCAATTACAAATTATGTGAAACAACATACTAGATAACTAGAACCAGAAGAATTTCATCACATTCAACATATTCTATTTAACCACGATCATCAGCAGATTCCAGAATCATAAATTCTGCACATTCTGGACTCACGCAATTTCAGCAGATCCTAGAATCACAAGAATTCAGCACATTCCAAATTAGCACAATTTCAGAATATTCTAGCATCACACACAATTCACAAACACACAGACACACACACAGACAGACACACAGACAGACACACACAGGCAAACACACACACCCACACACGTACATTATACCCACACATATACTCTGAACCAATTAACCCTTTCACGTCGAGCAAAATTGAGCATGTACTAAAGTGACAGGGAAACTAATACAGCTTGGCGTTAAAGGGTTAAGTAGGTTGTCAAAGAGACACAGCAGCAGGCATGTATGACAGACTTTATTTACCCTGACGGAATATGCCAGTGCCAAAGTGACAGCTAATGGAAGACCTTCCGGAACTGCCACGACGAGGACAGTGACGCCGATAATGAAGAACTTGACAAATTGCTGTATGTACACCATGTTCCAAGGTTTGCGCTGGATGGCAAATACTTCGACGCAGAACCGTAGGATCAGTATCAGTATGGTCAGTATGGCTACAGCAGTCCCTGTAACAAGACAAGTATCAGTATGATCAGTATGGCTACAGCAGTCCCTGTAACAAGACAAGTATCGGCATGGTCAGTATGGCTACATCAGTCCCTGTAAGAAGACAAGTATCAGTATGGTCAGTATGGCTACATCAGTCCCTGTAAAAAGACAAGTATCAGTATGGTCAGTATGGCTACAGCAGTCCCTGTAAGAAGACAAGTATCAGTATGGTCAGTATGGCTACAGCAGTCCCTGTAAGAAGACAAGTATCAGTATGGTCAGTATGGCTACAGCAGTCCCTGTAAGAAGACAAGTATCAGTATGGCTACAGCAGTCCCTGTAAGAAGACAAGTATCAGTATGGCTACAGCAGTCCCTGTAAGAAGACAAGTATCAGTATGGTCAGTATGGCTACAGCAGTCCCTGTAACATGACAAGTATCAGTATGGTCAGTATGGCTGCAGCAGTCCCTGCAAAAGCAGAAGTTCAGAGGTCAGAGTGAGAACAGATATTGCACAGATTTAATGGTCTGGTATTTCAGTTACGCCGTGAGTTCGGCAAATGTAACTAGACACCCGTGCGTGATGACCTCTCCATTTTACATTTATGGTCTCGTAAAAAAAGCGTGGTGAATTACGACACAAGAAATTGCCAATCTTGCGTTATTATGGAACATGTTTATGTTTCAAGACCTGTCGTCAATCACCCAAGGACCATTTGTCAATCACCCCAGACCTTTGTCAATCACCCCAGACCTTTGTCAAACACCCCAGACCTTTGCCAATCACCCCAGACCTTTGTCAATCACCCCAGATCTTTGTCAATCACCCCAGACCTCTGTCAATCACCCTAGACCATTGTCAATCACCCCAGACCTTTGTCAATCACCCCAGACCTTTGTCAATCACCCCAGACCTTGTCATTCACCCCAGACTTTTGTCAATCACCCAGACCTTTGTCAATCACTTCAGACCTTTTGTCAACTTCTAGAAACACACCTGAAAGTGGGATATCGACAAAGTGCCAGTATTTCAACGGCTCACACATCAATTCGCATGATTTAAAAAATAAGAGAACTGGAGAAGATCAATTCTTTTGAACCAGAAAGTCTTGAAAGATCGGATCTAATAAATCTTTTACCAAAGTCTTCTTAGAACATAAATATCATAAAATTACAGCACAAAGATTTATAAAGTGCAACAAAATATAGGCCTACCACAAAATATGCATAGGACCTCTGAGAGCTTCTTAAGAAACATTACACAAGTGTTCTGTTACATTATCAGTGTTCTCAGTGTTCTGTTACTTCACATCTCAAATGCGCTAACAGTAGCTCGGCGTATTCTGATGAAAAGAACAAATTATCCCTAGCAAAAGAAAGTGCGTAATTTCTATCTGAAAAAGGAAAATGACAAGATGAGAGTTCATACTCAAACACAATGTTACGAAGATGATATAAATAAGAACATAAAAAGTACAAACGATTATGTAAAAGAAACGAATAATTTAATACCGAACCTCCCTCACCACCCCCCACCCCACCCCCAAAACAGACCTGCGTATCCAATCTGAATGGCAAGTCTTGTCAGTTTCGCCTGCAGAACAGACTTCTCCTTCCGTCCGCTTCCTCCGCCACTCTGCACCTTCTCATTGGCAGCAGGCTACAAGAAGCATTGGATCAAAGATTCAAGCACATCTCTGGCTGATGTAGGGCTATTATTCATCGTTAAGAGCACACACATTGCAGACCTCGAAAAAAGTTCACAATTTGTCAAAGAAAAGCTTGTGTTAATACATAGCAGATGACTGAAGAAGACAGTGATTTGTAAGGCTGGATAACTTCATATGGATAGCCCAAGCTTGGATGACACGGGGAAGAGGCGGAATAAGAAGCAGAATAAGAAGCGGAATAAGAAGTATCCTATGTCCTACAAGGACTGTTGTGCCAGTCCTTCTTCTTCTTCTTCTTCTTCTTCTTCTTCTTCTTCTTCTTCTTCTTCTTCTTCTTCTTCTTCGTCGTCGTCGTCGTCGTCGTCCTCCTCCTCGTCCTCCTCCTCGTCCTCCTCCTTGTCCTCCTACTCCTCCTTCTTCTCCTTCTCCCCCTCCCTCTCCCCCTCCCCCTCCCGCTCCCCCTCCTCCTTCTCCTCGTCCGCCTCCTCCTATTTCTCTCCCTCCCTCTCCCCTCCCGCTCCCCCTCCTCTTCCTCCTCCTACCCCTCCTCCTCCCCTTCCTTCTTCTTCTTCTTCTTCTTCTTCTTCTTTGGCAAAGGAATCAACTCTATGTGGCCTGGAATGAGTATTGTATGGAGTGACCTTATGGGAGGTATGAGGTCGAGTTCGGTGCACGTAACCTGCTTGGGCGGAGTGTGCAGCCGATGTGGGCGGGGCCTATAGCCCAGGGCTGAATAAGGTCACGTGGTTAGTCACGTGGATGAGGTAGAAACCGCAGTCTACCCACTACTATTACTAAGCGTGACTAATAATAGTTACCTGAGTAATTACTTTGACATCGTTAGCACCAGTTTCCGCATCAGCGGAGTTCGGTTGACGGCGTTCAATGCCGGAATGAGAAACCTCTACGCAACACATGTTACTCATGATTAGAAAGTTACTAATTAACTAAGAACTGGATGTAAAACACAAAACGAAGGAATACATACAACTCAACAGTACTAAAAGTACTTCTAAAATCTAAATAGCATTTTGCATTTAAGTCACACAAATATCAATCAATCAATCAATCAATCAATCAATCAATCAATTATCTATGGATATAATAACACTATATAGTTATCAATGAAGTAAATCTACTAAATCAGTAGGAGTAGAAACCTCCAGATTTCCTTGTCATCCCCCAAAAAATCTACCAAGGGGCCGTCCATAAAGTACGTCACGCTATTTTTGACCATTTTTGACCCCCCTTCCCCCCTGTCACAAACTGTCACAAATCTCGGACCCCCCCCTAAAGTACGTCACACTTTCGGGAATTTTTTTAAAACATAACCATTTACCTAACCCTCTAAACCCTAGGATACTATCCCTAATCCCTCTGATAGTGACGTGTGTCCCTAAACGCTTTGATAGTGACGGGAAGTCAACTTTTATCCCGCCAGGCTGGGTTTTTGACACGCCTGGCAGGGCCGGGTCGTATTTTAGGTACTAAGAACAAAAAAAATAGAAAAGAATTTAAAAAATAAATGTGTGACGTCACACATGGCCTGACCCTCCCCCTGTCACAAACTGTCACACTTTCTTACACCCCTCCCCCCCTGGAGCGTGACGTACTTTATGGACGGCCCCCAACTAAGCAGGGTCAACAAATAACAGAGACATGATTTTACTTGCTTATCCTTGTTATAATTAGTTCATAGTTTAGAAGGACTACAATGAATTGTTCACTAAACAGACACCTTTAAAACCCTGTAAAAAATTCTTATCTAACTTGATGCGTTTCGTCACCAATAATATAGTAAGAATTAAAAAAGTATAACTACATACATACTTATTTTAACCCCAGCATCTGCATTGATAATAAAGCACACCACAGTGTACCCAGAGGGGTGCGGTTGGGTAGTGGTGGCGTCATTGCCTTGAAGCCGGAAGGTTCGAGGTTAGAATCCACTTCAAGTCACCGCGTAGGGACCTTGGGCAAGTCCTTCACTCGCAATTGATCAGCGCTTCGGCATGAAACTCCGATGCAGTGTCCGCTCTGCAGTCAGGAGCGCCTCTGAGTAGGGTGCTTGAAGGTGCGCTATAACAAGTGCACATACAGACAAACAAACAGAAGAATGTGCCATAGGTATCAAATCCCGGCAGTGCCCAGTTGCTGCGGTCCCATTAAAGCAAACACAACTATCCAGTAGTCGTGCTCACTCACCCTAGGTACCCAAGGAAAAGTATTTCGTTGCTATGGCAACTTCGGACGCCTATGGAAATTTCCATTTGCAACGCTAAGTCTGTTTACCATTTTGAGCCTGAGGCTGCGGCGGCTGCGGAGGCGCTGGTGTTGGTTGACCCTCCGTCTCCGTCGCGCCCAACAGAGCGAAAATCATTCCGGCTTGCGAATTGACCCCGACGGCTGCAACCAGCATCTTGCCGCTTCCCTCCATAACATGTGTACCTAAAGAAGAGGATTAGGGGAGACTTAGAAAGCTATTAGTCACAGGATCCGATGCGGGACACGTTCGACTGTGCGGTGGTGGTATTAGTGAGCATTACGCGCAGTCGCATTAGCGGAACGTCTTGCCATTCCAAGTGGCTTTTCTGTGATCCGCGTACTCAGCCACGAAACGGATGAACGACTCTGGCACGGTCATGCATCATCGGCCGCCTTCGTAGCAGAGCAGCACATAAAAGCCAGACCGTTGGAAGAAAAAGACCGCGCAAGTCGAAATCCTCTAAGCTATCTACCTTAGTCTTGCAATGCTCCAGAGGGTAAGAATAGGTAATTATATAAGATACAGTCACACACACACACACACACATATATATACACATACATACAATGATACAAACACCCACACAATATATATATATATATATGCATCTCCTTTTACTTGGCTAATGGCCTCAGTGGAAATAGCTTTCACTACTAACAAGTTTCATACCATACGGCAGTGGTTCCCAACCTTTTCGGACTGTCGGGCCACTTTTTCTAAGTTGGAGGATACGAGGGCCACTTTTTCTTAGTTGAAGGACATTAGGGGGCCAGAAGGCTAAAATTGAATTAACTAAAGGCGTAATTTTTTATAATTGAATCAAAATAGAATGTTTGATGCGATTTATCAACGTCCAAATAAAACAATTTTCAATAGAAAGAAATTTTATACTATATCATGCCCAAACTGTCAATTTTTCATATATTTTTCTTAATTCACTGAGATGCTGCGTGCCATTTTTGTAGGCCTGGCGGGCCACTTTTGGCCCGCGGGCTGGGAACCGCTGCCATACGGCATACGGTAAAGGAAAGTTGGAAAGTTAAAAAAACGAGATTTCTGACAAATGTTCTACCTTTGATAACTCTACCCCAAATTTTGTTTATAACATCCATGCTATGCAACTGACATCGGCATGAATTTTCTGCTATCTGCAGATAAAAGTGGCCCATTTAAAATCAATTTCTGCTGCTATTTCGTCTTTGTGCTTACTTGCTACTGCGATTGGTAGATAACAATTTCAGCATAAAAATAGTTTATAAAAAACCGCCACCTGTAAAGCTATTATTAATACGGTAGTATCTCATCATTATCATATCATGATGACGACGCAATGACGTCATATCTTCGTCATGATTACGTCATGATGACGTCACGATGGTGATCAGATAGTGGATGACTCCTTCCATGGGTCGTGGCTTTTAATACTTTAACAATGAGTATGTGCTATGAGTAACTGCATGGGAAACCACTGCAGCCATGTCAAATTACCTTTATATTTTCCTTCAATGGTGTAGCATTGTCATCAAACTGATCCAATGGTCTGAATTTTGACTCCTTGTTAGAATATGCCTGAGAAGAAATGATTCTCTTCTTTGAACAAAACTGTTACAACTGCCCAGCCTGATAAATTATGCACACCACCAAGGTAGTTGATACTGGAGCATAGGCGTACGGGACATTTCGGCAGCGGGGGGGAAAAAAAAAATTTTTGCCCGAAAAATCTGACAACCTTGCCCAAAATTTCCTTATCCTTAGGCTTTTCCCGTCCAAAAAATCTGACGACCTTTTTTTTTTTTAGTCATCCGCCCAAAATTTTCTTACGATTTTCCCGTCCAAAATATCTGACGACCTTTTTTTTTTTTGTCATCCGCCCAAAATTTTCTTACGATTTTCCCGTCCGAAAAATCTGACGACTTTTTTCCCCCTGCGTGCCCGAAAAATTCCTCCCGTACCTGTTTTGCCCGAAAAAATTTCCGATTTTTTTTCCCGACCCTGCCTCTTTTGCCCGAAAAACAAATTTGCCCGAAATTTGGGGGGGGCATTTGCCCCCTCTGGACTCCCGCCTCGTACGCCTATGTCCTGGAGAGGGCAGGATGGAAAGTCCCTCACCACTTTTATGCTTGGTGAAGCAATATGAATGAATTCCCTCCCCCACTAGGCTAGTGGAAGTTTAAAATGTTGCTTTGTTCAATGCATTATTAAAATAATTATAATTCCTACACAAATGCTGCTACATAAGCTTTTCAAGGGCAGCTTTCCCAAGCCAACAACCAAAATGTTAAACAATACACAGAACCTAGTCCATTATATGATATCTGCCATATCTTGTAAAAAAAAGTAATACATAAAGCACCATTTTTGCTCATCTTTGCGTTGAAAATGACGGGGGAAAAATACGCAGAAATGTGGCAAAGGGATAAGAATCGGATCTGGCTGCATAGACCGATGACAGCGTCTTATTTCAATGTTCAATCACTGACGCTCTGATCGCAACGGAAATTCATTTATAACCTCATCCGCGTGGATTGCCGCACACACACACACACACACACACACACGCACGCACACACACACACGCACACACACACACGCACACACACGCACACACACGCACACAAACACACACACACACGCACACGATCAGAGCAGAGCAGACTCGATGAAAGAAATATGACAGCAGAGGCCAAGAATTCACATCAGTCGCCGCCATGTTCGCTCTCTTTGGAGTGTTCCCTGTCTGACCAGAGTGCACGCACACACACACACACACACGCACACGCACATACCATGCACCATGCACACAAACACACGCACGCGTGTGCACACACACACTCACACAAACACACACACATGCGCACGCACACACATGTACTCACACACAACCACACATACCTACCTATGCACACCTTCAAACACACCCACCCACAGATCCTACACACAAACACACACAAACACATATGCACACCCACACACACACACAAACCTACACACACACACACACACATCCAAATACACACATGCACACATGCACACACAAACACACAACTACACACATGCCTACACACCCATTCACACGCCCACACACACACACACACACACACACACACACACACACAAACACACACATACATACACCTACCAATACACACCTACAAGCACACACATACTCACCTACGCACGCACATAAACACACGCACACTGCGCGCTCACCCATGTTCCTTAGTCGCCACGCGCATGCTCACATTGCTGAGTGCATATTAAAAGCAGACACGCGACACATAGGTACCCACTCTATTCTCCTCTACACGGCCGTGAAAGTCGCAGGGGCTTCTGGGTCGGCATTAATAATGGGAGATTATTCTGCGACAGTCTGGCTTAGCGGGACACCGAGCAGATGAAAAGCATGGATAAGACAATCGAGAAACGACAATGAAGAGGAATATGAAATGAAAAAGGTGCTGAAAATTCAACAGGATCAGACAGAGATCAGCCCAAGACGCACAAAACAGAAAAATGGAAGAGAACCAAAAATAAGGAAAAGTCATCAGCAGCAGCAAGAATATGGCAGACAACAAGCATCTGAGCAGAAATCGATTACTGTATCCCAGTCGACTACAGATCCGGCAAAACCATAGTATCGGGTACCGAATGATGACAATAACCCTAATTCTAACCCTAAACGACCCTCACGACCCCGAACCTGACCCTAACCGACTCTCAGGACGCCTAACCTGACCCTAACCGACTCTAACGACGCCTAACCTGACCCTAATTAACCGACTCTCACGACGCCTAATCTGACCCTAACCGAGCCTCACGACGCATAACCTGACTCTAACCGACTCTCACGACGCCTAACCTGACCCTAACCGACTCTCACGACACCTAACCTGACCCTAACCGACTCTCACAACGCCTATTAAACCTGATCCTAACCGAACCTCCCAATGCCTAATCCGACCCTTACCGAAACGTCGGTCCCTGATATTATAGTTATGCCTAGAATCGTACAGCTGAAATACACATTTGAAACAATGACATAGCAGTGATTGACGTACGCAGATGAATCCAGTTACCTGATAATAACATGGGGTCCGTGGTCTCTCCCTTCTTCACGTGATCCGATTCTCCCGTTAACGAACTTTCGTCCACCTTCAGATCGTTGCTTTGAATAACGATGCCATCGGCCGGTAAGAGATCTCCTACACGGACAGAAATATCATTCGTTCATTCATTCATTCATTCATTCATTCATTCCATTCATTCGTTCGTTCGTTCGTTCGTTCATTCATTCATTCACTCACTCATTCATTCACTCATTCATTCATATTTACTAATTCATTCTGAGAATTTATACAGCGCTTATTCAAGATATCTACTCAGAGGCGCTCTCTGCGCTAACTAGCCGAAATGATGTTAAGAGTCATAGCGAGCGAAAAATAACAAGTTGCAAGACAAAACACAGTAAACTGAAAGAGTCACCAGTGGCGAGCCCTTGCAAACACGTAGAGCATATCGCTAGAGTCACACTTGAAACTGTCATCAGTTTCTTTATGATTCCAGGCAATTTTATATTTCATACTTAACTCCGTCACTACTCGCACTTTGGCAGTGCCAGTCCTAAACCTGGAGAAAGGAGGAGGGCAACACTAATCATACTTGATATGGCACAGTGTTGACAAACAGAAACTTGTAAGCAATTTAACACGTCTTATTGTTATTAAAACTGAAAATCTGAATTGAAGCATAGCCAGAGTCTGTAATATCCATTACTCACTCATTCAGTCCTGTGTTCATTAATTCATTTTATTCATATATTAGCCTATTTCTGTCATGTATTCATGCATTAATATTAATTAATTAATCAATTAAGTCATTAATTCTTACTTTCATTGATTATTTCAAACACTATTTCAGTCATGTATTCATTCATTCATTCGTTCATTGATTCATTCACTCATTCATACATTCATTTATTAAATTCATTAATTAAATTGATCCATTCATTTATTCATGTATTCATTCATTCATGTATTCCGTCATTAAATTCATTAATCAAATTCATTCAATTAATAATCAGTTAATTAATTAAATATTTCAATCATGTATTCATTCATTCATCCATTCATTTATTCATTCATTCATGTGTGAATGTATTCGTTCAGTCAGTCAAGAATAATAAGACAATAGTAATCAGTCAGTCAAGCATTCATTTATTTAAAAACTAGTATCTTCACTGTTATGTACCATTAAAAGTTAACACTTCAATGACGAGCTGCACTGGTTCCCAGCCACCTCAATACATCTTAATCGCTGACCTGTTAATAACGTCACTGCTAGCAATTCACAGTGATCCATTCGGATTAAGAAAATTTTTAGAGATTATTTTCTTAATTAGTGTCATCCCTGTTGTCAAGGTTGTTACCGTCGTTGTTTGTCCCGCTTATTTTTAATCAAAATATTTATAATCTGTCCTAATTACAAAAAATTAGGGGAACCATGCCGTTGTTGCTACTATCCTCATTGTTGTTATTGCTATGAATATGAAACTCATTTAAGCACTGCTGCCTTTCCATGCATAAGCTGCTCATTTGCTGCGGAATGACTGAGGATGGTGATGGTGGGGTGATGGTGGGTACGGAGGGGTGTATATTGTATAAGGTCGGAGAGCGGACCATCCCTCATTCCAATCACATCCATCGTGAAACGCAACAATGCCAACAATCAGCCACTGAAAACAAATCGCTTGATCAAAAATCAGATAGCGCCAGATGGAGGTGAAAAAGGTCCCACTACTCATCACATGACCATAAAACCGCACTCAAACCCAGCCGTCTTCCCACTGTTGTCCAATATCCCAGAGTAAAATGAACGAAAATATCCTTGTAGGCCTATTTCTATTTCAGATAACACGTCACTGGTTACCTTACTCTACCCTAGTAACTTGAACCTGAAGTATATCAGTGGTCTAATACAACTAACATTTCTGTGAGTTTTTTCAGTTATCAAGACCAATTCTGTATGTGTAACATATTTTATTCGATAAACACATTAAAACTCGTTCAAATTAATAAGTGGTGGTGAAGGATCTCACCAGGGCTTTTTTAAGGTGCAGTTGTACACAAAATGTGCAGTTGTAGAAGCACTTCTGTACGGTTAAAACTAGCAAAAAAGGTAATTGTCCACCGATTGGAAGTAATTTACCATGGACGATTGGAAAGGAAAGAAGGAGTTGTGCAGTTCCAAAAATTCCTTAAAAACAGCCCTGGACCTCACCAGATGAATCATTGGGGCCATATACAAGCACTATAATAAAAACATAAACATGGGTAATGGTAAGGACTGTGGCTTTGGGAGGGTAGCTTCCCGCAATATCCTCCCAAAGGTCCACTCAACCTTCCATTCGCCAGATATCGTTGGTAAACTGAGCAAAAGCATGTGATTGGCTCCTTACATGGATGCCGAAGTTAAATTCGAATCCTGTAATAACTTGTGCTCCTCCGCCCATACCACATGAATTGTAATCATGCTGTGTTGTGTCAGAATTAAATTAAAGCATGATTATTATTAATCAATAGTGATGAGTGGTGGTGTAGGGGTATGTTCGATGCCTTGGAGCCGGAAGGTTGTGGGTTCGGATCTACCTCAAGCCGCCACGTAGGGACCCTGAACAAGTCCTTCACTCGCAATTGCTCATGCGCTTCTGGGTGAAACGCCGACCCAGTGTCCGCACAGTAGTCGTGAGTGCTTCTGAGTAGTAATCTTGATGGGGCGCTATAACAAGTACTCAAACATACATAAATACACACATGCATACATAAATACATACATACATAGTATATACATACATAAGCACATACATAAGTACATACAAACATAGATACATAATTAATGTTCATACTTGCTTACATACATACATACAATGTACATGCATGCATTATGCACGCACACACACGTATGCACACGCCCACAGTCCCACATACACATGCGCACGCACGTACGCAGGCACCCGTACGCACGCACGCACGCACACACTCACACAGACATACATACATACATACATACATACATACATTCATACATACACACATACAAGTGCTCATACACACATACATACATCATTATTTAAATTCCTTTGTAATAAATCGATTTGCTCACTGACCGTATTTCACTTGGCAGATGTCGCCGACGACTATATCACCGACGGGGATCTGCACGATCTGTCCGTCACGTATCGTCGAGAACTTGTGTTCGTTCTCAATCTTCTTCTGTAGACCCCGGAACTGTCTCTCCTTCGACCAATCGTTGAACGAAGTAACGAAGACGACGACGACGACAGCCACGAGGATGGCCACCCCCTCGATCCACCCCGCCTCAGACTCATGCGTCGACGAGTTGCCATCTTAAAACGTACACAACGACACGACGGGCGTTCAAAAGAAACTCGTCAAAACGATTATTTAAAGTGTTTATTTACGAATGCAGTTTGAATTTGAGGTGTGGAAGAATGTTTGCTGGGGTGGGGGTCAAGCAGGAGTCGCGTTATTTAGAGGGTCTCTGATTTGGCTTTCCCTTGAAGAGCATCATCTGTTTGGGTCTACTTTAAAGTGAGAATTGCCGTGGGTCTGTTGGGGGTTTAAACCCCTAGTCTTTGTTTTGAGGGGTTCAACCCCTAGTCTTTGTTTTTAGGGGTTCATGATGACTAAGAATCACCACCACCCCCCACAGTAACCACCTCAACAAATCACAATGACCTGCATACTTGTCAGTTACAATGGCAAGACACAACACACACACACACACGTACAACTTTATATATATGTATACTAAAGTATGCATATATAATTATATACATGTACACACACACAAACACACACACAGTGTCACACCCATCCCCACACACATACGAACTCACACACCCACACTCCCCACCACACACACACACACACACACACACACACACACACACACACACACACACACACACACACACACACACACACACACACACACACACACACACACACACACACACACACACACATGCACATGCACACACACACTATTGTTTAATGACAAGGCATTCTGTATTGTGTCCATGCTGATCAGCTCAATGCAAGTCACCTTAACATCCAACCAGACTCATCACTATGGCAACTGCAGTTTCAAGTCACATCTCAAGGATGACCATAGCCAATATAATTAATTATATGATCAGCATTCCATCACTATAGCAACACACACACACACACGCACACGCACATGCACACGCCAACACACACGCACACAAGTACACACACCAACACACACACCCACACGCCAACACACACGCACACACACGTGCACAAGCCAACACGCACGCACGCACGCACACATACACACACACACACACACACATACTGTTTGTTACCATAACAATCAATGATGTTTCCAAGACACAACTTCTGCACGGCAACTGCGAGCACAAAAACCAGAAACACTGCTTCGAGAGTAAAAGAAACCAAGGAATCAGGGAAAGTAGCTGTGTGGCTGCAGGCGAAATAAATAATACGACAAAATAATATTGAACCCTGAGAGTGACCTTTACGCGGACAGATGGTGGCTGCGATGATGAAAATAAAAGCAGGAAATGCAAGTCCCTCGTTCGGCTAATGGGAGTGACGTACAGGCTGCAGCTGAAAGGGGAGAGCAGAGGGAAAGCCCCTTCTCATTAAATACCCCCTTTCTCTCTCTTCTCTCTTTACCCCTGGCCTTTCCTGTAACATCTCTGTTCGATAGATCTCTCCACAGCTGGTATGCTGCGCCATTCTCCCAGAAAAGACTCGGATTCAATAACGTGCATGCCTGCACGCCTATGTGCATGTGCTACTGCACATATAATATGCTTGTGTGTGTCTGTGCGTCTGTCAGTGTGTGACTATGTCTGTGTGTGACTGGTGACTGTGTACAGTGTGTGTACACGAGACTGTTTGTGCCTGTGTGCGCACGCATGCGCGCGCGAGTGTGTGTGCGTGTGCGTGCGTGTGTGTGTGTGTGCGTGTGTGTGTGTGTGTGTGTGTGTGGGTCCATGTGTGTAACCATTATGTGCACATAGATGTTTAATGTGATTTTACAAATGTGTGCATAATTAAATGTGTGTATGTGTATATCTAATTGAAATGTAATTGTGTGGATAGATTTGCATATATATAAAAATATATATGCAAATCTATCCACACAAATACATTTCAATTATATGTATATGTATGTGTGCAGTGACACTGCAATGTGTCTGACAGCATAGATTAAAAACGACCAAAAAACCAAAACTCGTAATTTTTCCTCAAAAATATAAAAAGAGACAGAAAACAAAAAAATTGAGAAAAATTATTGGACTTTGCAACATCTTGTAGGCAGGCCAAAATACTGCATTTTAAAATCAAAATCTTGTTACACCATTTAACTTAAGCCAGCAAGCAAATAAAATAAGTTTAGTAGTAAACACTTAGTCACATTAATCCACAACAATTATTTCATATCTTATCACTTTTGCTTAATCAGAAATTGAGAAATTAAAAATATTGAAATCTTTATATATTTAGATTGGAAACAGTGCTTAAAGTATGGAAAAAGAAGTGCCTGGACGCCCCTTACCTTTCCAAAAGAAGTGCCTGGACGCCCCTTACCTTTCCAGTCATTGCTGGCCAATAAGTGGCTGGACGGCGTTCAGATTTTAAAATAAGTGCATGGACGCCGTCTATGACCGTCCAGCCACACTTTAAGCACTGATTGGAAACATAAGTCCACATAACTACAGCCCATGCTGGAATAAACATTAGCTAAGCTGCAAGAATAGTCTATAGAGTATAGGCCTACTTAAATAAAAATTCTACTTAAATTTTTTTACTCATATAAAAACTTGATATGAAATAATTTTAGAAATTTCATTTCTCCTACCATGCTATTTATTTCTCAAACGCCGACATTAAAACGGTCAAATAGCAACGTCAATATTAACTGAATCCTTGCAAGTACAGAGACAGCGTTGGGTATTTCAGACAAAATTAAAATGAAGGAAAATGATTAGGCCTACAGACAGCAAATCAATGAATAAAGACACATGCAAAACAAAAATTTAAAAACAGAAAAAAATGCAAAAAGGGATGAAAACACAATAAAGGGATTTTTCTGAGAACAAAAACAAAAAACGTTTTCATTTTCTTTGCTCATATACCATGTGTGCTTCTGTGTCTCAGAAAAATGGATGCTTCAATGCTTGTGCATGCATGTGCATGCGTACGTGTGTGTGTGTGTGCGCGCGTGTGTGTGCGTGTGTGTGCGTGTGTGTTTGTGCGTGTGTGTGTGTCTGTGTGTGTGTGTGTTTGTGCGTGTGTGTGTGTGTGCCGACACTGGAATCGACTGCTGCAAAGGTCAATGGTAAGACGCAGATGTGGCTTTCTGCAGATCAACACAACAGTCACATTTCAGAAAATCAATCAAGAGAATTGAAAATCAAGCCAAAGAAACAAGTCTTCTGGCCAACGTACCGTAATATCATCTAGGCAATATATATCACATATTTCGAGGCAGAATCCGTCCTTATATGCATCCATATATCCATCCACTATAAATTCTCCCAAACCCACCTACCCACCCATCCATCCATCCACCCAACCCACCCACCTATCTATCCATCCATCTATTCACCTAACCGCCCCCCATCCACCCAAAACCCTCCCTCCCACCAACCATCCATCCATCCCCCGCCCAAATATAATCCATCCAACCACCCAACCCACCCGAAACTTACCCCCAATATCATCCATCCATACCTCCACCTATCCATCCATCCATCCATCCATCCGTCCATCCATCCATCCATTAATTAATTCTCAATAATCATATAGCACCATTCAAAAACAAGAAATGCAAATCTTCTGCATAATACAAAAATATAATAATAATAATATATGAGTGCGTGCTTGCATGACATTCAGACTATACGATATAAAGTTCATTGCGTTGCAAAATGTCCAACATACATGTAAAAATGCACACACACACAACACACACACACACACACATATATATATATATAATTATAAGCACATTAAACATACATATATAATAATAATAACAATAATAATAATAATAACGCCAATTTATATGGCGCCGTAACACGGCCATGCCACTATAAGGGCGCCTCGCAAACTATTCGATACAAGGGCACCTCATCTTATATAAACATGCGACTTGCCTGCCATGGATGCATTGCATATTGCATAAATGTAGACCAGAAGCTCATTAAGGCAGGCTTTGTTAAAGCACAAATTGAGATTCAACATGGGTGACTAACAGATGAAAATACAATTAAAAGTCTTCCAGACATAATAACCTCGTTAGAACAACATACACAACAGAATATACAACATGACCTCCTTGTTATTATGCTCTCTTTGGCAGACATACTAATACTAAGTAAGCAAATAAGTACTTTGGCAGACATACTAATACTAAGTAGGCAAATAAGTAAGTAAGTAAGCACATTATTTTTATGAGCAATTGGTTATATTGCATGACAATTAAGATGTCATGAAATGAGATGTCATAGGATGTCATGTGGTTATTCTTTGGTCTTCATCTTCCATGTTCCCCCCTCATGGAAACCCATTTAGCTTCCTGGTTGGCTCGCCTATCCCTGCCTGTCCCTATCCATCCATGTCACATGTCCCACCCAATTTAGTCATTTCCCATCATCGTATTCTCAAATTTCTTTTGGTTCTGTCCTGCCTCTAATGGTTTGTTTTTATATCTTGTCTTCCCAGGATATGTGTAAACTACACCAGACCCAAAGTCATAGCCATGCAAGTTATAAGTAGGCCCCAGTGTACTTACCAGGTACTTCGGTAGTTCCAAACGAGAATCTTAATAGTCTATAGGCGTAGGATCTTGCATGACAAGGATCCATCTAGCGGATGGACACAGCTATTTAGGACTCACGGTGATTAGGAAGAAGCAGCGCATGATTAAGACATGATTAGGACAGGTGTGCCGGATGATTTGCACACACAGAGACTGGAACCAGCAGCAGGTAGAAGATATACACTGAAGATTAATGGCAGGTAGGAGGCTATACGGCGTCGTGTAATTACAGACTCGATCGCCTCCTCGCCCTTCCGTCCACTCTGCGCTTCTTCTGCCAACACTGAATCACAATTAGCAGTAGCGAATCTAATGACTTCTCGGCAGACATCGTAACGGGCACTAAAGTGGAAACCGGTGTTGAGTAGGCTACCATGATCATCATGATGATGACGACGACGATAATTAGGCTGTCCAATGTTGTCACGTCCATACTCTGACCTTTACATATATCGCCTGTCTACTACGTACCACGGTACCACTCTGTACCATAATTGCTCCAAAAATGTACCCGATGACCGCACTCTGCGCAATACAGCACAGGAGTTAAGTACAACTGTACAATCCGGACTCGACGACTATGTGGACTGTCCGCGAGATACTGCAGGCGCTCCCTAATAGATTCCAAGTTTAACGACGTCTTGTCTCTGCTCCGGTTGTTGACGCTAACCTCGTCTTCGAACCCTCCTCCCTAAGCCACTGCCGCCCGTACGTCGCTGTGGGTTTTTATGACCGCTATAACAATTTCAGGTAAAAGATTTATGCTTACAAGTAGCAAGAGTCTTCGTGGAAGTATGCGTGCCAGACAGACGTACTTCAGCACCAGTGAAGGGCAGGACATGAACATCCAATTAGATCTACATGCCAGCACACGTACATACAGAGATACACACACACACACACACACACACACACACACACACACACACACACACACACACACACACACACACACACACACACACACACACACACACACACACACACACACACACACAAACACACACACACACACACACACACACAGAGATACAAGCATACATGTGCCTGGACCGAGTCTTACCCTCTGCAGCAGCGGGTCTAATTGGACAAATTCCTGAATTTGGTCAAGTCTTCAGCAGGAGACGTTACACTGGTTTCTTGCCCGGCAGCGAATTAAGTAGGCCTATAGCATCCCTGCTATGGTTCGGTAAGTCTGCGGCCGCTTGGTGTTGCGACAGGCAACCTGCAAGAGCTCTGCTTCTCCGCGGGTATCCAAGGTCACCGCCCCTCCGTTCTGCAAAGAAGGGAGTGCTCTTGGTTCCAGTCGCACGAACTGCAACTATGGGTCCAGAGGTCTGGAATGGGATGCCACGGGAGCTACGTCTGCTTTCTGCAAGTTCCTGGGCTCTTTCTAAAGCATTATTTATATTCAACTTAAACGGTCTTTATTTTGCCATGCTAGACTCAGGAACGCTTCTGAGTACCAGGTAGCTCCCCTTGAAGAGGCGCTGTAGAAATTTTGGATGAATGAATGAATGAATAAATGCACACAGGAATACATAAACACATACCTATATACACAATTACATACATTCACATATTATACACATACATGTACATAAATACATACACACACATTCATACATACATACAGGGTGGCTCAAAAAAAAACGTACCACCGGGGAAAATGCGATATCTTCGCCGCCGATTGAACTTTTTCTGCGAAAATATCCCAATTTGTAGGAGAATGAATTTCCAACAATCCCTGAAAGTTTCATTTGAAACTTTTCATGTTTGCAAAAGTTACAGCTGTTCAAACTTAAAATTTCGTTTTTTCAAATATCCGCGGAAAATTTACGTCACTTGTAGATTTCCATGTCATATGATATCACTTTTCCCTACGACCTCAGCATTCGGTTTTGCAGTTTATTGTAAGGTATAATGAGAGTGTCCACTCTCTGCCTTAACACAAGCTCAAATTCTTTTTGTGAAGCTTAGTATGGCCTTGTTGGTCGGGTCCTGCGGCAACTGACCCCACATTAGCAGCAAGACTTGCTTCAGCTGGCCAATGTTCTCCAACTTGGGATTAAATGTCTTGCAGCGTTCCAGCATAGCTCCCCAGACGTGATAAACAAGAGGGTTAAGGTCTGGCGAGTTTGTAAATCATCTTTGCCAATGCATTTACTTCAGTTGATGTCAATAAGGTAGCGCCATCATAATCAACCTTGCCGTGCGAGCAAGCAGGCGCACTGTCCTGCTGCATAATAAAACCAGATGTTAGAGCATACCTGGTCTTCAATGAGTCTGGGTAAGCGAGTTCAATGATGAGTTTGACATCTAACCTACTGAATGGGATTAATTGCAGTCTTTTCTTGCAGCCGCAACACACGCCGGCATATCTGATGCCGAAACCACGATTTGCTTTGCAAACTTGACCTTTCGATTACCAAGCGAATTTCGTGAAAATCGCGCTTTTTCCGTCAGATCAAGCGACCACTTCCTGCCTCTCTTCCGACATCTGATCTTCGTTACATAAACCCGTTTGCAGATAGTCTTCAATGTGCTCAGGCTCCACTTTTCACTGGGTATTTTGCTATGATCACGCGATGTCTCAGTCTCTGTTCATGCAAAGTCCGAGTTCCCATTTTATCTTTTGCAGAAACTTTGCCCATGACGTTCATTGTTTGGGTTCACCAATTGAGACCTTAATCTATAAAATATCACCAAATACCAGCAGATTGCTTCATAAACAGCTTCTTTACAGCTCATAGTGAGGTCGTATGACATCATCATCAATGTGTGTGTGTTGTAATTTGCCAAACATCCTAATGAAATCACTTGTATTGGAGCATGATTCTCCGGATAATTGAAAAAACGAAATTTTAAGTTTGAACAGCTGTAACTTTTGCAAACATGAAAAGTTTCAAATGAAACTTTCAGGGATTGTTGTATATTCATTCCCCTTCAAATTGTGAAATTTTCGCAGAAAAACCCCAATCGGCTGCGAAGATATCGCATTTTCCCCGGTGGTACGTTTTTTTTTGAGCCACCCTGTACATACATACATACATACATGCATACATACATACATACATACATACATACATACATACACACACACACATACATACATACATACATACATACATACATACATACATACATACATACATACATACATACATACATACATACACATACATAAATACATACACACACACATACATACATACATACATACATACATACATACATACATACATACATACATACATACATACATACATACATACATTCACACAAACATGTAAATAGCTACAGAGAAGGTATGGGATAAAACGCTCGATGTGTTGACTACGCATAATTACACGGATGAAGTCGCAGATGGCGGATGATGACACAAGAGACGAATCGAACCTGAATCCCCGCTCGTGTCCGGCGGGTGATAGAAGGATAGGCCGAGCGAAAGAACGGCTGCCACGATGAGCACGATGAGCGTTGCATCCTGAAGCGCCTCCCAGACGAGTCTCCAGAACGCTTTCGGAGGCTTCGGTGGAATGACATTCGATCCGAACGCAGCCACTCTCAGCGCAATGTCCTCCGATGAAGTCTTCAGACCTTCAGAAGAGATGAAGTCATATCGTAAATTAAAACATTTACGCAGGGCTTTTTCTAACGTGCAGTTGCACACAAGATGTGCAGTACTAAATGGATTTGTGCAGTTGTAGAAGCACTTCTGTACAGTTATAACTAACGAAAAAAGGCCATTGCCCTCCGATTGGCAGTAATTTTCCATGGAGGATGGGAAGAAAAGAAGAGGTTGTGCAGTTCTAAAAATTCCTTAAAAACAACCCTGCATTTACAATTAGATCGTAATCGTAATCTCCGAATTTCTAGAGCGCCTCCACGCGAAAGCCAAGCGCAGGGCACCAGTTTATTCACGAGCGCCGTATCAAGTCAGAAGGGTGGTCCAAAAGAGTAGTCTAAGGGCGGTCGTAGTCGGGGTACAAAAGAATCGGAGGTGGCATTGTAGCTGTTTAGGTGGGTATCGTTTATGTCAAGAGATGGAAGGCGGAATTTCAGGTGAGTCGGAGTAAGAGCGCGTAAAGAGGTGAGACTTTGGTTTCGAATCGAAAGCCCGAGGATTGTGTGTAGGCTAAACATAAAGTGGAATCCTACAATTGCTTGCACAGCTCGAAAACAGCGTCCAAAGAATGGTTGGCCTTAGATCTGGAGGACCCACGTGCAAGATGAAGAGTCGTCTGAGATACGAAGGACCAGAAGAAAGAGCTCTTCCAAACCAGATAAATTGGGTGAAGCAAAAATTACCACAAAAATCAAACAACACGGAAGCTAACGTTTGTTTCCCTATTCGAATTCTTTACACTTCTATCATACCCAAGTCCATCAAATCTGTGTGTGCACGCGCGCACACGTGTGTGTGTGTGTGTGTGTGCTGTGGGTGTGTGTGCTGTGCATGTGTGTGCGTGTGCATGTCGGTGTAGGTGTATGTGGGTGTGTGTAGGTTTGCGTGTGTGAGTGTGTGCGTGTGTGCAGGATAGGTGGTACATGAAGTGCTCCCAGCAGGCTCCAACCCACAGTCGTTGGTTGAAGACTCAGAGACTACATGTAACTGCTCAGACCATTCAGTCATACACATTATTCATTAGCATGCATAATTATATGGTCCTAAGAGAATCCATTAAATGGCTCGGTATATAAATGCTTTCATTTACCGCACAGCATCAAACAAGGCAGTCGAAAGTGCGGCTTCCATTCAGAGGTAAGTTAATTAAGATTTAAATGTGCATTTTGCCCAATGCTCCCAAACTGCATAGCTCCATAAAAGGATAATTTTATGTTGAACGCTTGCCAGCTGTTCCTCCAACAGGAGCATTTCAGATAGCCGAATGACTTTATCTTATCAGTTCCACGGCTCTGCAAAGTACTGTGCCTATATTTAAAGCACAGTTAAATTGCAAGATATAGTCGTTAGTATTTGGGTTTCATGAAATAACAAACAGTATGTGACTGTGTCTGAGAGAAACCTCCCAAAAGTCTAGTGCAGCTTCGAACTGCGAGTGACACTACAAGTCACAAGACTCGGTCTGATACTGTGCAGTGAAGTGGGCTGGAAATCCTGAATACCGGTGATTAGGTGACAGCCACATGTACAGTATACGTTCTTATCACATAATTATTGTGAGAAAAGTAGAACGTCATTGCATCATGCATTTATTTTCTCAGAACTTAGGTCAATGACTTTGCCTGAAGAACTTTTAAAGCTGAAGGGGCACTATATAAGTTCCGATTGATCGATTGATTGATTGATTGATTGAAGATCATTAGTGCTTCTGAGTAGATATTAGGCCTACTGGAACATATGTTCTGAATTTGCAGCAATTAATTCCATTTAAAAAACTGCTAAGAAGATTATTTACGTGATATGATCATTTGCATAATACCTCCACACAACTCTGAATTATGGCACCAAAGGGATAAGTTAAAAGGACATACAGTTTGATGCCCAGCACATACAAAGAATAGAAATATTTAAACAACGTAATTTGATTCATTCTATTCCTACTACTTTGCTCCTACTTCCCTTCTGAGCTCGCACCTTGCTATTGCAAACCATCATTTGGAACTTTGTTTTTCAGGTATATGGTCACACGTGGGTCAACTCAGCCTTTGATCGAGTAAAAAATTAGCACATTATGCAAACGGTGATCTTTAAAAAGGTGCCCTGTTGCAGAATTACAGTGTTCATAGTTTTGCTTTAAAACAAATGGTCTTGAAATAACGAGTCCATGCATCTGAGTAATAACGATAGAGGGGCAAGTAGCTGTTTTGCCGTCGTCTTAACCTTTATTTCTAATTTGGCACAACACCAAAAGTCAGATCACAGACAAAGGCGGATACAGAAATTCTCGAAGGGGGGGCAAAAATTTTCGGTCGTGGGACTTGGGACTGGGAAAAATTTTCGTCTTGGTCGCCGAAAAATCTGATGACTTTTTCTAGTTATTTGTTTCAAATTTCCAAGAAAAAGATACCATTTTATCCGCCAAAATAGTTGATGACCTGATGACTTTTTTATTTTTATTATTTTAGCCGTACGGACCTCGTATGCGAACCTTCGTCGGCGTGGGGAGGGGCCTGCGGAACTACTAATGGGGGAGGGCCACGTCAACTTTCCGATCCAAAATAGCTGGTCAAAAATAAAGAAATTTTAAATGAGGGCCATGGCCGGATTGGCCCCCCTGATCACAGATGCTCACAAAGCGGGTCACGTGAACCTACAGAGTTGCCTCAGCAAAGAAAAATTCAATTTCTGTTGGGGAGCGGAGTGCTAACATGGGACACTCTCAAGGAAACATGAGTGGACTGTGTCTCGGACCTTATGTCTCGATCGAAGAACCCACTTTCATTTGTCTGCAGTGTCGATAATGGCAATTTCGTTTCACAGTGAAAGATTGGAGTGACATGTGCAGATCTTCTATTAGTTTACTTCACAGTACAGTGGATAACTGATGGTGGATGAGGCTAGCAAACTGAGATGCATGCATCTCAAACCATCAAGAAATCTATTCTTATTCGCTAGCCAGAAACTTTATCAAGGAAGAGAACCAGTTTAGCGAATGATTCCAACTTTCGCTGAGTTATATAGGCTACAACATGCGAAAATGATGGGTGGTAGGCTGCCAACTGTGCATCAAAAAGCAACAAAATAAACAACAACGCGACATTTTTACACAGATCCCTAATGCAAAACTACGCGACAGGCACAGTTTTGTATTGTATTGTATTTGCTAATTTATAAAGCCCTTCTAGTAGGGTGAACCAACCAGAGGTGTTCCGAGTGTGCAAGGCGCCGTGAGAAGAAGCAGGTTTTGAGAAGAGAGTAGGAAGAACAAAGAACAAAGACTGCCATACAGACGGTAAGAACACTCTATTCGTATGAACAATATAGGCCTATTTTGATTTACAACCCGAGTCGTTTTGTATGCTATCATCTCCTTTGTGTCAGTTAAAGCACACTTTATTTTTAATTAGAATCTGTGTCTTTTTGTATGCCATCATCTCCTGTGTGTCAATTAAAGCACACTTTATTTTTAATTAGAACCTGTGTCTTTTTGTATGCCATCATCTCCTGTGTGTCAGATAAAGCACATTATATTTTAAAATTATTTTTACTTAGAGTCTGTGTATTATTTTTTGTATGCCATCATCATCTCCTGTCCGCCAATTATTATCCTTCTCCGCTAATGGGCCTCTCCGACACAAGCACTTTGAGCGACTAATCCTCCAAGGTGCTGTGAGACATAATTGGAGAAAATGAGCATGATGAAACTCGCTACAGCCACCAAACTATGTCTCATTGATTGGCAGCAAAGCACTTTCTCTGGTCAACTAAAACAATTCCTGTTCGGCACACACACAACCAAAGGTGCAACTTTGTATTGTGACAGTCCACGCATCAGCACTTTCAACAGTGCCAGTTAGAAGTGATGGTGAGTGGTGACAAGCACCATCAATTTTGGCTCCATGCCTAAATATTTTATGCAGCACGACAACATTCTGAACGTGAAGCAAATTGAAGCAATGACAATTGATGGCATTGGCTTACTTACTTACTTACTTACTCATTGTTTTGTTGCATATATTGGTGACATCATCCATCTCCCTGTAGTTACTAGCTGGCAGTGTCATTCAAGGAAAGTGGTCACCACTCCTTTGTTGGGTAAGGATAGGCCTTTGTTCAGAATAGAAACTGCTCTGAGCAATACTATCTGAGAGACTATACCTACTATGTCTAGGGTACACTGGTAGCACAGAGACTGGGAAACAATATGGAATATAAAATTGTCGTTTGCCGGTGTGGTAGTGGTAAATAGAAAGCTAATGGGAATAGTATACCTAAGTGCTAGTAGTCCATAATGTATAGGCAGGAAAACAGGATATAAGATGGAAAACAGAGAAACTAGTTCATGAGTTGCTTTTATTGCTTATTCCAGAATGTGCTTGTTACACGTTTAACGACACTGCTATATCAATGATGATTAGTGTCGCCCTCCTCCTTTATCCAGACTTGGGACTGGCACTGGCAGAGGACAACCAGTGGCGGAGTTGAAGAATGTGCCCTGCCCTGTGAAATAAATACCGAAAGCCTAAGTCTTGATTCGTGAACTGACTCGGTCCTTGTGTCTCGGAGCATATTGTCTTGGAGCCTATTGTCTTGGAGACTATTGTCTTCGTCTCAGTCTCAAAGTTTATTGTATTGCATGCAAGCACAGTATAAGTAACAAACAGTGCATCGACTTTCACGGCCTCTGTTGCAGTCTGAATGTGTGACTGACTTTAGAGTAGTCTGCAATCTTCAGGGTAAGCTGATCTACGACGTCACAACGCATGTTGGGATATAGCAACACTGCAAAAACTCATTTTACTGCATAATCTTAAATGTGAATCAATTAGCTCTTTCAAAATTGCGCTGACACGAAAAACTAGTCGACAGGCAGCTATGCAAGTCGACCTACTGAATACTGATTGTCATCAAATTTTATACTTTGATGCAAGTCTGGTTAGAACATATAGGCTGCATTCCATGTTTTTTTTATAAGACAACATTATGATCCCAGTCTGCTTCCCAAATGTGACTTATTTCAGAGATAATAGAGATTGAAATCTCGAGCTAACGCTGTCCATTCATGGGGACCGTAATGGCATGGCATGATGGCACCTATTCAAACCGACAGCAGGGATCTCGTCTTATCATTGAAGAATGAGAGGGCCGATGTTATACGGCGACTTTATAAAAAAAAATTGAGTACATTATTTTGCATGTACTATAGCAGCAACAGAGGCGCATTGCAAAGCGAAAGAATCCTTCAGCAAAAACACAAACACACCAACAGCCCTGCCACTAGAGATTCAACAAGGAACAGTTCAGCAATATTTTATCAGGCTATAAAGTCGTAAAGGAAATGTTGATCTACAGTCACGGTTTGCAGAGTGCTGCAAAGAGTGCTCCAGACGATACATCTTACGCACGGGGGAAATAGTTTTTCTGTCGCAATTCGGTACAGTAGGGAGGCCTCACAATAAACGCTTTGACCTTTCGTCACATTTCCAATACTCATTAAGCGTCTTATATCCATGGGACCTATATACAATGGAGCTTGCATTTTCAAATCCTAACTTTCTTCGCGCCTTGACAAGACATCAACTATTGTACAGCCTACAATACGTGCGCAATTCAACTTGACACACTTACGCACAGAATCTCCGATACAAAACTACATGATGGGCAGAGTTTTGTATTCTATTTAATCATTCTATGGTAGGATGAACCGTTCAGAGGCGCTCCCAGTGAGCAAGGCTCCACGAGAAGAAGCATGCTTTGAGAAGAGATAAGAAAGAAGAGATATGGCCAGACAAAAGTGTACAATAATAGCGAACAGAAGGAGAAAGCGCATTCCAAAGAATTTTTGACGGCTAACCTTCATTTGGGGCGACAAGCAACCGCTTGCAAAGCTCCTGTACACCGCCGTAGTTGAGCTGGAGGTATTCGTAGCCGTGCTCTCCTCGTTGCTCCATCAGTTTCCGTAGCTCGCTGATCGTGCATTGGAAAATGGATGCACTCTCTTCCTTGATCGTCTCCGCCTTTCTGATGGCCATTGGCACTCGTTTGTTTCACTGTCAACAAAGAAAGTGAGTATTATTCGTTGTCACTTCATTCTCATACGCACAATGGGACATGCAAGAACATTGTAATACAGTGAAGTAATAACTGGCATTAATAAAAGATGCAATTTAAACCATGAAATAAGAGAAATATTAGTGTCAAAAGTCAACTATGCAGCATCCTGGCGATGAATCCCTTACCAATTAACGAATCACAGCGTGGTATCTCTAGAGCGAGGAAGTGCTTGTAGGATTTTAAAATAAGTGCATGGACGCCGTCCATGACCGTTCAGCCACACTTTAAGCCCTGGAGCGAGGTCTAAGGAAGCATCCAGTTAACCTTTCTTTCTCGGGCATTATTAGACAAACATGGAGGATCAAGCAAAGCAAGGATGATTACTCAATTTACCCTGTGAAACAGGGCTGTTTTTAAGGAATTTTTAGAACTGCACAAACCCCTTCTTTGCCTTCCCTCCATGGTAAATTAATCTCACTCGCAGGACAATGACCTTTTTCACTAGTTTTTACTGCACAGAATTGCTTCTACAACTGCACAGATCCATTTAGACCTGCACGTTTTGTGTACAACTGCACGTTAAAAAAAGCCCTGCTGTGCAAGTACCTCAGCTGTCTTCCCACCTGCTGTGCTAATGACAACAGACTGGAAAATAATATCCAAAAGTCATGTCAAACGTTCTCACTCATTAGCATACTAGAAAGAGACCGGGAAAGTCAAAACATGCATACACGCGAGAATGGCAACCATTTCAAAACCACTTTTCTTTGATAAAAAATAACTCTAATAGTAAACTAGTGCCAAACATCTGCATCAAGTGTTTGGAAGCAGCTTTAAGAATTGTACGGAAATACACGAGTTAAAAATAGCTCTTGAAGTGCCTTCTTGGTGATATGACCCTTGACATGGAATGGCTTCCCTTGGACGCTTTGCTCCCTATCTCAGGCATTCCTCTCTAATCTAAGACAGTTT
The DNA here is from genome assembly GCA_949752735.1 of Lumbricus terrestris. Taxonomy (NCBI): domain Eukaryota; kingdom Metazoa; phylum Annelida; class Clitellata; order Crassiclitellata; family Lumbricidae; genus Lumbricus; species Lumbricus terrestris. The sequence continues at coordinate 13,424,235 of OX457045.1, read as the reverse complement.
TTGTGGCCGTGCTGAGATTGGGAGGGCCTCTGAGTAACCCCTTAAAGAGGCGCTATACAAATTCATTTAGTGAATGAATGAAGGAAATTTTACCCCAATTACTTTGAAGTGAGTTGTTATAGTTGTATAATGCATAAGTGGCCAGGGCCGCCAGGCTCAGAAATACTACTTATTTTTGAAGTGAGTTGTATAAATAAGGCACACTCGTGTATCCTGAAACAGGCAGAGCCGGTGTTGCAAGTTAACTACAAAATTGTAAGCTTTGATCAATACATTTTTGATCGACAGATTACTACAACTTAGGTGCAGCTAAGTCTGACATTACAAGGTACTCGCTATAAGAACGAAGGCTCAGAAATACTACTTATTTTTGAAGTGAGTTGTATAAATAAGGCACACTCGTGTATCCTGAAACAGGCAGTGCCGGTGTTGCAAGTTAACTACAAAATTGTAAGCTTTGATCAATACATTTTTGATCGACAGATTACTACAACTTAGGTGCAGCTAAGTCTGACATTACAAGGTACTCGCTATAAGAACGAAGTTGCCAGGGCTGTTTTAAGGAAATTTTTAGAACTGCACAACCCGTTCTTTCCTTTCCCATCCTCCATGGTAAATTACTCCCAATTGGAGGGAAATGGTCTATTTTTTTACTAGTTTTAACTGCACAGAAGTGCTTCTATAACTGCACATATCCATTTCGAACTGCACATTTTGTGTACAACTGCACGTTTAAAAAAGCCCTGGAAGGTGCATGGGCAAACATAGAGGCAGCAGTGAACAGACGTTCCTATTAATCTGAAACCCATATTGCAATATAAGCGCCATTAATCCACGCTCGGCAAAGTCTGATAGAGAGATGTACCGGTGCAAAACAATAACAGACCGTACACAAAATATACAAATGGCAATTGGCAACAGCAAACAATAAATATAATTATTTCCCTATTTATTAAGCACCATTATAGATTGAATGGGCATCAATAGGCTCAAGGTACCTACACTGTAACTGTAACTATCAGGGAGGATGAAACTTCTTACACACTCCATGATACACACGTAACACACCATTCACACCAATACACCACTTAATCATAAAGAATTATGAAAATCAATGCACTCTGCACAGTGGAAATGAACATCTCAATAATTAAATGTGAAAATTAATAAATTCAAGGCACAAAGATTGATTAAATTAAATTTAATTAATAAATAAATAAAAATATATTTTCTTGAATTTAACAAATTCGTGGAAGAACGAATATGACCTTGAACTTCGAAATGAATGAGAGACGGACACTGACCTGGAAGCGGTAAATGGAGGGAAATGTAATGAGCGTGGAATGAAAGGAGGCAAAAAACCCAGTAAATCAAGTGAATAAGATCGTGTAACAACAACCTGGCAAGAGAGATAATAAACTTTAGTAAAAACAATTGCACCAGCAGGAGATGTAAGGAACAACAGAGGGAAGACAAGACAAGACAAAGAGCAAGACAGACAAGACAAAACAGAAAGAGAAAGACAGATATACATTTTTATATATGTATATATAGGCGATATATATATATACCATTGGTCTGGCTCCAGAAGTATTTATAAGAACAGAACATTCCTCCTCAATCGCCTATAATTCAATCAGAGGGTATCAAGATATCAGTAATTTCAGCCGTTCCGCCCTTTGTATTTTATCACTCTTGCACAACAACTTGCTTTGCCAGCGTATCAAACAGTATTTTCACGATTTCTATGTCAACTCCACCGTCTTTAGATAATGCGGCATTGTCAACAACAATGTTTTTTGGTAATTAGAAAAACCACGATTCAAAGTGCCAGGTATTTATGACTTCATTTTTCCTAGCCTTGCAATTATAATTATATTGTGACCACGACATTATTTTTATATAGCATCATCATTAGCAAACCAATCTCAGGATGCTTTAATCGTGATTGTAATAATCACGATATTCAATAGATTTCATTTTTTGGAAAATCCATGCAAAATTCAGAGGAACTAATGCTTTCCCTTCTGCCCCTCTGGGCATCCATGGCTTAAACATACATCATGCAAACGTTTAATTAGACCGAATAGAATACCCGTGATGAAGCGAATCTTAGATAATTAATCACATGCATAGATGGAATATGTTTATCAGCAAAACAACTCATTTGCAGCTGCTACCTCAATGTTTCACGCAACATATCATCTGTGTATAATGGATACAAGCACAATAAACCCTCCAAAATGTGCAAACTTGATAAAGGACAAGAGAGAACGTTTGTTGAACTGTAAGAATCTGCTTCAGGGGCTACATGCAGTCCGTATAATATCAGTGTAGAAAGTGATCAATAATGTGGCGGTTTACGTGCGGGACGTTCAAATGAGAGGTGTGGGGGTTAAAATAACAACCAGGACAGAAATCTGTTTTGAGATTTCTGCCTCACATTCACGCCTATGGCTATAATGAATATACTGACCATAAATTGTGAAGATTATCAGTGCCAATAGATTTCATTTGTGCAAAATACATGCAAGCTCAGCGCTCGTGAATAAGCCTGTGAACGGCGGATGGGAGGCTCTTTGCGGCTGTCCTGCTTGATCAAGGGCATGCTTTGAACCCACTCTTCACGCCAACGAGGCGACAGCCCTACTCCATATGGACGAAGGTGCATGGTCGAATTATCCCCCGGGCTGACAGCCTAACGAGGAAATCATTTTTGACAGGGAGGATTTTTTATCTAATCTAAATGTCACCTAAAACAAAATAATAGTGTAAATAGTTGGTCATCATAAAGAATAATATTCTTACATAGGATTTATGACGATGTGTGTGATCTTCTTAAAATATTTGACTTTTGATCGGCTCCAGTGGCGTAGCCAGGAATTTATGATGGGTGAGGGGTTGGCCTGGCCGGATGTCCTTTCTGACACCAACCCAAAAATAATATTACAGTGAATAAAAAGGGAATAAAGTAACAAAGGGAATAAAGTAAGAAAATCAATTGTTACTACAAGCAATTGTTTTGTTTTTTCTTATTTAAGTGGATAAATAACCATCAAAAAACTTTTTCCTATGTCAATGGGCGGGTTTTAACCCCCGAAACCCCTTGGCTACGCCACTGATCGGCTCAATGGATGATGTACGATTATAACCCTTTAGGCTATGTAGGCCACAACAAAACGTGGATAGCAATCGGTTTAATAGTTAAAGAATATTTTTATCTTATCTTATTTTCCTTTGTTGCATCTCAGAGATGAATTGCACATGATCATTCATGCCTAACTCCATCAGGACAGGACTGTACTCTGACATTGCAACATGGCGCCTTTTCAGTGGTAAAGTCATCTATCCAGAATGGCCCCTCTCATTTCTCCTTCATCAGCACTTAACAATAATACTGTCCTCCAACTCTCGAAATAAGCTTGTAATTATGTCCATGAGTTCGCATCCTGAAAGAACACACTATAAATGCTCTAAAAGAATGAAATAATATATTATATAACGATGATTTATGCCTATGTCTTAGGGACTGGCACCGTCAGAGTGCTAACAGTGGCGGAGTTCTGATGCTCCTTTTGTTTCTTAAATTATTTACACCTTTGACCGGGAGTCGACTTGCTTGGTGCTAATTCAAAGCACCTCTATCATTCCATAGTGCTTCCTTTCCAGTATTAATCTTATATGCCTCTATTAGTTCTCCACTCTCTCTATAATGTTGCCATTCCATAAAGTTTGATGTGCCTTAGGATGTGCACTAAAGTCCATTACAGTCCACACAGAATTGTTGCTAGCCATCATTTATTCTGGGAAAAGTCAGGAGAGACAAAAACTACGAACCAAACTCTACGTTTGACGCTGATGTGATGCTTTATAAATGTCAGAGTACAATACAAGTATAATGTAAAACAATGATCTATTACATGTATGTATGTATGTATGTATGTATGTATGTATGTATGTATGTATGTATGTATGTATGTATGTATGTATGTATGTATGTATGTATGTATGTATGTATGTATGTATGTATGTATGTATGTATGTATGTATGTATGTATGTATGTATGCATGCATATATGTATGAATCTTATGGTCAAAAGAACACAACCCAGTAGGCCAGCAGCACTGACACCAGTGACCTTTTGCATGAGTGTCAATTACTTCATTTCCCTGGTCTTGACAATATAGGGAGGAGAGGGGGGACCAGTCCTCCCCTTAGCCCTCTGATCTTCCCTTCGACAGCGTAAGGTCAGAGTATTCACTATAACCGAGTTGGCCAAGGAGTGCAACTGGAGTATATAAGTCCTAAACAAATTTCTGATGCAACAGGCATCTCAACCCATCACCTTTGAGTTGATATACAATCAGAACAATCAGTAAAACCACGCATGAAAATGAATAGGCCTACAGTAAATAGTCTACTTACCGTTGGCAGAATAGTTGAGTGCGGCTTAGGTATCTGCCACAAGGTACGTCACATCTCAACCGCACACAAAGATGGAGACATCAGCGCCTCAGAGACCTTGAAGTGCACTAGTGTGTCCAGAGACCTTGAAGTGCACAAGTAGTGTGTCCAGAGACCTTGAAGTGCACTAGTGTGTCCAGAAAGCAACTCATTGTCACACAAGATTATCTCGAAGAACACGGCACAGTCTCGACGACAACTATAGTGCACGGTGGTTGCAAGGTAGACACTCTCCTTCTTCCTACAGTCCAATTTCTTGTTCAATCTATTTCTTTCTTGCTCTGCCTCCGAATCAACGGCGTGACGCATCTCGCGGGAAAATTATCATTTCCTCCACACGGACTTCAAGGTCGCAGAACAACCTTCAACACCATCCGACTTCGCATTCCCGCCTCGCGGAGACACTCTACCATGCTAGTCTTTGACTGCGGAAGCTTAGCGACAAGTGATTGGCGTCGAATTCTCAAATCGAGACGTGGTCGCCGCGTCGGACGTTTGCATATGGCGTCTGGTTTGAAAGTAACGATGCAGCAGCAGCAACAGCATCAGCAGCAGCAGCAGCAGTGCTGATAGCAACAGCAGCAGCAGCAGCGGCGGCGTTCATTTCGTTCACCGCTGTCGCATCAGCATCAGCAGCCGGTGGTGGACCGATGATGCTCGGACACAATAGCGTCGCTGACCGGGGTCCAGCAGACTACTGACCGAACGTACGAGACTGCATGCAATGGCCAGTGAATCCATAACAGACGACGACATCATTCTATCATCATCTTATATCACATATGCATTCTTTCGCATATTGCATCTGCCTGGCACCGTTGTATTGTCTCAGCGACTATTGTCTTCGGTCGATTCCAGGTGGGCAAGACAGAGAAGACCGACGACAACAGACTGTAGCACAATAGTACACATAATCATCGGTGATGAAGATGAAGATGATGATGACGACGACGACGAGGCACATGTACGGCCAACCGCATCGACAAAGCCGGGCACCGCTACCGTCCACGGACAAGACGCTGAAGCAGCTGTGGCGGCGGCGACGGCAAAGACTTCAAGCGGCGGACTGGACCGGACTGAGGCGGCTGTACATCACCGCTTCTAACGACGTGTGCCTGCCGCGCAAAGATAAAATCAATAGTCACCTGTAGCCGAAAAGGAGGCGACGGCGAAATGCCGCGCGACAACTGGTCAGTGGACAGTGCATGGACAGTGGTCAGTGGTCAGTGGTGGTCACCACCATTAGAGGCATAACCTTCGTCCGCTGCATGCAGCTCGGGGTACTGTCCCCTTCATTTCTTGAGTCTTGACTCCATGCACACCCCTTCGCCTATAATAATTTCTTTGGGTGTCCTGATTTCTTTCTTCTCCTCCTCCCTTTATCCAATAAAAATTATGTAATAATTACTTTGACTAACAGCATAAAACTTCTCGCTGACCAGGGTGAGAATTGCCGGAGGGTTAGGGGGGTTTCAACCCCCCCAGTCTTTCTTAAAGCCCCATAGTAAAATCTGTTTTTCACACCCAAATTTCAAGTGTATAATGGTCCAACCCCCCAGTTATTTTTTCCACAATTCTTACACTGTCGCTGACAGGAGACCGTTAAGCTGAACTGGCATTTATTTTATTTTATGGTACGAAAAAGCGGAGGTACACATAGGCCTACATGCGTGTACCCTTGGCAAAAATTGAGGGGCAAGGGCACTCTATACCTCGAAGGTTATACTCCTTCGAAAACTTTGGGCATGTGTGCAAGTAATGTACTTTGGGCAAAAATTGATGGACTCCGGTGTCCCGATCTCCTCCTCCTACCCCACCCCAAAATTACCCCATAATTACGGCTGGCGAAAATGTGTTCTAATATTTCTAATTGTCATTGTATTTCATTTATAGTCGACTGGGAGAATGCTCCTTAATTGTCATCGCTTGTCACTATCAGCTCACATCTGTTTCTCTGGAGGTCTATACATCATCAACAAAGTGTGTGTAGGCCTAATAGGTAAATGCAGCTCATTTTGACAGGCAATCTGTTTGCGGCTTGGGATGGGCATATGACACGCCATTGGTTAATTAATATGTTATGAAATAATTATACACCAACGATATATTATGTAAGGTGCTAATTCTTAATTGATAATAAATTATCAAGTATACGGAAGTAGGGCACATTAACACCAGTTTAGGCCTACTTAATTATGTAATATACTTGACAAAATTGTGCCCAAAGACAATGGAGATACTTATTCATTCATTCATCATTCATTTAATACGGAGATTTTGCCAACAAATACCCAGACAAGGGTCAAAAACCCAGATCTAATTGGAAAACCCAGCTGTGGCATCACTGTTGACGAAGAGTAGAAGGAACTTCAAGGAAGCTCATTCCAGAATTGAAACACCAGTGGCGTAGCCAGGAATTTTTCATAGGGGGGGGTTTGTGGCCGGAAACCCTGTTTTTTGCTATTTTTTCTTACTTAAATGGAAAAATGACCTTAAAAAACCTTTTTTTCCGAGCCAATGGGGGGGTTTTAACCCCCGAAACCCCCCCTTGCCTACGCCACTGTGAAACACTACTTATTTCATCAATGTGCCAGCCACAAACCACTGGGCAAAATGCCCAGTTGCTCCTGTCCAGCATGTGAGGGCAAAATGGCCATTCCTCTTGGACACTGTGCTTTAGGTTCTAAGGTTTGCAATAACTATGTACTGTCAATTAATTAACTGATTTTAAAAATTCAGGTCACTATAGTGGACATTGGTGGAACGCAATATATAAATAAATAATAGCAATAATAATACTAATTAATAATAAATAATTTAATATATAATAATAGCAATATTTAATATATAGGCTAATAATAATAATAATAATAGTCATAATTAATAATAATAATAATAATAATAATAATAATAATAATAATAATAATAATAATAATAATAATAATAATAATAATAATAATAATAATAATGATTTGTCAGTTGTAACTGGAAACCCACTCGAAACCATGCACCTTTTTCTAACGCCTCTCAGTTTGTACGCAAAGATTTAACGCAGTGGCATTTCGAGGCACATGCACACAGTTGTTCTGTGCTGAAGGCCGTTAACTCATGAACAAAGAACTTTTTGGTCTGTTTTTTGTAAAACATGTTACATTTAATAAACGATTGTTAGAATAAAAAAATAATAATGAATGAGGGACTCACTAAAATTGACACAGCTTTTGTTCTGTGTGGAATATTTGCTGAAAAAATTAAAAATCGTGATAATAGGCTACTAATAATCAAATAATAACAATAATAAAAATAATACTTGAACATTAAATCAACTTTAATGAAAATTGACACTTTTATCATCATTTAGATCAGTAGCTACTTCTTCTTTTGCTTATTGTATGCATGTCCTGTTACTGGGGTTATTTGTTGAAGATAATAAAAGAAGAAAAAATAATATAAAAAACAATAATAATAATAATAAATCTTGTTTTATCTTTCTGTATTATGTGATTTTTAACCTCACACTAGGCTGAGAACAGAGAGCATAAAATCACTACACCATGTGCCTCTCTGCTCAGGGTCATATATAATTACACACATCTGAACATGCCAACTGCTACTGATAGCCAGAATCTGTAGTCTGAAACACCTACAACACCTGGCAACAGCTGATGTCTCTCTCTCTGCCTCTCTGCCAGACAGTACTGTAACAGACAGTACAGTGAGCAGCCCAGCCACATTAGTCTTGATAGTGTCCCAGCCACATCAGTTTATGATGATGTCACAGGACATTAATTGCATGGCTCTGTATCAACAAATCAATGACAACAGTCACGCGATGTCACTTTGGAATGAATTCAACAATCTGTCGTCTTTTGTGAATGGTCTGTGTGAGCTAGACTGTAGTGGCCATGAATCACTTGCAGAAGAGATTATTATTACTACCATTACTACTACTACTACTATTACTGCCACTATTATTGTTATTATTACTATAATTATAAGTATTATTATTATTTTACTTATATTATAATCACATTATATTATATATATTATATTATATATTATTTTATATTAATTTGTATTGTATTGCATTGTATCGTATTGTACTGTATTGTATTATATTATATTAATTATATTATAATACGTTATATTTATATTATGTTATGCTATGTTATATTATATCATATTATATTAGAATTATACTATATTATATTATATAGGGCCTATGACCATGACCATGGGCGGAGTTTATCAGGTGATAGGGGGACTAAGCCCAGTGTGAGAATTGTGGAAAAATAACTGGGGGGGTTGGACCATTATCCACTTGGAATTGGGGTGTAAAAAACATACTTTAACATGGGGCTCTAAGAAAGACTGGGGGGGTCGAAACCCCCCAACCCCCCCGGCAATTCTCACCCTGACTAAGCCCCCCCCAAGAAGACCCTGATTAATTTTTTTACCGTGTAAATGGTATATTTTCTCTGGTTTAGCCCCCCCTCCCTTAAGAAGGCGCAGACTCAGAAATTTGCGCCCCAACAAATTTAGCCCCTTCAAGAACGGAAACCAAACTCCGCCCATGACCATGACTAGGGCTGCACAGTGCATAGTGTAGTGATTTTCTTCCTGTACTGTCAGTCCAGAGTGTGAAGTTCAAATTCGCACAAAACAGAAAGACAAAACAAGATTTATTATTATTTGTTAAATTTTATTAATTATTATTATTTATTTATTTTTATCATTATTATTTGTTGAATATTATTATTTATTATTCAGATTAATACCAATGCAAACTAACAATGAAAAACTCAAAAATAGTGGGGTGGAGTAGAGGGTGAAAAAAACTAAAATCTTCCTCGAGGGCCACGGTTTCGCACATAATATTCACCTCAAACCTTTCAGCCATAGAAGACTAGCCAACCAAATGAGAGAGACTCACAGCCCATGGTAGACGCATTAAGCAAAACTGGAAGAGATGAGATCACAATACCGGTATCCAGGCTGGGATAAGTGCTAACGTTAAGCCCAGCTTCAGTGACGAAAAGATGTACGTACCCAGTAGGTAGCAGTGCAGACGTCACGCATCATACGTCTGCAGACTGTGCATTGCGTGTCCTCATTATACCGTCGGCGTAACCCGTCGAGGCACAAACTGCAATGATGTAATCATATATAATTATAGTAATTTTAGGTTGTTGTTTTACTCTTAGGCTACTGCGAATTATCTTTGCCCCGCAGAAATCAAAATTGCGGGCAAATAGGCCTACAATTAATAATAAAAAATAAAACAGCAGCGATAAAATGGATCATTTGGCCAGTTTGAGATAGACCTAGTAAGTAAGTAAGTAGGTGAGTAAGTAAGTAAATATCTAAGTAGAAACTCTAGACATTGCATTGCAGATTTCTAAGCTTCATAGACCTATTTCCAATAGCCTATAAGCTTACTGAAACGCGAGTCGGGTGAGAGATAGGCCAGAGACAGACAGACTGAGACAAACAGACAGAGCTGGGAATCTAAAACCATAATATACCTATAGGCTATGTTTGAAAAATGTTCTACTGTCTATAACTTTGTGGTGAATTTTCTGTACAATATACATGTCGTGCATAGTTTTATCATAAGCTCTAAATTTATGAAACAATCTACAAAGCTAATCTGGGCGATGAATGGATTGATAGGCCAATAGGCCTAATTAATTAGCCTATAGGTTTAATTAGGCTAAGTGCTTTCTTATTCATGGATGGGTCCCCGAGTTTTTTAAATATAATTTTCGCCAATGCAATTGCGGAGTCATCACCTGTCCACATTTATCGCTACTTTGCGAAATAGTAGGCTAAATAATGAATTCCAGATTTAAAATGATGCTCTCTCTCTCGAATTTCATTACGCCACCAAAGACTACGATTTTGGTGCCATAGAATATCTCGCAGTGTACATGTCTTTGTAAACAAGATGACAGCAACCATAATATAACGTGCTTCTACTGTTGCAAAATTTGTTAAAATTTAAAACCTGCCAGTTACGAGATTCAGTATTATTTTTTGTTGCAAAATGAGCCTCTTGTTAAGACAATTAACTACAAAACGTGATATAGACAAAGCGATTCGATCGACGGAAGATCTCGTCGTAGTCTTGCGCTTTGGAAAAGAGTCGGATTTAACGTGCATGCAACTGGATGAGATAGTAACTAAATATTTGGAATGTATACGCAACGTTAACATTATTAACACATTACCAATAATAATTACGTTCTATCTATGGAGCATTACCTCAGACCTGGTCTGGGGTGGGGAGGGTGGACCGCGTAAAAGACCGATGTTAGTTAAGTGTTAGACTAGGCTAGATAGCTATTAAGACTAGGTGTTAGATAACTTATTCTGCAATGATTTAAACATTTAAAAACCTATATTAGAATGTTAATTTAGATATTTTAACATTACAGAAGATACTTTGTTTTTATTTTGCAGCTTTCTAAAACAGCACCACAAACTTTAAAACATGGCCAAACCGCGTAAAAGAGTTTTACTAGACATATTAGATAGCTAATTCTGCAATGATTAAACATTTTAAAACCTATATTAGAATATGAATTTAAATATAACATTACAGAAGAAAATTTGTTTTTCTTTTGCAGCTTTCCAAGACAGCACCGCATCTGACAAACATGGCCAGTATTTATCTTGTAGACGTTGACAGCGTACCCATCTATGTACAGTACTTTGATATTTCACTGATACCAGCCACTGTCTTCTTCTTCAATGGTCAACACATCAAAGTGGATTGGCAGTACGTGGTAGTCCGTTATCATTTGAAACATATCTTAATTAATTCAAGGTTCTATGATGTAAAGCAGTTTGGTATTGAAGTAGTTTCAATCAGAAATGGGTAACAAATTAAACTAATTAGATTATAATCAACTAGCTAACCAAATAAGCAGACAGCTAATTCTTGTCGATTGGCTGCAAGATTTTGCTAATTCTAATTGATAGGCAAATTTCAGTAGCTAATTCTGTTTCTAATCATCTAAAATTGAACCAGTTGATTAACTTATTGATTAGAGAGACATCTAATTTCAAATCGATTAGCTACAATTAAGAGTTCACTAATTCTGATTTTAATCGATTTGCAAATTAATGAATCATTCCCATATCTGGTTTCAGTAGCATATCATGAGAAACAGAGGTATATACAGTTGCTATAGGATTTGCAAGCGGAAAATCGAAAAGACTTCAATTGTGCCAGCTGAAAGATTTGACAAACATAGTCAAGACTAGAGGATCATTTTATAATATATCATCAGTGATGCCGCAAATTGTCATTACACTGATCCACAACTTCATGGCCGGCTGTTTTCCATCCAACTATAGACAGATTTATATTACTTCTCATCATTACATGGTCGCAGATCTCTTTGTTCTGCAACTTGGATAAATTGTAGGTCCTACCTGTAGTCCTGCCCTTTTATGATTCCAATTTGTTTAAAAAAATTCCTATATAGCGCTAAGATAGGTTAGGGACTGTGATTGTTCTGTCTAGGGGCCCAGAATTTTTCAAGCACATGGATCTCTAGCTGCATCTTCTCGTGGCAACTCTACTCCCACCGTGATTCACATTTAAGTTTTGCACACCTTACAAATTTATTTAATAGCAATATTTATAATTGTAACAAAAATAGTAATAAGAATAATAATAATATACTTCTGAATGCACGGTAGATCTTACAACTGTTAGGCCGAGACATTATTTGTTAAATTGTTATTACGCTGTATTTCTGTTTTTGATGCAGAACTCCGGATAACACAAAGTTCATCGGAAGTTTTCACAACAAGCAGGACTTCTTAGATGTTGTTGAAGTGATATATCGTGGTGCGCTGAAGGGAAAACTGATGATTGCTAGTCCGTTAGATCCGTCGCATGTTCCGAAATACGAACTGCTCTATAAGGACATATGAGTTGCCAATGAACACTAGGAGAAAATCATGATTTTTGCTTGGTACCTAGTCAGTGGCGGTGACGGGAGGCTAAGCCCCCCTAAAAAGGTCATCCGGTTTTCGACATGTAAAACTGAAGTTTTGGCGGATGAAAATGGAACAGTTCCATGAGATTTCGGCCGAATGACTAAAAAAAGTCGTCAGAAATTTTGGCGGATGAAAATGGAAGAAAATTTCCAAGAAGTTTTGACTGAATGACTAAAGGTCATCAGAAATTTTGGCGGATGAAAATGGAAAATTTAAAATTTCCCCCGCAAGGATTCAGCCCCCAAAACTTAAATACTGGCGCCACCACTGTACCTAGTCTGATCATAAGTAATGAGCGTTTTATTTGTTTGGGGGGTTTAACCCTTCTAATTCCTCGGTTATGTAGCTAAAAATATGCTGCGGATTGTTGTTGGCCCCACTGCCAAATTTTCCATTAAACTAAAAAAAACACAGTCCTCAGGGTCTCCAGAAATGTTGTATTATATAATTATAATCAATGTTAAAATTACTTTAAAAATGACATTTAAATACCGTATTGCTTTCAGTGTATACTACATTAAAATCTGTGAAATAGATCAATTTAAGTAAATGATAGACTGTGTAATTGGTAAATGCATTCGTTGAAAATATTTTGAATTTTTAACTTTAAATATTTATTTTATTTACTTCTAGCATTTGCTATAGCGCCTGTTCATGCTCGCTACTCAGAGGCACTCCTGATTACAGCACGGACACTGCATCGGAGTTTCATGCTGAAGCGCACAAGCATTTGCGAGTGAAGGGCTTGCTCAAGGTCCCTACGTGGTGGCTTGAGGTGAATTTTAGCCTGGGACCTCTGGCTCCAAGGCACCTAACCCACCACTACACCACCGTGCCCCTTACTATTGATGAATTTAAAGGCATTAATTGTGTTTTCAAGTTATGTGAGACTATTTGACAAGGTGTCTACTAGCTTTATACAGATTAGGGTCACAATGAGTATGATTGAACAGTTGTCTATTTATTGTCTGACGTAGTAACAACAGTAAATTTTTTACCTGCCTTCGTAAACTCTCTTTAGTCTGTAAAATTTTATACCGTAAGATCTTTTTGACAACTTATAAACGACCAGTACTGCAGCACCTGTTCTCCCTGGCCGTCTCATCTTCCAACATCGAGCACAGTCAGTGTACTCGTTATGGCGGAGTTCAATGGCTACTAAGGGGGGACGCAGGTGGAAGAGAAATCTCAACACAAATTTCTGCCTTCTCGATTGACATTTATTACAGCTTGCTTACCTGTACACCGTCGTGCTGCCCGTTATGCTAATCGGTTTCAAAACATTTCGCCTCCCTTAAGCTAGCACCTTTTCAGCAGTGCTTAAAAGTGTGGAAAAATAAGTGCCTGGACGCCACATACCTTTCCAAAAGAAGTGCCTGGACGCCCCTTACCTTTCCAGTCTGTGCTGGTCAATACGTGGCAGGACGGCGTTCAGATTTTAGAATAAGTGCATGGACGCCGTCCATGATCGTCCAGGCACACTTTAAGCCCTGCTTTTCAGGATACAAACACTTAGCTTGCTTAAAACATGCTTGATGTAAATTTTCAACTGAATTCACCTGATCTTGCTTCATTTCAGTGCTGTAAGCAAGACCAAAGTTTCAAGACCAACACTGCATGGTTGACGACCAAAGCTACAGGGATTTAAGAACAATAATATCATTGTCTTAAATTTAATGCCAAGTATCCAAAACCAGAAATGTAGCACAGTTCAAGTAGTGCATTATAAAGTTTTTGAATCATGAAGAACCCATTGGTTAATAAAAAATAGATTGAAGTGTCAGAAATAAGCAATAAGCAGAAATGTTTGTTATAGCCTGCAGATACTAACTCTTAACAAATAATTCATTCCCGTTTGCTTTTTAGCCACCTGTGATGCTTGACCCAGTTGGCCTCTGGACCATGGATATCCTTTATCATGATCTCCCTACTCTCTCTTCTCTGGTTGTGTGTGTCTGTCTCTTTATATGTGTGTGTGTGGTAGACTTACACTGCAACTCACACAATGAATTGACACGTGATGTAATTGTATTATCACCCGTGGTCTTCTGTGTACAGAGCATTATTACAGAGGTCCAAGTCCATTATATACCTTCCCATGTTCACGAAGCTGTTGAATAGTTCAAGGTTTAAGGTGCAGATGGGACACTTACATCACTCGTTTAGCACCAGAGGCGACACCAGACATTTCTCTGCAAGTCTGTAACCAGAGCAGTCCTACAAAATGATAGGTGATAGGTCAAGTAACCAGCGTACAGGTCGTTGGTACAGGCGATTTAAATTCTCGGCAGAGAAAATATTCTGGCAGCCAGAGGCTTCTATCCCTAAACAAGGAGGCACAACTTGAGCCCAGTGAAAATCATAGGGGAATCAGAAATGAGCTGAAAGAGCAGCCTGAAACTCGCCTCGGGTGGGAGAGGCCCGCCCGGTAGGATAGTGAATGAGCCCGGTTTAGGCCTAGGCCAGTGAGGGATAGAAGCCACTGCTTGTGGCAGAACAACGACCACGGGAAAAGCTTTTCTTGCTTTGCTTGTAGCTCTGCGACTGTTTCAGTGTAGGCACACTAAGAGCTTAAAGTGCGCTACATGGAAATCAGTCATAAGCTGCCCGGTGACTAGGCTACAGCCAACTCTGTGTCATAATACGTACGAGGGCTTTCGCGCCGCTTGGGTCGGTGAGTAGCATTGTGTCTGTCCACACAGCCAATGGGCCGCGGCGAAGTTTACAGGTGAAACTAATGCAGGCGAAGTGATCAAAGAGTCAGAGTTAAATAATGTATGCAAACCAACGGACGGTTTAGCTACGGTTAGGCTGAAGAAACGACCTTACTCGACTGCCGAATTATTGCAACAAGGTAGTTTGAAGTTCAACAACGCAGCGTTAACGATTGCGTATTATATAGCGAAACAAAATAGTAAAATAAAGGTGTGCGTTGGCCAATTATTGGGGGTGCTACCGTAATATTACCTGAGTGTGAACTTAGGTAATTAAGTAGAAGTTACATGATTGTATGTGGGTAACTATATATTTAGCTTTGATATATTATTTTATTACTTTCTCTTTCTTGGTGCATCACGTTTGAACACGATTTATCTTCTTTTCGCTGTTTCAATGTTTATTTTAAGGTGACCATTGTTAGCGCACGTGGTTTAGGATCTTTTAGTACTCGAGTCAACATTTAAAAAAAATAATACATCTGTTAAACTCTTTTACTTTTGGTTTCAATAAGAATGGTGGTTATGGTTGTTATGTCTTTCCGCCTTTCCCTAGATGACTTTGTTTGATGATCGTACAACTATGACATCTCAATGATGGACAATTATTTTGCAATAATTATGTCAGAGATTTCTCGCTATGATCTGCGAACTGCCTTGAATTTATCCTGAACTGTCTACAATTAATAAAGCCTACATCAAATATACCTGTTCGTAACTGCAGTATATCTGTAGAAGTTGTAGTGCTCATTGTTTTGTTAATTGAATTGGGGTTGGCTAATTCGTGAGTCTTATGCCCTTTAAGGTTTTCGAATCGTAACCATTTTGAACCATGTGACTTATGGAAAGTTCAGTTGGACCAACGAACTGTTGGTTATGGCAGAAATCCCAGTAACTTGGAGCACATTCCACCTTGTAATGCATTAATATTTATAATACAACTTTGGAGTGACTATTTTTCAATTAGAGTAACGAAGAGCGCTGTGTTTTTGAGTTTACAGACGTTCAAAGCAAAGTGTGTTACCCAGATAGATGGCAGACACTACAATGAATCAAAAGGAGCTCATCAATGCGCTTCAGTCGGCCCTTCAGGAGTTCGATGGCGTGAAAGTTGAGAGAGTGATACAGCAGGGACTCGATATCACTCACGTCTATCTTGACCCACAGAAATACCACAACGCTCTTCACGAACTCGTGCTCAACTACATCGCACTTCCGGGAATCAAGGAATTCGAGAAAGTGCACATCAAATTCATCGATACGCTGGTAGTGCTGACGGAAAACCACCTGAATATTCACGAAGGTGACATCAAACAGCAGACTGCGCTCCACTTGGCAGCAGCGAGCTGTGGCGTGTCCCAGATTCTGCGTGCGCTCCTGGCACGCGGCGCTCGCGTCAACCAGCCAGACAATGGTCAACAAACAGCTCTTCACAAAGCAGTCCTTCATGGCAACACGGATGACGTGCGAACGCTGCTAGAGGCCGGTGCAGACCCAAACCACATGGACAACATGGGTCACTCACCAATTCACCTGGCAGTAAAACGTAAAGTTTCTTACAGAAATGATTTGTATAGCAATGCAACATATGTTGGGGTGTGGTGGTGTAGGGGCATGTTCGGTGCTTTGGAGCCAAGTTTGTGGGTTCGAATCCACCTCAAGATGGCACATAGGGGCCCTGAGCAAGTCCTTCACTCACAATTGCTCATGCCCTTCAGCATGAAACTCCAATTCAGTGGTGATATCGTGCTGTAGTCGGGAGAGCCTCGGAGTAGAAATCTCAAATAACAAGCACTCATACATACATATGCAAGTACAGATATATGGCACCTTTCAATGACCTCCCTGATAATTAAATTATCTTTCCATTTATTTGAAAAATCATAGAATCACGTACATCACTCCACATATAGCTAGACAAGTGAACATGCTAAAATAATAAACTGTAACTGAAAAACCAGGCTACAGTTAACTGTAGAGGAAAATATAAAATAAAAATATCAAAAATAAGATTACTGAAACTAACTGAAAAGTCATAACAACGACCGCTCAGCACACTTCTGATGGGAATCAACCTACCAATTTCCAAATGTGGTGATGGTTTGACTATGTAAGAGTGTAGTAACCTGCTTAATTTTAAAAAAAATTACAAGTTTTTTGTTTCAGTGTCGTTTTCACCATTTTCAGGAAGAAGCAACATTGAAATTCTCAAACGTCTCATCGCTTGTGGTGGGAATGTCAACATAAACAATCCAGGGCATAATCGTCAAATGCGTAGCTCTACCCCTCTTCACATGGCCGCTCGAATCGGACGAACAGAGAACGCGCAGTGTCTGTTGGAGTTGGCCGCTGAACCAAATGCAGTTGATTCTGCTGGGCAGACACCCTTGCATGTTGCGGCCACACACGAAATTTCAGGTATTCATACTTCTTAATTAATTTCTGCACCTATATATATTATTGTCACACGACACTTTTTGGGTGCGCTGGAGTTGGCAGTGCCTGTGAGTAGTTTCTTTGAAGGGCACTATATAGATTTCCAAATGAATGAATGAATTTTAAAAAGTTCACTCAACCTTCCATTCGGCAGAATTAGTGTTGGTAAACTGATTAGTAGGAAAGTGATGGACACCTTTTTTCGCTGCTGACTGTTAAATTTGAATCCTGTAATATTAAACTTGTGATCACTACTGTTTATTACTGATTGTAATTATAATGCATTGTGTCAGTTTGAAAAATAAACGAAGATTTTAATTAAATAACACATAAATAGCACATAATTATATAAAATGTGTTTAAATAACATATATCTATAAATGTTTGCATGGCAACAATGCGTATAATGTAGATGTATAGGATTTTCATAGCCTTTACATAATGATGATCTTCATTCATTTTTGTACCAGCATTTTACCATTCAAATCCTTCTATTTCCATGAACGCAAGTTATGGCTCTTTGTTTCACTTGCCATCATTCATCTGATTCTAAAGCCTCTAAACACTGATAGACCTACTATTCGGCATTCATATTCAATCAATTAATTTCTGTTTATTCAAAACATCAGGCTCATCCAACATCGACACAGCTTGTTGCATTTTACTATTTATTTGAAAGTCTATACGTGTGTTCCATGGTGAGAAATCCCAGGGAGTTGAGGGTTCAGCCCCTAATCTTTCTTAGAACCCCCATAGTACAGTCAGCATTGCACACACCCCATCTCCACATAAATCAACATCTTACTCCCCCCAGGTATTTTTTAATAATTAATAATTCTCACACTGGTGGGTTCATTTATATTCAAAACCTAATTAGGTTTGATTAATACAGTACATTATTGCAAATTGCTATTTATCACAGGGAAACTCTGCGAAAAACTGTTGAGACACCGAGCTCGAGTCGATGTAAGCGATTCCATTTCTGGAGAATGTCCACTGCACAAAGCCGTAGCAGCCAACATGTTGGAAAATGTCCGTGTCCTTCTCAAGTATTGTGCAAATCCCAACTACGCCGACAACCAGGGCAACACGGCCATGCACAAAGCGGCCAGAAACTGTAAGGAACTGGAAATCTGGCATCTTCTCGTCAAGAGAGGTGGAAAACTGGATGCAATTAATGCGAATAAGGAAACACCGTTGAACGTAGCTCAAGATGCAAAGAACAGTCCGTTGATGTTTCTCTATTGGCCAACTCAAATCGAAATATAGACTCGACAAGTAGGTGCAAGTTTTGCCAAGTTGCTACCGACATTACTTTTGGGTACAAGTTTGGCCAAGTTCGGCTACTGACGTTACTGTAACCATTTGTACCATACTCACAGACGTTACTGTACCCCATACTCGTTTGTCAGATGAAGTATGGGTACAAAGACCGCACAAAGAGCTATACATAATGTTGCATATCTTTGCCTTACGCAGAATGTGTTACTAATATTGATTGATGATCATTCATGCATTGATTTCAAGAATTTATGTAATACCCCTTCAAGAAGCCCACTCAGAGGTGCTCCCAGTCCAACTACAGTGATGCAAATGGGTCTTCAGTGTGCTGTCATCTGTCTATAATGTTCACCCACGACTTCAAGTCAATACCCATTTTTAGTGAACTGTCGCTAGCCGCATGGTTGACAAATATTTTAAAAGTGAAGCTTGTTTTCTCAGTTCGAATAGAATTACTTGAACTTATTGAAAACTATTTTTAAAATGTGACAATGATGACCTTATAGATTTTGATTAGCAGACTATATCGCTGTTGTGTACATTCCACTATTGAAGACAGGGAAAATAAGCTGAGGCAACAATATAAAGCTGGAAGGCTCTTCAATGGCCCCCAAACCATTTGAGACGGATTGAAAAACGACGTCAAATTTATCATTACCATTTCTTTATGCATCTATGTGCAGTGTGTCACCTGGTTTTTTCCCATTAATTATAATATAAATATATACCTTACTAATAGCCATGTGTACATGCGTACAATACATACATCACAAACAGACTGAGCTGAAGAATCTATTGGGTGAGCAACAACAATACCATATCAACTCTTATGCAAAACGAATGTTTAATAAATAATTTAAATAAAGTTTGGTGCGTACAAATATTCCAATAATAAATTATCTGTTAAATACAATATTCACACTTGACAAATTAATTATAATCTTAAGATGCTATCTTGAAGAAGCGGCCTTGAAAAATAGAAACAACTATCGAAGACATGCTACTATAAGGAACCATCCATTTAGTATACATCTATACAGAAATCCAGACAAATTGGCCCTCCCCGACTGACAGTACACACACTTGCATTTCTTTTTATATCAACCACCCTACCTGTGTAGTGTGTACGCATATATTCTTAGAAGAAGAGCAGTTCCTTTAGCTAGCCATGTGGTACTGCCTTCATTTTCTCAGCCTTGGCATATCAGGGCAGGTATAAAGTCCTCTCCCTCACCATCTTATCTTCCCATTGACGGCGTACGGTCGATGTACTCATCATAGCGGAGTAGGCTAATCACGTAATAATTTGTTTGATTAAAAAGATCGTCCACCGCAGTTGTCCGTGTCATACAAGTTACACCTCTCCACAGCCATCCTTCTCGAGGCTGTGCTCTCGGAAAGCTAAAAACCTTAGCCATGGTTCATTCTACGGGAAATAATGGACAATTATTATTTATATTTCATCCCCTTTTTATCTCAACTTGTATTATTATCAATAGACCCCGTATGCAAGCATGTGCATTTGGATTAACCCTCACGGTCCGTCCACGCGTGCATACTAAATGGTTGACCCCTTCTAGTTGGCCAGTAAAGCGACCAGTTTTGCCTGAGTAGACGGGAAATTCCAGAGATGCTGCGTGTAGATTGACTAGAGCTAGTTCATGCATTGCACGGAGAGATTCATGAATATATTAGATCAGTTTAAACCTAAGACAGATTGATCCCAGTGTCAGATACCTTGTATGTCCTGCTGTAAAAATAAACGAGCAACAACACGCAGAAAAGCCGCTCCTCCTCTCCGAGGAACTTGTCAATGCATGTGAGGCGTTGGTATTCTTTTCACACGAAATACTTCATGAGCATCCGTGACAGCTGCTGGCGAGAACCAAGACTGCTTAGCGCCATTTGCATGCACTTCTTCCACTCTTCCGTTGGTGCTGTCGTAGCGCACGTTTCATTTCGGTAGAGATGCGTAAGACCAGGATCCATGGCTCGGAAAACCTACAACATCGCCAGGCCAGAAATCGTACAGCAAAATGATTTCTGGAAATAAGTACAGTTTGAACAATTATGCGTAGAAACTATAGACGTCTAAGATGCTTCAGAAGTTTGTTGTGCAGGACAGACATGTGCAACACACACCCGCACACTTACAGATATTCACATTTCTTAATTAATTTCTGTTGGCCTGTATTAATATCTGTAGGCCTGTTTTGAATTTTGTATAATTATTGTTTTCACACATGTCATTATGTAAAGGTGATGATGATCTTATTCTGCCATCTACATTTACAAACTGCTGCCTTGCAAATGTCTATAGAGTATAGATGCTTGTGTTATTATTTCTTGTGTGGATCAAAATAGAATGTTTCGCTTTCATTATCAATCTATGGTAAACTCCAGTAACCCCAGAGGAAAATACTGGCCACCATTCAGCTCCAATGATTAAGTTTCAAATACTTCTTTGCAATTAATTCCTCATAGGGTTACCTCCAAGAGCTTTATATCTAGTAGGTGGAAGACCACAACACCACATTTTGTGTCCTGTTATACAAAATGAACCCATACGCAAATCAGTGGTAAAGGAGGAACAATCTAAAGAAAGCTGTGAATTGTCAAATGTGATGGCAATCCAAAGCCGAAAAGTCCAGCAACAAATACGGCATCTTCAAAATGGACACTTCAATGTAAGAAAAACGTTTCATGTTTAAACTACAGATGTTACATTACCGACCATGAGTCTATGATCTAAGAGTCTACCATGAAATAAAAACATTAATGTCAGTAAGATTACTTTCAATTTTGCAGCAATCTGTCGCTGACAGAGATCAGTGTCCCAGTCAGCGAGACTGGGATCGAATCCTTTGACGGCTCTGTAATCGGAATTGTGCATACAGGACACTGCAAAGCTTTTCAATGACCAGAAACCTGTACAAAATATGAAATTTAATCGATTACCTGCAGTGCATACAGTATTGGATTTATGAATCTATAAGGCACCTCTCATATTGAACAACAATCCGAGGCACTCCCATTGCGAAAGACCCAGAGAAAGATTGGTTTTGAGACAGCGAAAAGATGCACTTGGGGTACCAGTTATGATTTGGGCTACCTGCATAACCCACAGATCTCATTTATGTAGGCCTATCTGTATAAATTCTCAAGAAGTGTGCTCATGTGGTTCAAGTATCTTTGAGCTGAGAAACACATATAACTGTTGCAATCCAAGTACTGTATTTTTCTTCAACCTGCAGAATTGACAACCCTTTACCAACTGTGGAAGACTTGGCCTGGATTGCCCGACTTTCCAGCTAACTACTAAGCAAACTTTTTCAAGACTACATTGGATAGTATCATAATATAAACAAGAACATAACATCAATTGGACTGATACTAAGGGGAGCATTAAACAGACTAAAAAAATAACATCATAATTATTTTTTCGCACATATGTGACATACGTTTAGTCAAGACCTCCTGCCACACGCAGTACTATGCACACGTACGCAAATCGCCTAAATCTGGTGAGCCCCTCCCTGTGTGCACACAATACATGAACCAAGTATCTTACGTACTGAATTGAACAATTAAACTCAGTAGTTTTTTACCTGCAGAATTGACAAATGACTAAAAATGTCGTCAGATTTTTCGGTGACCAAGACGAAATTTTGTCCCTGTCCCAAGACCTACAATTTTGACCGCCCCCCTTCGAAAATTTCTGTATCCGCCTCTGTCCAAGACTACACTGGATAGTATTATATTATAAACAAGAGCCTAACGTCTCTTGGACTGGTACTAGCCTGTATTTTTGTTGATGTCCAGCAAATCCATCTTGCCTTTCCGACCTGAATATTGCGACACAATATGTGGGCTGTACTGGGCAAATCCAACTGGGTAGTAAACCTGATGTCCCTCGACGGCATTCAGGCGACATCTGCTGAGAAATTCCCTCGTGAAAACGACGTCGGCATTACAGAAGAAAAGCAGAGAGGACGGAGGGAGCTGCTTACTCCCGAGATCAAGCGCAAGCGGAAGCGAAAATTTCTTCTTCGTGTGGATGATTCGGATGTGGGCGTTGCGATACCGATGAGTCACGTTGGCCACCGCGGCCTTTATTTTGTGATATTCCTGGGCGAGGTCCTCGCCTTCCCCTGTGCACAGCAGAATCAACAGATAGGTGGGTTCGTTATTCTTCACACAAACGTCTTCAAAGTTCTCTATGAAACGATAAAATCGAGAATTGGCCTGCGACACTGGGGCAATGAAATGGATCATCTTTTCCGGGTCCAGTAAATTTTTCTGCACCATATGAGCAGCCCCGAACGGCTTCACCATTTCAAAGCGATGCCTCTCGTGGCGGGTTTCGTCGTTCTCCGGAGACAGAATTGCGTCGATGACGTACTCTTGCCCTCGAAGCGGATCGAATCGTCTGTATCCGTTTTCCAGTTTCCACATTCTCCAGATGGCTCCTTTCGCCGAATTAAACAACGGCATGATCTGCCGAACCATGTCTTTGATGTCAACTTTCTGATAGCGCAGGATTTTGTGCAATGGTTCATCCTCTGAACTGGCGGCTACATGTGACATGTTAAAAAACTCGTAGGGCAAAACTTCTTGTACATTTCTAGGTACAAAAGCCTCCCTCAGTTGAAAATGAAGTTCAGAATTAAGTAGCTCGTTATCGCTTTCACAGTTCGGGCATCTCGGGCATTCGCACTTATCTGCTGGCAAGTCGTAAAGAGTCTTGAGTGTCACACCGAGTGACAGTGCTAGCATGCATTTGAACGTCTCGAGTAAACTTCGGTTTCGTAAACTAAACTGAAATTTTCCCATTTTTTTAGAAGGCATCCGTGCGATAGACCGTGTTGCACAGAAAATATGCGCTGAGTTGCAATCAACGTTTGTCGGTTGACAGAATTTCGGCAAAAGTCATGGCTGATCTCTCCGACCGATGGGTAGGCCTACGTGATTTTGCAGCCATTTGTGTTAAAAGGAACATTAAATGCACCAATGGATAGAGCACTCGCCTCTTAATATTTCATTTTATGGTTTAATCACGTATAAGACTGTTTATTTTAATCATCAACAGAGCAAGTCTAATTAATTATGGATCTATATTTACATTACAAAGCATTGGAAGAATGCGAGGAATCTATATTTAGAGAAATGCTAGGAATCTATGGTACTGGCGAAAAACAACGTTGCCACTCTAAATAATGAAAAAATCCAAGCTGGAGGCTAAACAAAACCAAGTAAACCCAAGTTCAGCAAATCTTTCGAAAATGTCAAAAAATTTCCCTCCGAAATTTCTGATGACTTTTTCTGATGGCTTTTTTAGTCATCCGCCACAAATCTTTGAAAAAATGTCAACTATTTCCCGAAAAGGTTCAAAATTTACCGAAAAAGGTTCAAAATGCACCGAAAATGTCCAAAATTTCTCGTTTTCTCCCGTCAAAAATACCCCAAGCAAAAACCCAAGTTCCTCAAGAAAAGACCCCATTTCCCAAGTTCGGATCGAAAAACCCAAGATCTTGTGAAAAAACCCAAGGAGTGGCAACGCTGGCGAAAAAATTCCGTACAACGACCTCACATTATATTACCATCCGTATCACCCTAAACCATAGATGTCGCCTCCACTTCAAATTCGTTCAAATATTAAATGTGGTATTTTAAAATCTCCACATGCACTTTTTAGTCTGTAAACAAAATTATTTGTCAATCTGAATTCAAGATTATAATTAGATGAATTCGTTTGCTATGCAAGCAAGATACGAAATTTTGCCTATCCCCGATTATCGTCCCAAAATGGACCGTGTCTATCTTATCACAAAATAATAGGCCTACCTTTCATTTAAGATTAATTTTTTAAATGTATAGGCGGCCAGATTAGATGGTAAAACGTCTTATCGAAACTTAGCCTACTTCAGTGGTGTATTCTACTCAAGGAGCAAACAAAGCTACACTCAAAGTGTCAACACAGACTAGAAGGCGACAAAAGCGAAAAGTAGGCCTATGCCTAAGTAAACAAGTAATAGAACATTGAACACTAGAAGACCATATTTGATTGAGAATTGCGAGCGAGACCACGAATATATATATATATATATATATATATTATAAGCCATTTGGACAGCTAACGATTAAATTTGTTAACAGTTAGCCCTGGTAGCATTAACGATTATCTAACTTTGTCCATATAGGCTATGTCTAGACGTAGACGTATATATATATATTGCCCTTAATTGCAACAGGTAGTCTAGGCCTAATGTAGGCTATTTAATTCAAAATTAACCGTATTCGCTAGGCCTACTTGTCTTTTAAAGTTTTAATATTAGTAGGCCATGATTAATATTTACTTCAAACAATTCGATATAGAGTAAGTTTTAAAAAAAGCACTATACTGAGATTGCTGGGCCTAGTCTAGGTCTACTAAAAAACGAGTTTTGCAGACTTTACTTCCAGACTTTATTTCCGGACCTTACTCGCAAATCTTCATCACTGCCGCTCTTAAAAAATAGGCCTATTGTGATTCGTGAACTGGAGACTGCAGGGAGCATTCCCAGTTGTAGCTTCATTCATTCATTCATTTGTTTCCTGTGACGCCATCCACTGTTTTAGTGGATGGCGTCACAGGAAACAAATGAATGACGTCATATTAAATTTAGATTTATGAACATCGAAATAAACCAGAACCTTCAGAATAGAAGGCCCTGAAAGAAACCATTGCCTCAATGACGTCATAATTGAAACCGTTGAATGACGTCAGTCTTATTCCGGTGATTCTCTACCCACGATCTATTTTATATGTTTTAAGCAGCCAAACAGGATCTACTGAGAGATGCGGGCTTTGGCCTACGTGGGCCGCGTTGGCGCAAACTGGGCGGCGAGATTCGACTCAAAGGTAGGTTCGAGAGTTTAATTTAAAATGTTGCGGTACTCAATACAATTAATGACCTTATAGGCTATAATTATGACCTTGGCCCTGCTCTCTGCTCCCTGTTCAGTTTCAATGAATTGGTCGGGTGAGGTACCACCGCTGCCCGTTCGAATATATAAGCGCCATCCATATTAACTTTATTAAGGTTCCAGACCGGGAACTAACGGTAGGCCTAACTCAAGGAACATCACATGTAAGAAGACATGATTGTGGTGAGGTTTTCTGACGTTTTGAGTTTTAACAGAGAAAGAGTTGGATAAGAGATATGACTGAATCCAGAGGAGAGTAGTATCAGGAAAGTCGACCCAGGAAGACAGTCTTTGGAGTATAGGCCTACTGAGGGACAGGGCAGACGAACAGACAGATAGGGCAGAAGAGCAGTGCACACAGACGGCCAGAGTTGACGAACGGGAAGGGCAGACAAGGAGGGCATACAGACGATGAGGGCAGATGAACGGACGGGCAGGGCAGACAAGCAGGGTAGACGAATAGACAGACAGGACAGATACGTGGAAAGGGAGCGGATCTATATACATGTAGGAGGGGTCAATCCGGCCAAGCCTCCCCATTCAGAGATTTGCACAGGTTTCATTGTGGGGCGCGGCAGGGGCGCCCGCAGGCGTACGCACTTACGCAAGTGCGTACAGCAGCGGCGCCCGTAGACGTACGCACATAGGTAAGTGCGTACAGCGCGAGGATAGAAAAGGTATGTTTTTGAAAATTTTTAGCTTGATGACTAAAAAAAAAAAAAAAAAAAAAAAAAAAAAAAGGTCATCAGTTTTTTCGGCGGATAGAAAAGGTATGGTTTTGGGAAAAAAAAAAAAAAAAAAAAAAAAGGTCATCAGTTTTTTCGGCGGATAGAAAAGGTATGTTTTTGGGAAATTTTAGCTGACTAAAAAAAAAAGTCATAAGTTTTTTCGGCGACCTAACGAAATTTTTTTTTCTGTTCGCCCCTCCTTCGAAAATTTCTGTGCGTACAAAAAAAAATCCTGCGGGCGCCGCTGCTACCTAGTGCCCCGCGCTTGGCTTTCTAGTAGCTCTTTAGAACTTAGATATTAGTATTATTATTAGTAGTAGTAGTAGTAGCAGCAGCAGCAGCAATAGTAGTAGTATAAACTGTATAGTAGTATCATAGTAGTAATATCAATGATAATAATTATTAATATTATATCGATGCATGCGTGTTTTGGCCAGTGTACTTTCTGCATGTAAGCTTGCTGCTTACAGCTTACACGTGCAATGCCTGCATGCATATAATTATATGCGTGTGGGTGTGCGTCAGGGGCGCCCGCAAGCGTACGCACTTACGCAAGTGCGCACAGCAGCGGCGCCCGTAGACGTACGCACATAGGTAAGTGCGTACAGCGCGAGGATAGAAAAGGTATGTTTTTGAAAAATTTTAGCTTGATGACTAAAAAAAAAAAAAAAAAAAAAAAAGGTCATCAGTTTTTTCGGCGGATAGAAAAGGTATGTTTTTGGGAAATTTTAGCTGACTAAAAAAAAAAAAAGTCATAAGTTATTTCGGCGACCTAACAAAAATTTTTTTTCTGTTCGCCCCTCCTTCGAAAATTTCTGTGCGTACAAAAAAAAAATCCTGCGGGCGCCGCTGGGGCGCGGTGGTGTAGTGGTGGCGTCGCTGCCTTGAAGCCGGAAGGTTCGAGGTTCGAATCCACCTCACGTCGCCGCGTAAGGACCGTGGGCAAGTCCTTCACTCGCGATTGCTCAGCGCTTCGGCGTGAAACTCCGATGCAGTGTCCGCTCTGTAGTCGGGAGCGCCTCTGAGTAGAGAGCTTGAAGGGGCGCCTCTGAGTAGAGAGCTTGAAGGGGCGCTATAACAAGTGCGCATACATACATTAGGTTTCAATTAAGCGTTCATATTAACAATGCCGCGGGAAACGGTGAAATGTGCGTGTGTGTGTGTGTGTGTGTGTGTGTGTATGTGTGTGTGTGTGTGTGAGAAAGAGAGAGAGAGAGACAGTGAGAGAGAGAGAGAGAGAGACAGTGAGAGTGAGAGAGAAACAGAAGCAGAAAGAGAGAGAGAGAGAGATTAGCACACGCTTAAAAACGGTCATCAGCTCTTGTATTGCCACGGTTGTTTAGGAATTTTTTCTGAGAAAGACTAAACATTAAAAAGCAGAAAGACCAACGAAAATTTCTGTGTACCTAAGACCAAACATTTTTTAGGCCCCCTTCAAAAATTTCTATACCGATCCGTCCCTTTGGGCCTACGTGCAGATGTAGGCTACATATGTAGACGGACAGCTTCGCGTGAATTAAGACATTAATTAGGCCTATTATTCACTGTAGGACTATCCACTTTCTTTCCATAGCATTTCTTCGTGCTGGAATGAGCGATGAAAGAAGCGTTTCCACTGTTCGTCCTCCTGCCGCTCATGATACGTCGTTCCCTGGAAATGATGGAAGTGGTAGAGCCCAAGTTCTTCGGAAAGGCATTCGAGGGAAACGAAAACCCAGGTGAGAGATGATAAATAATTGGGCCGCCGACGGGAATTAGCGTATACCCTCGAGCCATAGACTACAATGATGCACTTCTATAGAACTCTATAAGAGCTTTCTTTAATGTGACTGCTTGACCGCGTTACTGCGCAACATAAATTATCGTTATTATTATTATTTTTACTATTATTATCATTATTTTTTAAATTTAATTTGTCTGAAGAGTATCCTACTCGTCGTTGTCTTGGCAAGCGAAAGTGCCTCGGAACGCGATCGAGTTAATTAAAACGTTGCATAGATGTAATAAAACGATGAAACTAAAATAAAAAACGGTAAAAAACCTCGTTTTTTTCGAAATAATAAAAAACGACAAAAAACGATAAAAAACGGAAACGGAAAATAATTTGCCTTTGTAACATCTGAAATTTCATTTTCAGCTTAAAAACCTTGCCTATGCAATTTTATCAAGAAATTGCAAATAACACAACTTTATTATTAGGCCAAAATAATTGGTAAGTAACGTTAATCTACCACAGTTATTTTTTTCTTATAACTTTGGTTTAATAAGAAATTCGGACAAATTAAAGGTATGGAAATCTTTTCAAATTTAAATTGTAGACTTAAGTCCACATTAGATCTATAAGTTTATGCTGATCGACATAACACAATTAAAATCTAATCAGAAGCAAAAACCACCGATGTGTACTAAGTTATATATTGTACATTTGTACTTAAAATTGTTACTTATAGATATTAATTATAGGCCCAATAATTTTATATCAAAATAACTCTTACAAGTTTCATTTCTTGTAGGGATCTACTATACATGTATTTCTCAAAATTATGTCTTAATACAATTACATAAAGACCCTATAGTTAGCTGCATCCTTGAGAGTACGGTGAAAACGTATGGAATATTAGACAAAAATTAAATTAAGGAAAATAATATTATGCAGTAAGTAATTAAATAAAGTTACATAAAAATCGAAAAAAAACGATAAAAAACGATGGGAAAAATCAAAAACGAAAAAAACGACGATTTTTGGGAGAGAATAAAAAACGAAAAAAACGTTTTTTACAACTATGAAACGTTGTATCGCTAAGGAGATAGCGTATACGTTGATAAAGAAAGAAAGTTTCTCGCGGGCCCTCCGTGACCATGGCGAACTTTTGTCCTTGATCAGATAGGAAGATCTGCAGGTCTTCACTACTCATCGGTCTCATGGTCTCAAAAGCAAGGGGACAAAATATTGCGTTGTGCAGAGCTGGTGATATTTCTTGTACTTGCGGGCAGTGGCGTAGCCAGGGATTTATGAGGGGGTGGGTTACGGCCTGCATGGCCGGATGCTCTTCCTGACACCAATCCAACAGTATTACAGTAAATAAAAAGGGAACAAAGTAACAAATGGAATAAGTAAGAAAAACAAATGTTACTACAAACAATTGTTTTGTTTTTTCTCATTATATAATTATATATATGTATTATATATAATTATATATGTGTGTATATATATATGTATGTATGTATGTATGTATGTATGTATGCTCGTAGAGTATACCGAGGAAGGGACGGCGGTGAACATGCCGTGTATAGCGGCGGGAACCATTCTATCTGCAAGTCTAACGAAGAACCCGACGGTCACGTGGGTGGAACCACACGAGGGGAAGAAGATCGCCAACATCCGAATGACCGTTCTACCCGAGGGTGAACTTCAGGTCTCAAACGTCAACATTGAAGACTCCGGCGTCTACCAGTGCAACATGGTGACCGAGGGTGACGTTGAGAAGATCTCCTACAAACACACGCTCATCGGTATACAGACTCCCGATCTCATATTCACCACACTGCTCAGGTGTATGTATGTATGTATGTATGTATGTATGTATGTATGTATGTATATATGTATGTATGTATGTATGTATGTATGTATGTATGCATGCATGTATGTATGTATGTATGTATGTATGTATGTATGTATGTATGTATGTATGTATGTATGTATGTCTGTATGTATGTATGTATGTATGTATGTATGTATGTATGTATGTATGTATGTATGTATGTATGTATGCATGTATGTATGTATGCATGTATGTATGTATGTATGTATGTATGTATGTATGTATGTATGTATGTATGTATGTATGTATGTATGTATGTATGTACGTATGTATGCATCCATGTATATGATAAATTGTAGTAATAATAAATTAATAATAAATGATTTTATTTGATACAATGTATGTTACACATACACACATGAATGCATAAATGTATGCATGCATGCATACATATAATGCATGAATAACAGAGTACATACCCGGTACAATGGGTACATCGATGATCTGTGCGGACACGGCACCACCTTAATACATTTTTCTAGGATGTGGCCTAGTTACCAATTTAAAACATATCGTCTCTTGTTATTTTACATTCTTGCTTAACATATTGCTGTTTCTTCTCGCTTGTACTTGGGTAACCTGATAGCGCGACACTAGTCCATTAAGGTCTCTCCATTTGCTTTTGGTAGCTACTATGTGGTGTGCTGTGTTTTTTTCTGTGAGCAAAAAGATGCTTTGCTACTTATTGTCACTTTGAGCATGCAATTAAAAAACTGTGGTTAGTGTGAGAATTGTAGAAAAATAACTGGTGAGCTGGACTATGATCCACTTGGAAATGCATATGGTGTGTGTAAAAACAGACTTTACTATGGTGCTCTAAGAAAGTCTGGGGGTTGAAACCCCCTCCCCCAATCCCTCCCCCAATTCTCCTTCTGGTTAATATGGTTGTCTGCATACTGTCATGTGACATTCGTATTCTAGTGTACACTTTTCCGGCCTTTCGACGCACCGTTGAGTACGTGTACATATCGAAGGTCTGCGATGAGGTTCTGATCAGTCGGCTGCTGAAGGAGGTCAACGCAATCGTCTGCAGTGATACAAAGCTCGTCTGCGGCTTCCAGGTCCACATGCTACCCTGCGAAAAGCACAGATCGGATGTGAGTTATACCGCAAATTCAGAATTGTATAATAATAATAATAATAATAATAATAATAATAATAATAATAATAATAATAATAATAATAATAATAATAATAATAATAATAATAATAATAATAATAATAATAATAATAATAATAATAATAATAACATTGGACTGGACAACGAGGACGTTCGAGTGGCCGTCGGATTGCGACTTGGAGTCGCAATATGCGAACCTCACACTTAATTGCGCCTGCGGAGCCCAAATTGATGCCAGAGGCAACCACGGCTTGTCCTGCTCTCTCGGCTTCGGTCGAATTGCTCGGCATAGCACCATCAACGACATCATACACCGCTCCCTTTCAAAGGCAGGAATCCCATCCATTAAAGAGCCACCAGGGTTACTACGCACGGATGGCAGAAGACCAGACGGTCTGACCATGATTCCATGGCGTGCGGGTCGCCATCTTGTGTGGGATGCAACTGTAATTGACACTCTTGCACCTTCATATATCCAGGCAACGGCAACGACGGCGGGTGCGGCAGCCGAGATAGCAGCGGAGAGGAAAAATAACAAATATGTCGATCTTATAAACACACACTTCTTTGTCCCTCTAGCCCTTGAGACCTTAGGTCCAATTTGCTCTGATGGCCTAAACTTCTTGTCAGATTTAGGTCGCATCCTATCTCTGTCTTCTGGCGAACTGAGAGAGACCTGTTTTTTGCTGCAACGTCTCTCTATAACCATTCAGCGTTACAACCCGGTGGCCTTTCGAGGCACTTTAGCTGACCGGGTTCTAGAGGAGATGTAACAATAGCCACTGCTTCCCTAGTTTTTTGTACTTCCTGTTATACTGATGTTGTTTGTTGAAGATATTAAAAGGAATAATAATTTTTAAAAAATAATAATAATAATTTTAATAATAATAATAATAGCAATAATAACAACTATAATAACAACTTTGGTGACCGATCGAAATAGCCCGGTCAAAACAGCCCCGTCAAAATAGCCCGTCATAATCGCCCAAAGACAAAAAAGCCCCGTCAAAATCGCTCAGGGATACAATAGCCCCGTCAAAATAACCCCGTCAGAACAGCCCGGGGCTATTTTGTCGGGGACCGACAAAGTCGCGGAATACCACACGGTTTTCGTGAAAAAATAGACCGACGAAATTATTCATCCAGCTTCTATTTATAGGCCTAGGCCTGTGTATAAAATACCTTCATCCCGCTTCCATTTCTTAAGCGTTTTATCATTCATCCAGATGAAGGTATTTTATAATCATATTAAATAGAAGCTCTGTTGTCAAATCTGGATCCTCTATCCGCGTTACAATAGACTCACGAAGGCACTTAACAGTAACTGACAAGTGTCGAGACTAGGCGAGCCAACGTTTATATTGGAGATGTTTAAGAGATGTGCAGCTTGGTGGTGGTGTTATTTGCAGTTTAACGTCACTGTGTGGTAACAAAGACCATTAGCGACGCCCTTCTCCTTTATCCAAGCTTGGGACTGGCACTGGCAGAGTGCAACCAGTGGCGGAGTTCATGAGTCAGAGTTGGTGGGTCTATGTTAATTTAATGTGAGAGCTTCGTGAATGATTCTTTCTGTTCCTCTAGTGGCTGGATATTGAACAGATGCGACACAATGAAAAGGAGACGTACTGTAACTTAGGCCTAAATTTGTTATTTACTTATTTTATTTATTTTATTATTTCTTATTTTTGTAGGCTCTTGTAGAGTATAGGTATAAAGTTCTTATCATCTTATAACAATGGCACAAAGTATCTCAGTGAGTTAACATTGACCAATTACATAATTTCAAATTGGCGTCTAGGCCAATTAAATGAAACTGTTGAAAACTAGCGTCGTCGATGTTACAATGAAACAAACTAAAATATGTTGATATAACAATAGGCTACATTGTATATGCAATGTAAAAGCTCTGAACGTCAGTTATTGATGATTATGATGCTCAGATGAGTAAAAAAAATATTCTAAATACGCCTGCTCAATGCTCATGCATGTAATTATATCGTAATACACGCTTTTCTTTACTTAGGCCTATATTTAATTTTAGCACATTTAATTAATTCATATAAATTAATTAATTTATATAATTTATATACAATAGACTAAATTAATCAAATCATTCGCACGCCCTCTTTAGTTGCCCCGTGCTCCAATACACCTTCGCTACGGTGCTAAGAACTGTTATCCATGAAGCCTATAAGAAAATAAGACAGAAGTACCGTACGGCTATTGTGAAGGCAATTGCAATAAGCGACGTCGTAATGAAAGTGCCGAAAGAAGCATCACAGCTCTTAACTTCCGCTGATTAGTCGAGGCATCCCATGGATGGGCATCTGACGGACAGACCTTCTTAAAGTGCATCGTAAAGTCATTGAGAGATTTCATCAGCGATTTCCTCTCAGTTCCTTCCTGGTGCATTTCACACTGTGCGTTGACATAGTGCAGATAAAGCACGGGACATATCTTTATCGCATCGGAGTAGCAGTTCCGATCCCTTGCATGAAGTCCGTAGACTCTTAAAAATCCGACGACCGTCTGAATATCCTCGTCAAAAAGATCCAACCATTCCGTCGACAACAGTACTGGAAAAGACAACTCGGCTATCAATAAGTTACCCCACGAAAATATATCAATTATCCCTTGGTGACAAGGATATACACAGTCGAAGACCTTCCGACAAAGACGTCGGCACCTTTCGTAATCTCTTTTAGCAACGTAGTAAAAATTAGCAAGATAAGTAACACAGACAAAGAAAGACTTCCTGCTGCTCATGAAATTCACCAGTGCATTGCTACTTGAACGACAGTACAGTAGGTTATCTACTTGAGATTGTAACATGACAAAAGATTGGCTTTTTGACGTCCGGCTGTCTTGCACCACTGCCCGCATTAGAATTTCCTCTACCATGTCCTCGGAATCGACGGATGCCTTTGAAATTCCTAGACCTTTGGCTGACCTCCGTAGCTCTACCTGTAATTTTAAAGCCTTGTGCAGAAAATAAAATTCTTCAAAGACCACGGTTTCGCTTTGATCGGGTTGTTCTTCCGTTAGGAATGGCATGAAGCGGTTGACATACTGAATACCGGTATAAAATTGTGTGTCGTATTTCCAGTAGCCGGGTACGGTGCGTTTTTTGTCGAAGTCCTCCATGATCGGCATTAAATGTTCCTCTTTTAAGTAGTCCAACAGGAAATCAACTTCCCTACCGAAATTCTGATCGGCGGGGACATGGTCCAACATGTTGTTTTCAGGAATGAAATAGTTTGGACAGTTTTTATCAATAAGCCATTCGATTAGTTCGCATAAGATCGTGACGATGATTTCACATATGTCGCCATTCATCCAGAAGTTCTTGGGTCGCTTTTCACATTGCCAGAGCATGAGGGTTTTGAAGTGGTAAGTGCAGAGGACAGTCTGGCTGCTACCCCCGCAGGCCTTCACAACTTTCTGCTTTATCAACCGAATAATGTAATAGATTTCTTTCTGTTCTGGCATCCAGCTTTCAATCAGAAAAAGTTCCGCTTTGGAAAACGATATTCTCCAGAGAACATCGTCTCCAGTGTGAAGCGGATGAGACTTCTCCACTAAATGATAGCCACCACTGACCACCAATTCAACAAGATCTTCTGTTGGCCATCCACCTGGGCGACAACGCGCTGTCCATGCTCTCGCTGCAGCCGGCCAGCCATAACAGCAAATACTAGGAACTGCATCGATATCAGGATTTCTTAAAGAACCGTCGGAATGCCTTTGAATATTGGTCGGCAATTTGCGGGCAGGCCCTTTTCTTTCTGTAAGCAGCTCAAATTGCGAAGTTCGCGCCATTAGGAAATCTTGGTCATTTTGTTGAATGTGCACATATCCTGGATGAATCAAATTCTCTCTGAACTTAATAGTTCGGCCTTGGTGATATGTCTTCGAAGGATCATCGAAAGATGACATGCCGATGACGTCCGTATAGTGAAACATGGCGTCGATATCCGTTTCCATGCCATCCATGACAGAGTACAACTCAGCTGAACTTCCTGTAATCATTATTCGGAAATTCATCTCAGTCGCTAACAGCTGCTGATAAAAGGTTTTCCAATCGTCCTTTTCTGACATAATATTTTTCCAATCTTCCTTTTCTGACATATTTTTTATTATTAATATCAATAGCGTAGGCCTACAGGTGCGACGGCAGAGCTGCACGTTTCGATTAACTGATGTGTCTAAATCGTTTCAAATCTTGCTTGTCTCACAGTTTGTGGCTCACAGTGGCCGATTCTAACTTTGGACCATAATATAAGCTGAAATATCTAACTTCTTTAAGCCTTCCTTTAGCTGCAGTGATAGGCGAACCAGAGCGTTGTGTCTCGTAAGACAATCTATCAGAAAACAATGGATAGGCCTAGGCCAATATCAACTCAAGCGTTGTCGAAATCCCGAGACCTACGACAGAAAGAAACATGCGCAGATAGACATACATGTATATAGGCATATAAAACTATATGTAGTAAATGTTAGCCAATAATTTAGTACACAGACTAATTGGCTAAATACTAGGCTACAGGACGAGGTTCATATGCCACATCATCCCACGATTCCCACATGCAAGCTATAATTATAGCCATCCGTTCATATGGCAAATGACATTAGAGAGCATGGTGCAAGTTACCCAACCATGTCGCCAAAACAAACACATGTGCACGAGTCGCGCTTAAAAAATTCTGGTGGTTATCAAGACCAAACATAGGCCTACATGTATTCTACCTTACGTTAACAATGCAAATTATACTCAGCATTATATTAGCCAAGCACTAAAATCTCCCCGTACGGACATTTTCATAAGGTTTGCGGTAGGCCTATGCCTATCATAGGCCTTGTAGCTAGCCCTCACTGACTTTCATGCCTGCACATTTAGCACAAACGCCTGCACTTGTATGACATCAGAGAACAGGTTATACTATAGGGTGACCATTTTCTGGCCATCAAAAACCGGGACACTGTTTGAAAAATATCGGGATACTTTTTGAAAAATATCAATTGTAAGACTTAGGCCTAGGCCTAATTCCTTAACTGCAGGGCCACAGGCTTACGATCGAAGGCCTAGTTCTATAGGCTCAATTAAACCTAATGCTGAACATAGATTTCAGTGTAGAAATCTACAACCTGCTCTTGTCGTCAGTACACTTTGTGCAGTAGGCCTACTCTTTTACAAAGGCGGATGCAGAAATTTTCGAGGGGGGCAGAATTTTCGGTCATTGACAGGGCAAAATTTCGTCTTGCTCACCGAACAAAAATCTGATGACCTTTTTGAGTCATTTGTCGAATTCCCAAGAAAAGATAACTTACCATTTCCCCGCAAAAATAACTGATGACTTTTTGTCGTACAGTGTTCTTAAACCTCTGTACGGACCTCGTGGGGCATGGAGAGGGCCTCCGAAACTACTCATGGGGGAGGTCAACTTTCCGAGCCAGAATAGCTGGTAAAATGGGGGGCTATGACTGGATTTTCCCCCTGGATCCGCCCCTGCTCTTTTGTAATAGAGAAGTAGAGAACCATCTCTCAATCGGTACCCCGTGGGTATAATCTAGTCCAGAGGAAGACTTAATGTTTCTGGAGGACACAGGAGCGTCGGGTGGACGATCGCCAATCGAAGCGTTCAGCGCCGAGCAGTGAAACGGGGTTTGGGTATAGGAATGTGTGCCTGATCATTCAAATTTTTGTTTGAATTTCCACATTACACTGACAGCAATTTAAGTTGTCGAAGGAAAGTGGTCTATTTCAGTGCTGGCATGAGCGGTCGAACGACCATTGCGACTCTGGCGCGACCTACCGAAGTCGATATATAGTTCTTGAACCGCCATTTAAATTTTAGACCTCTAGCCTATTATAAAATCTTTCTCGTTACTCCTTGATAGTTCTATGAATTTATCAACTGAACTCACTATAGTATAGACTACTAAAGATGTAATATAATAAACACTCCATATAAATTGACAACTTCTCTTTCGTCACGATTTTTTACACTTTGTTCTGTGATTTACATAAAACTGACGTTTTCAACATTCAAATTTCCTTCTTGCCAAAAACCGGGACAATTTGGCCCTTTTCCATAAGTCTTCGGGACACCGGGACGCACCACGAAAATCCGGGACATGTCCCGGAAAACCGGGACGTATGGTCATTGGTCACCCTAGGTTATACCCACCAAAACATGATTCACATGTCAAATGTAGGCTATCTTTTCCTGTTATTTTTCTCCAAACATCATACTTGCAATGTCCAATGACACACCATCGAATATTTTATTTGTCTAAAAACTGATTGTTTTCTTGTCGTCGGCGAGCACGTGTAACACTAGACCAAACTTTTCATGCAGGCTATCTACGCTACGCTGCATGGTTCTGCCTGGCTTCACACTGAGGCAGTTGGA
This sequence comes from Lumbricus terrestris, assembly GCA_949752735.1. Classification (NCBI taxonomy): domain Eukaryota; kingdom Metazoa; phylum Annelida; class Clitellata; order Crassiclitellata; family Lumbricidae; genus Lumbricus; species Lumbricus terrestris. Next base: position 13,386,497 of record OX457045.1, on the reverse strand, counting down.
CCTGTGGTCACGCTCCGGACGCTCCGCTGACGAGAACCGGGAAGATTCCATTTATACCAACGAAGAGATAAATTTCCGTTTCGACATGCTAGAAATTTGTTGACGCTGACGCATTTGTATATATATATATATATATATATATATATAGACGTTACATATATATACATTACATAATTATATACAATTATATTATACATAACATTATAATGAGAGAGACAGGGACAGGAAGAGGGACAGGAAGAAGAATAGGTAGGGAAGAGGGAGGGTACATTACATATATATTATATTATTCGCCATTGCTGTTTAGCATATTCCTGGAGCTATAGTTATGGCAAGGGCGCTGGATGGATCTGAAGAGGGAGCTGTAATTGGAGGAGAGGTGATAAAAGATCTGAGATTTGCAGATGACATTGCCCTCATGGCAGAACGAGCAGAGGGGTTAAAAGAAGCATTAAACAAGGTCACGGAGAAGAGCATGGAAATGGGAATGAGAATAAATGAGCAAAAAACTGAATGCCAGTACTTTGGAAAAGAGAATACGAAATTTCAGATAGAGGCAAACGGTCGCCAGCTAGGACAAACGGACAGTTTCGTGTATCTGAGAGGAAGCATGAGTGCACAAAAAGACTCAACGGAGGATGTAGTGAGAAGAATAGGGCTGGCAAGAGGGATACTGCAGGCAATGGGAACAGGCCCGGCCCTAGGGTTTGCGGGGCCCAAGGCAGCATCGGGTCCTCAAGCATAAATTTACGCAGTTAGTTTCCTGCCAATACGGCACTGGTAGGGGAGAGTAACCTAAGATGGGATACTTAACGTTGCTTCTCAAATTTCTATTGAGCTAATAGCACTATTTTATAATAAGCCACACTGATGTGGCCTATACATATTTGACTTTCAAATGAAAAAATTATAGCCAGCAGCGCGGGGCCTCTGGAAGCGCGGGGCCCAAGGTGGCTGCCTCGCTCGCCTTGCCCTAAGGCCGGGCCTGAATGGGAAAGGTGTGGAGTTCAAGGGAAATAGGGAGAGCAGCAAAAGTGCAGATGTACGAAACGCTGGTACAGAGCGTGCTGCTATACAACGCAGAAACATGGACGCTGAGTGAAGAGCAGAAACGACGGCTGAGAGTCTTCGAAACAGGCCCGGCCTTATAGGGCAAGGCGAGCGAGGCAGCCGCCTTGGGCCCCGCGCTTCCAGAGGCCCCGCGCTGCTGGCTATAATTTTTTCTTTGTCGAGATTGGCAATGGTTTCGTCGTATAACAACTAAGCTTATGCTTGCAGTCAATTTGTTACGTGAATGTGACAGGGTGATTTTGGAAGAACGAAACTTGTTCACAGCTAGCAAACTTTTTTAGCGTTGGCCTGCCAGCAGAATTTTCTCCAGAAAACCGTAATTAACTCATTTTGATTCAATTTGCAAATGGATGTCCGCACACATTTTTGCAGGAGAGGGCAAAACACAATGACAGTGGTGACATTCTTTAGCGAGAGCTAAGAAAATGCAAAGCAGGAAATTTAGAACATGGATTGGATATTTTCAGAAAGGTGTCTAAAATAATACAAATTTACTTCGTGCATAATTAGCATCATTAATTTTGTGCTCTGGCGCAGAGAAATTTGTCAAAAACCAAAACGTAGGCTATTTAGCCCTCAGTTGTTAAAAATTCTCAATTTTCGAGGCGGGGCCTCTCTTGTCCTTAAGTGCAGGCGCTGATGATTTTGCATTACTTAGATAGGCCTATAGGCCTCCATAAGGTAGTAGGGAAAGCCATCTAAGATGGAACGCTTCATAAGATGGGACACACCTATATATTGCTACCGCTATTCGCAAAGGAAGCCACTGTCAAGAGTCGCGAATAACATAATATATCACGTATATTAATTAGACTCTATAAAAATATTATACTTAGCAACTGTTAAATTTGTTAGTACTTAAGGTGCTGCTGTCTTTATTTGATTGATAGTCTAATTGAAATTTTTTATGTTCGCTGATGCCATTTCTCATTATTAAATTTTTCCAATCCAACATTATGGAAATTAGTGTCTTATCATATTGATATAGTTGCTTAAGTTGGGACATATTGGTAAATAATATTGTTTTTAATGACAATAATATCGCTTTTTGGAAAATTGATGTTATTTCACATGCATCATTTGAAAGTCAAATATGTATATTGCGATAGGTGGCGCTCCGGCGTGTAAACACCGACTCGACACGGCTGCTGCTTTTTATCGAAATTTACTAGCATTCTTAGTCGTAGAGTCTCGTTCTTCGTCTTATGGAGTTGAGATTACTTTGCGTCACACTGTGGACTATTTTCTTTCATCCGTTTTACAGTTTGAAAGAGTTTATCATTTTTGAATTCTGTACTGTTAGTTCTACGGACATGGCTACGCCTACCTGTACGACATACTCACGTGATCTAATTTGTTCGTTGTGCACAAATGTTGATTACCGCATTCTACGAGCCACACGGAAAGTTCTGTTTCAGTTTCGTTTGTGGCGTCCAGCGTCGGCCTACCGCCAAGGTCACCGGCCTGAATCTTCTCAGCCTGCGACCCAGATCTCGGGCGAGGGCTGTGAGGCCTCTGCCTCGGCTGAGGCTACGTCTCCTGACCGGCCTCTACCAACAGTTCATAGCGGCGTTCGCATTGGATCCTGGAACGTTCGCTCATTACGGCACAAATTCGTTGCTGTCGCCGATACGATAGTTACGAACGATCTTGATCTTCTGTTGATCACAGAATCATGGCATCGATCCTCGCAAGACGTTGCCGTTCGACGATCTTCACCTCCTGGATACGCCTTCGTCGACTCTCCACGACCCGGTGCTACGGATGAGGACTCCCCCGGTGGCGGAATCGTTGTGTACCATCGCGACACCTTGCCAGTGCGGAGGATCGCAATACCCGTCCTCCCAGCCACCTTCGAGGTACTCGCCGTCTCGGTTTCGTCACCTCGTGGACCTCTCACCGTTATAACCATCTACCGCCCGGGTTCAGCGCTGCCAACGCCAGCGTTCTTCGAAGAGTTCACCTCGCTACTTGAGCAGTTTGCTCTACACAACACCCAAATCGTAGTCGCCGGTGACCTCAACCTCCATCTCGAAGACCCGACGCTGCCTGCAGTTGTGGAGTTCGGTGCCATCATGGAGGAATTCGGTTTGGTGCAGCACGTTGGCGGACCAACCCACCGATACGGCGGATGGCTCGACGTCTTCATCACTCGAGATGACACGTCGCTGATCGACCTCAACATCGATCCTCCTACCGTATCTGACCATGGTCTCATCGTCGCTACTGTACCATTTCTTCACGACGCACCGCTCTCCATTGTCAGGGAGGTGCGCAGTTGGCAGAAGTTGGATCGATTGGCGTTTCGACAGGCGCTTCTCAATATTCCTGCCATCGCTGACCCGTCCAGCCTGTCCGATGCATCGGTCGCTGACCTCTTTGACGATTATGCGACATCTATGACGACTCTCGTCAACAATCTACTTCCCTCTCATCCGGCCAAGATGCGGCGCTCTGGATTAACGCCTTGGTTTGACGCCGAGTGTCGCGCTCTCCGACGTCAAGCTCGCCGTCGTGAGAGACTCTACAGACGTTCAAAATCGCCTGCCGACCATGCTGACTGGGTGAAATTCGTCCGAGAGATGCACCGTCGATACAGGGAGAAGGAGACACTATATTGGGAGAATAAGATCAGCCATCATTCCAAAGAGCCCAGAAAACTCTGGGCTACATTCAATGACCTTCTCGGTCGGTCTCATCCCGGAAGCCGACCTGCTACACCGCTGTTCACAGCTGGTGAATACTTGGACGTTTTCACCTCGAAAGTCAAGTCGGTTCGCGATGGCACGGCTGGCTCTCCTCCGCCAGAGTTCCCTCCGACGGGATGCTCTCTCTCAGCTCTTAATCCAATATCCAGCGAGGAGCTAAAGCGAATCATCTTAGCTTCAGCTCCTAAAACCTGCGACCTCGATCCTCTTCCGTCATTCCTTCTGCAAGAGTTCATCGACGTCTTCCTTCCTTTCCTTACAGTCCTCTGCAACCGCTCTCTTCAAGAGGGAGTTCTTCCTTCGTCGCAGAAGAAGTTCATCCTTGTTCCTGTTCCGAAGCGTGAAGGACTGGACTTGTCAGATCCTGCCAACTTTAGGCCAATAGCGAATGTTTCGTTTCTGTCTAAAGTAATTGAGAAGATTGTTGCTTCTCAATTAACAGCTTATCTTGATGTGAACAATTTACTGCCGATTTTTCAATCTGGTTTTCGTAAGGGTCACTCCACGGAAACCCTGTTAGTTCGCCTCCTTTCTGATATCTATGGGGCAATTGATAAATCACAGGTCACCCTTTTAGCACTATTTGATGTGAGTGCGGCTTTCGATACTGTGGATCACGATATCCTTCATAAACGCCTATCAACCTCGTTCGGTCTTTCTGGGAACTTTCTCGACTGGCTTGGCTCCTTCCTTCACGACCGTTCCTTCTCTGTGGTCTACGGGTCCACCAGGACTCCGTGGGTTCCTGCTCCGTATGGCCTGCCCCAGGGTTCTGTCCTGGGCCCACTCCTATATATTATTTATACTGCTGATCTTGGTTCTCTCCTTGCCGCTTCTTCTGTCCTGAGCCAATCCTATGCGGATGACCTGCAAGCGTATTTGCATTGTCTTGCGCCAGCAGCCCTATCCACTGTTAGGGTCATGAGCCGGACAATGGAGGCTTTGGAGGCCTGGATGTCCTCCAATCGCCTTCGGCTAAACTCTACCAAAACTCAATTTATTTGGTTTGGCACACGCCAACAGCTCGCTAAAATTGACCTGGAGGTTCTTGCCCGAGAGTTCCCTCACTTTACCTTCTCTTCCTCTGTCCGGGATCTTGGAGTCACACTGGACCAAGAACTTACTTTTACGCGGCATATCAACCTGCTATGCCGCAGTTGCTACTACCAATTGCGTCAGCTTAGAGTGGTGCTCCGCTCCTTAACCTTCAATGCTGCCTTAACGCTAGTCCATTCTTTTGTCGTCTCTCGTCTGGACTACTGCAGCGCCCTCTATGTGGGTCTTCCGGTGACTCGGGTTGGGTGCTTGGATCGGGTCTTGCGCTCTGCGGCACGCCTTGTTGGTCGCATCCCAAGATTCGGTCATGTTACTGACTATATGCGGGATGTCTTGCATTGGCTCCCTTTTTCACAAAGGATCACTTACCGGATATCTTCCTTGGTTTGGCGCTGTCTCGCGGGTGTGGCCCCTGTCTATTTGCAGGAGCTCTGTTGCTCCACCCTGAACGTCCAGCGCCGTGGCTCTCTCCGCTCTTCTAAACAGGCTCAGCTTCTTGTCCCCCGATCACGCACTTCTATTACACAGAACCGTGCCTTTTCTGTCGTTGGCCCTGCAACCTGGAATGGGCTCCCTGTGGAACTACGTCTTGTGCCTAGAGCCTTTGAGACTACGTTCTACTCTGCTCTTAAAACTATTCTTTTTAACCGTGGTTGGGTCGGGAGCGCTTCTGAGTAGATACTCTTGAAGAAGCGCTATATAAGTGTTTGAAATGAATGAATGAAATGAATGTATAGGCCACATCAGTGTGGCTTATTATAAAATAGTGCTATTAGCTCAATAGAAATTTGAGAAGCAACGTTAAGTATCCCATCTTAGGTTACTCTCCCCTACCAGTGCCGTATTGGCAGGAAACTAACTGCGTAAATTTATGCTTGAGGACCCGATGCTGCCTTGGGCCCCGCAAACCCTAGGGCCGGGCCTGCTTCGAAATGACTTGCCTGCGGAAAATTGAAGGTGTTACAAGGAAAGATAGGATAAGAAACACAGTAGCCTAATTTATGATAGATTGAACATCAAACAGGATATAATTGACAAAGTGCGGAATAGAAGAATGCAATACTTTGGGCATGTGTCAAGAATGGGGAACGAAAGATATCCAAAGATAGCGCTCAACGGATATGTACATGGAAAAAGATCAAGGGGGAGACCAAAGAAAAGATGGATCGACATGATAAGAGATGACTGCGAAGCAATTGGAATGACGATACAGGAGGCGATGCATGTGGCGCAGGATAGACAAAAGTGGAGAGCTATCATGGGAAAGCGGCTGACGTGTGCTGACGGCATCGCCTGACGGCCATAAGTCAAGTAAGTCAAGAGAGAGACAGGGACAGGGAGAGGGACAGAGATAGGGAGAGGTAAGGGAGAGGGAGGTAGGGTACATTAAGCTTACATTATATAATATTATACTTATAATGAGATAGACAAGGAGAGGGACAGGGAGGAACGGAGGCAGGGAGGGAGGGAGGGAGGGAGAGAGGGAGGGAGGGATGGAGGGAGGGAGGGAGGGAGGGAGGGAGGGAGCCTTTAAACCCTGTTTGATGAATAATGGCAATGCTAATCAACTTCATCATAACATTCTAACTTGTTTTATATGCCAGTAGGACATAATGTAGAGTGCGATGGCAGGTGAAGTATGCAGATCTACAATACTTACATTTACTTACATTCTTATAAGAAGCCACAAGTCATATTATGATGACCAATGGGCGGAGGACAGAGGACTTTTCCTTCCAAAGATTTTGGAGGGGATTGAGATGTTTATACAGGGTGGGCCATAAAAAGTAACCCCCTACGGTTTTTAGCCCATATCTTGGCCAAACATACGAATTTTTAAATCAAACTTTACAGTCTTAAAGGCAATTCATATATACGTACAATGGCCAAATTTCAACAAAATATTTCAAACAGAACATAAGTTATATCAGTTTTAGCGAGGCCACCCCTCGTTTTTCACGATTCAAAAACGTAACGCAACAAAAAGAAGGTTTTTGCCAATATCTTGGCCAAAAGTAAGAATTTCGAAATGAAATTTTACAGGTTTATAGACAATTCATATTTACATATGTTGGCCAGATTTCATAAAAATATTTCAAACGGAACAAAAGTTATATCACTTTTAGTGAAGCCACCCTACGTTTTTTGATGATTCAAAAAAGTCAGAAAATGATGGGTGGCCTCACTAAAAGTGGTATAACATTTGTTGGGTTTTAAATATTTTTATGAAATCTGGCTATCATTTGTAAATATGAATTGTCTTTAATCCTGTAAAATTTCATTTCGATATTCTTACTTCTGACCAAGATATTAGCAAAAAACTAATTTTGTTGCGTTTCGTTTTTGAATCGTCAAAAAACGAGGTGTGGCCTCGCTAAAAGTGATATAACTTTTGTTCTGTTTAAAATATTTTGTTGAAATTTGACCATTGTACGTAAACATGAATTGCCTTTAAGACTGTAAAGTTTGATTTAAAAATTCTTATGTTTGGCCAAGATATGGGCTAAAAACCGTAGGGGGTTACTTTTTTATGGCCCACCCTGTATATTCCCCAATATTTCTGAAATATTTCATAAATATCATTTAAAAATTTCTACAGAGTTATCCACTTTTTATCAATAATGAGCAATATTGTTAAGATGACAGCTTTAAATGCTACCAGTACAGTGTGCAAATAAAAAGGGGTTGTACTGCTACTCTTATGGACCCTACATAGTGGAGTCTTGTGGCCCCTTTAGGGTCTCTTGCACGGCCGTGCTTTTCATTTCATTAAGTGCAATTGGTCTTTACTTTGGTGCCAAATAAAACGATTTGATTTTGAATATTTCGATTCCAACTTTCACCCCCAGAATAAATCATCAGCCTACACCTTTCTAAGAGGTTGTCCTTCGTTTGGGTGCTCAAAAGCGATTTATGCCCCAAATAAATTTTTGGCAGGGAAAATAATCGGACAGTCATGTGACGGGACAAGGACCAAGGCAACGGGTTTTTACGGGTCATTTGTCCTTATTTGACTTACTGTAGTGCCGCCACTGATTACAAACTAACATATAATATCGCGGTTACTCCAGGAGTAGACCTAACTTGTAAAAACGAAGTGTATACTGTGCTGTACAATGTACACAATAATTATTATAATGACGCCCTTTGTCAAATCACTATCACTGTTTGATTGCTGTTTTCTTTACTCTAACCTCTGATTTAGTTCCCTATAACTTGAGATCCTTACTTAATTATAAAAGAATTATCACTAGAACTAACACTCGTTTGTTCTCAATTAAAAGTGCGGGTCCTAGGACCTGAAACAGCTTACCCTTGTTTATTCGGAATTCCCTCTGCTTCACCTTGTTTAAACGTAAACTTAAAAGTCATTTACTTTCCGCTGTTTCCTGTTAAAACTACCGATCACCATCTATGTTACTGCTTATATTCTTTTATTTTTAACGACTTTTCTAAATTGACACACTCAACATCACCTTCTTACGTTTTCCCAGGATGTGGTTAACTAGTTAAGATAAAATTAATCTTTAATACCTTGGTACTCTATAATTTGTATAACCTGTTGCTGTTTATTTGAACTTGTATTTGGGAAACCCTGGCAGTGGGACAGTAGTCCCTTAGGGGTTCTCTCCTTTTGCTTTTTGTTAGTTTCTATATCCGTTATTATGTAATAAAGATGTTTTGTCAATTGTCACTTTAAGCAATAAAAACTGTGGTTATGGTTATGGTTATGTCTCTGCAATGATAAATTGTGCATGGAAAGCAGTATCTGTCGTATTTTTGTATTGCTACTTATTACAAATGTATATTGCATGTCTGAATACAACAACCGCAAGAACCACAATAACATGTAAATTTTAACCTTTCTTCAAAGGGTAGCAATTAAACAGTAACTGGATCTGATCTGTTTGCGATGACAGGTCTATGTGAAGATGCAAATTATTATTCACGCCGCGTCAATATTTAAAGCACCAAAGTGCGGCCCGACATGCGTCAAAGAAGCCTACGCCAGAAACCTGGATGTAAGTGCTTAAATCAATAACTTATAGCTGCTATAGCATCTTAAACGTCCATCATATAAGTTTGAAAGTGTGTCCTTCTGTTTGGCCATCTGTTTGTCTGTCTGTTTATCTGTTTCTTTGTTCGTCCTGCTTAAGATTGGCGAACGGAAAGCCTCAGCGTTACGAAAACTTTTGCAAAATGTTCTCATTTGAATATATGTTCATCGTAACTGTATTCAGCTCGCAATTTGCTTTGAAACCCGATACGATGGTCATTTCATAATTCGATGTTTAGACTACAGTACTGTTGCAAAATTACGCCGCCATCTCTGATTTCTCTTGGCGTCATCATAGAATCTAATGATGACTTTACACGACCTCCTAAATAGAGATTCAGCAAGGCATTTTGAGATTTTTCCAACAAGCCAAATAATGTCAACTATTATTATTTCTATTATTACTGCTATATTCGTTTATTGATAACAAAAACTGATAGAGCTATCAGGTACAAAAACCAATTGATGAAATCGAAGTGAGACAGCATTTAGACTACCTTTGGCTGGTAGGCTACCCACCCATTACCCTGTGTATTTGAATTTTTATTCTATCGTATATAATTACTGTATATAATTATATATCATTCTCGCTTGATTATTTTCAAGTTGCACAATATTCGTCTTTTTCTGCAGCGACCAATAATTACAGTGTAGATCCTGCTATGCAAGCCGCTATATCTAAAAAGCATAAACCATAGACTTTCTATAGGCTATGTGACTATACCTATATATCCCGGTACATTATATCCCGGACCCCCAAAACTTAAATCTCCGGGCCACTGGCACTTCCCCCTCCTGCCCCTCTCAGCGACCCTGCCTGTAATAAGAAGAGTATTAACGTAAAGTATAACAAAGTAGAATGACAAAACATCTGGGTGCTCAGCCCCAAATTAATGGTTCGCATGACCAAATTTTTGTCCATAGATAAAATATTATTATTATGGACCTGTAATATTATAGGGCCTAACGGACGTCGTTTTTCTGCTTGTCGCTTACAGCGCGATGAGATCAGAGCCAAACTGGACCTGCTCCAGAAATCCTCACAAGACATCTTCCCTGATATCACCGGATTTAAGTTTGACCCGACACGGACGGTAGTTAACGATACAGCGGTTTGCCCCGATGGCTATGTCGTCTTCAAGGACGTCCTCTGCAGTAAGTTGACTTTTGGCAATGAATCAGTCAGTCAGTCAGTCAGATAGGCAGTCAGTCAGACAGTCAGATAGGCAGTCAGTCAGTCAGTCAGTCAGTCAGATAGGCAGTCAGTCAGTCAGCCAGCCAGTCAGTCAGTCATTCAAGTATTTATATAGCGCCTCTTCAAGGAAACTACTCAGAGGAGCGTAACTGAGTATAGAGTAAAGCTCTGGTTCATCCAAATTTAGGCGTGTGGGGGTGTAGATCATCTATGCATGGCAGGGCTTTTTTAACGTGCAGTTGTACACAAAATGTGCAGTTCTAAACGGATTTGGGCAGTTGTAGAAGCACTTCTGTACAGTTAAAACCATAGATTGAGTATTCGTGACTTCTGGGTTTAATATTCGTAAATATTCGTGAATATTAAGATTTTTTAATATTCGTAAATATTCGTAAATATTCGTTAATGAATTAAAGTGAACCATCGAAACCGCAATGTTACCTGGTAAAGCAGTTTAAGTTTCTGCATATCTCCATGACATTCACTGGCATTCAGGGCAAGGCTGAATTAAAATATGCGATGCGCTTAATATGCTGAGATCGGGATAATTTTTGCTTGTAATCTGGCAGTGTTATTTCCTGCGTTGGCGTTTATATTTACTCATCCTGCTACACTGATATAAAACTACTTTATCAATTTGCAGTTACTATAATAGGCAGTCAAAGTTTATTTCTAATTTAGCCTACTATTACTGCTACTTGCCATCTGCCATCGGTGGCTCTGCCTCTTTTCTGTAAGGGAGGATGGTCAGAAGTCAGACAAAGTGACCAACATTAACTGTCAACAAGTATTGAATGTGATATGAATGCCGCATAGCCACATTGGCCAGACCCAGCAGAGACCTTGAAGTTTTTAATAATAAATCTATTAAAGTTATTGTCACTTTCTGATATAAGCTTATGCGTAGGCAAACTAAATTTTGTACATTTCATTCAGTGAAAGTTAAACATATTCATAAATAACAAAATAAGAATTAAGGATAAAGAATTTCTTAAAAGAACAAGACTAAAGAATTTCATGAAAGAAGATATAATATAAATTTTTACGAATATAATATTCGTTGGCAGTTTTAATATTCGTTAATATTCGTGAATATTTGAAAATCTTAATATTCGTAATATGCGAATACTCAATCTATGGTTAAAACTGTCAAAAAGGTCATTCTCCTCTGTTTGGGAGTAATTTAATGTGGAGGATGGGAAAGAATAGAAGGGGTTGTGCAGTTCTAAAAATTCCTTAAAAACAGCCCTGACTATTACTACTACGCCTACTATTAGGCCTACTACTGCTATTGCTGTACTGTACGAGTGTACGTACATGGGAATCAAATTAAATAATACTTTTTGAAATCCAATTCACGTACAACCAACATTAGGCTATGAATTCTTCTGAAAACATGGAAATTAATTTAATTCAATTATCGATTACTCGATTATGTAGGCCTATATCGACTATATTTCATTTTATTGTACCATTCCTGTAAGCCAAGATGCGGTTAGCAATCGGTGTATTAAGGAATATTCTTATCTTTATCTTATTAATACTATTACTGGTACGGGTACTGATACTACTAATTCTACTATACTACTTCTACTGCTGCTGCTACTACTGCTGCTACTGCTGCTGCTACTACTACTACTACTACTACTACTACTACTACTACTACTACTACTACTACTACTACTACTACTACTACTACTACTACTACTACAACTACTACTACTGCCAAGGCCGTAGCCAAGATTTGATTTCGGGGGGTGTTTCACTCACCAATTTCCCATTCTAAAAAACTGATAACCTTTTTTAGTCATCCGGCATATTTCGGGGGGTGTTTTCATGGTTTTATGTCATTGTTTTTACATCATGTGTTCGTAAATGCATTATATTATTTTTCACATTTTCCATTTCGGGGGGTGTTCAAACACCCAAAACACCCCCCTAGCTACGGCCTTGACTACTGCTACTACTACTACCTAGTGCCCCGCGCTTGGCTTTCTATAGTAGCTCTTTAGAACTTAGATATTAGTATTATTATTATTAGTAGTAGTAGTAGCAGCAGCAGCAGCAATAGTAGTAGTATAAACTGTATAGTAGTATCATAGTAGTAATATCAATGATAATAATTATTAATATTATATCGATGCATGCGTGTTTTGGCCAGTGTACTTTCTGCATGTAAGCTTGCTGCTTACAGCTTACACGTGCAATGCCTGCCTGCATATAATTATATGCGTGTGGGTGTGCGTGTGTGTTGCAGTACCTTGCATGCATGGCTATTACAAGAGTAAGGATAACAACCAGACGTGCCATCAATGCGGCGTATGGGCGTATCAGCCGAAGTTCGGCTCATCGTCATGCATCCGGTGCCCGCAGATGGGCCAGTCCGATTACGTGACCAGTCCGAGTATAAAACTATGTAAATGTACGTACGTTCCACTAGTCTTGTTCTCATCATCATCACATTCATCATCGTCGTCGTCATCATCATCATCATCACCATCATCATCATCATCATCATCATCACCATCATCATCATCATCATCATCATTATCGTCATCATCATCATCGTCATCATCACCACCATCATCATTATCGTCGTCATCATCACCACCATTATCATCATCATCGTTATCGTCGTCGTCGTCATCATGATTATCAACCACCACCGCCGCCACCACACCACCATCACCACCACCACCATCACAACCACCACCATCACCACCACCATCATCATAATCATAATCATCATTTCATCAGCATTCATCATTATTATCATTAGTAGCTGTGGCAGGATATGTAGCAGTAGTTTCAAGTAACAGCGGTAGTACTTAGTGGTAGCGGTGTGTTTGGGTTTATTAATTTTATCAGAACACGGGCGCTAGAACACAGAGACTCGAGGGTCAGTTGCGACTAACCCTGGAAAAAGACACCTTTTTTAGCCACTGCTTTGGGTTTTTCTTCTACTCACCAGTTTATTTTGCTTCCATTCATTTCTGTCCGTTTTAACTCCGCCACTGGTTGCACTCTGCCAGTGCCAGTCCCAAGCCTGGATAAAGAAGGAGGGCGTCGCTAATGATCTTTGTTACCACACATGGACGTTAAACAGCAAAAACACACACTGCCCGTTTTATTAATAATAATAATAATAATAATATCTTTTCTTTAATTAAACGCCTGCAATACGCACTGCGCTTTACATTTACAAGTTATGCAGTAATCTTGATTAAACTTAACTACTAACTGAACAGACAGCTTTGTAATTACACGGCGCCGATGGCAGCCTACAAAGCAAATCCGCCCAACGGGGGCTCGAACTCACTACCTCTCGCACTCTTGGCCAGCGTGTTAACCACTACTCTACCGGGCCCCCCAAAAATTATTTTCTTATTTTCTCACATCGCTCTGCTGAATGCCCCTAAGGGTAGACGCAGATATAGTGGGGCGCAGTGGTGTAGTGTGTACTGTGTAAAGTTCGTGGCCTTGCAGCGGGAGAGTGGCATGTTCGAATCCACCTCAAGCGGCCTCGTGGGGACCTTTGGCAAATCCTTCACTCGCAAATGCTCAGCGCTTCGGCGTGAAACTCCGATTCAGTGTCCGCGCTGTATTCGGGAGAGCTTCTGAGTAGAAATCTTGAAGGGACGCTATAACAAGTGCACATACATACATGTCGTATTGTGCCGCTATGATTGATTCGAACAGATTGCCCATTCTTATAGGATAACAAGTACCGGTACCTTGATCTACTTACTCTGACCTAGTTCGCTTGACCTTTAACCTTTACCGTGACCTAGACTGTGCCTATAACTGTAGTTTATCTACTACTATGACACGTGATCCACATGTATTGAAACAAAATTTTTCCAGCGTTCTGGTCAAGTTGGATGGGAATAACGTCGATAACTCTCGTTGTCGTTGTATCGCTCGTCGGAAGCTTCTTGTGAGTTGTTCTACTGAATTCCTTTAGCCGAACAAATAAGATGGGTGAGTGCGAGAGTGAGCAATTTAAGGGTGAGTGCGAGAGTGAGCAGATGGGTGCGTGTTAGGCATTGAGAGCATGAGTGAGTGTTCGAGCGAGCAAGTGACTGTTGGAGTGAACACGCTCCTCCTCCTCCTCCGCCTCCTGACTCCTCCTCCTCCTCCTCCTCCTCCTCCTCCTCCTCCTCCTCCTCCTCCTCCTCTCCTCCTCCAAAACGCTGCTTTGTCCTTCTATAATTTGCAAATCGCTCTATAGTCCATATTACTGTTGCACCTCTTTGGAAAAAAGTTCCGCCAGTAATACGACAAATATCTTAGGCCTACCCATCGTACCTATCGGCATATTCTCTTCCTCTCGCCACTGGTCTTTCACTCCAAACTGAAAACACAATCCTGCTTTTTCACAAATCCAATAATTCTGATTCTTCCACCTAACCTATGCCTCCCACACCGTTTCAGCTATGACAGCGGTTCTCAACCTGTGGGTCGCGACCCCCACGGGGGTCGCCTGACGATTTGCCAGGGGTCGCCTGGACCCATTTTAAATTTGCAAAGGATGTATACATTATAGAGATTTCAGCGTTATCTAGGGCTACTATAGCAACTTCATATAAATGTTTAGCTTGCTTATAATTTTTTGCTCTGAACCATTATATAGCTTGCAGCAGCTAATTTAATTTTTGCCATTTTTGTTTTAAAATGTATATTCCACTTTCACCATTCTTCTAACAGAGAGAACGTTATTCGGTTTGCTCATCAAATCTATGCTGTCCGCTGGTCAAGCCAATACATTGGCGGAGACTTATGAGACATATGCAGAGAAGTTTGTTGTGGAGACTGAGGTGGGGACTGAGCAGCTTATAATCTCCCCAATATTTCATAAATATTTTCATAGACATCATCATTAATTTCTACTTTGTTATCCGCTGTTTATCCATAATAAATAATTTTGTCAAGATGTCAGTATAAAATGCTATCATTACCGTGTGCAAATTAAAAATTTAAACAATGAGGATGAAATATTTACTGAATTCTTAAACCACGTTCTTGAGCACTGAAATCATGACTAAAGCGCAAATAAAAATAATGTAAACAATGAGGAACCCTGGGAAGAACATTTATTGAAGTCTTAGATCTAAGCAATGTCTATCAGCACTGAAATTATATTATGAGGCTTTTTGGACAACGCAGCTTAAAATGCGACCATTGCAGATCGAGTGGATACAAAAAACAATAATAATAATAATAATGGGAGGGACACTTTTGAAGTTTTGAACCACGACTAACAGCAAATAAATGATGACCAATTTTGCTAATATGACAGCCTAAAATGCCACCATTGCATTGTGAAAATTCAAAACCTTTTGACAACGGGGACGGATCCCCTTCTCAAGCCCCTTCCCTGCTCGTCGCATTCATAAAGAACACAAATAACGTTTATAAAATTGATAGTCTCCCAAAACGAATCAGCTAGGTTAAAAGAGTGTCAAGAAAAGAAGAACTAATGAAGAATTTTCAGAATAGCCTATTGTTTAATGGATGTAGCATGAATAGAGAAACTATAACGTTTTATTTATAATAACATTTTGTCGGTAGAATTGATGAAATCCAACAAATAACTGAAGCGCCATTCAAATACTAAACATCGTAACTATGCTGGAAAGCATGGCCAGTATTTTTGGAACAGCTGATGATGCCATGAAGGCACGCTTGAGATAGGGGGGAGTTTCAGCAACAAGGCGTGGCAGTTGTTGAAGTGTCACAAACTGAATAGACGTATGAAACTTCAACTTCAAACTGCAGACAATTGCCAAAAGCAGTTTCGAATTATGAAATGAAAATTCATGACAATGGACAATGGTGAAAAAAATGCAGTGACAAAGTTAGAACCTCGATCAATTTTGTTGTTAGGGGTCGTGACAACTTTTGAAATCTTATCAAGGGGTCGCCGCACTAAAAAGGTTGAGAACCGCTGAGCTATGAGCTTCGTCCACCCTATATAATAGCCTTTGTTCAGCTCGTCCGTCGTCTGACTTTCTGGATCTTAACCTCTGCCTATCGACATTACGTTTGACTAAGCGCCTGTGAATAAGCTGGTGCATGCCCCGGAGTTTGCTTTTGTGGATAATGCATAAGTTCCGAATTTACGACTAGATACGATTACAAAATGAGTGAATGAGTTTAGTTTGAGAACAAGCGAAATTATGAGTGAACATTGAGCGCAGGAGTAAGTATTAGAGTGAGCAAACGTCTCTCGCTCTTCTCTTCCCTATATCTGTCTGTCTGTCAGTCACTGTCTGTGTCTTAGTATGTATGTCTGTCTCTCTCTGTCTCTCAGTCTGTCTCTCTGTCTGTCTCTTTCTTTCTTTCTGTCTGTCTGTCTGTCTGTCTGTCTCTCTCTCTCTCTCTCTCTCTCTCTCTCTCTCTCTCTCTCTCTCTCTGCGAAAGTACTTTGCTTTGGGATCATTATTTTTGAATTTCAGTTTACATTAACGCTTTGACTTGATGTCAGTTAAAACATCATCCTCATAGAGATCGACTTCGTTATTACGTGAAGCGAAACGTGAAGCGAATCTCAAGCATGCAGCGCAAATAATAATAACAAGTTAACAACTGCATGTCTGGTTATGACGGGATGACCTATTCTTTTATCATAGTCGTCGTCATCGACATCATCAGTTCATTTGGTGGGATGGGTACGAATAAATTATCTCCATTGACCACAGTCATTTGTCAAGTCCATTGCGCCATTTAGTATCTTCATCTACATTATCATTCCAACGTTTAGTCTGCGTTAACCTGTTTGAATTTGTTTGCACTTATTATGGCATAAAAAGCAATTAATTCTCTACTGTAGGATATTACTTCACCTGGGATTTTTTCCCTTTCTCTACAAAACAGAAGGGTTTAAGAAAAAAGAGGCAAAGAAGAAGGCTGAGGAGGAGACTGAGGTACAGTAAAAACGCTGAACACGCACACTCGCACACACATTGTATTATAGTGTAGCCTACATTCAAATAACTGCATCTCCTGAATTAACTATCGAGGCCTCGAGTTTATATATACATGTTTGTATAGTTATATATAATTATACATATATACATGCTTGCAATATATTATATATATATACACATAATATATATCTGACAGGAATTAAGGGATTTGGTGAATGCATGGTTGAAATAATAGGGGACCTAACAATCTTTCTGTCGCACTCATTGGTGGCATATACACCGTGGTTCAAAAAAAGTAAGCCAAATTGTTTTGCATATATCTCTAATACCTGATGACATATCATGCTAAAATATTCAAAATATTTAGAGAATTCGACCAAAAATATGACTCCAAAATTTCAAGAGATAAAGTTGAACGGATAAAAAGATATGTATCTTTAAACTTCATGTGCGGAAATATCAGTTTACAAGCAATTTTCTGTTAGATTCAATGAAATGTAGGCCAAGTCAAACTGTTTTTCTTATATCTCTAATGCCTGATGATTAATCAGTCTAAGATTTTCCAGATATGTAGAGAATTGAACCACCAATATTATTCAAACAGTATGGTTTGATTATTGAATTAAATAAGATGCTCAAAATGTCCTCCTCCTGCTGCTTGCACACAAGCCTGGAGGCGCTGGCGCCATTGAGCAACAGCATCGTCGATTATCCTCTGGTCCAGGCGATCCCACACTTCAAACAAGCATTGCTTCAGATAGTTTATATCATAGATTGTTGTCTGATAGACTCCGTCTTGCATCACGCTCCGCAGTTTATAGTCGACAGGATTCAAATTTGGGCTGTTCAGAGGCCATAATGTGGGAGAAATGAAGTTTGGCGTCTCTCTTGTCAGCATTTCGATGGCTTCCTTGGCTTTGCGGGATGGGACACTGTCCTCTTGAAAAAAGCAGCCTTCTGGGGCTGGATTTCTGATTACAGGTAGAAGATGTTGTGACAGCAGAACGTCGCGATAATAGGTTCCATTAATTTTTACTCCGGGATCAATGAAGATTAAAATTAATGGGAACGACCAAGCGCCAAAACGTTATATTTTATTTTTTCATGTGCTACTTGCTACGTTTATAGGCTACTTATGATATTGTTTTAGGGCGTGGAAAACCTGATGGAACACTTCGATGCTACTCAAGGGGAAGGGGAAGAACAGGGAGGAGAAGAGGCGGAGGTGAGGAAGTAGGTCTACCAAGATCATAGATGGTCGTTCTTTTCTTCAGGCGCTACATAAATGACAGATTGCATTTCATAGCTTTTACAACTTATTATGCCAATCTGATCAGGTGTATGTGTATAATATAATATCCGAATGATTGTATGCAGGCGCAATCTAGTGCAGTACGTGCAATGTCGTGCATGTCGATGCGAATGTCTGTGTAAATGCTTGTAATATTATACAAACGTATGTGCATGTATGTATGCATGCATGTGTGTATGTGTGTGTGTGAGCGCGTGTGTGTGCGTGCGTGCGTGTGCAGCAAATGCTCATACATACATGACAAGTGCTTGTACATACGTACCAAGTGCTCATACATACCTAGCAAGTGCTCATACATACATAACAAGTGCTCATACATACAGAACAAGTGCTCATACATACATAGCAAGTGCTCAAACATACATAGTACATACATGCAGTAGCAAGTGCTCATATACATACTTCGACATAAGTATACCGGTAGTGTGTCTGGCCATGCGCAGCACTCGTGTATTTAAGCCAGTGCGCAGCGCTATGGATGTACTTCCGATGCATGCAATTACGAGTCTTTTGGCCGTATTGTATTGTATTGTATTGCATTGTATTGTATTGCATTGTATTGTATTGTATTGCATTGTAGACACTGTTGGATCGGACGACTGCTGGCGCGGACAAGAACAAGAAATGGTACCCAGGACTTGGATGGATGTAGCAATCAGCACACAAAGACAACGCCTCGTGCGATACAAGCCAACACTTTTTGGACGCATCAATAGGTTCTATGGCTTGACGATAGCGACTTTTGAAATTAACCCAGGGTCTATCTGTACTTAAGTCACATCGTGAATAAACGCTCTGCAACATTATTCGTGCAGCTCTCGGTTGAAGCGTTTGAGCTGCCCCGAATAATTAATTAATACGCGTACAAGTCGCACCATTCATTATTATACATAGTCTCATTCGACGCGTATATTTTTATACGCCTATGAAAGTAATGAAAGTATATTTCAATCGTGTAAGATTGGCCTTAGAACTCGACTCTTTTGGAATGCCTTAATAGATGTCTGATATTTTATTCAGGCCCTGTTTATTTATGATAGATGCGCCGCCTATTAATAGTAAGTATGTATACAATTGCTGGTAGAACTATATTTGGAATGAGATAAAAGAGAAAAATTCTTGGAGATGAATTTGTTAATTTTTTATGCTGCTAATTAAACCATAATTGCAATTGCATTTGTTCCGCATATGTCTCTCTCTCTCTCTCTCTCTCTCTCTCTCTCTCTCTCTCTCTCTATATATATATATATATATATATATATATAAATATATATATATTATACTATAGGCCCCATATATATATATATATATATATAAATATATTGAGCAGAAACATATATGTATATATCAGAAACATGGACTATGGGAAAGCAAAGTATTGAGGCATTTGAAATATGGCTATATTGGTGAAGATGGTCAAGGCATTAAGATTAGTCTGATGTACTATAAAACCAACAAGGAATTGCTGTAACTGCAAGCTATAGATCTACAGGAGAAACGATCGCTGACTTATACGATACGGATGAGGAGGAGGCAGATCAACTGGCTTGGACACAATGCATGTCGAGGGGATAGACAGTTTGTTGACTAGCAAATTGCCGCCACGATAATAGCTTTGCACTATAATTATACTCTTCTCGTTAGTATACGACGGCTTCTCCTTAGTCCACAACAGTAGGCCTATAACAATTTCGCTAACAGCTGACCCCCATATTATCATACTCAAGCGATCAAAACAGAACAGTGACTTGTTAAGTAGTTTTGATACCATCATGCGTCGAACGATCAAGAGAACAAGCACCTACAGTAACTTATTAAGTGGTTTATTTACTGATTTGATTTTTTTATTTAGATGTCTTAAGCATAACATTATTGACGTTGTTGCTATAAACGGCATAGGTTACGCATTATTTAAATATATGTGGGGCTTTTCCCAGAAAGGAGAGGTCGTGTTCAATTCTCCCTCCACATGCACTGAAGCAAGTCCACTTTGAATTTGGAAAAAATGTACAACATTGCCCAATATCATTAATAATATTCTCTTTATTCAACAATCCGGTTGACAGACCGCAACCAGTTACAGTGTACAATTATGCAGTTTAAACAATTCACAAGAACGGAAATCACAGAATACACAAATCTTAACTATAGGCCTACTAACTGAGCAGACAGCCTGCAATACACGGCGCTAATAGCAACCTACAAAGCAAATCCGCCCAACTGGGGCTCGAACTCGCTACCCCTCGCAATCTATGCCAGCGTGTTATCCATTGCGCTACCGTCCCCCCCCCGTCATTAGTGACAATTAGTGTAGCACTGCACTGTAGCATGACTGGCGAGGCTATTACCCAGCAACGTCATATACATGTAACCGTCGCAGAAAAACGCCAGTATACGACTATATACAGTAGGCCTATAACGATTCTAAAACTATAGGACCAAATTTTACCAACCTTCATAAACCTGACGATAGGCCTACCTATAAGCCCACAAGTATTCAAATGCGCCAAGTCTGTCCTCAAACTATCCTGCAAATTTTGCTCGTTTTAAAAATCTGCTGTAGAAACGGCATGCATGCAAAACGGTCGCCGTCGTTAATATCTTATTCATATTGTCATGACGTCATAAGTAGAAGAACGTCATACGACTGCATTTTCTTACATAGCCTCGTTAGTTAGACAAGTAATTATTATGTTGCCCAGCATGACGTAATATCATCGGTTGCCTAGCATGACGTCATCAGCATGTATAATATGTGTAACCGAAGCGTTTGTCATGTTTAGCGAAGGCCGTCTATTAAATACTAGTGGTTGTTCTTCTTCCATCGAATAGGCTATTGCTCATCGTTGGGCGGGAATTTAACAGATTTTCATGACAACGATTCGTTTAATTTCGTACGATGTGAGTTCGCTGCGATATTATTGGCAGTTTTTTCACATCGCCAATGTCCAGGAGTATTTCCTTTTGATGGATTCACATCGTATGTAGCCTAACTGACATTTATTCACCGCCGCATGCAGTGGGCAATACGCCTCACTGATGTAGGAGGTATGAGCCACAGACTGCAGCACGGTAGGCAGGCCCGATGTTGCTCTTTAAATTGTGTAAACGTTTATGCTATTCGGCATAACTATAAGCACTCAGTATGAGAATAATTGTAGCAAAATAACTAGGGTGACAGATGTTGATTTAGGCCTATATGGACCCGGTGTGTGTAATTATGAGAACTTTGCTATGGGGTCCCAAGAAAGACTTGGGGTTCATTGTGTGAGAATTGTGGAAAAATAACTGGGATGTTGGACTATGATTCACTGGGAATTGGGGTGTGAAAACAGACTTTATCTTGGAGCTCTAGGAAAGACTGGGAGGTTGAAACCCAACCGCCCGGCAATTCTCCACCTGGGGTTCAACCCCACAACCAACTCCCGAAATTCGCACCCTTTATACATGTACACCATAAATTCATAAAGACCGAAAGCATTTGAAATAAATTGAAGTAACTGATAAGTTTTATTAAAAAATTTAGTTAGCTAACTTATTTTTAATGGAAGTAAATTCTTGTTTAAAGGGTCGAGGAAAACCGTCTGAAAATGGTCACCGCTGGTACATACGGACGCCTCAGTTCACACACAAAGAGCGTGTTTTGCGTATGCCTATAAATTATTGAATTACAAGCAAACGACTTTGCAAAAAAGTCAGCAAGCAAATTTATTATATAATCTTGTCTAACGCTTATTTGCACACCACTCGCACATACATATATATTATGTATTATATATTACATATACTATATTTTATATATTGTATATCATATATTATATATTATATAATTATTATTTTATATATTATATATGATGTTGCAATTATTGTATATTAACGATGTTTTATGACCCATTGTGCGTAGGCAAGTGGAGTAGGCTAATAAAAATACTCACTTACTTATTTATTTGATCTATAGTTGATCTTTTGAGTTGCGGTGCATTTCAGATTAGGTCGTTCTGTTGCCACGCGACGAGTGCACTGATCAGTGAAGATGTTTCTAAGGCAACAGCATCGTCATCATCATCGTCATCAGCATCAGCAGCAGCAGCAGCAGCATCTGTCGGTGGCTGTGGCACTTCTTTTCTTCGTGAGCCAATCAAAGATCGCCTGCGCAACACCTAATGCTCCAGAAGATTTCTTCAAAGCTTTCAAGACGCAGACAAACGGCACCAACCGTAAATATCAATCATTCAATCAATCATTCATTCAGTCAATCAATCAGTCAGCAGATCAATCAATCATTCAATCAATCATTCAATCATTCAATCAATCATTCAATCAATCATTCAATCAATCATTCAACCATGCAATCAGTCAGCAGATCAATCATTCAATCATTCATTCAATCATTCAATCAATCATTCAATCAATCATTCAACCATGCAATCAGTCAGCAGATCAATCATTCAATCATTCATTCAATCATTCAATCAATCAATCAGTCAGCAGGTCAATCATTCAATCAATCATTCAATCAATCAGCCAGTCAATCAATCAATCAGTCAATCAATCAATCAGTCAGCAGATCAATCATTGACGTGATTTTAATCTCCATGAACCCACAGACTTGACCGTACGTCATTAGGTTATATAGCGACGAGGCTGTAGTTTAAACCACAGGATATTCTTAGAGACTACTTTCAGGTTCGGTAACTGCCAGCTTGCTAGCCTATCATTATGATAATGTATCCATACTCTGGTCTATTGTATCTATATCTACGCCGTCGTGCTACTAATTATTAGGCCAGCACACCCTGGACCCCGTCCATGAAGCGTCCATGGAAGCGACATAATAATTGGACTCACACAAGAACAGCACTGTTGTCTTTCTGCCTTTATCTCGCGGGCCTTTCTCTCCATCTCTTAAACCACCCCTCGCACTGAGTAGCTATAGGCTACTTGTCTCAGTACCAAATATTCACGTCCAAATTAGAGACTAAGGGTTTACCCGTGCCCGCCGGTTTCAACGTACCGCGGGTCGGGTACGGGCTGGGTAGGCATTTAACGGGCCGGGCCGGATACGGATAGAGTCATTACGAGTACGGGTATGCCCAGTTTCATCCGCACCAACGTACAAAACCAGTGTTAGATTTAAATTTCTTAATAATGTAGGTATATATAAGCTTAATACAAGCCGCACATGGTATAGGCTAGGCCAAAAAGCCCGCTCAACCGGCACGTGCCCCTGTAGCAGCTTTTTGCACCGACGCTCGCAGAACCTTAAAAACGGCTCTGCGCCTCTCCTGCTAAGTGGGGACTTGCTGATTTTAGCGAGGAACACGAACGGTTTAATTCTTTGATACGAAAACCCACAAAGCTCTCTACGCCTAAGACAAGTCTGCGATTATCGTGAATTTTAAGTGCATTTCCTATTTTAAATAGAGAGTCTTATTTGAAACCGGAATACTTGCGTTTTTCTGTTATTGTCGAATACGAGCAGATTTCGTTATCGTTGGTGGCAACATTGAAATGCCGTGCATTCCGCCAGAAGTGAAGGCACGGAAGGTTGAGGAGCCGTTGTTCAGCTGGTCGAAGGCAGTGGGCGAGATTGAGATCAGTCAAAAGGACTATCCCGGCTGGAGGATAGAGAACAGCATTACCTATATTAAAGTGCAGAAAGCCCAACTCAATCAGTCCAGCAAGTTCTTCTGTACAGCGAAGTCGCGAGTTAAACAACTAGAGGCGGGAGTCTACGAACACAACCTCGCAGGTAAGAAATTCCGGACGCGACCCCACAGGGATCAGCCAGGGTAAGCATTGCCTGGGGGGCTGGTGCTTCAACCCGCTGGTCTTCAGGACCGCCAAGAGAAGGAGTAAACACCCAGAGGGCAAATGTCCAGGGATCCGGGACTTTTAGGGTCCCGGGCTAAGCAGTTACTTCTAGAAAAGTTTTTGATTATGCCTTTTTAATACGGGTTTAATGTAGCAGAGAAAATTAACTACTATCAGTTTTAACCTCAAGTTGACACCCGAATAAAATCGTGTTTATATATATAAGGGACATAGTGGAGGGCAAAATGGAGGGGAAGAGGGGAAGAGGAAGAACTAGGGAAAAGTTCTTGGACTGGATGATGGAGGATGGATATGGAAAACTCAAAGAAAAAGCACAACACCGAGAAGAGTGGCGTCGTTGGGCATCTGGACCTGCCGGGAGGCAGCAGACCTAAAGAAGAGATATATATATATAATATATATATATATATATCTAAAATTCCAGGTCGAATCTGCACTTTTATCAGTTGTTTTTTTATATAAAAATCATTCTAATAAATTCTTAAGATAATTTCGGTACCAGTGATTGCCATGCCTGCGTCGCTCTATTGAAATGATTCGAGTTTGCTGCTGTGGGGGGAGACGTTGCCGGCACGTTTCTCTCCCTCCACAAATTGATTGATAACGAGAGTGCTTTAGTAGAATGGTTAACACGCATTGCTATCATCATCATCATAATGATCGTCATCATCATCATCGTCATCGTCATCATCATCATCGCCGTCATCATCATCGTCGTTGTCGTCGTCGTCATCATCATCATCGTCATCATCATCATCATCATCATAATCATCATCGACGATGACGACGATGATGATGATGACGACAATGACAATGACGATTATTCATCGTCATTGTCATTGTCATCATCATCACCGTCGTAATCGTCGTCATCATCATCGTCATCATCATCATCATCGTCATTGTAATTGTCATCATCATCATCATCATCATCATCACCGTCGTCATCCAATTATACAAGGGGCCAGTCTGACAGATTATAATATAGCTCTCTGCATAATGCTGCATAATGATGGCTGACAGCGAACTGCAGTGTGTCTATCACTGTTTCTGCCGAGCGCAGTCTTTCAGTTGCCGGAATATTCGATGAAGTGGGGTGTATACATGCTGACGAAAAGCTGCGATAAAGAGAGTCGATTCAAGAAGTATGTGCAGGAGAATATGAAGTACCTTTGTGGCGGAAACATTAAAGACTGTGACTGGTCCCTCAAGTATATAACCTGCATTGCCAGTGGAGCCGACACTTCGAAAGATGTGAGTACAGGGTGGGCCATAGAAAGTAGACCCGAGGTTTTTTGCCAATATCTTTGTTAAAAGTATGAATTTTAAAATCAAATTTTACAAGCTTCAAGGCAATTCATATTTACTGCTGACTAAGATATTGGCAAACGACCTTAGGGGTACTTTTTATGGTCCACCCTGGACATATGTGAATTAGCTTGTGTAAGTCTTATATCCGCTTCCAATTACAACGTATACTTCTGCTTCTCACCCTATGGCGTCAACGAGTAGTAATCTTTCAAACACTTTATTTCCTAAATGCCAGTGGGCACAATGAGTTCAGAAATACGAGTGGAACGTCCTTGCCCTTCTTGCATTCGCTTGTGAAGGAAGCTGACGCGTTTTCTTCAATATTTAATGGTTCCCGGACAATTCGTCGCCGGACAATTGGGAGCGGACAATTGGGAGCGGACAATTCGGAGACGGACAATTTGGAGCGGACAATTCGGGTTAACATTAAACCTAACCCTAACCAGTAACCCTAACCAGTAACCCTAACCAGTAACCCTAACTCTAACATTTACTTCACATGATTGTTTGCCATTCACAAGAAAAAATAGACTTAAGCGAATGAATGAAAGTTTGATCGCCGTAAGCGCCTCTTAGTGGCTCACAATTTCCGGTCCGAATTGTCCGCTCCCAATTGTCCGCTCCAAATTGTCCGCTCCGAATTGTCCGGCGACGAATTGTCCGGACACCATATTTAATGGACCCATCCCTGTAGCCTATGTTGTAGAGAATAATTAGGACACGCGAGAGTCTTAGAACCGGCAGTCACCCCACTACTCCTGTCCTTGCACTTGTTACATTCCCTAGTGAATTTTCTTAATATGCTTACACTAGTAAATACTGGTGAAAATATTTCTTCTCGCCACCCGTTGTAGACCTGATGCTGTATGGTGAATTTCTTTAACCAATGACGCGACGTGTACAATAATTGTGCATGGTACTCTTCTCATAATATATCCCACAATATATCAAATTAGTGTAGCTTCATGCATGGCACATTTTACTCTGTGTCGCATAACACCATCCCACACCGTTTTGGTTATTTCCATTGTTGACCGGATAGAAGTATTTTAAAGTCTTAAAGGGGTTGAACTAATGACTCCGTGGTGAATGAAAAGAGGACTCTCTTTTGCTCTAACGGTCTTTAACCCTGACCCTAACCCTAATTGGTAGATATGTAAGTATGTTACAAGTATTTCCTCCTCAATCAAAGGTCCAATCCATTGGTCGAACCCTGATCCCAGTATTTAATAGCTATTTTAAACTTTAATAAATTCGTACTCGGCCACTCATTAAATATTTCTTTTACCCTAAATAAAGTTATAGCCAGTGCAGGTGTTTTACTGGAAAACTCTACCCGAAAATTTATATAGCGCTTCTTCAAAAACCTACTCGTAGGCGCTCTCTGCGATGGCCTACTTGACGTTAAGTGCAATTTAGAACAAATATATCTCATCAGTTAGCAAACAATGCACAGTGAGCTGGAAGAGTCACCATTGGCAGGCACACACAAACACACACAGGTGGAACCAACGCATTTCGTCAACAGGAGATAGATGGCGTGGATGGATGTATGTATGTATGTATATGACCATTTATATAGCGCCTTAACAAGAATCTCACGAAGGCGCTTATCGTAGCTACCCAACAGATCTAAACAGATGCGATTTAAGAGATTTAGAAAATGTTTCCTGAGATGCATTCGGTGCAATGTTACGAATTGTTAATGGAAGACAGTTCCAGTATGAATGGCCAATGCATGAGAATGCACGGCGAGCCCGCATCGATGTACGAGAGCGAGAAACCATCAGGTCCCCACGAGTAGAAGAGCGCAAGGATCGACGACCTGGCTGGCTGGAGACGGGAACGTAGAGCTCCCTGATGTACGCTGGGGCAGAACAGACCATGGATGCTCGTCCCATAATAATGATCCTGAATGTGATCCTATCTTCAACAGGAAGCCAATGCAATGTATCTCGCATATAGATGGAAATATGCGAGAATTTTGGATAGGATATTCAGAGTCTCTGTATACGTGTCTGCGTTCTTGCCCAGCGTCTCTGTCTCGTGTGTGCTACTATTTATTTTTGCAGTATGCAATTCGCTAGATCGCACAAATAAAAAAAACACTGCTCTACGTTGTTGAAATTTTAGAAATGGCAAATCATGAAAACATGGACGACGGTGAGTTCTCGCAATTGTTTTTTTACAACTCTGTGGAAACGTTTTGAATGCTATTTGCATCGTGAATCTGTATATACGTACGGTCTTCTATTATAGATAAACTCAACTAATGAGCAAGACTTCATCAATAGAATTTTCGTGCCAACTAGTCTGGCATGATGTTTACTTGAGCATGAACGTCGATATATAGATAGATGGATGGATGGATGGATGGATGGATGTATTAATGGATGGATGGATGGATGGATAGATGGATAGATGATAGCTAGGTCGATGGACGGCCGGACGGATGGATGGACGGACGGATAGATGTTTATGGATAGATAAATTGGAGTAGAGATGTGGATATATAGAGAATACATGTAGATGGGAGATGGAGAGATAAGTAGAGCACTAGAGCAATAGGGGAGAGAGTAATAACAATAGACAGACAGACAGACAGACTGTTAGATAGAGGGAGAGAGAGAAAGTGTCGTGTACGTGTGCGCGTGCGTCGATGCGTTCGTATGCATGTGTATGTATTTGTGTGTGTGTGTGTGTGTGCGTGTGCGTGTGCGTGCGTGTGTCCCAGCGAAGTATATAATATTGATAATGAGCAATTGTAAATCAGGAAATCATTACTCAAAGCAGTGTCATGCATTCCAAATTTGCCAATCATAGCATTATAATAGATATTATACACAATTACCCGTGAAGACTATTTCATGTGCGTAGGGCAAGCAGAGCGATCTCATCGTAGAATTCGAGATGAGACTGAAAGTGGCGAAGAATTTCCGCGTTCCAGAGTGTGATCTCACGTGCATGACAAAAAACGTCAAACTTCATCTCGAGGTTAGTGTATACTCTTTAAATCATCTTTTAGCGATCTAACCTGCAGTGCATTTGAGATGTATGGATAGATGGATGGATGGATGGATAGATGGATGAAAGGTAGATGGATGGACGGATGGATGGATGGATGAAAGGATGGATGGGTGGATGGAAGGAAGGATAGATGGATGGATGAATGGAAAGATATATGGATGGATGGATGTATGGATGGATGGATGGATGGATAGATGGATGGATGGATGGATGGATGGACGGACGGACGGATGGATGATGAAAGGATAGATGGATGAAAGGATGGATGGGTGGATGAGAGGATGGATTAATGGATGGATGAAAGGATGGATGGATGGATGAAGGGATGGATGGATGAAAGGATGGATGGATGGATGAGAGGATGGATGGATGGATGGATGAAAGGACGGATGGATGGATGAAGGGATGGATGGATGAAAGGATGGATGGATGGATGATAGGATGGATGGATGGATGAAAGGATGGATGGATTAAAGACTTATACGAATATTAACCTTCGTGGAAATTTTCTTATGGCTTTGTTGCCAACTACATGGGTGCCTTGGGTTGCCGATGAATGAACCTTAGAGAAATTCCGTGGTGCATGGCGCCCAAAGCAATTCTGATGTTAAATTGAAATGTTGGAACACGCGAGCCTAAGCATGGCTGTTCGATTATGTTAACACAGTCACAAGAGTTTCAAAAACTTTTTCTAACCACGTCTGTGACGTAACCGTTGAAAAGAAGAAAAGTTTCTTTCTGCGACAATGCACAGAACGTAACAACTTTACCGGCACAGCACTCATTAGTGGCGTAGCCAGAAATTTTTGATGGGGGGGGGTTTATGGCCGGAAACCCTGTTTTTTTGTTGCTATTTTTCTTACTTAAATGAAAAAATAACCTTAAAAAACCTTTTTCCGGAGCCAATGGGGGGGGTTTAACCCCCGAAACACCCCTTGCCTACGCCACTGGCGCTCATGAATAAGCTGGAGCCGCTACGCTCGTCGCTCAACTTTCGAGTGGCGCTTGAAAGTTGGAAGATTACGATTACAATTACGATTACGATTACGTTTACGATACTCAACGCAGGAATTAACGAAGGAGTTTTTCTTTGCAGACTGAAGCTAAAGCGAAGTTGGAATCGTTTAAGGCGACGAATCGCGACGCTTATCGGGATTCTCTGGATCTGACCTTTTTGGAGAAGAAGATGTCGCAGGAAATCGCTCTCATATGTCCGCAGGGCTACGAGCAGTACAAGACGGAGGTCTGCAGTAAGCATAGCACTCCACGGGACATTATATTATAGGCTACAACCGATGTAATAGGCCTATCCCTTTCAGACCCGAATTACCTTACGTCCCAGGGTAAAAGATATGTGTTGTCCCTTTTTACCCACCGTCTCTTGATGACTGATAAAATAGATCTATTTTCGTTTAATGAAATTCAATCTGACAAACCGCAGAATGACTACATATACAGGTTATACGAAATACGGCCCGCTTCACACGACACGCAGGTCGGATATACACAGCGGGTAGCTTAACTCTGAATAAAACAGTAGGCCCTACAATTTATTATTTCTAAATAATCAATAAGCGGTTGCGCCGTGTAGAGATTATGTCCACTGGAATGGACAGTGCATGGGTCTCAAGTCGTTAAAAACGCACTCTATTTATGAAAACACAGGGTTTAACCCTAGGGCCTATACCCTCCACATGTCCATTCCAATGGCCATACGGTCTGAAAGGAATATATAGGCCTACGCACTTTGTTGTGAGGCGTGGTGATATAGACTGTAGTACATGTATGTTCGTTGCCTTGCAACAGGAGGGTTGTAGGTTCAAATCGACCTCAAGCCGCCGCGTAGGGATCTTGAGCAAGTCCCTCACTTGATCTTGAGCAAGTCCCTCACTTGCAATTGCTCAGGCGCTTCGGCGTTAAACTCCGATTTAGTTGCAGTTGTACGAGTGTCCGTGCTGTAGTCGGGAGCGCTTCTGAGAGGCAATCTTGAAGGGGCGCTATGACAAGTGCACTACATGCATCGTCCTAGTAATGGGGCACAAAAGTATATTTAAAATAGCTTCTATAGCGCCACTAAGTAGCACGTGGAAAGGTTCGATCTTATTCAAAAAGCTTATGTGCGTTCGTTATCTTTTAAAATAGAATCAAATTAATGCCAATGCACAGGATACGAAATGTGAAGGAAAGATGTATAGGTATGTAGAACCATAATTATTATTATTGTTATGATAATTATTATTATTATTATTATTATTATTATTACTATTACTGTAATTATTATTACTATTACTGTAATTATTATTGCTGTTGTTAATGGATGCACACTTTAGTAGACTTAGCAGTAGTATACCGGTAGTAGTATTACGGTAGTTAACTCATGCGTGCGTACCAGTTTATCTTATACGGCGATAACCACATACACATACACATACACACACACATACACACATACACATACATATGCACATACACAAACACATACATGGGCATGATGCGATCCAACTGATCCCAGTCTTTGTATACTATATTCAGTGGATGCATTCTACCATTTTGCAGTGCCCTGCTTTCCGGGAACCTACAAACAGGGTACCAGTGACGAAAAGTGCCAGCCCTGTAGCTACTTCTCCTATCAGCCGCTGTTTGCCACTGGCGCGTGTACAAGCTGCCCTCCAATTCAGCTGACCGAAGTAAAAGGAGCCGAAAGTCAAGCCGCCTGCAAATGTAAGTACGTAGTTCACGTGAGGTATGGGGGAAACGAGGGGAGACGTACGAAGCCCCGAGATTGAGGGGTGTGGGATATGTGATCCACCTAATTTTGTTATTATGTTCCATACTGTTGTCATAACTAAGCACACGAATAGCATTTTAAGCTTTCATGTGAAAAAATTGACATTTTATTTTATGCTAATAGAAGTGGTTTAAAACTTTCTTAGTATTCTTCAGTGTGTCGTTTTATTAAATGTCGTTAATTGAATGCCTTTCGTATGCAGACAAGATTTGAAATTTTCAGGAACTCCAATTATCGTCCAGAACTATGGACACAACTTATAATGCATTGATTGTTTGGTCCTCAGTGTGTGTGTGTGTGTGTGTGTGTGTGTGTGTGTGTGTGTGCGTGCGTGTGTGTGTGTGTGTGTGTGTGTGTGTGTGTGTGTTTGGGTGTGTGTGTGTTTGCGCATTGCACTTAAGGCACTGTATTTTATTTCTTTTTGCTCTACAGTGTACGTTAAGAGCGTCATGTTCTGGGTCGTCGCCGTCCTATGTCTTCTCGTATTAGCTGGACCAATCGCTTTGTGTGTAGTTTGCTGGTAAGTATCTATGTGTACGGAGAATAGAAGAGATTTAATTATCACA
This sequence comes from Lumbricus terrestris, assembly GCA_949752735.1. NCBI lineage: Eukaryota > Metazoa > Annelida > Clitellata > Crassiclitellata > Lumbricidae > Lumbricus > Lumbricus terrestris. The sequence continues at coordinate 13,354,642 of OX457045.1, read as the reverse complement.
AAAAATTATATAGCGCCCCTGTCCTCCAACGAGTTCTGCTTAGCCACGGTCGAACAGAGAAGACTCGAGCAGTTGGCAGAAATCAGGGCACGTTAGCAGTTGAGGAAGTGACCTTGATCTTTACGCTTGGTGGGTGGCGTCCCTAAGTTTGGCCACATTTCTGACTATATTCGTGATGTCTTACACTGGCTTCCGGTCCAGTCACGCATTCATTTCAGGGTTGCTTCTTTTGCTTGGCGCTGCGTCTTGGGCACAGCACCTCCCTATCTCTGTGAGTTCTTCACCTTGACCTCAACTACTGTGGGTCGCCGATCTCTGCGCTCGGCCTCTAGAGGTGACTTTATAGTTCCTTATGCCCGCACTGCCACTAGGCAGAACAGGGCATTTTCGGTCACTGGACCTTCCGCTTGGAATGACCTTCCCTCTAACCTGCGTTCCCACCCTCGGAACATGTCTGGCTCTTTCTATAGATTGCTCAAGACTTTTCTTTTTGACCGGGCTTGGGTCGGGAGCGCCTCTGAGTAGACTCCTTGAAGGGGCGCTATATAAATTACATAGATAGATAGATAGATAGATAGATAGATAGATAAAATTATGTTTAGATTGCCTCTGCGTGGTGCCACGTACTTGTTCGTTTTCCTCTTCAAGTATATAGCCTATAGTTCAGGCAGTTTGCAGTTGAACCTGGGCAAAATTGTTTCGGAAGCTTTCTAAACGGTTTCCTGCTCAGAATATTTTGCTGAATCCAGACAGAATACAACCAACATCTAACACGTTGCTCTTAATTAGAAGACATCACATCTCAGCGCATCGAGGTCGTCTGCAATCCGATTTCAGTAAAAAAAAACAAGGACGAAAAATCGTTGCTTTTTGAAATCTATGTTGGGGTGATCCCATGGTCGGAATTTGTCGGATTTTGGATATGTCATTCAGCAAACGATTCTGAGCAGAAACATTTCAAAAAGCTTCTGAAGCAGTTTTGCTAAGGTTGACAGTGTATTTGAGTTGAATGGCTGGACCAATGTTTCACTCTAGAGATGTTGCTTACATTAAACTACTGATTAGTTTCCAATGAGTCTGCGTGCTGCTTGCTGCCTCCAATGTACAACATTGTACAACATTGTACAACATTGTACAACATTGTACAACATTGTACAACATTGTACAACATTGTACAACATTGTACAACATTGTACAACATTGTACAACATGCGAACTGAGTGCTTTCTCAGTTGTACTGGAATAGTCTCCCGTTGGAGATGCGACTGTTTCCTATGGTTGACTCGACAGGCTCCTTAAAACTTTCTTGTTTCACCGTGGTTTAACTGAGTAGATTTCTTGAATGGGCGCTATGCAAATTCCTGAAATGAATGACTGAATTTCACTTCTTTGCAGCAAGAGATTCGGAAATTCCGGGGTCGGTTCGAGCGCCTTCTTCAAGTCGTGCGACAGATGTTGTGGCTTTGGGTCAAAATTCAAACCTCCGGACGCAAAGTACCAACCCGTTCCGTTGATTGCGAAACCTAAGAAAAAAGACGTATGTACCACTGCGCATGACTGTGCACTGCGCATGACTGTGCACTGCGCATGACTGTGCTGCTGTGCATGTCGATCCATCGCTTTATCCTGCCCATACTGTTGCAGCCCTGTAGGTTGTATAATGTATCATATATGATTTGTATAGAAATAGCCTACAATACATTTGAGGCTGCAGTAGGTCTGCATCCGATAAATGGCTATAGTATTATTGCACACTGCGCTGATTTTGACTGATCCAATGTGAATGACAAAAATACTACTAATAATAATGACCATAATAATAAATTATTTCGGTCTAAAAAAGGTAATCAGTTTTTTTCGGAAACGGAAGAAACACCCCCCCCCAAATCAAATCCTGTCAGAACCTACCGAACTTTCAGCCCTTAGACGAACGGACTAGGCCTATAATGTGCCCGTACAAAATCTGTTTCAAATGCATCAATGAATTTAATTATTGTTTTAACTTTAACTGTTTAAATCTTCTTGACAAGTGACCAGATAATATCTGAAATGTTTTTCTGTATCGTGTAGGAATTACCGCCGGTGTTCATGCTACCGCCAAAACATAGGCCGAAGAAGCCGAAGAGGGTAGCCATTCCAGAGGCCACGATCAGTGGTAAGAAGAAGAAGGGGGAAGCGGGTAAAAAAGGAGGAAAGGAAAAGAAGACGAAGAAGACGAGTGCCAAAAAGGAAAAGGCAGAGAAGAAGGGCGCCAAAAAGGGGAAGGAAAAGAAGAAGCCCGCCAAAAAGTCGTCTCCAAAGGTTGGTATATAAAATAATGTCTAGGCCTACTGTATATTATGCCTTGCTCTCCATCTCTCTGATAATTATTTGCTTCTTGGTGATGTCTGTCTGTCTGCCTATGTCTGCCTCCCTGCGTCTGTCTGTCTGCGTCTGTCTGCCTGTCTACGTCTGTCTGCCTCCCTGCGTCTGCCTACCTGCGTATGTCTGCGTCTCTCTCTGTCTCTGTCTGCCTATCTACGTATATATATATATATATATATATATTATATATATCTTCCGTATCATTCATTCGCGTTACAATTAGTCTGCATTGTTTGTTTTGTTTAGAAGAAGCCGACGAAGAAGGAGAAGCCGAAGAAGGAGAAGACGAAGAAGAAAGAGGTGGACAAGAAGAAGTCAAAGCTGAAGGCAAAGCAGAATGTTAAGAAGAAGCAGAAGCAGAAGCAAAAGGAGATGGAGAAGAAGAAGAAAGCGGAAAATGAAATGAATATGGCATACGGTGCTGCGGCCGCCTACGCAGCGTACCAGCCTCAGCCCCCTCCCCCCGTTTACTACGCCCCGCCCCCTCCGATGCCATATTATCAGCCCCCACCCCAGCAGATGGGGGGCATGTCGGACCCTACGACGGCGATGATGATGATGATGATGATGAATGATGATGAGGACGACGACGACGACGACGAGTAGAAAAGCAAATGGGAAACTAAACAGACGTCTGTTAATAGGTCGTTAATAAACAGGAATGTCTGCTTAAATGAGAGATGCTTCAGATAAAGCTGCTATATGAATGTCTCCGCATTCGTTCGTCAGTACGTATATATATGTATATATATATATAATTATATAGCCTATATATACATGCACGTTTTGGCCACACATGCCTACATGCATACATGCATGCATACATGCATAAGTTCTAGACAGACCAAGAATTGATTGCTTGAGTCATTTATTGATTCATCAACTGCAACAGATTACACCGCAATTAATTGAAGCAGCTTATTAACGAGATTGACGAGGTCGTAAACATTTGCAGCTGCAGTCAACCCCCAACCAATTGCTAAATAAATAGCTAAGACTTGTTTTGAAATATCATTCGGTCGAACAAAACTGTGCAACTTCTTCTTTCCCTTTCCATCCTCCATGTTAAATTACTTCCAATCAGAGGGCAAGGTCTCTCAAAAAAGAGGCCTTTTGCTAGTTTTCACTGTACAAAAGTGCTTCTACAACTGCACAAATACATTTAGAACTGCACATTTTGTGTACAATTGCACGATATAAAAGCCCTGTGCACAACCTCTTCTTTCCCTTCCCATCATCCACGGTAAAATTACCGCCAATCAGATTACAATGACCTTCTTTTCTATTTCTAGCCGCACAGTAGCGCTTCAATAACTTTACGCATCCAATTAGAACCATTGCAGCTTTTGTCAAGAACTGCACGCTAAAACTAAAGAGCCTGCGTGGTCAAGTTATAGCCTATAGGCCATAGGCTACATACAGTTTCACACATTCAAAATAGCAAACCTGTCCATGCAAGGCCAGACCTGCTGACCGTAGGAAAGTCACGTACGGGCAGGTTTCGCATCAGAATGTTTGAAATTGACCACAGTCTTAGGCTATACGTTGACTGATAGACAGCGTTCATTGACAGTGTTCATTGACAGTGTTCATTGACAGTGTTCATTGGCAGTGTTCATTGACAGTGTTCATTGACAGTGTTCATTGACAGTGTTCATTGACAGTGTTCATTGACAGTGTTCATTGACAGTGTTCATTGACAGTGTTCATTGACAGTGTTCACTGACAGTGTTCATTGACAGTGTTCATTGACAGTGTTCATTGACAGTGTTCATTGACAGTGTTCATTGACAGTGTTCATCGACAGTGTTCATTGACAGTTCAGTACAAATTTTTCCTCTTTATTTAGCTTTTCCATTATGTTTGACTGAAGCCGAAAAAACGTCGACGGTCTCGCTAATCCTGTTAGGCACAGGTTACAATAAATCGCTGTGTAATCCGTTGAACGAACGAACGAGCGATCATATATTATGCATTCAATGGTACGACACCGCTGGCCACGGCCCAGGAAATCTTGGCCCAGGCGAGGAGCGGAAGCCATTGTCAGCGCATGCGCGGCTGACTCGCGATGATTATCCACGTCATCGGCGAAAGCAGACGACGCTTACTTCAACGCCTTTCGTCTGGTGAAGCCACCAACCGAACGTTCCTGGAAATATTATTATTATCATTATCGTCGTCGTGCATTGGACTTTGCTGCTGATGCGCGGAGGGAGACGTTCCTAAGGAAAATAGTTCGGTAGTGGGCGTTTAGGATACTGGATAGGGCGGTCGGCTTGGTATTGGGCTTGTAGTTAGACGTTTTGTGGGATTCTTGGTCATTTCCGGTATGCCTCGTAATCGTGGATAATAATTATAATTGGAGCAGCTATTATAGGTGAGTCACTCTACGCGAGGTTTGTGTTCATTGGTTCATTTGTTCATTGGTTCATTGGTTCATTGATAGCATCTTTCAGCAGTTCGTTCGTTCATTAACCTAATGTTGTAATCGTGAGCGCCACACTCTTGTGAAGCGCCACTCGAAAGCCAAGCGCAGGCACCAGCTTATTCACGAGCGCTGCGCTGCCAATTCTGAGGGGTTCCGTAGGGAAGTCAAAAGAAGATCCCGGTTTCCAGGGTCCAGATGAAGAGAGGACGTGTAGCAGCTGATGTTGTGCGTGTCGTTTATAGGTTGGCTTGCATGGTGATCACATTTTCAAGGTATAATAACTCCGCCACTGGTTGCACTCTGCCGGTGCCAGTCCCAAGACTGGATAAAAAGGAGGGCGTCGCTAATGATCTTTGTTATCACACACTGACGTTAAACTGCAAATGCTATACTAAAGGTCTACCTCCATCGTCACTCACTTTCAAGCAATACAATATCTATTAGCTATTCGTCCATCGCATTGACCTGTGGGGCTCCGACTTGACTCCAGTGGGTGAGATCCTCACAGCTCTCCTTCCGACCCGAGTGGTATCGGTGCTGACTTCGGTGTTTCCCTGTTCAGATCGCCTATTTCGTCAAGGTGGTATCCACTGCTTTCCCCTTGGCTTGACCACCCCCCTTTTTACCTGGCATCAAAACCGACCAAACAACCTGACAAAAGCCGACTTGGACTGATATGGCGCTGCTGTTTAAGCTGGTCTATACATGAAATTGCATTTATTTAACGTTGAGGAATTTCTAAGATTTACATTACATTACATCTGGGTGGAAATCGTTAGCGCTGCAACTGGGCAGAAGCGCAATGAATGTGTAGTACGGCATCAAATCAGTCAGTCAGTCAATCAATCAATCAATCAACCAATCAATCGATCAATCAATCAATTACTCAAGCAACCAAGCACTCAATCAGTCAATTACTCAATCAAGCAATCAATCAGTCAATAAATCATGCAATCAAGCAATCAATCAATCAATTATTCAGTCAAGCAATCAGTCAATCAATCAGTCAGTCAATCAATCAATCAATCAATCAATCAACCAATCGATCAATCAATCAATCAATTACTCAAGCAACCAAACACTCAATCAGTCAATTACTCAATCAAGCAATCAATCAGTCAATAAATCATGCAATCAAGCAATCAATCAATCAATTATTCAGTCAAGCAATCAGTCAATCAATCAGTCAGTCAATCAATCAATCAATCAATCAATCAATCAATCAACCAATCGATCAATCAATCAATCAATTACTCAAGCAACCAAGCACTCAATCAGTCAATTACTCAATCAAGCAATCAATCAGTCAATAAATCATGCAATCAAGCAATCAATCAATCAATTATTCAGTCAAGCAATCAGTCAATCAATCAGTCAGTCAATCAATCAATCAATCAACCAATCGATCAATCAATCAATCAATCAATTACTCAAGCAACCAAGCACTCAATCAGTCAATTACTCAATCAAGCAATCAATCAGTCAATAAATCATGCAATCAAGCAATCAATCAATCAATTATTCAGTCAAGCAATCAGTCAATCAATCAGTCAGTCAATCAATCAATCAATCAATCAATCAATCAATCAATCAATCAATCAACCAATCGATCAATCAATCAATCAATTACTCAAGCAACCAAGCACTCAATCAGTCAATTACTCAATCAAGCAATCAATCAGTCAATAAATCATGCAATCAAGCAATCAATCAATCAATTATTCAGTCAAGCAATCAGTCAATCAATCAGTCAGTCAATCAATCAATCAATCAATCAATCAACCAATCGATCAATCAATCAATCAATTAATCAAGCAACCAAGCACTCAATCAGTCAATCAATCAGGCATCAAGCAATTCGATTGATCGATCGATCAATCATGTTATTGAAACTATTTCAAGGAAAGGCATTCTTAATTAAATAATGCAAAAACAATTAAATGGTAGTAAAGGGGAGACTTAGAAGGAAAAATATACCATTGCTGTAGGGACACATTTTCAATAAAAAAAATTAAGTAGCCTACATTTTGATGTCAACGCAGGCCACGCCTTGAAGGTAGGCTATCATTTATATTTGCAAATCGTTTAATTAAAGTGAACCATTTTACTGGACGAAATAAGACAAATTTTCAAAACAAACGCAAACGACTAAATATTATTAATATTATTAATATAATTAAATATAAATAAATATAATTAAGTATAATTAAATATAACTAAATATAGTTAAATATAATTAAATCTAATTAGCCGCGGTAAAAGAAAACCAAGGAACAAAAAGAAGGGTTAGATAAATGTTTGACCACTTAGTACCGTATGAGTTCGCGCAACGATTTTATTAAATGCTTGCAGATAATGAGATTGTTTGATGTTCAAAGGATAGGCTATAATAATTACATATAAATATATAATATATATATATACATGGCAGACTCTGGTTATTATTATTATTATTATTATTATTATTATTATTATTATTATTATTACTATTACTATTATTATTATTATTATTATTATTATTATTATTATTATTATTATTATTATTATTATTACTATTACTATTATTATTATTATTATTATTATTATTATTATTATTATTATTATTATTAAATATTATTATTCCAATTATTACTGTTGCTGCTGTTGCTGTTGCTACAACCACTACTACTAAGCTGGTTCCCGCGACTTGGTTTTTGTGGGCGCTGTAGAAGGCTCGAGATTACGATTAGGCTACTACTACTACGACTACTACTACTGCTACAACGACGACTACTAGGCTACTAATACTACTACTAATACTCTTGTTATCATTATTTTTACTACTATTGATACGACTACTGTTAGGTCACTATATATCACTGCTATATCAATATTAGGCCTACTATTGTATTGTCATTATTTTTTTTAAAATTAATTTTAATTATCATTACCATTTTTTATTTGTATAAACTGATGGCTGCTTAGGTTACTGATCCACGCGCAGGCTATGGCTGTATAGTTTTGTTTTACATGCAGCATAGGATCGAGAAGAGACGTGTCTCCTGGTAGGAATCCTTCTTCCTTTGGTTCGGATAATATGGAATCT
>OX457045.1:13331765-13341765 GCA_949752735.1 Lumbricus terrestris | reverse complement strand
CCCCCCTCACCACAAACGCATGCTCATATCTCCCAACAGTTCAGAAATATACCAAAAATAGCATAGGAAATTTTGAGAGTGTTAGGATAATATCGGTGAATCTGTTAAAATATAAGTAGGGTAGAAAAACGTCATCAGCCATTTTGGTTGGGAAAATAGTATATTTGCATTAGATTTCGACAAAACGACTAAAAAACGGCGTCCCAAATAAATATGGTCGATGAAAATGTCGTTGATGACTCAGCCGTCTCTCGTCGATCGTCCTTCGGCCGCTCATTCGTTCCACACCTCAACTTCTGGACCAAGTCTACGCCTATGGCTACTTGTATCAAAGATGCATGTATGAAGTGAATTAATTAGCCTACTCGGAGTGCAAAGGTTAGATCATGGCATAGGGGAAAAACAAGGCAAACTGTTGTGATTCTGTTGAAAGATTGTGGCTATATAGAGTACTTTTTCTTCATGTTCTCTGCCCGACGGCAAGTTCAAACTTCCGATGGATGGCAAAGATATTGTATTCCATCAGAGTCTTAATGTTCAAAGAACAATTCCTTCTTACAGACCAGAAGAAAATGTCAGTTAGAGACATCAACCTGTTTCCTAGTCTGGTATGCACAGAAGCATGATGTCTTGTCCAGACCCGATAACAACACCATCCAGCGACCTTCGAATTCTGAAATCTATCTTCAGGTACAAAGGGTTCAAAAATAAATTGTGTCATTTCTGCAGCAACCACCAAAGCTCTTTCTAAGGATTTGTAATAATCATGACATTGTGTGTGAGGAGTCGGTAGCCTTGGTCTTTTTAGACACAGCCATCAACCATGCAACATGTCCAGCAAAAGATGGTCAAGGCATCTCAAATTCAAGAACGAAACGAGCGCCTTAAACACACATTCAAGTTGCAGGTGAGCCATGTATTTACAGGTTGGAAGATCTTGGGACGGTGAAACCTTTGAACTTCCTACAGGTAGTAGAACCGCCATGTGAATTCCTAAATGAGATTGATACTGAACAATGAAAACAAAACCAGGATTGTCAGAAGGCAAAACAGTGCACAAAGAGTGTCAGGGTTGAAAACGTCAATGCCGAGAGGGGTTCTTACACTCATTCAAGAAAACAAATCATCCATCACTAAAAACGAAGGGGAGAAATATCTAATGTAGGTTGTATCTGAGCACAGAGCTCAGTTCCTTGACGCAATGAAGTATGCGCTAGGCATTCTGCTGAGACTCCTACAATGGAAAACCCTATGTTCAGCATATGGCTGCCATTGCTATAATTAGGCTAAAAAAATTATTTTATGACTAAATTATTAACTTTATATCAGCATTCAGTACATCTAAATGCCACTCAATCTCTTATGCAGTCTACAATGTTCAATTCATTTTTAAAATCTAAATTCTAAAAGAGTCCATATGATTTTAATGCTGTCATTGCTTATTTTTCGGCATTGTCACGAATGGTGAAAAGTCAGGAGCATCGCGCGACCACTAAATATCAATCAATCAGGCTGAAATTTTACACTTATTCACTAATAAGACAAGGTAACAGAATGAGAGGGTACCGTCAAGGAAATTTGAAAAATTATTTTTGTGGACCACACTAGTGTTGGTGTTGGTGTTGACTTGGTGTAGGGTGTCAGCAGTTGGTCATCAGTCCTCGTGGCAACCTCTTCAAGGACCTCGACTCTCGGGCCATTCTGTCTTGCTCCTTCATCAACTTCGATCAACTGACGACATCCAGTGACCTTGACATCAGATGGATCGGACCAGACAACCAACCCATCAAGGACAATCTCGGAAGGTTAGCACCTCCTACGTGCTTCCTTCGTGATAAAAATTATCCATGTATCACTTTTGTCAGATCCTAAAACTACACCATACTGTAACAGACGTCAGATACATGCAGAAAAGCTGTGAGCTTTAATCCCAATTCGAGGCGGAATTGGACCCAACGGAAACTTTCTGATTCGCCACTCGCCAGTACCCAATTCACACCCAACATTGGTGAATGAATAGAGTCTACGCTGGGGGAATACACTGGGAATACTTCTGATTCGCAAGTCCTCAATTCACCCTCAACATTGGGGGATGAATACATTGGGAATGGGGAATACACTGGAAATACTTCCCATCTATAGAGATTGTCTATAAAATCTTCTAAACGCCTTCTTCTAAACGGCGCTCCTTGATAGCCCCTCCAACAGTCCAATATAGCTGTTACCCATTCATTGTTCTGAATTAAGCAACTTCACATCTTTCTGCTTTTCGAGGGTTCACGTGGAGCAATACGATAGGAACACAGTCAAACTATACATCAGCGGATTGAAGTTGACAGACGCAGGAACCTACAGCTGTCAACTTGATGTCAACGGACAGATCTTCAGTGAAACGGTTCAACTCAGCCTGCACGGTAGGCACTGCTATAATTAAGGAGCGGCGACATTAACTCCTAACTCCGCCACTGGTTGCCCTTTGTAAGAGCCAGTCCCAAGCCTTGATAAAGGAGGAGGGCGACACAAATCATTCTTGAAATGGCAGTGTCGTTAATTTTAAACAGCAACAAGCAAACTCTTAAACGACTGTACACTGCTACAGTAAAATAAGAAATAAGCCTGCCTTGACTTAGCACATATATTTATGAAGTGTGTGTACCTCAATGGTCCACTATTCGGGTTGGCGATCGAGTAGTAGAGAAAAGGAAAATTCGAATGATGTTGGTTCAGAAGACCGTCTTTTCTATTCGATAGTAATTTTACGCGTACGTGTCGGTTTCGTGAGCAGCACTCTGTGATTTTTGCATCAAGAAGCGACAATATAGGCCTATATTAATTAAAATGTCAGATTGCAATAACTGCAGGCACAGTAATTCACTAGACCGACCAAACTCTGTAATGGATAGGTTCGGAAATATTCTTTTCGAACTCTGAAATCCCCAAGTTCTGAATTCCAGACTTCCTCTTGCCCAGGGTGAGAATTGCCAGGGAGGCTGGGGGCTTCACCCCCCCTCCCCCCAGTAGGCCCTATGTCTTAGAACCCCATTGTAAAGTCTGTTTTTCACACCCCAATTTCAGGTGGATAATGGCACAACCCACCAGTTATTTTTCCACAATTCTTACACTGCTCTTGCCATAAATCGGCAAATATTTCAATGAATAATAACAATGCACTGATCAGTTTCGTTGTAGCGGCGCTATTTTCGTTAAAGAAAGTTCGTCTGCCCAGATATAATGGCCAGTGTGAGAATTGTGAAAAAATAACGGGAGGGGTGGCTTGGATTATGATCCACTTGGAAATGGGGTTTGAAAACAGACTTTACTTTGGGGTTCTAAAAAGGACTATGGGTTGAAACCCCAACCCCAGCCTCCGCAATTCCAACCCTTTTTTATAGCATTATAATTTTATCACACTTTAAAGGATAATTTATGCAATTTAATTTATGACGAATTTGAATTTTCTTCGGTTCTTCGTTAACAACAGAGGACATCCGTTTTGAAGATGACCCAACTCGCTATGAGGTTAAAATCGGTGAACCAAGTGTTCTGTTGGTCTGCTCAGCTGTGGGTCAGCCACTCCCAACGATATCTTGGAGATTCAACAAGGTCAAAGTGCCAGAAGGTAGGTCAAACTTGAGGGAAGAAACCTCTGACTGACTGATTGATTGGCTGAATTACTACCGACTGACTTACCTTAAGTGACTGACTGACTGACTGACTGACTGACTGAGTGAGTGACCGATTGACTTACTTGCTTCCTTTCTTACTTGATTACCTACTTACTTACTAAGTGACTGTCCGAGTGACTTAGTGACTGACTACAGTGACTTCCTATGTCATTGACTGACTGACTGACTGACTGGCTGACTGATTGACTGACTGATTCTTTGATTGACTGACTGACGGACGGACGGACCGATTGACTGACTCACTGATTGACTGACTGACTGAATGACTGGCTGACTGACCGACCGACCGACCGAGTGAGTGACTTAGTGATTGAGTGAGTGACTAACTGGCTCAATGATTGACTCACTGGCAGACGAACTAATTGACTGATTGACCGGTTGACTGATTGATAAACTGGCTGACTGACCTACTGATCGACTGATTAATTAGAGATCTAAGGTCCATTTAACACGATTCTCAGCCAACGACCGACTCAATCCACTCTGACAATGTCACACCATCGTTGTATCCTACCTCATTACACATAATATGGAAATGCGAATAGAACGCACACGATTTCATGCGTGTGCAACGCTCAGGTAATAATATAGACTCGACCGGCGTTCCATACGAACAGGTTTCTGAAGCCAACGGCTTTCCTTACTTCCGCTAGCGATCGACCGCTCTAGGAACACACCGGGCGCAGGGAAAGACAAGAAAGATCTATTATCATTTGGACGGCAGTGGGCTTGCAACAACGACGACGGCGACGACGACGATGATGACGATGACTCACTGGCGACTGCTACTGCTGCTGCTGCTGCTGCTGCTGCTGCTGACTGCTTCGAATGCTGATGCTGTCCACAGCATGGTACGGCGCTTGCTTGCGGCGACTGCTGTTGCTAGGCAACGAGCTGAGGTGGGGGGGGGCGTTCGTGTATCAGCGGCCAGCATAAGAGAGCAGACTACGTGATCAAAGAGAGACACGATGCTTTAAGGATGAGGAGGAGCAGAGGTCTTGCTACTAAATATATACTATTTAATATACCAATAGGCCTATATATATATATATATATATATATATATATATATTAATATACTAATATATATCAATATATATATATTAATATACTAGTATATATTAATATATATATTAGTATACTATAGTATATATTGATATATATATTAATATAGCCTACTAGTATATATTAATATATATATATATATATATTAATATACTAGTAGGCTATATATTAATATATATTAATATACTAGTATATATATATTAATATACTAGTATATATTAATATATATATATATTAATATACTAGTATATATTAATATATATTAATATACTAGTATATATTAATATATATGTATATATATTAATATACATATTAATACACTAGTATATATTAATATATATTAATATACTAGTATATATTAATATAAATATTAATATACTAGTATATATTAATATATATATTAATGTACTTGTATATATTAATATATATATACTAGTATATATATTTAGTATATATATTAGCCGCAGACTTTTTCCAGCGAAGATTAGGTCGATATCTCAACGATAGGATAACCGGAAAAAGACGGATCGGCCTTGTCTGTGGGGACAATGGGGGATTTGTGTAGCGCCTCTGTAGAAATTCTTTCAGGCGATGCCTCAGCTGAATGGAATCGGGAGGGTAGTGGGAAGGTTTCTGGGTAGTGGTAGTGCTCCATCGTGACCTTGTCGTCTTCCGCGTGGCCTCTGGTTGAGATAATCGATACAATTTTCGATGAAAGAGTCCGGAATATAGACCCCTATTCGGCCTATTTTTATATGCAGTAACAGTGGGAATCTGCTTCAAATGTGTGTAACCTATAATGAATTATTATGTGCCCAATTATTCATTCATGTTATTCATTCATTTGTTCGTTAATTCATTAATTAATTAATTCAATTATTAATTGAGTAAGTAGTCCATTCAATTTAGTCATCAAGTCCTTGATTATCTCATTCATTCAGTCATTCATTTATTCATTCTCTCATTTATTCATTCATTTATTCATTCATTCATTCAGTCATTTATTCATTCATTCATTCATTCACTTATTCATTCATTCAGTCATTCATTCATTTATTCATTCAGTCAGTCATTCATTTATTCATTCATTCATTCATTCACTTATTCATTCATTCAGTCATTCATTCATTTATTCATTCAGTCAGTCATTCATTTATTCAGTCATTCATTCATTCATTCATTCACTTATTCATTCAGTCATTCATTCATTTATTTGTTAATTTATTTATTCATTCACTCATTTGTTCATTCGTTCATTCACTTATTAATTAATTAATTAATTAATTAGTTAATTAATTAACTCATTCATCAATCAGTGTCTATCTAAGACATCTATTCAGAGTTCTCTACACGAGCGAAAGCCAACAGTTGTCACGGTTTGATGAGAAGCGCAGCAGACTTCCTGGTTAGAATAGCATCTAGATTCTAGAACTATCTAGTGTCTTCTGATGACAATGCAATTTAAAGGTCCACTATAGCCTTAGAAAGTCGTAACTAGAAGGCGCTTCCTGGTGAATGGCCCAGCCATTCGATGGTCAACTAAGCTTGTGGTAGTTTTGGTCTGCTAGAGGTCGACGCCTGCAGTCTTAACCATCCTAAGTATCCGTATCAGCTCCTATGAGCTTATGGTCTTCAGAGGCTTAAGGTAAAAAGATATTTTTGCTAAATATAGTAATGAGTTTAATATTATCATTTCGAAGCAAACAGTGCAAAGAACTGTGATACAAGGAGAGTATGTTGGCTAATTTGAGATATTGGCCTGGTGGAGTAGAGCCTTCTTCGTAATCGTAATCTCCAAATTTCTAAAACGCCACTCGAAAGCCAATTAAGCGCTGGGCACCAGCCTATTCACGAGCGCTGCGTTGAGTCAAAGGGGTTGTCCGTAAGAATAGTCCATGGTTGTCCGGGTCGATCTACCATAGGGTCAGATGGGTGGAACAGCTACTAAGGCGGGTGTCGTCTGAGTCGGGAACATCTAAGAAGCGTGCCTGCCTTCAATTGGGTGCTTAGAGTGTGAGAAAAGACGTGCCTGGATATCTGGGCTGGCCTAATAAGTAGCAGGACGGTGTTCAGATTTGAACCAAGTACCTGAACCGAGTATACGGTAAAGCGTTCGTCATAACAGTGCTGTCCAGTCACACTTTTATACCCGATTTTGGTATAAGTCGATTGAAGCGTAGACCTTAAACGACTACAAAATTACGGAGACCAAGAATAGGTGGCCTACAGGCTACAGCATATCCGTTTAAGTAGCAATTATCACAAGCTATGTTAACAGGAGTTCGATAGAGTTCAAGGAACTGAAAGCACAAGGTGACAAGGTGACGCTAAGCAGGACTGAGCCTGGATGGTGTAGTTTGGAACATTAGACGTGAAGATGGCTGCCGACAGTCAAACATAAATGAAAATTCTTGCGCCTAAAGCGAGTTTAGAGTTAAAACGGTTTAGTCTGCAGCTATATACAACTACATTTGTGTCGTCACACGTGCATTTGACAAGTGCAAAATGTGCATCGGCCGGGAATCGAACCCGGGCCGCCCGCGTGGCAGGCGAGCATTCTACCACTGAACCACCGATGCTCGCTGAAGAACCCGCTGTTCATGAACATCACTAGCTAGTAGCCTATAGGACAGGAGCCGTGAGCAGCGAGTTAATTGCTTGACGAATGAATGGATATGATGAATATTGTGATGGGTTAATTGATGCATGACATGCATTGTGAAGCAGACGATAGGTATTGAATAGAATAGATGACTGTTCTTCGGTTAAGGAATAGAAGTAGGCCTAATTGGTTGGATGCACAGAGGAATTCACGACAGGACATGTGCCTGTATGCGAAGAGCGGTTACAGAAATTTTCAAAGTGGGGGGGGTCAAAATTTTCGGTCTTGGGACAGGGGAAAAATTTCGTCTCCGTCACGGAAAAATCCGATGACCTTTTTCTTAGTCATTTGTCGAATTCCCAAAAAGAAGATAGCATTTTATCCGCCAAAATAGTGTTATTAAGCCCCTGCACGTTCCTCGTGTACGGACGACCTAGTGGGGCGTGAGGAGGAGCCTACGGAACCACTCATGGAGGGAGGGCACGTCAACTTTCCAAGCCAGAATAGCTGGTAAAAAAATTAAGAAATTTCTAAATTGGGGCCTTGGCCGCATTGGCCCCTCTGGACCCGCCCTTGCTGTATGCAGCGGCTAAAGTAATTTGGGAGAGCAGTGGGAACGTTGAAGAAGAGCTTTAATGGGATGCACGCGTGGTTCCACTGTTCCCTGCATGGCATGGTGAACAATGGGAATGCAAGACAAGAATTTCTAGAGCAGTGGGAACGCCGTTCCCACGCGTTCCCGCCCACTTTAAACCGTGCTTGCATGTTTGTGTTCAGGAACCGAGAAGTACATCCACGAGAAGAACGGTCTGCGAATAAACGACGTGGCGTTGGGTGACAGCGGAACCTATGAATGCAGGGCGCAGATTGAAAGCCAAGGAAGTCTGAAGATCCGAAACATCAGCGTCGATGTCTTGTGTAAGTATCAATGCCATCGCTGCATGGTCAGTGCATGGTTAGTGGTCAGTGGTCAGTGGTCAGTTCAGATCTTCAGTGTACGTTTATCGGTCATGGCCATTCTCGTATCTGTCTGTGTGTATCACTGTCTCTCTGTGTCTGTCTGTCTATTTTCTCTGTCTCTGTCTCTTTCGGTCTGTCTGCCTGCCTGTCTGTCTGTCTGCCTGCCTGTCTCTCTGTCTCTCTGTCTCTCTCTCTGTGTCTGTCTCTGTCTGTCTGTCTGCCTGTTTTCTCTGTCTCTGTCTCAGTCTCTTTCTCTGTCTCAGTCTTTTTCTGTCTGTATGTCTGTCTGTCTGCCTGTCTCTCTGTCTCTCTGTGTGTCTGTCTCTGTCTGTCTTCCTGTCTGTCTGTCTGTCTGTCTCTCTCGCTGTGTCTGTGTCTGTCTTTGTATGTCTGTCTGTTTTTTCTGTCTCTGTCTCAGTCTCTTTCTGTCTGTCTGTCTGTCTGCCAGCCAGCCTGTCTGTCTGTCTGTCTGTCTCTCTTTCTCTTTCTAAGCACACAAACACATATACGCACACAGTGTACATGTATTAATGGCCCGAACAACGACATCCGTGGAGAATCATTTGGGCCCACGCTGTTTGCCTACAATGTTGAATCTGGGTCCATTGCTCCGTTATTATTTGCTGCTAGAGTTGAGAGAGCGGCGCTTGTCTGAGTCATCCTACTTCAGCGATCCAAACTGTCCCATGTGTGTATGCGGATCTTCCGCTTCGGCCTTATACAGTCTCAATATGCTGTCTGTCTGTGTGTCTGTTTGTCTGTATGTGTTTGTCTGTTTGAGTTCTGTGTCTGCCTGCCTGCATGTCTGCCTGCCTGCCTGTCTGTCTGTCTAGCCTGTCTGTCTGACTGTCTGTCTGTCTGTCTGTATGTCTGTCTGTCTATCTATCTATCTGTCTGTCGGTCTGTATGTCTGCCTGCCTGCCTGTATGTCTGTCTGCCTGCCTGCCTGCTTGCCTGTCTATCTGTCTGTCTGTCTGTCTGTCTCTCTCTGTCTGCATGTATGTCTGTATGTTTGTCTGTCTGTCTGCCTGCCTGCTTGCCTGCCTATCTGTCTGTCTGCCTGTCCGTTTGTATGCCTGCCTGCCTGTATGTCTGTATGTCTGTCTGTCTGCCTGCCTGCCCATCTATCTGTCTGTCTGCCTGCCTGCCTGCCTATCTGTCTGTCTGACTGTCTGTCTCTCTGTCTGTCTGTCTGTATGTCTGTCTATCTGTCTGTCCGACTGTCTGTCTGTCTGTCTGTCTGCCTGTCTTTAATACGTCATCTCGTGTCGAATGCCAATCCGCTGAGGTTTCGCCTCATAATATAGCTGCGTGTTTGCTGCAGTCTCGTAAAGCAGACCAGAGTGGCTTCCTTATTGCCATCGTTGCTACAGCCATCTGCCGTACGCATAATGTAATTGCTGCAACCGATTTATATAGCGCCTCTTCAAAAGAGACTCACAACAGGGTGTATTCCGTGTGCATGGATGGATGAATAATTATGGGAGTCATCTGTCAGACGCAGTTGCGTCGATCCCCTTCTAACAAGGACAGATTTCGACGGTGCTGAAGGCTGTCCAGTTGGAGGAGAGAGCGTGGGACACATACGGGCATTGACCCAGGTTGTCCTTCATGCCTCTCTCCCAATACTCTCTTCATTCACTGTGCCTAAGGATGTTGATGATGAGGGCTGTCCGGTTTCGATTCG
>OX457045.1:13266765-13321765 GCA_949752735.1 Lumbricus terrestris | reverse complement strand
AGGATCACCGAAGAAATGCAGACGGTAAAGTCGGAAGAGAACATTTATTTCTTACCAATGATACCATGATATAAACAGGATTGTATGAATCTAATTGTTTATGCAGATGCAAATGTAATTGTTAATGCAAATGCAAATGTAATTGTTAATGCAAATGTAAATGTTATTGTTAATGCAAATGCAAATGTAATTGTTAATGCAAATGTAAATGTTATTGTTAATGCAAATGTGAATTAATTGTTAATGCAAATGTAAATGTAATTCTTAATGCAAATGAAAATGTAATTGTTAATGCAAATGTTAATGTAATTGTTAATGCAAATGTAAATGTGATTGTTAAGGTAAATGTGAATGTAATTGGTAATGCAAATGTAAATGTGATTGTTGATGCAAATGTAAACGTAATTGTTAATGCAAATGTAAATGTAATTGTAAATGCAACTGTAGATGTAATTATAAATGCAATTGTAAATGTAATTGTAAATGCAAATGTAATTGTAAATGTATGCATTTATCTGGAGCGATCTCGAGATCTCGGCTTATTATTCTGTGAATTGATTGATGTTATGTTCTATCTATTATATGTTGTTTGTAGATTATTAGGTGTAGACCTATGTAAAAGGAAATGGGAAGTTGTTCTACAGGAAGGTCTCGATCAGTAATAGTAGTAGATAGTAGCAGCAACAGCAGCAGTAGTAGTAGTAGGCCTAGGCCCTAGTAGTAGTTGTAGTAGTTGTAGTAGTAGTGGTATCAGTATCAGTAGTAGTAGTGGTAGCGGCAGCAGTAACAGTGGCAGCGGCGCCCGCAGGATTTTTTTCTTGTACGCACAGAAATTTTCGAAGGAGGGGCGAACAGGGAAAATTTTTCGTTAGGTCGCCGAAAAAACTGATGACCTTTTTTTTAGTCATCAACCTAGAATTTCCAAAAAACATACCTTTTTGGGTCATCGCGCTGTACGCACTTACGTATGTGCGTACGTCTCCGGGCGCCGCTGCTGTACGCACTTGCGTAAGTGCGTACGCCTGCGGGCGCCGCTGAACAGTGGTGATAGTATAGTAGTAATAAAAATCGCCATGATAATAATGATAGGAAACAGAAGATGATGAGGACAATAATGGATGATGATGACTACGACAACGATGAAAATGATTATATTTATATCAATCACGGCAAATTTCGAATTCTCAGTGAATTTATATAATAGTAGATTTCCACTAACAGGAACAAGCAACGAACGTACGTTGTGTTCTTGTACACGAACGAATGAAAAGGCGCTATAGAAATTAATGTTAATTGAGTTTTGTCCTTATCGCAGGAGGACGATGCGAGCATAACCGTCGACAACACCCACCGTGCAGTCAGTAAGCTGATCATCCGAAACATACGAAGGACTCAGTCCGGACAATATCTCTGTCAAGCAGTCAACTCAGTTGGAAACGTCAGCCAAGTGGCCGTCATCAATGTCGACTGTACGTCTACGAAATCTTACTATAATTGTTGCAATCGTAATTAATTAACTTCTAGCACACATTTTTATACCCCGCAGTCGATCGAGTCGTGGGCTACGATCGACTTGGCTCGGCCGACGATCGACTCGATCGACTTCGTCGACTTGACCTAGTTTTGTCTCTTGCTCACCTCTGCAGTTGCCAGTTATGCTATCTCAAATTGAAATTATACGATAGTTACAGATAGTAGATCTGTGTCATAATCTGTGTGACGTCAAAACAAGCCTAATTTCGAATTCTCAGTGAATTTATATAATAGTAAATTTCCACTGAAATTGTAGTGACATCACAATTATTATAGGCCTCGTTTTAGATTCGGAAAATGAACTTCAATAATTAATACAGTAGATCGGTGTAATAATCGAAGTAACGTCACAATATGTCTTGTTTATACTCTTCTATAATAGTAGGTCTGTATCATAATCGAAGAGACGTCATAAAAGACCCAGTTTTACATTCGCAAATTGAGCATCTATACTGGAAGATCTGTATAATAATCGAAGTGACGTCACAATAGGCCTTGCTTATATTCTCGAAATGTACTTAATTCTATAATTATAGTACATTTGTATCATTATGGAAGTGACGTCACAATAGGTCAAGTTTTTAATTCTTGAAGTGAACTTATGTAATAATAAAATTGTATCATAATCAGAGTGACGTTACAATGTGCTTAGTTTTGTATTCTCAAAAATTAATAAAATTATATGATAGTAGATCTGTATTCTGATCGAAGTGACGTCACAATAGGCCTAATTTCGCTTTCTCAGTGAACTTATTTAATTGTAGAATTGTATCATAATCGAAGTGACGTCACAAAGGGCCCGTTTTATATTCTAAAAATTAACACCTACATGTACATGTAGGCCCTAAACAGGCCTATAAATTAAGCTATAATAGTAGATTTTTATCATACTCATTCAGGGGCGGATCCAAGGGGCCAATCCAGCCAAGCCTACCTTTCAGAGATTTGGACGTGGTCCCTCCCCATCACTTTTAAAGAAGCTGTAAATCAATGCAATGGGAACAGGAAGGTGAGAGAGAATGCAGCACGTGTCTAAAAAGTTATTAGATTTAAAATAACCGAGGTTGCCACGGTTTTTTAGAAGTTTTTGGGGAAAAGCTAAAAAAATTCGGCGAACGATCAACGAAAATTTTTGACGACACAAGACTATAAAGGTTTTCATCGTCGTCGTCATCATCATCATCATCATTATCTTCATCATTATGTGATCATTCTTGTACGTTTTAAGTTGATGTTGGGATCAATAAACTTGACTTGACTTGACTTGACTGATCATCATCATGATGGTGATCATGAACTGAAAAAACGAATTGAGTGCAAGGGGATAAACGCCACCATTATTATGGACCTAATTTCTGGTGCTCAACTATTTTTAAAGCATGCCAAACACGACGCGCGTATTTTACATTTTAAATCATTCCATAATAAATTTCAATAGCCCAGAGTTCAAAATTGTCAAGAAATTTTAGCGCGTGTGGGACGCAGGGGCGCAAGCTCCTGTGGACGACCTTGGGCAAGTTGCTTACCCATCATTGTCTGTGAGGAAGGCAACGGGAAACCACCTCACTCATCTCATCCCCAGGGGCGTAAGCCAATGAACCTGCCTTCGGGCAGAGCACCATCATCATCACCTCGGCTACAAAACTCATTGCTTCTGCGGCTCACGGTGCCAAACAGATTGGAAGCACTGTCTTAATTAGTTGATCTGATTTGAATGCTAAATCATTGTTCCGATGATTTGATTTCTGAATCCGATGTCAGATGTTCCACGGTTGAGTACCTCGGTCAACCAGATCTTCGGTTGGACTGGTCAAGTCCGCAACTTGACGTGCGTTGCTGATGGTCAGCCACTGCCTGTGGTCAGTTGGTTCTCACGTGGACAGCACGTCTTCGATTCAATTACACACAGACTGGAAACTGACAGAACAA
Source organism: Lumbricus terrestris (assembly GCA_949752735.1). Taxonomy (NCBI): domain Eukaryota; kingdom Metazoa; phylum Annelida; class Clitellata; order Crassiclitellata; family Lumbricidae; genus Lumbricus; species Lumbricus terrestris. The sequence goes on along the minus strand of OX457045.1, from coordinate 13,318,303 downwards.
TGAACGTCACCACAAGCACTCTTCAGGTATGCTGACAAACCCATCACCTCTCGGTCGTCATGGTGACGCGTTTCTTCGTTTAAATAGGACGGCGTCACTTTTAAACGATGGCTGAAAGATGACGCTCATCAACTCATTAAAACATTTGCAAAGTTGAAGCCGCGTGGCTCTACAGAATTGCGTGTGCACTTTGTAACTCGTATGTCTCTGAATATGTATGTCTGCATTCTGCATCGTATTTGACGACTGTTAGCAGAAAATTTAACCTAAGTCGTTGGTAATCGGGGGTAGTTTTAATTAATTTGAATAGCCTATTATCCTCGTAATTGCTGCTGCTGCTACCACTACTGCAACGACGACGACAACAACAACAATAAATTCCACTACTGACTACTACTACTACTACTACTACTGCTGCTGCTGCTGCTACTACTACTACTACTACTACTACTACTACTACTACTACTACTGCTGCTGCTGCTACTACTACTACTACTGCTGCTGCTGCTGCTACTACTGCCTCTTCTACCACTGCTACTACCCATCTACTGCTATTATTACTGCTGCTAGCCGCCGCCACCACCACAATCACCACATCACCACCAGCACCACCCAACCGCCAACACTACCATCCCTGTTAGTTGTTACGACTTGAAGACGTATACAAGAGACAATCGAAATACTAACGTTGCCTGTGTTTGCTTCTTTCTCTTCGGGGATCGTCTACTGATCAAACAGTTAACGATTGGCGATAAGCAGCCGTGGGTCTTCGGCAGCTACACATGCATCGCCAAAAACGCACACGGATCCACTTCGGCGACATTCCAACTGAAGGAAGCAGGTCAGCATTAAACACAGTCTCTCATGATATCAATCCTACCCTACTCCATCAGTAGATATTGAACTGAGAGTTCTGGACAATTGCACTGAATGACCTCATGAGTCATCAAAATAAAAGGTCAAAGCTCAAAGAGCAAAGTAATTATAAATCAAGGGAGCTAAGTCAATGTAACTAGGTCATGGCAACTAGGTCAAGGTAACTAGGTCATGGTAATTCTCTCTCTCTCTCTCTTACCCTACGGTACTCTCTTTTACCCTACTGCATTACCGTATGCCATAGACTCTTATCTCGTGATAATAATCCTGTCAGTCAAATTCAGTTTAATCATCACTTCCCATCCTATGATGATTATGTTATCAGAGCATATAATGATTATGTTTTCTCTACTTAAATCTTCGTCGACGTCGGTTCTATAGAATTGTCTAGTAACATATTAATATATCCTTTTCAATCCGTCCCCATCCGTTCGCAGCCTGTCTTTTCTCGTCCAATTTTATCATGTCCAGTCCATTCGATCCTACTCCTGATTTGTGATCAATCAGCGGCGTAGCCAGAAATTTATGATGGGGGGGTTATGGCCTGGCCGGATGCCCTACCTGACACCAACCCAACAGTATTACAGTAGGCTAAATAACAGTAAATAAAAAGGGAATAAAGTGACAAAGGGAATAAAGTAAGAAAACAATTGTTACTACAAACAATTGTTTGTTTTTCTTATTTAAGTGGATAAATAACTTTAAAAAAACTTTTCCTGAGCCCTTGTCTGCGCCACTGGGATCAATAATTGATGATGAAATCAGATGCCGTAGAAATATGCAGCAGTTACTGTAGTAGTTAGCCAAGTGCTGGCACGAACCAGAACATCTAATGGCGCCCCTTGGCCAACCGGAGGTGACGTCATACCACGTGACCTACGCTGGTTCCATATTCTAAAAATAGACCACATACTGGCTTCTAGCAGTTACGACTGTAATAATTAATTATCTGTCCGGTCGTTCCACAGAGTTGCCTGATCTTCCGCACAATGTATCCGTGCTGGAGATACGTGATACGGACGCAACGATGGTCGTCACACCACCGCTGAAGACTGGAGGCATTCCACTGACGTCGTGGATGGTGAGGTACGAACCAGTGCAGAGGGATGCCAAGGAAAAGACGATCTTCTTCGATCCAGAACCAGGCATGACATTTCGATGATAAGTGTTAAAATAGACAATGAAAATCAATGAAAGTCTGGATAATGCTTTTACTGTTCTAACGAGTGAAAACTTTAATTAATAGTGAAACAGTGAATTTATCGAATCACGTTGTAATGAATGGACAAATGAATGGACAAACGAATGGACAAATGAATGGACAAATGAATGGACAAATGAATGGACAAAATAATGGACAAATGAATGGACTATCGAATTGACTATTAATTGGACTAACAAATGAACCAATGAAATGAACTATGGAATGGACTAATGAATGAACCAATGAATGGACCAATAAATGAACTAACAAATGAACCAATAAGTGACCTATCGAATGGACTAATGAATGGACTAATAATTGGACTGCTGAATGGACTAATTAGCGGACTATCGAATGGACTAACTAATGGACTGGTGAAGAAGCTAATAATGAACCAATGTAACTATGTAGGCCTACCAATGGACTTAAGAAAGTTAAGAGTTACTAGCGAATGGACTATTATTGATGAACAGAAATAGACTAATGGACTAACGAATGCGTTTGTGATTATCCCAGGTGAGCCGCTTGCCACTCTGATGGTGACAGACCTTCTACCGGACACCGAATATAAGTTCTACCTCTCTGCCGGAAATGACGTCGGCTTCGGAGAATCGATCAAATTCATCGTCAAAACACACCGGAAGTCTCTTTTGAATGAGCAATCAGGTATTCGGATATGCTGGAATAACACGTTGCTGTCAGTCCAACACTAAATTGAAACTTAAAATACGTTTTTGATCTATGTAGTTTTAAACATGCGTGCAACGTTTTCTGTAAGCCTGCAATGTATCAATTTTCTTTGTGTGCTATGTTTCACGTTCGTCATAGTTTCATTATGACGTCATAATGTAATTATTATTATAAGAGGTTACTATGGCAGTTTGTATCCTCTATGGCATCAGTGTATCAATTTCCTTTGTGTGCCATGTTGCATGTTTGTCATAGTTTCATTATGATGTCATAATGTAATTATTATTTTAAGAGGTTACTATGGCAGTTTAGGCCTATATCCTCTATGACATCAATGTATCAATTTCCTTTGTGTGCTATGTTGCATGTTTGTCATAGTTTCATTATGACGTCATAATGTAATTATTATTATTATTATAAGAGATTACTATGGCAGTTTATGTCCTCTATGACTGTATGACATCACAGTTATAATAAGAGGCTATTAAAGCCTTTATGAAATCACAATGTGATTATTCTAAGTGGTTACTATAACAATTTATTATAGCCACTATGAAATCAGAATGTGATTGTTGTAAGAGATTACTATGACAATTTATTATAGGCACTATGAAATCACAAGGCAATATGACAATTTAAAACCTGTATGAAATCATAATGCAATTATTATGAGCGGTTACTATGGCAATTTATGGTCTCTGTGAAATCACAATAGAACATTTTAATAAGAGGTTAACTGGTAGGCTACTGTGACATTTTAAAGCCTCTCTATGATGTCACAAACTCACAATGCCATTATTGTAGGAGGTTATAATACTATGGCAATTTTATAGCCACAATGAAATCAGTGCAGAATGACAATGTCAAGGCTACATTAAATCATACTCTTATTTTATCTTATTATTATGAGAGGTTTTATCTTTTATCAGTAAACGTACTGAAATAGCCTAATTCAGTTATTTTGCTAAAATGACATCTTAAAAGAGTACCATTACAATGTGAAAATTCTAAAAAGAAATTATTATTGTAAGTTAAGTATTGTATAGTGTATTTATTGAAGTCTTAGGTCACTCTCATCAGCACTGAAAAAGTACAGCTATTTTGCTAAGATGACAGCTTAGAATGCTACCATTGCAATGTGGAAACTCAAAAAGTTTCGGGTGGTCCCCCCCAGAGGACGAAGGACTAGATTAAACACTGCTTGAAGGAAAACTATGTAATCCATATAAATCCATAGATTGAATGAATGAATGAATGAATGAATGAATGAATGAATGAATACACGCTCAAACTTATATAGCGCTATTATAAATTTCTCGATAACGGTTCCTTCGTGGTCGTCTGCTTTCAGGCGTGCCGCGAAAGTCATCATCCGGCGGCGGTCGTGAGAACAACGTTTGGAAGGACCCTGCCGCCCTGGAAACGATGAGCCTGGACGGAAGCGATCCCGCTGGGAAGGAGGACTCTTCCGTCGGTGTCATCCTCGGTGTCATCGGTGTTCTGGCGATCCTCATTCTGCTGGCGGTCGGTGCGGCGTTCGGGGTCCGACGACTTCGAGCAGAGGGTCGTCTCAAGGACCTCGTTCGCTTCCCCTGGATCAAAGACGAAGAGCGAGCTGACACAACGAAGGGCGAAGCAGCGGGGAAAGTCCTTCAAGCGGCAGAGGTCAAACACCCGAGCGAGGCACCACTTCCAGGTAGAGACGAAGACGAGATGGTTGATGGAGCTAAGGAGGAGACGGTTGATCCCGTGAAGGGCGTGACATCCATTCCACCTGGCAGCGACGTCGGAATGACCCGCGTCTGCAGTCCAATGACCTCAATTCGGAGCCTGACCTTGACGCCAAGCAGCGTCCAGAAGTTCTCGTGGGAGCACCACGCTCTCGAGACGCGCGAGTTCAACGACGAGGACCTCTCGTCCGGATTTGGAACGGCCGACCATCCGGAGCTATCTCTCATGTCCGACATCATCCCACCTCTGGTCCACGATGACGCCGTCGAAGGAGGCCGAGGTGGCGACCGGGCGCCTCTCGCCAAGGATCACGATGAGGAGGATTCCATACTGGACGTCAATCTGGACGAGGAGGGGGAGGAGGAGGAGGAGGATGTCTCCAAATAGATTCTATGGCGTCAGTTGTCAGTTGACAGATGTTTGTGTGCAGAAACAGGACCGTTCTGTCTAAGGATGATTCAGATACACAGGGCTGTACCGAATTGGTGATTATCAGCATTCGGCCGAATATGAATGATTGCATGAACTATTCGGCCGAATAAGAATACGAATAGTGTACAAAACAGGTCAACCGAAAACATTAAAAATTTCAAATGTAAACAAAAGTTTCAGTTTAGTAAATTTAATAAACTTACATAAACTAAAAAAAGTAAACAATTAACTACATGTAAACAACATGTACTTGTTTTCGCATCCTTCTGCCACTGTGAGTAGGCCTAGGCATACGCTCGCTATATCGGCCGCATAATTATGCAGAAACAGATATCACGTGACCACTATTCGTATTCGGTTCGACCGCTACAATACGACCTAAAGCGATTGGCCATTCGATACGGTATTTGGTCCATAGGCTGATGAGGAGGGATTGTTCGGTACAGCCATTCGCTGTATCTCTGTATAATGTATTTCATTCATGTCTAAAGATCTTCTTCACTTGTGTATATAATTTTTTATTTTAAGCACATATTATGGCTGGAGTCGAGTGGTGATGACGACAGGAGACCATGCAGACACACCACTTAAGCAGTGGCAGCACCAGGATTTCAGGTTTGGGGGCTGAATCCTCGCGAAAATTGTCCATTTTCATTTTTTAAAAATTCTGACGACCTTCTTTAGTCATCCTGTCGACGAAATCTCATGATGGGTGATGATGGATCTATTTCATTTTTAGAGAGGGGCTTTTGTGGAAATATTTCAGTTTTACATGCTTTTTTAAGGGGGCTTAGCCATCTAGCACCTCCCTGGCGCCGCTTCTGCACTAATTAGAGGTTTAAAGATAGGCTGCTTGCACCTTCCTCACTGGCAGAGGCAGGTGACAACTTTTCCGCTCATCTTTAACCAGACTCTACTGCAGACCGTAGGTGTGGTAGCCTAATTGAAATTAAATTGATAACTTAACCAGGTCGGCAGAATTCTGCAATATCGGAGAGCGTTGCCGCAGCCGTAAAGCGCAAAGAAACTGGCGCTAACATCACAATCGCAATTACAATTCAGATGTAGGCCTAACGTTCAGTGGCGGCGCCAGGATTTCAGTTTCGGGGGGCTGAAGCCTCGCGGCAAAAATTTTCCATTTTCGCCGCATTTCTGGCGGCCTTTTTTTGTTTGTTAGTCATCGACCGAAATCTCATGAAAATTTTGCATTTTCGCCGCAAAAATTTCTGACGACTTTTTTTTAGTCGTCAGCCGAAAATCGTGGATATTTTCAATGTCAAAAAATTCGGATGGCCCTTTTTTAGGGGTGGCTGAGCCTCTTGTAGGGGGGCTTAGTCCCCAGCCCCTAGCGCCGCTACTGCTAACGTTCCTAGTCTAATCTCGTTTCAGAACGCCCACCTACAGCGCCGCTTTCTAGTCGAATCTTCATTTCCATAGCGTTTCATTTCTATAGGTGTCAATCGATGACACTCCAGAGAGATTGGCAGAGAGATTGTCCAGTAATTGATCACAGAGTAAGTCCGATATGACGTAAGGAAAGGGCAGGTTACGGACTGAAACAGAAAGTCTGGCTTCATTGCTAATCCACCACGCCGTCAAGCAGCACTAGGCCAATATTAAATCGACCGAGGAGCACCCTGGTGAATAAACTGATGCCCTGCATACGATTGGCTTTGAGTGATGCTTTAACAAAATAGAGTTTACTACAACGATGAAATTCTCGAAGATTTACATTTACAGTACATGACGCAGTGGCGGCGCTAGGGGTCTGGGGGCCTAAGCCCCCCTGCAAGAGGCTCAGCCCCCCCTTAAAAAAGGCCATCCGAATTCTTTACATTGAAAAATCCACGATTTTCGGTGAAAAATCCACGATTTTCGGCTGACGACTAAAAAGAAGGTCCTCAGGAATTTTGGCGGCGAAAATGGAAAATTTTCCTTAGATTTCGGTCGATGACTAAAAAAAAAGTCGTCAGAAATTTTGGCGGCGAAAATTTTCCATTTTCGCCACGGGGCTTCAGCCCCCCCCCGAAGCAGAAATCCTGGCGCCGCCACTGACATGACGAATATTTGCATAGCTGTTCCGCTTGTTGTTGCTGATTCAAGCCCTCTTGGTTAAATCATTATAGGCCTCATTGCTGAAAACTAATGTAAGCTTACCCCTTATATTCTGCGATCTTGTCCGTTGAAAGCGCCACTCAAAAATGGAACCATCTGATCTTTTTCCTGGCACTTTCCAACGCCCTTGGTTCCCCGATCGACTTCCAACCAGCTCGGTAAAGTAGCCTAACATTAGTCAGAGGTAAAGTAACGCTGGTCAGAGATGACGTAACATTAGCTTCTCGTATACACAACTCTACATGGTAATCGCCATATAGGCCTATGGCTGCAACAGTGTCTGTGTTGAGTCAAGACCCTGTTGCTGCATAGGCCTACGGTACAATACTTTTAAGCGCTGTCTCCGAAAATATCTGATCGAATAAGAATAATCTGTCCATGACATTTAGGTTATCAGACGATATAATTATTCTTAGGTTTATATTATTAACTTTTTTGTGCCTTGGTTCCATCAAGAAATGACGTCATAATATATGACCATGCAGAAGCAATTTTAGCATGAATCACTATAAGCAGTTCACTTTTGCATAACAAATAGGATGACGTCACATAAGTCTAACCCTTCCAGGTCTCCTCTTCATCTGGAAGTGACGTCATTAATCGACTCGGACTCAGTCTTTACTGTTTACTCAAGGTTAGACGCAATAGCTGAGATCCGAGTTACGTGTACAAAGCCTATTTTACATGCGGCATATTAAACATTAAATTCTTAATTTATGCTTTTCCGTTTTTTTCTTTTGTTTTTTTGGATTATACAAACTTAGGCCTATTTCTTGTTTTACTGCATTATTTCTCAGACTCAGGACTCGCAGCTGAACATTTTCAATCAGTTTTCTATTTGTTATAGCGATTTTATTGATCTAATTTTATCAGGACTCAAAAGCTGAAACGTGAACATAGCTTATAGCTACGTCCAGGGCCTACTACGCCATGGGGGGATGGAATCAGACTGCTTCCAATTTGGGCCAGGGGGGGAAAGGTTTCCCCCCTAATGATAAAGTTGAGTATAGAATATTTCCTCCTGAAGATTTCCCCGATATTCCCCGGACCCCAGCATATGCCATGGACTTCCTCCTGGTAAAAATCCCCCGAACAATCCCCTCCCTGTCATAACACAGGGTAAAGCTTCATTTAAATTGACTTTTGCTTAACAATCACATAAATTTGTCTTGCGCTTCCATCACATTCGCACCCATTAGGCCCTAGTGTTTGCCATGTGGGAGGGGGTAGTAAGTAGCCTGATTCAGCTTGTACCAGAGGGAAATCCTTCTGATGATAGATGGGCATAAGAGATTTCCTTCCCGCACACCCACGGTGAATTCCCCTTGAACGTTCATTCCACCATCTCAAGTGTAGATATTCATTTAGTGTGACCTTTGCTTTACAGTCACTTAGGCTACATTTGTCCCTGCACGTATATGGCGCTCGCTTTCACAACTCATAATTAATTACATTAATTGTTTAAAAAAAATTAGAGTATACTTTATATCTACTGACACTGCATTTGTTTTATAATATACATGTAGGTCTGAAATAAAATGAACGATATTTTAAGAATGAATTTTAATTATATGAGGCAAAGAAGCAACAGTAGATCTAAATTAGTAGGCCTACTTTGTTTATAGTAAAGGTTTTTATTCTGTTTAAGTAAACATTAATCAAGCAATAAAAGCTTGGCTGCTCAACAATTGAAGTTCAAAATTAAGTAAAGCAAATGGCTTATAAATTTCACCCTCAAACATTGAAGCTCTATTGAAGTCTGTACAAATATAAATTGCTTACACTTTTGTAGCCTGCATTTGAGGGAAATGTTCGAGGGATTTGTCCTATTGAAATGCTCTGGTGGAATCCAGAGAGGAAATAATTATTACGGGGAGTGGTCCTGGGAAATGACCATGGGATTTGTCTGGATCACAAAATGGATGTTGTTGAGAATTGTACAACTGACGGTAGACTCAACTTGATATATATATATATAAGAAGTTGATACTTTACTGAATGCTGGACCTTTCAAAACTTCACAGGACTATTAGTGTTTAATGCACTGTTAACCCATTATGAGAAATTTTAGAATGTTACCATTATATTGTGCAAATAATTTTTCTTTTTAAATAATTGGAAGGCGACATTTTATGATACCCAAAACCACGTTTCTGAGCATTGAATTCACGAGCAATTTTGTGAAGATGACAGCTTTAAAGGGTACAATTACAGCGTGCAAATCCGAAAAAGTGAAATTTTCATGACTTTATCGTTCTTAAACAGCTAGCAAACACACGAGCCTAAAACATGCGCTCTAGTCAACGCCAACAGCTAAAAATGCGTTGGTTTCTGGGGCTCCCCCCCAGACCCCGCTGGGGGAGCTTACGACGCTCCCCCAGACCCCCTAGTCGCTATGGGCTTCGTGCCTTCGGCACTCGCATTTTCGCGCCTTCGGCGCTTGCAATATAGGAAAAAGTTTCTGTTAGGGGGGGATTGATTCCACCTTCCAGGGGGGGATAGTAGGCCCTGGCTACGTCTAGCCATTTTCAATTGTCTTCTTATCTGACGCGTTGCTGTATGAATAAACTGGTTCACGATTAGCTGATTATTCGACCGTTTAGTGTTGTCCGCAATGAAATAATAACCTAGGCCTACTATGATAATTATGGAGAGATTACTTGCTCGTGGATAAGCTGGTGCCCTACGTTTGACTTTCGAGTGGCGCTTTAGAAATTTTGAAATTACGGCAACGATTTATTTTAAGCCATCAATCATCCTCCAGTGTTTAATCTAATCCCCTGCTTGGGAGGGGGATTGTTAGGACAAACGGGGATGCCTAGATTAAACATTGGTCCCCATCCTCCTATCTCACTTCTTCTTCTCGCCTCATATTCGCTAATTCCTTCACAAGTTCCCCATCCGATCCACACACCCAGAAAAATTACGACCAAGTTCGATCCTAACCCCAACACTGTCCTCTTTAACTCCACTCGGGTTGGGAGCGCTCCTGAGTAGTTTGAATCTTCGAGTGGCGGCGATATATAACTCTCTGAAGTGAATGCCTACCACTTTGTATCGTCTATGAAAAGAATTCCGAAAATTTTGAATCTTCCATATATAGGGTCCGGGTGCTGCAATTACCCTCCAACTGCCCCTCCTCTGCATGACAATCCACCTGTCCACAGTCCACCCTGCACTTGTTTATAACAGCGGGTCCCTCAAAACTGCAGGACTGGGTGCTGCAGCACCCTTAGCACCAAACTAAATGCAGACCTACACTCACCCACCACACTGCCTTACCATCTTCTATTCATCATCTGCAGGCCTTTCATTTCATTCCAAACTAAAGTCTTGTCACTTTTAGATCCGTGATATCTAACGCCTTGCAATCTCTCTCGTCACAGGCTGAATTGTAGGTCGCAGTGGTGGTGTTCGTTGCCTTGCAGCCGGAGGGTTGCAGATTCGAATCCACCTCAAGCCACCTCGTACGGACCCCGAGCAAGTCCTTCCCTCGCAATTGTTCATGCGCTTTGGCATGAAGCTCCAATTCAGTGTCTGCACTGTAGTCGTGAGCGCCTCTGAGTAGAAATCTTGAAGGGGCGCTATAACAAGCGCACATACATACATGAATACGTTTTTAGCAACTCCAACTAGCTTCTTCTCGCCTTTGTAGCTCCGCTGCCTAGGTACACGCATGAGATAAAAACCTGACACAAGAATAAAATGATAACGGTCTAAAGACCAGGTTTATTTTCAACTCATATATGAGATCACAAGTTACTCAATATTAATAAGCTAAATAATAATAATAATTTATCGTCTTTTGTTCGTCAATGTCCTCAACGCAATTAACAGAATATTCTAGAACACAAAACATCGAACATGGCTTAATATTGGAAACCTCAACTTGCATGCAGTCATTGTGAAAAATCTCTCTGGGTTTCTGATTTTGTTCTGATAACACAGTTCGTATAAAGGTAAAACGTCAGCCTCCATAACATTGGTCTAGAGGTAAAGCAACATTGGTCAGAGGTAAACTAACATTGGTCAGAGGTAAACTAACATTGGTCAGAGGTAAGGTAACATTGGTCAGAGGAAGTAACATTGGTCAGAGGTAAAGTAGAATTGTTCAGAGGTAAAGTATCACCGGTCAGAGATAAAGTAACATTGGTCAGAGGTAAGGTAACACTGGTCAAAGGTAAGATAACATTGGTCAGAGGTAAAGTAGAGTTGCTTAGAGGTAAAGTAACACCGGACAGAAGTAAAGTAATATTGGTCGGAAGTAAAATAACATTGGTCAGATATTCAGAGGCAACATTGGTCTGGAGGTAAAGTAACATCAGTCAGAAATAATTTAAGACTAGAAAATAGCAACACAACTCTACACTAGACGTTACTGGCACAACTGAATTCTAAAAGTACAGCCAAAAAGTTTACTCTTCAGATGTTTTGACCATTGTCAGCTTATCCATGCTTAACAAGAGTATTACAGCGAGTTCTCAAATCTCTTTCTTAACAGACAATCAGCAACTACCAGAATTTCAGCCAGTGGGAGTAATCTTTTAAAAGATTATCAGAACTATCGGGATTACAGTGAATGGTCCAACCTTTTAACAGACTATCAAAGTCAATTATCAGAATCATCAGTGGTCCAATCTCGCATCATGCCATCAATAACAACTATTTACAACTAGTTACCCAGTTCTGCAGCAAGCAACTCCAAAAAACCAAAACTTCAAAACTACAGTTTAACGAAGTTGCCAACATCGTAGCAAGACTCCAAAAAAGAACACCGGCACCAAAGAAAATTTCAACAAACTACAAAGTTAAGATTTAGCGACAAAAACCGATAATCAGCGCCAACCTAACAAACCACAGTCAACGTGAATCTCCGTTCAATATTTATTCTAACATTTATATAGCACCTCTCTATCTAATGTACAAGGCATCAAGTTACGGTGCAGAAACCACATCACTCTTGAAAGGATTTGCTCAGGGTCCTTACAACAGTGACCGCTTTCGAAAGGCTTGAACATACGCACTCGGTATTAACACTCCACCAGATGGAGGCACTAATCTGGAAAATGATGATTTCCATGGTTACATAGTCTTCAGAAATGCAAAGCCACCGAGGATAAACTAATTTTACAACTCTGCCCCTTCACAGAATTTAACAACAGCAGTGGCTTACAGGCAGTGGTTAGAGTGGTTTGGATGAGCTTTGGAACGCCAAAGAATTTGTTTAGAATGCATTGTGTTACCAGAGTTCCATGCTTGGTGAGCAGTTGGTACGCAAACAAATTTTGAGACCTGTGAGATCGCCGTTCCCACGTGTTCCCACCCACTTTAAACCCCGCTTACACGGGGGCACACTCACAATCAAATATATGATGGTTTTTGAAATTTTGAACAGTTTGACAATTTTTCCGTGTTCAATCTCATGTTAAGATCGAACGAGGTTTTGAATCCATGTCATTTAGCAGAGGTGAATGCCCGCCTTTATTAACCGCTTGGCCACTATGCTACCTATGTTACACGGATAGCAACTAGTTAACAGTTGCTACTATCACTTGAAATATATAGCAGCAAATGAAAACTCTTCTCTTTGGCACAGAATCAACAGGCAAGAGATAAAAAGTTAATGACAGTTAATTGAAAATCAACTATTCCGATATATACCAACACTGAACCAAAAACAAGAGATGACATGAAATACGCAAATGACTCATCATAAACTCATTACTACGACTAAACAATCATGGCTTGCATTTCTGTTACTCAAGAAGAATCTACACTGTAGAAAAAATTGCATCAAATCTGCACAAATCAATCCAGAAGTGGAGAACATTTTTCAACACTGTTATCTCCGTGTAATACAATTGCAACTTGATATTTATATAGAACCACTACAAAAAAGTTCATTTTCCTCGATCTTTCAGACTCCACATCACAAATTGTATTCCAAGTCATCAGCATTGTGGAGTGGGGTGGAGTGGGAAGGTTGCTGGGCATTGCCACGCTGGAATTCTTGGGCTGGGGCACTTTTGGGCCTCGGTTTTCACCCAAGAGATCAAACTTTTTCTATGTCAATAGAAACTGCCAAGAAATGTTTTCAAAAGTGACAGAGAACAAAAACTGAATAACTAATCAGGGTGTGGCATATGTGCACTTCTGGTCCCTTTTCAAAATATCTGCATCAGCTGCCACTTTGTTTTGTTACCGCAGCATAAAGTGCATGTAGTTGCAATGATGACAAATTCACACATACATTAGGCCCTACATTACTCTAATCACGATCTAGCCAATTGTTCCATGGACAATCTATAATTAATTTATATACAGTAGGTCTGTCATTAGGGTAGGTCTAACAGTAACATTACGAGGTTGTGACACCGAAGTTAACATGCTTTAAATGTGTCTAATTAAGTGTTTATTTGTAAACTAAACAATTAAATGACATCACCATAAACAATAGAAAGACATCATGCTAAACAATAGAACATCACAAGAAACAATTGAAATGACTGTTCCCATGACCCTCCACTCTCAAAACTGTTCCTTATTCTCCCTGTTGATTTAAAGTCATATCATGGTTTTCTATATTTAAAGTGGTTCTGACACATCCGAATTTCAGTGGAAGAACACTGAATTGCACCGCACTGTAACGTAACTCAGTGCGCACAACAGCAAAACTTTAACTTGCCATCATATTAATTTAACTCAGTTACACAGTTTATAATCATTGACAAGTATAAGCCTATGAACTCCAAAATAAGTCTAGTCACTAATTCGCTCTGCTCTGTAATTGAATATTACACTAACGACTTCATTTTGAGATGTTCTAAGAGGTGCACTATAAATATCCCAAAAAAATGGACTGGAAAACAGCACCACTTTAAAGGACTTGATATAAAGACATCGTATAATTAATTCATATAATTGCACAGGCGAGATCAGCGTCATAGGTATTCTATATTTATAAGCCAAGTTAAACATACGAACTATACGTAATTTTATAAGCGAAAATACTGATATGCTCAAGATGCAAAGAATCCATTTTAGTTTAACCTAATGCAAAGCTTGCGTTTTTTTAAACAAGCTTGTAGCCTTGATCAAAACAATTTAAAACCATCCATAAAATAAAATGTGATATTTTGACAAACTATAACTCATGAAAACACATTGTAGGTATGCGAGAGTATCTATGGATTGATCGGACACAGAAAAGCAGACAGATACTGCTGGAAGAAACAGTCTAAACAAACTCTCAAACTCACCAAAGATTGATTCAACTAAACTGTTTTGGAAGAAAATGTAGCTTTTATCATAACCAGTCAATTTCTTAAATCTTTCAGTGCCCTGCTGTGAATTCTGATTTGAAATTTGGATCTGAAATTCAGTTCAGCTTTTGAAAGTCACTATAACTCGACCAATTCTTGATGTGGCTCACAAAAAAGCATTTTGTGAAGGCTAAATAACATGTACAAAAACTGTGCTTGATGGGAAAGTGGTTGAACACTAAGACAATGAGCTGTACTGGTCTCCATGTCAATGCTCATTGTTGACCGGTTAAGCATAAACAATAAATTTCTTGATAATTTATTTCACTGGTGTCTTATTTTTCTTCTCAAATCAACATACGTCCTAGTCAAGTAGCATTTTATTCCCTGTGATAAACTCTTAGTGGTTGATCTGCTAAAAACAATGGCACAGGGTGAGGGATATTTCTCTAACAAGATATATTACTCTAAACCATTTCAACTTCCATTACATCAATTTTCAAATTTGACTTGGTAATTTGACAAAAACCATATCAAATTTTTTTATATCCACTTTAAAATTCTGCTCAGGGTAGGCCTACCCAATTATACGAAAGGTGGTCTGCACTGATGGTATGGTATGGTAAAGGTCTAAGAGAAATTGTTGATGGGTTTCTTCCTTCAATTCTAGTTGCAATGTCCAAGAAAGAAAAATAATTTAGTTCTAATTGCACATGCCAATAGAAATTATAAGTTCTGATTTTGCTTTTCAAAAACCTGAGTTGTCACAAAATGCCAGGCACTTGTAGACTGTACTACCAGTACGTGCTGGGTGCAATGATTCTCTATCACTAGTAAATTTTTAAAAAGCCAGTACATTGCTAATATATAAACCAGGTGTTGAGATACTATGCAACCACAAATAGCCTCCGCTATACATTAATTGCTTATAGAATTGGAAGTTTCTGTACCACACAGACTTTCTCTCGAAAGATGCACATAAACATTTGCTTCATGGACAAAGAAATGTCCACCAGCTAACTGCACATTCCACAGACGTCTAAACTGAAAACATTTGACTGTTAATTACTAATGTAATACATTAAACACCAAAATACTGTCAACGCTAACAAATATAGAACAGAAGTGCAGAACTCCGAACATTCAAAACAATAAAGTACGCAACTCAATCCTACGCACAGTAAGCTGTATTGTAGACTAAATGCAAGCACAAAACTGAATAGGAAGAACAGAGAACCAGTCCTTTAACCATTTATCGACCAAAGTGTTGACCTTCAGTCTGTAAAGGGTTAAGTCTTCTCTGAAGCAGCCATGGTCATGTAGTCTTAGCGACTCCATTTTCTCGTCCTCAGCATACGAGGGCGGGTGGCCAGTCACCTCATCTTCCCACCAATAGTGTACAGTCAATGTACTCATAATAACCGAGTCCTTTTGGGTTTGCATGTGGAGTAGAAATCCCAAAACAGATTTCTGCACTGGCAGGATTTGAACTCAAAACCTCTTCGTTGGCAATTCACTGGATAAACCTACTGACAATTCTGTTCAGTTTTTTTAACAATTTAACGGCCAAAAGTTTTTAACAATTTAACGGCCAAAACGTGCACGAGATTGAGTAGCATGACCGTTATTTCGATTGACAATACTACAATCAGTCGTGAAACAATAGGACATTCTGTATTGATGAATATAGCGATAGCAAAAAACTTGAAGCAATTTTTTCCACACTAGCATCAGTCAAATGCAAAGAATTATTTTAAGCAAAACAAAAAGCAGTTAGCTAGTCTGAACATTATAGCAAAAATAGCACTTTCAAAGTCTCATTATGCTAACAAACTAAACCGAGTCATCGCCAAAATCATGAAATTTATATGCTTTTCTTGTATGTTTTTTTGGGGTTCATTAAGGCCATACACATAGAAGAGAGGGAAGGTAAAGGGGTTATATCCAATGCAGACACTTACATTCAATTTCAATACATATTGTAGTTCATTCAGTACAGCCTGTCCCTCAAAAACCCATTTCAGTCGTAATTTGAATGCCTTTGCCTAACATGGCAGTACCAAAATAACCAATGTAGCCTAAAGTCTGCCGCTATGTTGCAGACACATGTGTAAAATAGGATAGACAGGGAAATGCAAGTCAAGGAGAAATGCAACATCAGAGATCTGTGAGGGGTCCAAATTGCGTTTTCATGTAACTGCTACTAATGGGAGATTCACTTTATGTGAAATATTGCAACAAGCTGTCAAAGCCAGCGTAAACGCTAAACGAAAGCCGCACCACAAGCATCGGTAAGCAATTTATGCAGATCAAAATTCAAGATTCCAGCGAGGCGTATGAAAGAAAATCCATCAAGGTAAAACGTCCACCATAGACAAGATCTAACATCGTAACAAATCAACGACAAGTTCAAATTGCAGTGCTTTTTGTGAAATTGATAATTCGTTGTTGAGTTACACAACTGAAAACAACAAAAGGTTGCAAAATTAATTGTGCAAGATTCCAAGTTTATCCCTTGGTTTCTGCCAAACAATTTACGACACCCAGACTGCAAAATTTTACGTATTATAACATGTACCTTAGATTCTAACTGACTAATGTCACTTGCTGCTCAAAAGAAATCGATAAATACCAAATGACTAACTAACGGCACTTGCTGTTCAAATGAACTGATTTTCTGACTAGACTAACTTCACTCAAAATACTGTTGACTCGACTAAGTGCATTGGTCGTAAACTCGCACCACCCACATCAGAAATTCGTTCATTCTACGATAATTAATCACAACACAGTGGTTCAAGGAACAGAAAGCATTCAACGCAAACCTAGTTATGACAGTTGCATAACGATTAACAAAGAGCGGAAAAAAGCGCCGGGCTGCCTCGGCGGAAGCACAGCAGTCTCTCTCCCTCTCTCTCGCCAACAAAGCAACCAATTAAAGCCGAAAGTTCGCAGCAACACGACGACGTCTACAACTGATAACAAAGAAAGCGTCACCGAAGATCACATGCAATGAAACGAACTAAGTAGAAAGCAGTGCTAGTCGAATCACAGACCACGCCAGCGGCCGTAAAACAATTCCTCTTCAACGGTTTCACCGTCGCCATCTTTTCGAACACTGTCGGCTGACTAGAATTTAACCGGAATCTCCCTCTCCATCTGTCTGTCCATATCTCTATCTACCTCTCTCTCTCTCTCTGTCTCTCTCTCTGTCTCTCTCTATCTCTCTCTCTGAGATCATGCAGAATGTTAGTCTAGGGCAAGAGAGTTTTTTTAGTCAATTGTCTAACTACGCAGATCTAGCGATCGTCTATCGGTACAGCTAGCGATCGTCTATCGGTACTGCTAGCGATCGTCTATCGGTACTGCTAGCGATCGTCTATCGGTACTGCTAGCGATCGTCTATCGGTACTGCTAGCGATCGTCTATCGGTACTGCTAGCGATCGTCTATCGGTACTGCTAGCGATCGTCTATCGGTACTGCTAGCGATCGTCTATCGGTACTGCTAGCGATCGTCTATCGGTACTGCTAGCGATCGTCTATCGGTACTGCTAGCGATCGTCTATCGGTACTGCTAGCGATCGTCTATCGGTACTGCTAGCGATCGTCTATCGGTACTGCTAGCGATCGTCTATCGGTACTGCTAGCGATCGTCTATCGGTACTGCTAGCGATCGTCTATCGGTACTGCTAGCGATCGTCTATCGGTACTGCTAGCGATCGTCTATCGGTACTGCACGAGGTTTGTCGTCTGATACAAGCACATGTATCCGTCGCACAGCAGTCGTCTCATCTGATCGGGGATATCCTTCTCGTCGCGATACTTGTGTATCGTCGAGTAGCTCGTATCCTGTAGCAGTTGCGGCAGGAACGTGCACGGTTCAACGCGTGGAATGTTGTAGCCGTGCTGTTCGCCTGGAAAATAAATTGAAAACGTGAAAATGCAAATTCCTTATATCTTTAGGCAAAATGAGAATAATAATAATAATAATGACGACAATTTCTATGGTGCCGTAACACAGCACATGCCGTTACAAAGGCGCCTCTACAAACACAAACGCAATATATTCAGTCAAAGATACGCCTTAGAAAACAGATATATCTTCAGTCTAGTTTGAAAGCCTCAACAGAGTTGGCAGAACGAACTGTGGTAGGCAGACTGTTCCAGCAGCGGGGCCAGCAGTTGAAAAAGCACGCTCCCCCAAGCGTGTCTTCGTTCTTCGCACATACAGATCTCCTTTCACACTGGATCTCAGCGTAAGACCAGCACCTGACGCCGCCATCTGCACGCAGTAGGATTTGAGGTATAGTCCGGTGCTAAGCCATGTAGTGACTTGTAGACAAGCAATGAGAGTTTGTATTCGATGCGGTAGGGTAATCAACTGTGTATAAATATCCATTGCTTTAACACTTGCTGTAAAGTGAGAGCATGCTCATATCTCATGATAACTTTTTCTTTGCTTACCAAATCGTAAACGGGTCATCCCATTTCAAACCAACCATCTTTTAAACATTTTCACCTTCAACTTTAGAGCCATGCAAGGGGGGCTGGGAGCACTTCCGAGTAGTAGCCATGAAAGAGGCTATATACAAATCTCTGTAACGATCGGCTGAATCAACGAATACACCCCGCCACCTCCCAAACTTTGTCAGTGCCAGTCCCAAGTCTGGATAAATGAGGAGGGCGACACAAATCATCCTTGATATGACACATCGCCGCAGCAATGAATGAACGTTTTACTTCTTGGTCAAGTATCAAATTCAGATGCAAACCTTTCCTATCGGCCATGCTGTCGAAGAACACCCACGGTGCGTTTGGTCCGGGACCGCACTTAACGAACGCGACGTAGTGACTGGTTTGTATGCAGACGACCGCAAACAGCTCCATTTTCTCTCGTGTGCTCTCCAGACACAGGTCACCGTCGGACCGGTGCTCCTTCACGAAACGGATGAAGCCTTCGTTCAGCTCGATCTTGCTCGGCTGATGCTTCGACCGCTTTGGATTCTTATGGCTCTGCAAAATAAGTGCGTATACAGGACAGGAACATTGTATTGCTATTATAACACATGCAGGTGAACATTCTATGGGTCTATAACACATTTAGGTGAAAATTTCATGGCTCTATTGTCTACAATAAATGCAAATGAAAATTTCATGACTCTATAGCACATGTAAACTTGCGAAAATTTTGTGCCTCTATATCACACGCAGTTGAAAATATCATGGCTCTATAGCACATGCAAGTGAAAATATCATGGCTCTATAGCACATGCAGGTGAAAATATCATGGCTCTATAGCACATGCAGGTGAAAATATCATGGCTCTATAGCACAAGCAAGTGAAAATATCATGGCTCTATAGCACATGCAAGTGAAAATATCATGGCTCTATAGCACATGCAGTCAAAAATATCATGGTCCTAACAGCACAGTTCGGTAGGTGGACTGCTGCCTAAATAAATTTGAGACGAGATGACGAAAACGGACTGACCTTGCCAAGACAGATATCACAGAAGGCGATCTTATCGAGGCCATCACCTGATTGCTGATAGCAGTTCTTGCATTCGTTTGTGGCCAAAGCCCCGCAGATCGTGCATTCACGAACACCTGCAATATGTAAGACCATAATATTGGAAGAACGTGGGTGACCCTTTGCCAGGTATCAGTTGAGAATGGATATCATGAAGGGCAGCACACATCGGACCATCTCGAATGCCTCCTTTCACCCGCTATGCTCTTCTGACCATCTTGATCTTATGCTCCTCATGTAGGAATAGCAATTAGCCATGGCCCACGCTCCTCATGTGGGAATAGCCAAGGCCCATGCTCCTCATGTGGGAATAGCCATGGCCCATGCTCCTCATGTGGGAATAGCCATGGCTCATGCTCCTCATGTGGGATAGCCACAGCCCAGTCTCATTCCTTTGTCTGCATTGACATTTCACTATGAAATCAACCACCTCTTTGGCTCAAACTATCATACTATCACACACACAATCATTCTATCCGAAGCTCCTGCTGCATCTTTCCTTGCTTCGGAACTTACCCTTATCCATGGGGAATATTTTCGCACAGGAAACCCCTATTTTTGGTGCAAACTGAGAGAGATCTATGCTTTATAAATCTTTAGATTCAATACAATACAAAACACACAAAAAAACATAGTGTGATGCTCAGTAGATCAGAAAAAACAGCTGTTTCAACTGTCTTATCAGAAATTCAGGGTCAGACACAGCGTCATCATTCTGCATAAAAGTTTGTAGTAGTAGTAGCACCTTTGTTTTATTAAAAATCTAGATGCCAAACTAACATTGTTTTCGTGAGAAAAAGGTTTGTATGCGATTTCCTGTGTAAAACTCCTGCCATAGCGTTTCTATCATCTTTGGCTGGAAGTTTAAAATTATGCGGAGTAGGGCGAAAACTGTAAAGTTTTGGCACTTCTTCCTGAAATAAATCCTGAAGTACACGATTCTCATTCGTGACGACAGTCTGGAAGATTCATGATCAGACACCATTCACCATAGAATAGAATAGACTATATAAATATTCTGTGACACTGGATAGAAGCTTCTGGCAGTGACAGCGTCAATAAACACCTCCAGCTCTCTACATTTCTATGAGCGAAGAACAAGAATCGGTATAGCCATGGCAGGGAGTGCCTCTGAGTAGGCTTCTTGATGGGGCACTATATAAGTTTTCATAATGAATGAATGAAGTAATGCTAAAGGGTCTTAAAAACTGCGCTAGTTCTCCAAATGATGCAAATTTCAGACAATAATAGACGCAAAGAATGTTAATCACCAAACTGAAGAATATCGGTGATGTCCAGGTAGAGACTCGGCACAATACGTCGGAACATTTTGTAGTCTCTGCCAAATCGTGGCATCTGCAGGATTAAGCAGGAAGGAATCTAATCAGCAAGAACAACAATGAATGATTAAGATCATATTCCTTTATTAATCAGTCGCTTTTCACAGCACCTCCTCACTTTCATGCACATCAAAAAGAATAGTGGCCGTGCTGATATAACAAACAAACAAAAATCAAACAAACAAACAAACAAACTGACTTACTGAAATATATATAAGATGCAAATATATATAAAATTATATATATATTATATATTATATATTATATATGAGACAATTTAGAAAACAGAATAGATTCGAGGTGCGCATCAAGCCAATGTTCGCAGGCGGGGGCTTGTAAAAGAGCACACAACCTGTGAACAGCTAAGTTAGAAGGTGGGGTCATTTCAAGACTTCTGGATGGCTCCAACGCCTTTAACTTGTCACTACGTTTCACCAGCAGCCTGCAGAACTTTCTCAAGTCAGACCTCCAATTCCCCTCCCAGTCATCAGTCATCGAAAAAGATCAGCGAAAGCTAACCAACCTCAGAAAGCTTAATATCCGACTGAAGAAAGGAAAGTTCGAGGAGTTGTTGGGTCGTCGGAAGAAGAATGTTGTCGTCTTTCTCTGATATGAACAGCTGGAACAAATACGACTCCTGACCTGAACTGCAAGCACACCAAACAAACCAAAGCTTACATTTGAGAAGCAGCACATAGAAGAAAATACTACACCATTGTCCAGCTATACAAAGGTGCTTCATTACAATTGATAGTGTGTTACCGGTACTTGAAATGTGAAATATGTTAAGTGCTCTCATACTCACGTAAATGCATATAGGAATTTCATCCCTATGGTTTTACTCAAGAAAATGTACAAGTTCTCTGTGATTTGTAGGAGCATTTACAACAATACCTTTTTGTCCAACAAACTTATTTTTTATGTTTTGTACTGCATAACTGTATACTGTCATTGATCATGGCCTGTCAACAAGATAATTGATTAAACAAAAAAATACTAATTAATTACTGTATGATAGTACAGTAACATCACCCTAAACCAAACCCCTCTGAAGCTGAACTAAGAATTTTCCGATAGAATGGCACAATGAACATAGACATGATTATTGATT
This sequence comes from Lumbricus terrestris, assembly GCA_949752735.1. NCBI lineage: Eukaryota > Metazoa > Annelida > Clitellata > Crassiclitellata > Lumbricidae > Lumbricus > Lumbricus terrestris. The sequence goes on along the minus strand of OX457045.1, from coordinate 13,296,011 downwards.
AATTGCATAAGCAACATATGTCCATTGTCCAGAGTCGAAAGAAGTTTTCCACACCAAGTGCAGAAAGACGTTCATCATATGCAGAGACGTTCATCATATCCCAAACACGTTCATCATATCCAAAGATGTTCATCATATCCAAAGAGGTTCATCATATCTCAAACAAGTTCATCATATCCAAAACACGTTCATCATATCCCAATTCTCAAACATGTTCATCATATCCCAAACACGTTCATTATATCCCAAACACGTTCATCATATCCAAACACGTTCATCGTATCCAAAGATGTTCATCGTATCCAAAGAGGTTCATCATATCCAAAGAGGTTCATCATATCCCAAACAAGTTCATCACACCCCAAACACGTTCATCATATCCCAAACACGTTCATCATATCCAAAGACGTTCATCATATCCATAGATGTTCATTATATCCAAAGATGTTCATCATATCCAAAGAGGTTCATCATATCACAAACAAGTTCATCACACCCCAAACACGTTCATCATATCCCAAACACGTTCATCATATCCAAAGATGTTCATCATATCCAACCTGAGATGAATGAACGGATCGGCTTTCAGCGTCTGCTGCAGAAGCGAACTCAGGAATTCCTCCGGATCTACAAAGAAATTTCAGGCAACGGCAGTTTAGACAGAAATCTTCCGTTAAAACATACGGCATCTAAACTTGTGGCATAATAACAATAACTGCAAATTTTATTGCTTCACATATCAACACAAAGTAAATAAATTCGAAGACAAACTGAAGACAAAGGGATAGAGACCTGGATTGGGAGTGCTCCTGAGTAGGTTCTCGAAGACTGAAGAGGCACTATATAAGTCAATAAAATAAATGAACGAACGAATGAATGCTCTGTTCACACCTGGGATGAAGTTTTTTTTATGCTGGTTTATTTCCGAGATTTATATCCATCGCGGCTAGCATGGTCAATGCATGGGGGGACCTTAAATGGTGCGGCACCCATTAAAACAGGCAGCAGCAATGAAGGATCCTAGCCGGTTAATTCATTGCAAAATAAGCAGTAGGGTGCAGGCAATACACAATTTGCCATAACAATGTTGCACTCTTACCCATTTCCAAGTTAGTATTATTCGCTGTGTGTGTGTCAGCGAAGTGCGAAACATCTGCAACCAGTTCAACAAAGAAAATACTTACTTACTTACTCACATGTGGATCATGTGCTACTCTACGTCTGTTCGCATACCTTTCTCCTCTCCCATAAGTCCCTGCACCGTACTGCATTGGTCGAGCAGCGTCCTCAGGCGAAGGACTTTGTCGGCCCGTACGTAGAAATTGCTAAAAAGAAAACATATCCAAAGATGTTCATCATATCCAAAGATGTTCATCATATCCAAAGAGGTTCATCATATCCAAAGAGGTTCATCATATCCAAAGATGTTCATCATATCCAAAGAGGTTCATCATATCCAAAGATATGCGACTGACACAGATGTTCAAAAAACGTCACATGTTGGTCTCCCACCTTTTTTTTATTGAGTCGTATTCTACAATGACTCTGCTTTAAAATACTTTTACACGTAATGAAAATATCTTACTTAGAACTAACTAAAGTTACACTTGTTTGATTCTTTCGTTAGTTTGGATAGAGAAAATCGAATAAAAGTTTCTGAATATAATTCGTGTGTCATCAAAGTCGTCACACACCACAAATAAATTATTCTGCAATTTTTCCGGGCAATAACGGAATCCATTCCGAATCAAATTTACAACAAAGACGGCATCAAAATCGGTTTAATACTTCACAAACAACGGTGAATTCAGAGCATCCTGCCAAACTGAAGACACCGAATCGGAGTTTCATCCCGAGTCCATAAGCAATTGCGAGTGAAGGACTTGTCCAGGGTCCCTATGATAAGTTACTGACCTTCTCAGAGGGTTGACTATTCCTTCGCGTAGTGCCATCTGGATGTCGTCATACTGGGCCATGTCTCCGGGCTGCTTTGGCCGGAAGAGGACCGAGTCGAAGACCATCGTGAAAGCGAACATGCTGAAGAGCGTTGCGTCCATGTAGCAGGAATTGTGATGTCCCTGGATTCCCTTGTTCAGTCCAAGATGACTCGACATTAAGGAAGACATGACCAATGCGGGCAGACATCCAGCTATGTCTAGACACTCCATACTGCCAAACACTGTAAGGATATCAATCAGACAAAGAGTGTGCTTAAATCAATCAATCAATCAATCAATCAGTCAATAAGTCAATCATAAAATTAACATAGCACCCCTTCAAAATCGCTACTCAGAGGTGCTCCGAACTCAGGTCACAACTCAAAACTGTCCTTTTTAGCATACTGTGGTTGGGAGCACTTCTGAGTAGTCCCCTTTAAGTGGAGCTATATAAATCCTCATAACGAATGAATGAATTAATATAAAAAATCAGCAAAAAAAGAAATCCAAAAGGAATAAACTAAAAGCAAGATTAGAAAGTGAAGTGAAATGCTAAGGCCAAAAAAAAATGCTGTGTTTCCGGTAACAGAGCTCTAAAAAATTGGGTAGGTAGGTCGAAAATTTTTTTTATTTTGGTAAAATATTTTTATACGACTATCCGAAAAATTATACCCAACTACTCTTTTTTGCATAAAGGTACACGCTGCAACAAAGTACGTGTTCTAAGCAAGTATAAACTGCCTATTTTCTGACTGTCTGTACCTAAAATTGCTCTAGAAAACAATTCTATTAATTTCATTTTGTTGACATCTTTTCTGGTAAGATAAAGTGGGAAGGGAATGGAAAGATGAGTGCGAACAGAACATCGCTGCTAGGGGTCGTTACAGACTGACCGAGCCAGTGACTAGTTACACCTAGAGGTTGCTAGATTTATTTTCCCTAGTCACCGTTAGAGGTTGCTCAAGTGAGAATGATAAGGCTAGAGGCTTTTCAAGGCTGGCAACCAGGAAGTAGTTAGGCAGGCGTGAAACTCTAAGGCAATGTCACAGTAAATTAAACAAATCACACAAAATTTTCCGAGTCTCGGCAACAAAAGTGAGTCAGACGGGTTACCGGAAACACAACTTTTTTGCCTAAGATCCAACTCTATACGGAAGGCAATGTCACCGTATTATGTCAATAAAAAAATTTAATAAAAATTTTTTTTTAATACAATTTTTTAAAATAAAATAATTTTACAAAATTATTTCAGTCGCGGCAATGAAAGAGGGTCGGTCGGGTTACCGGAAACACAACATTATTTTTTTTGGCCTAAGTAAAAGAAATCCAAAAAGGATAAACTAGAAGCAAGATAAAAGAAAGTGAAGTGAAACGCTAAGTACTCTGGCTTGCAGTTCGGTTGACGAACTGTAAACTCTCTTCGAATCGACCGTCCTTTCGCACGGAACTCAGCGACACGAAAAACCCTTTCTTCGGAGGACAATCGAACAGTCGCGTTCTGCCGAGACGACCGTCAGTCGCCGAATTCAATTCTTCCTCCTACAAGAGACACACAACAGTCTGATAGGTGCGTCTGCAAAACTCAAGAATTCTTTATCAACAAATTTATAAATACATTTGAATTTATAAATCTATCAGTTAAGGATAAGTAATCTCTATCAATGAAAACGGTCGCATATGGTCATAGAACTTTGTAATGTAAATATAATATCACACGGTCAAGTTAAAATCTGTCATTAAAGCCTAAAGTTAGTTCAGGGCCGTGGCTGCTCTGCCGAAAGGCCCTGAATTTCTATCATGGGCCCTGCTTACAAAAAAAATATGAAACAGTTTCTTAATTAGTGTAATCAATAACAAACAAAAAATCACACATAAATTAAAAACAGCCGACGTGAAAGAGGAGAGAAATGCTTTAAAGAATGATGTCTACATTATGCATGAAGGTCAAGAATTGACAGCTCTAGATAACACATGTACAATATATTGTCTACTGTATAGTTGTTATACGCCAAAATCACTGGTCGTCGGGCCGTAGGTGATAAAATTTCTGCCGGTCGTCTAATGGTCAAGAAATCCAACCGATCTGAATCCTGCATCCGAAAATAAACCGGATCTTACCAGCTCCACGCCAACGAGCGGTTTATTCCGATCCTTCAGGAACCCGATCCACCTCAGGACACCGTAATGAACGGCACCGCCGATCTCCACTTCCACCATCGATCCGATCTCCAGGTCCGTCTCCAGCTCCGCCTTGCTCAGCGTCTTCGGAATCAACATATCCTCCGGCGACATCGTACCGACTCCTCCCGTCGACGACGCTCCCATTCCGTGCGGGCCACCGGATCTCGGAAGGCTGGGGGCACCCTGGGCTCCACCGATCCCCGAAGATCCCCCAGTCATCAGAAGACCAGTGGCGCCTCCCCCAGCAGCAGACATTCCCCCGTTGTCGGGTTTGTAGTGATGCTCGATCTTAGCGGGCAGGCTGTACAGCTCGAGACCGCGAGTGGCAACTGGTGTCGTCGAAGTCTTTCGGTCCGAGTCAAAAGAGCAGTTGAGAGGTCGGGATGATTGGCGTAGGGTCATCTTTGCGGGGCAGGGGGCGCTGTTGGTGTCGTGGGACGGGCTGCCCCCGGGGCTGACGAAAACGGAGAGTTTCTGCGATAAGTCGGGAACGTCTTGGTTGTCGCAGTTCATCTTCGGTGCGTCGGGTTTCTTCGACGTGGGAGTCGGTTTCTGTTTCTCCTTTGATGGTTTACCGTTGGGAAGCGAGGAGGAAACTGAATGAAATATTAACCAAGACAAATTATCTCAAGTTTGTTTTAAATTTTACTTATTTTTATTTCTTTTAATTTTATTTCTTTATTTCTTTATTTTTTTACCCGAGGTGCCTAGGATCCCTCGGGATTTCAAAAAATTATGCCTGAACCTGTTTTTGAGTGTTTAGAAAATCAGGCCTCGTCCTCTGCAACATTAGTGAATTTATTTCTAAAGTTTTATCTTACATGTATTGTCTTATTGTATTATTGCTTCGATATGTGGTCACTGAATAAAAACTGAATTGAAAAATTGAATTGAAAATGAATATGCGCTTACGGCTAATTCAAAATTAGGTAAGCAGTTGCCTTAGCCACAAGACATTCATATCAAATTCACTCCCTACCTTGAAAAACTTGCTCAAAACTCACTATTTCTCCTTGGACTTTTAAGTATTTGACTATCTAACCACATCTTCCTCTGGTGGCTGACTATCCACGCCTCAGATTCACATTTTGGTGTGACCTTGCGCGCGTAATAAATTTATGTAATAATAATAATAATAATAATATCCTTCGAAGACAACATCATGACATTTCTGTTGAATAAGAAAATCGTTATTCATTTATTATTATTCATTTTTCATTATTCATTTAAATTATTCCTTATTCATTTAACATTATTCCTTATTCATTATTCTACAGACTTCATTGCAACCTAGCGAAGTGCCCTGCACAGTGCACAGACCATGCTATGCTTGCACTAACCTTGGACACTTGTGCTCTCTAACAACAGCAATTCTCTCTCTGCCTGTAAACAATTCAAAAGTTCTTGTTCTGGTTATCAAGTCTCAATTGGATCTTGCTATGAAGTGTTTTAAATTGTGATCTCATGCTTTGACCCATCTCGGGCAAATCGTCACATCTTCTTAGAAATCTGATAAGCCTAACCTCCTTGTTACCTGCATCGAAACTGCCCTGGCTCAATCCAAATGCTTTGCCTGCATAGGTCCTTCTCTATGGAATGGACTTCCACCATCACTTTGCTCAATCTTTCTCTCTGGTGTAGTCTTTCGTCATCTTTATATCACCACTCTCGGGGTTGATTACACTGGGATAGCTTCTGAAAGGTCTTCCTAAGAGTTCTAAGCGCTTCATGAATGGACAAAAAAAATACATTCAATACAATACAAAACAATAAACCGCAATACAATATCGTATAGGAGGAGACAGTCCCTAACTCCCATACACTCGCCTAATACAATAAAATACAATACAATATACTTCTTTGTCTTTCTTTGCCCCTTTTCCGCAAGTGTTTGAAAACCATTCTCTTTGATAGTGGTTTGGTGTCAGGTCGGGAGCGCCTCTGACGAGTTCTCTTGAGGGCGCTATATACATGTACGATTACAATTACCGGTACAATTACAATATACAGAAAGCATCTGAAAAGCCTAGATGAATCCCACGCACAAGCACATACATACGACGTCATACGTCCTACCTTTCTCCAATCGCTCGTAAAACACACTTCTTCCGGTACGGTACGGAAGCTGCACGGTGAACTGTTCGTCTTTCGTCTGCAGCACTTTCTCGTCGCTAAAGATGTTGTCGACACTACGGCTGCTCCGGTAGATGGCAACGTTCGAACCATCCTCCGTACGGTTGCCCCTGACAACGGAAACATCCTCCCCGCTGTTAGAACGCACGTTCGTCAGTCTCTCCCCGGCGCCACCATCAATCATCCGGAACGCGTTCGTGTCACGGTTCAACAGTCGGCCGGTCGCGTCCTTTTCCACGTTCTCGTAGTAGTGCTCCGGTTCCTTGTCGTAGATGGACTTCTCCGTGTCCTGGCTGAGCTTCTCCAGCGGGACGGGCGGAGGTCCCTTCGTCGCCTGGTCGGACATCCTCGAAGACATCGTGAGAAGAGAGGTCGTGTCCGAAGACGAGGTCGTCGTGGTTGATTTGGCAGACGACCGTGGCATCGTCTTGCTGTACTGCTTCGTGTAGCACGCTCGGAGTTCTTCGTCGCTTTGGCACAACGTGTCGGATGATTGGTCGATGTCGCTGATAGATTTGATGTCTTTCAATTTGCTGCCCACTATAAAACAACAACAGTTATAAAGAAATTTCAACAGTCGTCTTTCAGATGTGTATGTATTCGTTTAATGAAAAGGAACACAGGTGGCACCATGGGCGGAGTTTATCAGGGGCTAGGGGGGCTAAGCCCTCCCAGGAAGATTTTTTACCACGTAAATGGTATCTTTTCTCGGGCTTAGCCCACCCCCAACACGAAGGTGCAGAGACTCAGAAAATGGTTCTGTTCACGAACGTGAAACTTAAGAATGACTAAAAAAGTCATCAACTCTTTTTATGGCCGGAAAAAGGAGTATTTTTCGTCAAGATTTCAGACCGAGGAGAGAAAAGAGGTCGTCAACTTCACTACATTTGGGTACATAAAGAAGAGTGGATTTCTATAGTGGCAACATTTTAAATTTAATCTCCTTGCCAACGCAACCTTTCAGCTCTTTAACAGTCAGTAGAAACATTAGTTCAATTCTATTCCTAATATCCCACGAAGTATACACACGATATAATAATTAATTAGATGCATTCAAAGGTGGCTCGTCTGAACTTTTATTAGAAGCACCGAAAGTGAAATAGAACTATGTAAATAGAACTAAGTAAAAGGAAATGTCTGAGACAGATAACCTATTTATGTTATTTAACCAGAAGTAGACTAAGAAATGATTTTATCAGACACCAGTGCAACAGAACTTCAAATATCACTTAAAATTATGCAATCAGCAGGAACACAATGCTCGTAATACATAAGCATGGAACAAAGCAAAGCAGGCATCGAACAAAGGTATCTGCTCAAGAAGCACTTCTCAAGCAAACACAAAGACACGTGGAACATTCAACCCAGGATGCAGTTGCAAAAGTTCAGCAATTGAATACCCAAACATAATCATCTGCTCAACTGGCTTTAGAGCATTGAGATACTTGTAAATTAATTCAAGCAAAGTACTGCTATAAATACTTGTGAAATTACGATGGGCTAACTAACATTCTGGAGCTGAAGTGATTTCGGATCAAAGCTCTCAATACTTTGCATTTACATTAAATCAAATTCAACTGAATTTCATTATTATTTCCAAAAAGTAATTCATTTTAAACAATGCTAAGGCAGACAAGTAAACATGAATTTGTTATCTTTCGGAAGGTGATCAACACATATATTGCGGCAACATGCATCCCAAAGGAAGGCATACTGCTTAAATTACAAATGAACACTTGCAAGTTCCAAACTCGCCTGTTGACGCATGATCCAGTTTTGGCCCGTGAGGTGATGGCGTGTCATGTCTCGAACTGTAATCCTGTCCAGAATGCGCTGAAGTTTTCACAGTTGTCCCATATCTCTTCGCCATAGCGGAACCTTTCACAGGAAACAAGTACATTCTCAAAAACTAATGCAAGCAAGTATCCGTACAAGATAACAATCTTGAGTCACAATTGTATCCGATCATATTTGTACGCATTTTCAAACTCTGGCAAGTTGAAAATCTTATTGAAATACGTGGGGTGCACACTGCTTCCAGGCCATGTATCAAAATTAGCCTATACACTACCAACAAGAAAACAACAAGAATGTTAACAGACCATAATTTATGGTAATGGCAAAGGAAAATAACAAGGCGGCAATACTTAAAACACATGCTTGACTCATCATATGCCTTAAATGCATTAATGAAAGATCATTTTTCTAACAAAAGTCTAATTCTTTCGTTAGCGCCAGTGAGAAAATGGGTTAAAAGTTTCAGAATATTCGTGCCACAAAATTCCTCAGAAACCAATACTTAATAAATTTTCAATTTTGCAATAAAGTGATATATTCTGTACATATCAAACATCATCGAAATGGGTTACTTCTTTACAGACTACATAATTTTATGACAAATTTAAAGTCAACTACTGATTTTGACCCCCCCTCGTGTACTTCAGTTTCTAGCATAATATCTAGGCAACGATAAGCGACGGGTTTTGGGCCGCGGCGTCACTTACGTCGAAACGCTTCATGTACGCTGAAACACTTCATACAGCATGTCCACTGTATCGAGTGTTGTCATACACTACAGCCATCTATCTGCATCTGAATTTCAGCTTTTATTAAATCTCAGTAACTGATTTGAACCAACCAGCAGCAGCAGCAGCAAAAGGTGATGGTGGTACACCTTCTTTTGATCCATAGAACTCCTCGGCCTTCATTAATCCTAGAACAGGGATGAGTGAAGCGTGATTCTGGGCTGTTCTAAACAGCTGGTCGTTGTTATATTTCCCAGTGCCCGTCCCAATCGGCCGGTCCTAAAAATGGGTACAACAACAATAACCGAAACACTAATTTATATTGCTTACACCATTTTACAAGATGTTAATCAGTTACATTTGAACAATAAACAGAATAGGGTACAAGCAAGAGTAGAGCCCAAAAGGGGCCGATGCCCCACAACTTAAGGCCACCTGTACATCATGATATATACATGTATATGTGACCCATCTGTACAAAATAGTCGTAAGTCAAAAATATCCATTATAAGAAAACAAGCAGAAACTAGAGCAAAGTCAATATTTTCCAATTGTTAGATCATCACATATAATAATTAAAAAATATATATTTATACAAATAACTAAAAAATATCACGTAAAAGTAACATTGAAAGGTATCATTTGGATGATTTCATTCAAATTATGATCTACAATCAATATTACATATTATAACGTTACTTTTGTGTGGCATCGAGAAATTCCAAAGATTACATTACACTACGTAAACACCAACACACATCACAAATAAAAGTTCATTGTCAAACAGACAATAGAACATTAATACTCACAAATTCAACTCCAATCGTATACTCCTTCACTCGGCAATCAGGCAGCACACCGATCCACTTAACCGTCCCTGGCTCCGGACCGTAATCGCTGATCCAAACCACCCGCTCCCCAACCTGCAGCGGGGGTCTCGGGATGTCATCGTCTGCCGCCTCACAACACGACCCACCCTTCGAGAACCCGGCATCGCCGTTTCTGTCGGCAACCGCAAGCGGCGTCGGCCTGCCTTGGTGCTGAACCACATCGTAGGTCTCTTCGAAATCCAGATAATCAGAACACAGGCAGATCCTGTTGACCGCAACGAAAACGCCGCCATCCGCAGCGCAGTGAAAGAACTGCTTCCCTCGAAAGAACCCGTCCGTCGTTCCAAACCCGTGGTATCTCTGAAATTCCAAGAGAAACGGATTGTATTGTCTTGCATTGTATTGTCTTGCATTGTATTGTCTTGCATTGTCTTGCATTTGTATTGTCTTGCATTTGTATTGTCTTGCATTGTATTGTCTTGCATTGTATTGTCTTGCATTGTATTGTCTCGTATTCTATATGTGCTTCTCTCAGCGGAGGTCTTTAAGAAGCGACCCAAGAGAGAAGGCAGGATTTGATGGAGATTGAAAAATGAGAGAAGACTTACAGCTCTAGAGAAAGGCAGAGCGAATTGATGGTGGAAATACATCGCATAGAGAGGGATGTATGCAAGCAAAGCATCTAAATTGAGATACGGCAGGTACAGTTAGACGCAATTCGAATACAGTGTAGTTTAAAGACGAGAATTTCTACCATGCATAGGGATGTTAAATGACAATCGAAACATTAAATTATCAGTCTCGAAAATTTTGACAATTTACAGAACAATAATTAAATTTATTTTTTAAATCATGTTCGAAAATTTTAAGAGATGATTCATGCATTTTATTGCATATGCACTGATGAGCTCAAAGATTGCCTTGAAAACAAACAAATTGCAACAAATAGGTGATAACTGCGACGTGGTGCTACCCACAGCCCGTTCTATCCATTGACCTACGGTTGGATAGATACAGACTTACGGTAATGTAATGTGGCACAACGAATGTGATATTATCACGTATTTCGTCAAATCCGGACATATTGTGACAATATAAAATTTACTGTCAGCAAATGAAATGAACTAATTACAGAACTTCTTGAACACTTTTCGACATGAAAAACGTCGTCAAATGCAATGAATCCCAGCAGATGCCAGCTTTGCGTACACTGGGCAAAACAGATTTTTTGATTGCCAATCGTCGTCATCGGGATCCATGGGCCAATACAAGCCCGATAATTTCCAAAATGGCAAATCGGTTTGCTAAAAAAGCACCTATAGATATGTTTACAAGAAGCATTCTGTTAATATGACATCTTATAGGTTGGACAAAATATATTTATTCAGCTACCTAAACACTCCCACGCGTTTCAGAACATTCAAATGCGCTATGAACAAGGTGGTCATGTTAAAAAATGTTCATGGAGACAAAGTAACAAGAGAGATTGGAAATGTCGAGCTGTAGTGGCAGATGGTAAGTGCAATCCCCCCCTGTAAAGCAAAACCAGTTTAGATAAATAAGTAGAACTCACAGGTGCAAGTTTCACACCGAACCACGTGCCACTAAACGATGGCAGTGGCCCCACATACTGTATCACACCAGCCGCCTTTTCCGGAAGGTCCTTCTGGCCAAGCACGTAGACGTAGACATCACTGGTATTTCGATGGGAAGGCCTAAACTGGTCGCTCCACCGCTGGAATATCTGTCGTCCCTCTTGCAAGAGCGTCGTTTCGGCCACGAGTCTCTGACGCTCAGCGATTGGCACTGCAAGCAGAAGCTGTGCTTCTATTTCGTCGATCTGGGAGACATCCTGGGGCGAGCAGGCCAGCAGGACGTCCTGCTGCTCGATCGAATAGAGCGTCATCTGACTGCTCGCATTTCGATTGGAGCCAAGCGACTGCTGGGGTCGAAGGCGATGCTGAGGACTGGCCCCAATAACATCGTCATGGTAAACCCAAATACTGCCACAGTTCACATGGAGGTTGGAATACGACGTCGTCTTGTCTAGCTTGCTCGCAACAGAATCCGTCTGCAGCATGAAATACAAGTTCGTTTCCATATCATTCCGTTTCAACTGAACTGCTGTACGCCACAGCCAAATAATATCATCATCGCTCGCGAACGCATATGATTATAAACAGCAAGCGTAAAATCATGGCGTCCGAAAGCACATCAAAACTTTACGCTGGATCCATCACCCTACTTAATATTAATTACAGCTCTCGCTTTTTCGTCGATGTTTATATAGCACTGGCACTTTTCGCTTATTAAACCTGTAGCATACTGGATCGGCTTGACCTTGACCTGGGAGTCGACCCAATAAGTATAGATAGACACCAGGTCGTTTCGCTTACCGCAACTGACCGTAATTCGAATTTTGTAGAGAGAGAATTAAATAAGTGACTTCAGTTGCTCTCTACACAGTAGCCTACGTCGATCGAGTTAAATCGACTTGACACAAAAAAACCTAAATTTATCACTTCAAACCAATGTTCGTGAGAACAGGACAGCATTTAAGCAGGTTTTGACCTTTGTAGTGTGTTTACACTTTTGTAGAGTGTTTACGAAAATGAAAAAATTAATATAGACCTTGCTGCCAGTTTCAACTTAATTATAGGCCTACGTAGGCCTAGGTCTATCGCGTACGAAGGCTGAGAAATTATTATGTAGCCTATTAATTACCGGTATCGAAGTCGGCTTTGCTAAATATCTACGTTTAAGCCAACAGTAGTGTAGGGATTTCGCCGGTGCAACCCCTTACGAAGACGATCCCTGGATCCGCCCTCGTCAAGAGGAATGAATGCCTCCCCTCTCCGCGCTACCAGAGAGGGTTGGAATGAAGCATCTGCAGCAGCTAGTGGACCTCTCTTTCCTGGATGATACAGATACGACTGTCGTGAATGGCCAGAGATATTCGAACTCGTATGATCGGTCAAGGATAGGGTAATAGTGATTCTTGACGAAAGGTGCCTAAGTGGAAGAGCGCTGCTCGTGGGAGTCAGAACTTCTTCTCCCTAAGAGAAGGAGTCAGGGTTCGATTTGGGTTGGGTCCACACGATCATACCCGAGTCCTATCTCTCTCTATCTCTCTCTTTCTATATATATATATATGGTCGTTGCCATGGTGAGTGTTCCTACTCTACGTAAGTGTTTATATGAATAAAGACTCTCTTCTATCTATATATTTTATTAAGCAGAGTAAATAAGTTCTAATCTAATACTACTAACTATTTAAGCAAACAAAACAATGCATTCATTCATACTCGAACCTTCGACAAAACATATCCCTTACAATCTTAGTTTCTATCTTAATCAAATAGGGAGGGAAAGGCAACTCTCTATGAATTTAGGATTCACAGAGCACTCGAATGATTCCTACTGTTCATACCTTAGATCCGGTCCAGACCTGTTTGTACGGCTGACAGTGGCAAAGGAACAGAAAACAACTTATACTCCCGATCAATGGCGGGGATCTCGCTGTAGACTATCAATTCCAAGTACGCGGTTAAGGACTCCTGTCCTGAGGTAGAACGGATCGGAAGAGGACTATCCTGCTCTCGACGAAGGAGACGCTAAACTCTTCTTGGAGTTGGTTACTCACACTTCGGAACGCAGGTCCTTAATTCCTGGATTTACGGAGGGGATCGGAGGCCTATCCTGCACTTCGACGAAGGAGTTCCTAAAATTGGCATCTCACACTTCGGAACGCAGATACTTAAATCCTGGGTTGACGAAGGCGGCATCGTTTTCTTCACCTCCGGGCTCGGACTTCAACCAGTCGCAGGTCCTTCCTGGATACAGAATCTGGGAGTCGGCACTTGGGTTCTTCGCGCAAAGCCTTTTATATGATTCTGGGGGACGCTTCAGCCCCCGTTGTTGCTACTACCATGCATTGGCACTCTGCCAACTCAATCGGGACACGCTGTCTTTCCAGGGCAGGCCGGGTTAAATCTGCAAGTCATGCTGACTCGGTCACACACTCTCTACACGCAGGGAACACGTGGACACCAGTTGCAGCTACAGCAAGGGCGTCGCTATATCTATATTATGTGGGCCTAGGATCTCCTTTCCCTACATATAATATGGGTCTTATTACATTACTATTACATTACTTAACGTTTAAATCCTTTGTCAACAGTTCTACTGTTGTACAGTAGGCTAGGCCTAGTTTATCGGTATCCTACCGACTGACGTCCGCCGATCCATTCAAATTGGCCCTCGCTAGCCTATGCCTATAGGGCCTATAGGGCCTAGCATTAGTTGAAGAGCCTTAATTAAATAGAAGCATATGAAATTGTTTTAATTGAGTCAAAATAGAATATTTGATGTTATATTTATAGACGTCAAAATAAAAGAATTTTTAATAGAAAATAATAATTAGGCCTATGCATGTGTTCATCCTGTCCGAATTGTTAATTTTTTAAAATGCTTTTGTTAATTCCTTTGAGACATGGAGAGCCATTTTCAGACCTTGCGGGTGGCCCGCGGGTCACGGGTTGGGAACCACTGCACTATATATAATATGCCTATTATAGCAAAAACGACCAACGCATTTACAATTAAGTGGACGAAGAAGATATATGTAGATGATGCTGAATTAAGTCTATACTATTAAACACCCGTCTGCAGCGCTCGAGGCTTATTATAGGGTGCCTACAAGTCATCCACACACACAGCCAAGGGCGGATACAGAAATTTTCGAAGGGGGCCAAAATTTTTGGTCTTGTTGGTTGGACAGGGGAAAAAATTTCGGTGTTCCGCCGAAAAAACTGATGACCTTTTTTTAGTCATTTTCCGGGGAAAAAATACCATTTCATCCGCCGAAAAAACATGATGACCTTTTTTGTCATCGACCAATTTTTTCTGAAACATCCGCCGCTAAATCGACGGGGGGGGGCCAAGTCCCATACGATTTTGTAATAGGGGGCTTGATGTCCTGTTTTTCTCTCCCGCTACATTTATTTAATGTTTAATGGCTTGTTGAAACCAAATGGGGGCCACGTCCCATGCAATTTTTGAATGGGGGCCATGGCGGGGTTGCCCCCCCTGGATCCGCCCCTGCACACAGCAGCCTGAATTCCTGATGATCCTCTCAATTAAGCTCGAATTTTTACTAACCAATTCAATTAGCCTACCCAACGATATGAACGTTTGACGAGGAATATACAATTGAAATTCATGAGTAATCAAAATTAATGGGACTATCTATAAAATTATCATTAAATAAAGATAATTCAAGATTCTGCACTGTGTCTGTTTGAACGGAATGCATTTCCACAGTTTTTTTTAGCTTTTCACTCCAAACCTTCATTACGCAGGCGCAGCTGTGTATGTTTCGGCATGAGACAACACCCCCAACGAGTGGTTGGCGATTCTCTACCACCATGGGGGCCAGGATGGGGGCGAAACCCCCTTTTCCCCCGCTAAAACGCAGCTATTGGGGTGGGGTGGGAGGGGGAAAACACGGGTGGCATACCGGTGGAGGTCAGAGTGTGGTGGGGTGTTGTGGGGTAGGGGGTTGATGTTGGGGTGGGGTGTGGTGTGGTGTGGTGTGGTGGGGTTGTGGCCGGGAGCGGGTCGAATCCTAAATTTATCGGTCAACGCCGAGTAGGCCTACCCCAGCTAGTCCTGAAATGAAATAATGGAATGATATAGTCATCAGCAATTTTAAACTGGATTACATCCGCAAAGACGACCAAAATAGATCGGCAGTTGTTAAAATGATTTGGGCGAGCAGTGGGAATTAATACGCAGAAAAAGAGTTTTTATTGGATCGCTTGCATGGGTTTCCATGGTCCCATATGTACATGTATGGTGAACAGTGGAACGCAAGGAAAGAATTATATATATACTTATATATAGGCCTATGAGTAGATCGTAGCACCCGATTCTTTCGATGACGGGTTTTAGAGGTCTAACTATTACAGCACAACACGCATAATTTTATTATAACATATTCGAAGGCCGATATTATGCGATATGGGCCTACTAGAAACTGCCGGCTGGATTCTTCGTGTAGCCATGCACCGCGTAGGAGTTCGACGGTGGTGAATTGTGCTTCTCGAGCGGTGTTTTGCCTAAGGATAACTAGATCTGTCGGGACGTACCATCAATAGGCTTGAGCTATATGATTGGCGCCGTTGATGGCTGCCAGATTTGTCTTGTATTTGTTTTTTATGTGTCATTTTTTGTATATACGCTTGTAAACCAGAGTGCGTTTTGCAGCTGGTACATTAAAGAATATATATTTACTTATTATTACCAAGCTTCATTATTACTTCTGTGTATAATTTTACATCACTGACCTGTAGGCCTAATTGCAGTGGCGGCGCCAGCTCTAAAATTTCGGCAGGTCGGGTCGGGGTCATGGGAACTATTTGGCAGGTCGAAGAAATTGAGGAGTGGTGGTAGCGGGCATCCTTGCCTCACTCCCCTGCCAATTACTCCTTTCTATTATCACTCCCCTCCTATTGTCATCCTAAGTGTCTGATTCATTGTTATAGGTTGCCTATAATAAACCTCCTGTCCCATGGGCCTAGACCTCTATATTTACCTACTAGATGAGATGAGACGTAAAAGTCAGTTGATCTAATAATTGTAGGCTACCACAAACTTGTGATCTTGTGGGCGAGGAAAATTTTTTATTTATCATTTGAAACTCTTAAATAAAATAATGTAAAAAGATATTAAAAATTCCAAAGTTTTTTTAGGCAGGTCATTTGGCAGGTCGTGAGCGAAATAGGCAGGTCAAATGACCTGCCGCGACCTGCCGTAGCGCCGCCACTGTGTAATTGGTATGTCACCCTGGTTAATTGTCTTTGAAATTAAATGATGATGCCACTACTTATAGGCCAATTGTAGGACTATACATATATTATACCATGGTCAGTACATGACTCAATCATGTTGAAACGTCGACTTAATTAACAGCACTCTGCAGTTCGAAATTCAAATTAGACATCACGAGGCCATATGATGATGCATCCAATATAATTATAGATGCTGTTGAAAGGCTGCAAATATATGTATACATGCTGTTTTGGAAGATTTCTATTAATGATTCAAAGCCCTACAGTCATTATTGAGTCACGAAGTCGAAGTCGCTCAGCAGCAGCAGCGGCAGCATCATCAGCAGCAGCAGCTGTGGTCCACTTACAACAAACCAAGACAGACGCAACAGCGAACATCAATCTACGAATGGCTTGGCACACATTCAGATGCATGGGCAGTGGTTGGTTGTGGAGGGTCTCATCCGATCAATTATAAATGAGAAGTGAACATTATATGGTCGAGGCCATACACAATTACACATGTAGGCCTACAGGTCGCTAAGCATTCATATATATATACACTGTGCCCCATAAAAAAACACACCAAAAAACTTTGTCATGAAACGCATATAAGTCTAATGTTAAATAAGAAAAAGTAATGTTTCATTTAAGAAGATGTTCGAAGTGATGTCCCTTCGCTTGAACGCAGGCTCTCAGCCTTGGCTGCCACTGTTCAATAGCTTTGTCAATGACACTCTGCTTCAACTGTGCCCACACAACGATGAGGCTCTCCTTCAACTCGTCGATGTCCCGTATTGCTGTCTGGTAGACGCGTTCCTGTATTAGACCCCAAATTCTGTAGTCAACAGGATTGAGGTCTGGTGAGTTTGCTGGTCAGAGTTCCGGTCCAATGAAGCTTGGTGTTTCACGTCGCAGCAACTCAATGGTGTCCTTTGCGCGATGTGCTGGGGCGCTGTCCTGCTGGAGAATGAATAAGTCGCTTGACATCCAAGCACGCCTAGTCGCCTAGTCTGCGTCACTGCCTCTAACAGCAACCACTGCTGTGAGTAAGTAAAATGTTAAATATTTTGTGGCAAAATTATTTGAGAAACAACGTACAAACTTTGATTACAATTGGCTTAGTTTTACAGAAGATTTTTGAAAAGTTTTTTGGTGTGTTTTTTTATGGGGCACAGTGTATAAATATATATATATATATATATATATATAAGCTACACTCTAAGACGTCCTCAAGTGCATTTCCGTTTGCATCGAAAGGATCCAGGAAAGTAGACTAAGTAGGTGGAAAACAACTAAATAGGATATCACAAATCTCATAAAACCAGGGACAAGAATTATATAACTTAGCCTACCTCGAGAGAGAGAGAAAATTAATAAAGTCAAATATTATTACATGTAGAAAATAAGAAAAGAGAAAAGGATAAAAAGAAATAGATAATACTTGGGAAAGTCTTTGAAAGATAGACTAAACCAATAGGCCTATTCACGTGCGACCAAACATAGCCTAAAGGAAGACTGCAATATTATCAGAATCAATTAACAACTACAGGTCTAGATCGACCATATTGCACATATAGGCCTATTATAGGTTCTACAGTTCTTTATGCATTTGGATTGAGAGTAGTTTCCGTGCCAATTATTTCGAAATGGTGTTTTCATGATTTCATCGGATCACTGACGCAGTTCCAGACGATTTTCTTCTGCTTTTTCCTGTCCCTTCAAAGCTTAATTTTCCAGCGTGTCCTAAACGACTGACGTCATTTCCAATCCGCTTATTTTAATGCTCCAGCTTTCTGGCTTCCGGCGTCAAAGCACTTCGTTATGGATCCACTTCAGAACGACTATCCAGTTTTCAATCACAGACGCAGGTATAACGACCATGCTGTGCTCAAATTAGTTTTCTGTTTTCCTGCCTGGGGTGGGGGGTGATACAGATTTCTTGGGAGAGGGTGGAATGGGGGGCAAACGAACACGAAACAGCGCTTGCATGCTTACAGAGGAAGGGCCGGGTTTTCTGTTTCATGTTTCTATTTTCTGATGACCTTTTTCTTAGTCTGTGTGTATATAATATAACGGAATTATAACCGTTCATTTGATGTTACAGTTCTGATGACCTTTGTAGTGTTTCATTTATTTCTTTGTTCTATCAGTGATAGCCTAGCACTCTAATACTATAATAGTATACTATCAGTGTTTGTTAAAACCGTTAATTTATGTAGGCCTAATACAATCTAGATTTAAACAGCTGTTGCCGAATTTTTATGGGGAGATGTCATTCCAGTGGGGGGGATTTTCCCCATGGATATACTAGATTAAACCCTGAGTAACGGCACGATCGCGACGGTCTAATAGGCCTAATACTCTAAGTGAAAGCCACGATCACTCACAGCATTCATAAGCATGGCTTGGATGATTTTCGCTGCGTCATCAGCTTAATGACGTCTTATGACAATATCAACCGAATAAATCGGCTGCTCATGACGTCATATCAAAGTTTTGCAAGAATCATTATAGCGTTATAATTTCAAACGTTTCCAACAGGAATTCTTGCGGTGAAATGGATGTACAACGAATCTCTGGCGTATAATTGCAGAACACGGGACCGCTAGTTTTTAGCGACTTTAGTATTGTATAATATTATAGTATCTAATGACGACACTAACCCTTTCCGAATGTCTACGCTTCAGCTTTCGTCAAGGAAAACATCGCTACGTCGAATGCTTTCCAAGACGGACGAACGCTTCGAGAAAAGGTAGGCCGCCTATTCCACGATTCGTCCCTAGTAGGCTATACGCCTAAATGTAAATTCAAATGTCTTCCATTTTATGTAACGACCGTAGACTTATAGCCTAATGGCCTCGACCCTAATAAGTTTTTCAATGGATTTATCAGGTGAGGTCCTTCATTACCCAGTGTTTAATCTAATCCCATGCTTGCTGGGGGATTCGGGTTTCTCGGGAAGGGGGGGGGGAGAAAATCCGTTTTGCTGGCCAATTTGGGCGGACAGCAAAATGTCAATCATGTCCTGAGGAACCGTTTTCCACCTCTAGCATAACCACCTATAACATATATAGTATACGCCCTAGACCGCATCCTTTTGTTCTACCAGTTGAAGATGTTAGAAACTTTATTCCGAGGGTTCTCTTTGTCGCCCATTAATGACATTGTTATATCTTTACATTAATTTTGTTGTTTATTTTTAAAGTGCATTGACATGTAAATGATGTAACTGGGTACGTGCGATGTGTCACCCTGATTTGTCTGATTAAACGAAGATTATTATTAGCTGAGCTATATATACCGACGTCGCCCTTTCATCGGTCACAGTTTCTGAGTTTCTGACGACCTTATTTTAGTCATTTGGTCAAAATTTCTGAAAAATATACAATTTTCGCTTGAAGAAGTGATATTTTCTGAAGAGGAAGGGGAAATGCTAGACGTTACATTTTTAGGCGGAAATGGTACGTATTTACATGTATCAACACCTCGCTAATTTTTCTGGGGAATCTCATTCTTGGGGAGAACTTCCACTTGCCCCCCTCCCCGAGACGTCTGGATCACACACTGTTCATCACCGTTCGTCAGTTTGAATGTACACCACGCCATTGTAAACCTTCACTTCATTAACCCCACCCACCCCGCCCATACGGACAAACGTGAGTTCAACGTTTTATGGACACCAATTGACTTTGTCTTGCTCAAGGGACGAATAACTGCGGCACTCGAGCCATGCTACAGTTTTATCGAGTTGCTACGCTCTGTGCAACGGTCTGTGTAATTGTGCTGTGGTCCGTGAAGCATATGCGCAATGACATCTCAATAATTGCGAGTTCAGTGAACCGAAGAATGGACGGATCGCCAGTGCATCTTTGACGCAGTAGCATCTGTTGCCATGGTAGTGCCTCCATGCAACAGTGCACTGGCCCCTTCTGCTGTTGTTAAGGGCGCTCTATGGATTGCTTGTAATAAGCAGGCGTCCTCATTGAAATACATGTATAATTTTATGTGGTGCATTGTGGTATATATATATATTATATATAATATATATTATATATATTTACAGGATAGGCCATAACAAAACCCTATTTTTTTGCCAATATCTTGGCCAGAAGTAAGAATTTTGAAATGAAATTTTACAGTCTTAGAGACAATTCATATTTACACATAATGGCCAGATTTCAATAAAATATTTCAAACAGAACAAAAGTTATACCACTTTTAGTGAAGCCACCACCGTTTTTTCACGATTCAAAAACGTGACGCAACAAAAAGTAACAAAAAACCAATCTAATTATAACAGCCAATATCTTGGCCATAAGTAAGAATATCGAAATGAAATTTTACAGACTTAAAGACAATTCATATCTGCACATGGTGGTCAGATTCCATCAAAATATTTCAAACAGAACAAAAGTTATACCACTTTTAGGAAGGTCACCCACCTTTTTTGACGATTCAAAAACGAAACGCAACAAAAAAAGTAACAAAAACACAATTTTTTCTCATCTCAAATAATTGCCATGGTATCAAAATAGCCTTGATATTGCCAGATGATCAATATTATTACTATTTAAAAGAGATACAGGATACCAGTGTAGCTGTGCGTCACTGAGAAGTCACTTAGCAAGATGACGATCAAATTGGTAAATAAGGAATCTATCAGATAAATCAACAGGTCCATCAAGAACTTTGCAAAGAGACTCAAAAGAAGTCTTGGCACGGGTGGTGGGCACATTGAACACAAGTTGTGAAGCACTACCAAGTTCATTTGACAACAGTTATTTGAGATGAGACTTATAAAATCGTGTTTTTGTTACTTTTTGTTGCGTTTCGTTATATTCATATGCAGAAATTTCAGTTTACAAGCAATTTGCAAATTGCTTGTAAACTGAAGTATAGAATAGAAAATTGTACACGTTATAACGTTGAAAAGTCTACATGGCGGTCATCGCTACGTAGCAAGAAAACATCAATATTTACCGGACTGAAAGGAGGACGAAAATATGAGAAGGAAATTAATTAGAGAGCTGAAAGCCGACTGATTATAAGAATAACATTTGAGACGCGGTTCTTCGCGTTTCAATCTACGAAAAACGAGATTGTTCTCGGTCTCGTATCGTCGTGATGTACTATGGCGTCGATATTCGACGATGGGCAGGATTTCATTTAATTGCTACGATATACGGCGACGAAAATAATCCATGTTCACATGAACAGAGAGAGAGAGAGAGAGAGAGAGAGAGAGAGAGAGAGAGAGAGAGAGAGAGAGAGAGAGAGACAGACAGACAGACAGACAGACAGACAGACAGGGACAGGGGTATAGACAGACAGACAGATCAAGATAGTGAGACAGACAGACTGACAGACAGGTAGGCAGAAAGACAGAGAGATACAGAGGCAGAGAGATAGAGAGAAAAAGAGAGACAGACAGAGACAGATAGACAGAAAGAGATGGACGGACGGACGGACGGACAGACAGAAAGAGACAGAAAACAGAGTCGGATCCAGAGATAGATAGAGATACGAGGAAACGGAGAGAGACAGAGAGAGATAGAGATAAAACGGGAAAATGAGCAGAATAATTTTATAAGTGCATAATAATAATAATTTTGAACAATTATTCTAAACGGTGACAAAGAAGCAAACTGCAAGATACAACTCAACATCAACATACAGGCGTAGAGATAGTGAGAGATCGAAGGACAAAGACTGAGACATAGATAACATTATTACTGATCGAATTTTGCGATTTTAAAAAAAATCAGAAAGGAGCGAAACCGACTGATGCGGCGTGTGTGTAGTTGTGTGTAGGTGTGCGCGTATGTAGGTGTGTGCGTGTGTAGGTGTGTGTTCGTGTGTGCGTCTCTCTATTTCGGTGTGTCTGTGTGTGTGTGTGTTTGCGTATGTGTGTTTGTGTATGGGTGTGCGCGCGTGTGAGTGTGTGTCTTTCTCTTTATGAATGTGTGTTTCTCTATGGTCAAAATCGTGAAAAATTGCATGTGTGTGCGCGTTTGTATATGTGCGTGTGTGTGTGCGTGCGAGTGTGCGTGTTGTGCGTGTGTGTGTGTGCGCGCGTGCGTGTGTGCGTGTGTGTGCGTGTGTATGTGTGTGTGCGTGTGTGCGTGTGTGCTTGCGTGTGCGTGTGTGTGTGTGTGTGGATCAATTATTTATTTAGAGCAATGGAGTAATTAGCGAATCGTATTGTAAAGCGTCTCTCGCAGAATAGCCAATTCTAGTCGCTCAACTCGAAATCTTCCCCCCCCCCCCCACCCCCACCCCCACCACCCAGGGAAACCTTTAAAGAATGAATCCGATGGGGAATAAAAGTCGTTAGTTAGGTTCCCAATGACAGAGGAAGGTTATTCCAGATGGAGAAACCAACGACAGAAAACGCCCTGCAGTGTTGGGCCACCATAGCAGTTTTAACGCTGTGTATACGGAACAATCAGATCAGCAGACGATTAGTAGGCCTACGACTGAAGGAGCGAGGTGAGGGTGTGGTTATTGGTTAATGGCTTTGCATGCAGTCTGTGAGGCGTTTGTAAAAAGGCATTTCCGAACTGCAATTTGAAGACCAGAAAAGATCTCTGAAGAATAGTACTAATCAATAGTACTAATCAGTAGTGCTAATCAACAGTACTAATCAATGGTGCTAATCAATGGTGCTAATAAATAGTACTAATCAATGGTGCTAATCAATGGTGCTAATCAATAGTACTAATCAATGGTGCTAATCAATGGTGCTAATCAATAGTACTAATCAATGGTGCTAATCAATAGTAGGCTACTAATCAATAGTACTTGTCAATAGTACTAATCAATAGTACTAATCAATAATGCTAATCAATAGTACTAATCAATAGTACTAATCAATAGTACTAATCAATAGTACAAATCAATAGTACTAATCAATAGTACTAATAAATAGTACTAATCAATAGTGCTAATCAATAGTACTAATCAATAGTACTAATCAATAGTACTAATCAATAGTACTAATCAATAGTACTAATCAATAGTACTAATAAATGGTACTAATCAATAGTACGTATCAAAAGTACGTATCAATAGTACTAATCAATAGTACTTGCAAATAGTACTAAATTACTAATCAATAGTACTAATCAAGAATGAAAAGTATCAATATAGAATAGCATTTTATTTTAATAAAAGGCTCTTTATAAAATGTCGTCTAATCTGAATAAAGATGATTTTTACTAAGTAGTACATAGGCCTAATCTGAATTGAAAGGGTCTTTGTAGAACAGTATTTAATCCTAATAAACACTTAGACTTAAATAGGATCGCTGTAAAATAAAGATGCAGTCGTGCAGATATAGGCTGCAGTCGATATTGAGGAGACTGTCTTGCTGCCATGGTCTGTTTTGTATTGCTGCAGTACGCTAGGTAGCCTATACCCTTAGGCTATAAATTGCCATTATTATTATTGTTTTTACTACTACTGCTACTGCTGCTGCTGCTGCTACTACCACTACTACTGCTACTACTACTGCTACTACCGCTACTGCTACTATACTACCACTACAACTACTGCTACTACTATATACTACTACTAGTACTACTGCTACTACTATATACTACTACTACTACTACTACTATTACTACTACTACTACTACTACTACTACTACTACTACTACTACTACTACTACTACTACTACTACTACTACTACTGCTGCTGCTGTTGCTGCTGCTGCTGCTGATGCTACTACAACTGCTACTACTACTACTACTACTACTACTACTACTACTACTACTACTACTACTACTACTACTACTACTACTACTACTACTACTACTACTACTACTACTACTACTACTACTGATACTATTAGTTTACCCGAGGTAGTTCTAATTCCTCAGGAGACAAAAAATTTCCGGAGACTGTTAGTGACATCTGGAATGGTTATACGCTTCATCCAATTCTGGTAAGTCGAAAGAAGGTTACTGCGGTAAACAACAGCATTGAATCGCTGATTAATAACTGAAATCCGTTGGAATATTATTAATATTTATTATTATTATTATTGTTATTATGATCATCATCATTACGCCTACTCACGATTGCAAGTTATATTATTATGACAGTTGCTGTTTTCTCAGACAGATCGGATAATTTTTTTTCGTTATGGAGAAAGAAGAAAACGACCACTTGAGTTTTCAGAACGGCATTCAGTGCATAATAGCCTAATAATTATGCATTAAAGAAAACAGTCGCAGATGCGAGTTTTAAAATATTTCAAATGCTCTCTTTTATAGATATTATCTATAAAAAAGAGCATTTGAAATATTTTTTAAACTCGCATCTGCGGCTGTTTTCTTCTTCGGGTAAATTAATAAAAGAAATATGCTTAAAAATATCACTGGCACGTCTAGCGAAATAGATTTGAATTTAATTCAGATTGTAAATAATATTATATACCCGTCTGGCCGTTTAGATTGAGATCTTGAATAATATTCAAGCCGACCGTTCGTATCTGCCTCACAGATTTGCTAATTTTTGTTGTTGATGAAACGCTTTGTACCGTATATATAATTAAGCTGGTCTACCCTGCAGTCGCATTTCTCTGTTGCATCGCGATGACTAAAGATTTCTAAGGGCATGGTGGTTATTCAGCAGGTTGAAGAAATTAAAATGTAAGGAAGATGTTAAAAATTCCGAAGAATTTTGACAGGTCATAATTATAGCAGGGCCAATTAAGAGGGAAATATATATATATACACGGTGAACGGAAAAAAACCGAACCCCACAATAATAATAATAATATTAATAGAGATATAAACATCAAAAAATTTAAAATATTATTGCGACCAAGACTATTTTATTCCCAAGTATAAACTTAGCCATTTCTTTTACTTATGCACTATTCCAATTACAACTTGAAGTGATTAAAATGTTTCAAGGAGCGCTGAACTAACGGAGGCCAACAACAGGCGCACATCGAGCGACAAAGGCAGTTCTTAAAAGCGCTATTCTGCAGAATTGATACATTTTATTTGGTCTGTCGACGTGAAAATGTTCACTCTTGTTTCACCTTCGAATTGCCAAAATGATCGTCTGTATTCGTTTTCGGCGGAACACTGAAGAAAAGCATCCCAGGGAGTCGTTTGCTATACGGACACGAATTTGATCAAGCTGTTATCGATTCAGTCATAGATTGAGTATTCGTGACTTTAGGGTTTAATATTCGTAAATATTCGTGAATATTAAGATTTTTTAATATTCGTAAATATTCGCAAATATTCGTTAACGAATAAAGGTGAACGATTGAAACCGCAATGTTACTCGGTATTACGCAGTTTAAGTTTCTGTAGATCTATGTCAATTCACATTCACTCGTATCCAGGGCAAGGCTGAATAAAAATATGCAATGCGCTTAACATGCTGAGATCGGGATAATTTTTACTTGTAATCTGGCACTATTATTTCTTGCGTTGGTATTTACATGTATATCTACTCATCCTGCTACACTGATATAAAATTACTTTTTCAATTTGCATTTGCTATTATAGGTATTTAAAGTTTATTGCTAATTTTGGCCTTCTATTGCTGCTATTTGCCAACTGCCATCGATGACTCTGCCTCTTTTCAGTTGGGGAGGATGGCCAGAAGTCAGACAAAGTGACTAACATTAAGTATCGAATGTGATATGAATACCGCATGGCCACATTGACCAGACCCGGGAGAGAGGTTTTTAACAACAAATCTATTAAAGTTATTGTCACTTACTGATATAGGCCTATGCGTACAAGCTAACTCAATTTTATACAATTTATTCAGTAAAAGTTAAACATTTTAATTTTTCATAAATAACAAAATAAGAATCAAGAATAAAGAATTTCTTGAAAGAACTTAATATTTTACGAATATAATATTCGTTGGCAGTTTTAATATTCGTTAATATTCATGAATATTTGAAAATCTTAATATTCGTAATATGCGAATACTCAATCTATGGATTCAGTAATTGGTCAGTGGCGAGCGCGTCTTTGTGCGTGCACGTGTTGAGGCCTAAAGATGATATTTTGGACACTCACTGCAACTGACACTGATAGTAATCTGATTCATGTCCTTTAAACTGAAGTTTCTCCATTTTTTTATTGATATGTAAAAACTATTACGCAAGTTATCATAGCAAATGGAGAGGTTCGGTTTTTTTTTCGTTCACCGTGTATATATATATATATGTACACTGTGTCCGGATAAAAAGTAGCCCCCACAAGAAAGTGTCATAGCTCGGTCAAAACGTTTAGGATTTGTCTGAAATTTTAAACACAGCAACAGTGACCATATTTACACGAGATTCCAAAGTCGTTTGCAAATATTCGCGAGTTTTGTCAAATTAATTTTTTTTGTGAGTGTTTGCGTTGGAGCACCGAAAAATTAAAGTTTCCAACATAGGCCCTTACATAAGAAAGCAGTGGCGTAGGCAAGGGGGGTTTCGGGGGTTAAACCCCCCCATTGGCTCCGAAAAAAAGGTTTTTTTAAGGTTATTTTTCCATTTGAGTAAGAAAAAATAGCAAAAACAGGGTTTCCGGCCATAAAACCTCCCCCATGAAAAATTCCTGGCTACGCCACTGTAAGAAAGTGAAGCTCAGCTATAGCTGGTGTTCAAAATGTTCTCCTCGTTCACGGACACACGACCTTAGACGTGGACGCCACTGTTTGATGGCCCGGTCGATGATCACGTGCACGGTCAAACAGCCGCCACTCTTCAATCAGACCCGCTCTACGCCCTACGGTTATCGATGTCAGGAAAACGCGTGAACGAAAAACGCGCTCCTCCAGTCCTTGTACTCCGGATCAAGGGTCTGGACTGCTGGACGGCCACAGCTGCAGGGTATGAAGCCGAGTGTCTCCCGGGACAGCTACTAATCTACTACGTCTACGGTCTTGTGTTCGTGAACAAAGAGGACATTTTGAGCACCATATATGGCTAAATTTCACTTCCTTTCAGGTTTCCATGTTGAAAAGTTCAATTTTTCGGTGCTGCATTTTAAACGCTCAAAAATTTCAAAAACTCACGAATATTTCTAATCGGTTCTAGCATCTCGTGTAGATATGGTGACCGTTGCTGTGTTTAAAATTTCAGACAAATCCTAAGAGTTTTGACCGAGTTATGACACTTTCTTGTGGGGGCTACTTTTTATCCGGACACAGTGTATATATATATATACGCAGGTCACATTACCTGACGTTGCCTATGGTGGTGCCGCCTCTGGAACAGATGGAGGTATACCACGACATCATGGGTTAGCCAACCTCTATGAAAGAACCGAAGCAACGCACTATGCAACCACGATCGGACGACCGTTGCCTATAACTGTGTAGGCCACCTTGTTCTGATCATCTGTGCAACACATTGTAAGACGTTTATTTGTTTGCATACGTGTGCACTTCTTATAACGCCCCTTCAAGCTCCCTACTCAGAGGCGCTCCCGACTACAGCGCGAACACTGCATCGGAGTTTCACGCCGAAGCGCTGAGCAATTGCGAGTGAAGGATTTGCCAAAGGTCCCTACGCGGCGACTTGAGGTGGATTCGAACATGGGCCGAGATTTGGGCGGAGACTTGCGGGGGACGAAAAGGCGGCCGAAGATTTTGGTCCGACGAATGGCTGAGACGCCGAATTTTTTTTCCCGTCTTTTTGTCTTTTTGCCGGTGTCACGAAATAAAGTCTCCCCCCGATACAAAGTCTCCCCCGAAACAGAGTCTCCCCTGGCTGAAACTCTGTATTGGAAGAAATTTTCTGAAGTAAAAGTATTATATACTTTCTTGTTATATAACCTGGCAACGCAAACTAACCGTTTAGCCTGCTCATCTCTAAATTTGATGCAACTGTAGCCAATTTTACGCTGAACGGGGGAGACTTTGTTTCGTGGACGGCGGAAATATTCTCTCCCCCGCGGAGACTTTATTTCAGAATATACTCTCCGGGGGCGAATTTATTCTGGAACAGATCCTCCGGGGGAGAATCTGTTTCGAAATAAAGTCTCCGGGGGGAGACTTTTAGGGGGGAGACTCTGTCACGCGACACCTGCAAAAATTTCTGGCGACCTTTTTTTAGTCATCCGTCCGAAATGTCGATGGAAAAACCTCGTCTCGTTTGTTGTTCACCGTGTGCTTCGTGAAGTGTGTTCATGATGACCTAACACTTACCGATTACCGATTGGGGGAGGGGGACAAATGCATGGGCCGTCCCCCCACCACATTCATTGAGGGAGACCATCCCCCCTAAGTCTCCGGCCATGGATTCGAACCGGCAACACAATTTTGTACATGAGCTAATTCCAATTCGTGCTTGGATATTTAAGGCGCCGAAGAACTACGGTGATTACTATATAAGCTTAGGCCTCCTGAAAATAAATCATTGTTTTCACAGATCCCCGTAGGCTATTATAGTTCCCTTGCTACAGCCTGTTGGGAAGAGCAATGTATATACACATATATAATTAATACTACCATTGTATATCCTGTAATTTATTTTACTATTGCATTTTATTTAAAGATTTTATAGAGTGCCTCTGACAGAGTAGGCCAGTCATAGACGCCGCTCATAGCCTTGTTGGCTATAGGAGCTTATAATATATAGCATGCATTATTACTATCGATAGCATGTATAAGATGTATACAGG
The DNA here is from genome assembly GCA_949752735.1 of Lumbricus terrestris. NCBI lineage: Eukaryota > Metazoa > Annelida > Clitellata > Crassiclitellata > Lumbricidae > Lumbricus > Lumbricus terrestris. Next base: position 13,266,918 of record OX457045.1, on the reverse strand, counting down.
ATATAATGCCATGCTATATTTAGCATATTATAAGACTAGTGTATATATATAGGCATGTGCGTGTGTTCCAATTTTAGGCCGTATACTGACAACCTTTTTTGGCAATAAATCCGCGAATTCTAAAAATGGCTCAATCAATTTTTTTATTACAGA
>OX457045.1:13214265-13261765 GCA_949752735.1 Lumbricus terrestris | reverse complement strand
TACACGGTTGATTAATTTGACTGTTCAATATTTTGTTTTGAACTGACTTGCTTTCGTGAGTGATGAACCTTCAGTTATCCTGAAATTTTGATCGTTTGAGAACTCAGAAACATTGAAGACGTTTCTGTCAGTCGATGTTTTACGGGGTTTTGAATGTCAATGGCTGGTATACATGTAGGTACATCAGCTCATCTTGACGTCGGCCTTAATTGTACTGCACTTTGTTCTCTAAGACTTCTTCTAGTGGCTTAATTGCTACGAACACTTGACTACAGGCAGCGTTCCCCAGCTGTTAAGCACCACCCATTGCCAAATTCAACTTGAGGTCTTTACGTTTTGCTTTTACGTGCATGCCACGCAGCGCACAGTCAATAGATATATTTTGTTGATTCAGGAAAAGAAACAACACAAATTGACCAACAGGATACAGTACACAATACGACGACTCTGCGCAAAGAAAAACACGTTTCTGCGTCAACATTATACAACACAATTCGATCGTAGCGATCAGACAAAAGCATCTGCATGAACGATTAGTTTATTGCAGTAAAGGAGCAGCATAAAAGTGACAAGTATACAATATATACGACGGAAGAAGATGACCCTTCAGTGCGAGGACCCTCTGAGCGTCTTCAACCTGGCGAGCCTTCGCTTTCCCGACGACTTCGACGAGTACCTGGCCCGTGCGGACAGCGGCGGCAGCACGTACGGTCTGCTAAAGCGCCACGCCTTCGCCCACAGCAGCCTACGCGAGCGACCTACAACGGAGGCGGCGGCGGCGCTTCAGAAGCCCGCTCAGCGGCAACGATCAAAGAGTCTGATTCCACCGGCGGTGGCTGCGTCGCGTTTGAAGTGCCTCGCCGACGAGAAGAGCCTCATCAAAGCCCTGGCCCAGCAGTCGACGGACGAGTCGTCGGCCGACAGAAACACCCTCCAGCTGCAGGTTGTCGACTACCGGAGGCACTCCAGCACGGCCACCTGCACGGCTTCCATGGCGCCCGATCTGAGGAAGCGCGGCAGCTACGCCTTCGTGCAGGACATTAGCGCGCCATCAGCGGCGGGGTCGACGATGCAAGGGGAGGGCGGCCGTCAGGGCGGCTGGAGCCCCGTGTCGGTACCCGTCTGCCGCCGGAGGTCCTTCTCCGTCACCCCTCAAGGTCTCGTCAACGAGGGCGACGAGGTGATCCCCGTCATACCGTCGGAGATGCTCCTGCCCGATGGAGGGACGGGTCTGCTGCTGCAGCTGCAGATGACGGGAGGGTCCGGGTCGAGGCGGAGCAGCAGCAACTCGTGCGTTGAGGGAGGAGGAGGGCAGCAGGGCAGCGATGATGGGTCGTCGAATGATGCGTCCGTCCATCGGGTCCTGATGCTGGGTGGACCGGGCGTTGGGAAGACGGCGCTCACGCAGCAGTTCCTCACGTCGGAGTTCATGGCCGCGCAGAACACCAGCTTCGGTGAGTCGACGAGAATTTTCGATTTTAAATTTATGTAGCGTAATTAATTATTTGTATACCCGTGGCTTTTGTTGTTTCCTTCTCTTCCTGTATGACTATAGATAAGGTGTTGATAATCTAATGGCCGTCCAGTATTCCCAACTCGAGTGCAATCAATCAATCAATCAATCAATCAATCGGTTGGTCGATCGATTAACCAATCAACCAATTAATAAATCAATCAATCAATCAATTAATCAATCAATCAATCAATTAATTAATCAATCGGTTGGACGATCGATCAACCAATCAACCTATTTATCAAAAAATCAATCGATCGATCAATCAATCAATTAATCAATAAATCAATCAATCATTCGATCATTCAATCAATCAGCCATCCAATAAACCATTCAAGCGACAAATCAATTGTTGTTTTTATCGATCCAAAAGTGCACAGGCAATTGCTGTACAGAAATAGTCAGTTAATTTTACAAGGTACATTACAGGTTCCTACGCGTTCGTTTGAATAAAAGTAATTTCCAATTTCAAGTAAATGGGACTAGCGGTTCAAAATGCGACCTTCAATGGTACCACTGATTTTTCAGCAAAATGACACGCGAAATGATGCGTTCAAAATTATGAAAAATGTGGAATATAATAATATAGCTCATTCCAATAGTATAACGATTTAGAATCGCAGACAAAGAGAGACACTAACTCACTATAAATTCTATAATAGGCGCAAACCGTTTTTGGACGAGGATTGTCCATTCAATGTCTAGTCATCTAGACATGTAATTTCTGCAGGTGATGCTGTTATATATGCAACTGTGTCACTTTAGTACAGAATGACTAAGGTGACTTCTATTCTATTCTATTGTATTTTGGGATTTATAAAGCGCCTCTCACAGTACAACCTAATCAGAGGCGCTCCCAGTGCGAAGAACTCCTGGAAAAAGAAAAGTCTTAAGACAACGGGCAGAAAAAGTAAAGCCTCCAGTAATAATTCTGACCTGATCTGACCTCACCAGTCACCACATGCACTTGACCCGCCAGACCTGACCTATAATAATTGATTGGCCAATGGAATCTAATAAAATTTTCCAGTATCACTGAACGAGTTGTTTTTATATGTTGTGGACGTTTGCTTTGTGCAAAGACGATTGTCAACGCCATAGATGTAAAAAACGATGGAAACGGAATAAAAACCGGTAAAAACGTGGTTTTTTTCGAAAAAATAAAAAACGACAAAAAAACCGATAAAAAACGGAAACGGTAAATAATTTGACTTTGCTACATCTAAAACCGCATTTTAACCTTGAAAAAATTGATTAGGAACCTACTTCACGCAGGCAATCTCTTAAATGATGATGTTAAACGATGAAATAATGACTTTAGTTAGCTGAATCATTGAGAGTTGGCGGAAAACATAAGGAATATCAGAAAAAATTAAAATTAAGGAGAATAATAACAGAGAGTAAATGAATAAGCTTAAATAAAGTTAAAGAAAAAATAAAAAATGATAAAAAAACGATGGGAAAAATAAAAAACGAAAAAAACGACATTTTTTGGGAGAGAATAATAAACGAAAATAACGTTTTTACAACTATGGTCAACGCTAATAGTTTTATTGCTTTCGCTGACGAATTACATGAATTGAAGGAGGACGGTCGGAAGACAGGAAGAGTGAAACAAAACACAAAGTGGGCGGATAAAAAGAAGGACAAACGGGCGGATTAGGTGAAGGACAAGCGGTCGGATGAAGAAAAGAACAAATTAATGAACGGGTAAGACCGTAAGAATAAGGACAAAATGAGCAGATGAATATAAAGACAAACGGACGGATGAAGATAAGGACAAACGGACGGATGAAGATGATGACAAAATGAGCGGATGAGGATAAGAACAAACCACGGACAAAAATAAGGACAAACAGACGGATGAAAATAAGGACAAACGGACGGACGAAGATAAGGACAAACGGACGGATGAAGATAATGACAAACAACGGATGAAGATAAGGACAAACAACGGACGAAGATAAGGACAAACAACGGATTAAGATAAGGACAAACAACGGATTAAGATAAGGACAAACAACGGATGAAGATACGGACAAACAACGGATGAAGATAAGGACAAACAACGGATTAAGATAAGGACAAACAACGGATGAAGATAAGGACAAACAACGGATGAAGATAATGACAGACAACGGATGAAGATAAGGACAAACAACGGATTAAGATAAGGACAAACGGGCGGATGAAGATACGGACAAGCAACGGATGAAGATAAGGACAAACGGGCGGATGAAGATACGGACAAACGGACGGATGAAGATAAGGACAAACGGACGGATGAAGATAAGGACAAGATGAAAGGACAGAAGAACGATAATAAGAAGAAACGAACGGATGACGAGCAGATGATAAATTGTAGGATGACTTGAGATGAAAATGGACGCATTTGCAGAGAAGAATGAATGAACTGACATAACAAGACAAGAACAATTAAATGCAGAACAGACCCTGCAGTCTTTCGTCTTCTGTTTCGCTCTCTCGTGTAATGAAAAAAAATTTCCACCGATCTCTCATCAGATCATTGGTTGTTCAAACCTTCTTCACGAAACAAACCTTCAGGCAACCAAACAAACACAAACATACTCGCACTTGCAAACACACAAACATTAATCGAAAGGCACAGAGGCAAGGATCCGACGCATCAATGAAATAAATATAGAATTACTTAAAGTAGGCATTCGGCGAAAATTGGGACAGCATCCAAGTCTATTTATAGGTTTATACTGTTAAACATAGGCCTATCAGCATGTTAATCAAAGGACAAAACAACTATGCATTCATGTAATATACAATTATGTACTTGAAAATCAGGTATGATATATACTAATACTTATTAGTCATTCTGCAAGAAACGCTATACACATATATAAATGTATAGATACTCACATAAAATATGCATAATATGTAATAATTATAGGCCTACATTTGACATTATGAGCTATGGCTGTTGATATAAATAGATAAGCCTATATGTAGGTCATTCAATACTATAAGATTCATATAAATGTATAAATGTATAGATAGGCCTGTACATAAAAATATACATAAACGTTGTAAATCTAGGCCTATATTTGAAATATAAAATTGATATATATATATATAGGTCATTCAACACTATCAAATCCATTGCAGCTATTTTGGTGACTGCATGCCCTTGAGCGTACAGCATATATATGTATATATGACTCAGTTTTTGCAGCGTTAAGTTAAGGTACAAAGTAGATTATCCTTTATTTGCTTCTAACGACCAGTTCACGTGCATTACATCGTGTGCTGTGATCACGCACATGTCTGAAATAGGCCTATATATATATATATATATATATATATATATATATATATAATTTATATATACTAAAATAGCAACAGATTACTATAAGGTCACACATGCTGTGCAACTAAATATAGGCTTAACCGTTGAGACGCATTGATCAACAAATCTGCTTTTATATGTAGCCTACATGTATGTAGGCTAAGTTTATAGACTATTCAATTTATATTTAGCAAAGGTATAGCATGAGACAATGTCCTCTTTTGCGAAAGAAGTATACTATGGCTATATATGGGCTTGGCGCCTCACGAAGAGGTGCGTGCACGTCAAAGCATTGACCATAATACAGTTCCTGGAAGCAGCGGCGCCCGCAGGCGTACGCACTTACGCAAGTGCGTACAGCAGCGGCGCCCGTAGACGTACGCACATAGGTAAGTGCGTACAGCGCGAGGATAGAAAAGGTATGTTTTTGGGAAATTCTAGATTGATGACTAAAAAAAAAAAAAAAAAGGTCATCAGTTTTTTTGGCGGATAGAAAAGGTATGTTTTTTTGGGAAATTCTAGGTTGATGACTAAAAAAAAGGTCATCAGTTTTTTCGGCGACCTAACGGAAATTTTTTCCTGTTCGCCCCTCCATCGACGAAAATTTCTGTGCGTACAAGAAAAAAATCCTGCGGGCGCCGCTGCCTGGAAGGCTTTTAGCCTTTTCTATAGCGCATTTCGCTCCGCTGTGTGTCATAATTATGTCGTCTCTGGTATAGGCTATAGTTTTATGACAGCTGCCAGCCTTTTTCTTATAACTGCATCAATGTGTGCTGTAGCCTATGGCTCACCTTGTCACCTTAATTGTGCCGTCAGTTCGAGGAACTCTAGCGACCGTCATGACCAGTCTTCTCCACTCCGTTCTGTTCTGCGTTACATCCCTCAATTGTCCAAGATTCATCCCTGTCCTCCTGTCTACATGCATCCTCCATCCATCTGGTTGGGCTGGGAGCGCCTCTGAGTAGTTTCTTGAAGGGGCGCTATATAAATGCTATGAATGAATGAATGAATGAATGAATGAATGAATGAATGAATCTGATCCTCGGCCGTCCTCTTCTCCTCGTACCCTCTCCACATGCCAGCATCATCGCCTTCTCCAGTCCATCCGTGCGCATCACGTGACCGAAAAACATCAGCTTCTGTTTGGTGATCCTCTGCAGCAATGACATATCCCCTCTTAGTTGACCTATGTCCTGGAGCACAGATTCATTTGTTCTCCTCTCTTTCCGCGATATTCCCAGCAGCCTTAATTATCCATATCCATATTTCACACGCAGCAATGTTGTCATCCAACGCCTATGCCTATTGCGTGAAATAAGAAACAACGTGATGAAAGAGTCATGTAAAGTAGACAAAATATCATGTGAAGGAAGTAATTATGTAAAGTAAGAAACCACATGAAGTAAGAAACACTGTGAAATAAGAAATCATGCAAAGTTATAAGTCTTAGCAAGAAACCGTGTGAAGTAAGAAATCATGTGAAGTAAGAAATCATGTGAAGTAGAAAATCATGTTAAGTTAGAAATCCAGCACAGATTGGGACATAAAAAATTGGATTCGCAGATCGCGAGCTGCCCGTAAACAACATCGTTCTTTCGCTGCAATTGGCCACGTGACATGGAATGGGTTTCGACTTTATCTTTGCGCCATAATATTTTGCCTATAGGAGTATAGGGTGTATGCATGAACTCAGATGCGTTTTATCGCAGTTTTAGAACCGTCCTTTTCCACCGGGGCATGTTTCTCGGATTGATCTTTTAGGTTCAACAGGTTCTCCCACATTATTATTATTCAACCTGGTTTTGTTTGAAGTAATTGCCTGCGTCCATACAATATCCATACACCATCATCACCACCACCACCACCACCACCACCACCACCACCACCACCACCACCACCACCACCACCACCACCACGAAGCCATTTTCTTTCAATCCATCACCCCTTTTATTTGCTTCGTAGCCGTTTACGCCATCTATTCAGCATATTATGTATACACTATAGACCTCGAAAAAATGAAGGTCATATGATATTCATCGTCTGCTGCGAATACATGCATACATAATATTAAGGATGCTGCAGTATTACACCGGAGGAACTTCGCGTTAATCTTCTTCAATATGCGACGCCTAACGATGACTTATTAAGTAAAGCGACGACGACGACGTTAGACGAGTAAGAAACGAGGAGTCGTCGGATGTTAGACGAGTTAGGAGACGCGAGTCGTTTAAAACGGTGCTGCGGCCTTCATATTACATGTAGATGTCTTCTTTCAAATTATACACAATTTTCTGTATGGGTGTCCGATTGCGTGTGTATGTGCATATGCATGTGTATATGGATGTTTGTATACGTGTGTATGCATATGTATGTGTTTGTTTATGTGTCTGTGTATGTTTGTGTCTATGTGTGTGTCTGTGTGTCTGCGTCATCATGTATGTATGTATGTATGTATGTATGTATGTATGTATGTATGTATGTATGTATGTATGTATGTATGTATGTATGTATGTATGTATGTATGTATGTATGTATGTATTTACATATATATACACATAAATGTTTGCATATAAATTTTCATGTATTTACACGAATACATTCTAAAATCAATTATATAGCACTTGCATAGAAATGTCTAATAAAAAGGTTTAATTGGGGGCAAACAGTGCAAGTCAGAGAACAAAGAAGGAAATCTAATAAAACTAATAAAACGATGAGAAATAAATTGCAGAGAGGATCGGTTACAGACGGATAATTTCCTGTTCAGGAAGTTATTGATTCTGTTGCCTGGGGATAATTTCCTAGAACAGGCAAAATGCAATTAAATATTTAGTCGATCGGCGTGGAATTAAAATTTATGTTATCAGAAGCAGGCTATACGGTAAATTTGCAAGGGGACCAGTTTTGAACCGGATGACCTCTGTTTAGGTGGCTATAGGAGATAAAGACATGTGCACTATATATATATATACTAAGGGTGAGAACTGCCGGGGGTTTGGGAATATTAACCACCAACTGCCCCAGTTTTTCTTAGAGCCCCATATAGTAAAGGCTGCTCTTCACACCCCAATTCCAAGTGGATCATGGTCCAACCCTAGTTGTTTCCTACAATACTCACACTGACTATACAATGCGTGAGGCTTTATAATTTTAATTGTTAATTGTGATGATGATGATGATGATGACGACGACGACGATGACGACGACGACGACGATGACGATGATGATGATGATGATGACGACGATGATGATGATGATGATGATGATGACGATGACGATGACGATGATGATGATGCCTATGATAATGACGACGAAAAAGATTATAGTTGTCATGAGGTCTAAATAACAAGGTTTGTTGGAACTGCATGCATGCAAGGTGTGTCAGGTGCAGTCCAGGTGTACATAAAGACTGTTCACATATACGTTTTATAATATATAGCCTACATGCATATATATATATATATATATATATATATATATATATATATATATATATATATCCAATACATGTATATGGTAAATATAGGCTATATATATATAGGTTATATATATATATATATGCGGATTGGAACATTGGTCTAAAAGGCGGTTTACAGTTTTTGCGGGATTAAACATGCTTTATCAATCATAAACCGGATTTGTTCGGCAGGCAATTACAGTAGACCCGAATTGATGTCTCGGCGCAGCATGTGTTTGTTTTCTTTGCAAATAACCATAGAACATCACCACCATCGCCACCGCCGCATGACGCGTGGCTATCTATAGAATCGTCCGCACGGTTTCGATCGGCGACCGACTCCGCCGCCGGTGTCACGAAATAGAGTATCCCCCGTATTAATTGTATCCCCCAAATTAAAAAAAGTCGAAAAAACCGCTTCCGTGTGTATTTTTCTTTGCAAATTGATTTTCATCTGCTTTGTTTTCTACAATGACACTAACAGGTATGTTTATTCCTACTAGATAATTTGTTTTGCCCTGTTTTTAGAGCACTTAAAACATTTAAAACAGCGTTTCCCAAACTGTGGGTCGCGACCCAAAAGTGGGTCGCAGAGCTTTGGCAAGTGGGTCGCGAAAGTTCTTCTTATTTCTCTGTTAATTTCAGTATTTATTCCCGTAACCCTCAAACGTCATAATTTATTTTATCTCAGGAGAATTTCGATGATAGTGTCACTCAAGTCAGTCTCAAAAATACAATTTCGATTCATCTGGGGTTGATACATGAAAAATTTGTCCATTATTTCTCAGCAGAAAACAAGGCACAACTTGAACAAAATGCTTGGATCCCTAATCCTTTTCAATTTCAAGCAGATATCAATAAAGTTACTTTGTGTGCTGCAAACGAAGCCCAGCTTATCGAACTTTCCTGTGATGGAACGCTGAAGGAAAAGTTCTCAGAGAGCAGTCTTTCTATTTTTGGCTTAATGCTGCAACTGTATTTCCCGAACTCTCTGATATTGCTTTGTCAGTGTTGTTGCCGTTTTCAACCACATACCTGTGTTAGGCTGGATTTTCAGCATTGACGGCAATGAAAACAAAATACAGGAACAGGCTGTGCACAGATCATGACATGAGGCTGTGTCTGACTTCTTTTAAACCACGCATTGACTTACTTATGAGTAACATGCAGGCCCATCCTTCACATTGATTCTTTAAACTTAAAGTTTAAATTTAACGATTAGTTACTGTTACATTGATATAACAGTTGCTTGCATTGCAATAAATGTTGGCTTTTTCCTTAAGTTAAATTTTACTGTTTTAAATGTGGTAATTTCTAAATGCTGGATGTAAATCAGCATATCTTAATCCCGATTTATGAAGCAATCCTTAGTTAGTGTTAGTTTAGTACTCTGTACCTAATTTTGTTTAGTCACTTTAGTGGGTCCCGAGACAGAAAAAATATTCCCAAGTGGGTCCCGAGCCAGAGAAGTTTGGGAACCTCTGATTTAAAACACTTAAAAACGCTCAGAGTCACTAAATAAATTCGAGTTGCCTTATCTGAGCATTGCTTAGGACACTTAAAATAATTAGAGTCTCTTTAAATTTTGATTACAGCATAAAAAATTTTATTATGCGCATTTTTCAAAAAAGGGGATAGAATGGTTTATTCCTCCGGATAGCATAGACCGGTTAATTCCATTCGGGGGGATAGATTAATTCATCCCCCCGGATAGCTTTCAGGGGGGATACTCCTTTTCGTGTCACCGGCTCTCGTTCTGCAGCCGCTGGATTTCTATCGGATTACATTCGCTTCTAATTCTCAGCGGAATTCTCAGTATTGTTGAGGCTAATAGAATATTATTGTCATCGATCCTTCTAAAGGTCACCCGGTTTATGAGGATGAGGAAGGAGGGGGAGGCTGAGCGACATTATCATCTATTCCGATGTTTGTCCGATCCATTGGGATTTAAAGAGATATTTATTTATAGGAGATGAGGAACGTCGACTGAAATGTAAATGAACTCGATTTTAAATAGGACTAGAAGCCATTATGACCTCGACCCTGCATGTTCGTGTTTCCGTAATCACCGCTGCTTGTTTGAATGGACAATATTAGCGTTCATCGTCGTCGTCGTCATCGTCATTGTCATCATCATCGTAGTCGTCGTCATCACCACAACCACCACACATCGTCGTCGTCGTCTCGTCATCATCGTCGTCGTCTTCGTCATCATCATCGTCATTGTCATCATCATAATCATCATCAGCAGCAGCAGCAGCAACAACATCATCATCATCCTCTTCTCATTCTAATAATAATAGTAATTGTGATAATAGCAACAATGATAATAATAATAATTATAGGCCTAATAATAATCATAATAAAACAACAATAACAATAGTGATGTTGCTGCTGCTGCTGATGATGATGATGAACAAGATGAAGAACAAGAGCAAGAACAGCGATCAAAGATGATGACGAGGTAGGCGACGATGCAGAATAATAGGACCAAAAAGAAGAAGAAAGCAGCGACTGCGTAGAATATTGTGCTGCTGCTGCTGCTGCTGATGATGATGATGATGATGATGAAAATGAACATTAAGCAATGAAGAAGAAGAAGCTTAAAGATTCCAAGCTAGCGCGGCTAATGACAATTAAAACTGCGCTAAGGCAAAGCACCGCGGACCCCTATCGTGTCCGAAGTATATTCCGCGCCATTTCACCTGCCTATTACTTCCTTTCCATCCGACCAAATTTCCCATCCACACGCGACTCAAGTCGCAACACACAACAGGCACCCATCGCAGTCCACCCCATCCCACCCCACCCGACCCCAACCCTCCTCACCCCATTCTAAACGACATCTTCGTCCCATGGGTTCATTTTTTATATATCTGCCCGGTCGAGTTTTCCGACTAATACGCACGTCTAGTCTAGCCCTCGATGTGGATTGTCACGTGATATATGATGAAAGCATCATGTGATATTACGATGTGGAAAGTCACGTCATTTTCACAGGTCATCCGTTTATATATTAATGTTATATAACGGATGGCTACTAAGATGCAGAAGCGCATATACAGACGTGACACTGTTGATTCTGCGTGCACCGCTCTTCGCATGGACCTGCCATGGCACCTGTTAGCGTGTTGCATGCAATGCTTTTCACCTGCCATTAGGCACGCGTTCATGTTATATGCAATGCATGCAGGGTGCACTAAGCAAAGAAGCTGCCAAGCTTGCGAGACTATAGAGCATAGTGTAGCCTACTTTTCGAAACACAGCATAGCCTATAAGATAAATGCCTTCGGTCAAGGAGTATATATACTAAGAGGAGCCCCACGCGGACATGAGCTTATGACCAGTAGAATTGGGGGTGACCTTCCAAGCAGAGGGGCATAAATTACCATTTATAAACACAAATGGGCGGCGAACCAGCCCCTGGGTGGAGCTGGGTTTGAGGACGAAAACTCTAAATCTCCCGAGCAACGCCGAGTACTACAGCTATAGTCATATTATATTCTAAGGCTGTTGTATCAGAGACTGTCAGAGAAGGCTAGTTTTCTTCTTTAAATGCACTATACACAAAATTACCACTGTGATGTAACCTACATTAAACTATTCATCAATAGGCCTATACTAATAAGAACTGAGTACGACTAACTGCAATGACCTATAGCCACATACTATGTCTATAGTCCCGTATCAACGGCTGAGGTCTAAACACGGCCTAAACAGACCTCGTATACTATATATATATATATATATATATAAATATATATAGGCTGTGTTTGGTAGTCATGGCGACCGCTAACAGCCTGCGATTATTGGGTATAAACAAGATATATGGAGCAACGACAAAGACCTTTTAATTAAGGGATCTCCATTAACTAATTGCTTCCATTGACGTCATTCACAGTATTATGACGAGGAGCGAAACAACGATTATATATAGATCTATTATATACATATTATATATGTATATATATACATATAATATATAATATAGCGCTTTATATAAATACATATATTATTATATGTATTTATATAAAGCGCTAGATAGGTACACGGACGTTAGAAAGCGCTATAGATAATTAAATTAGCAAGGACGCTACCGAAGTGCTAGGCAAGAAGGATGCTATAAAAACCCTAGATGAGTATAACAAGGACGCTAGCAAAGCGCTAGGTAAGTAACATGGACGCTACCAAAGTGCTAGTAGATACTACTAGATAAGAAGAACGCCATATAAATGCTAGACGAGTAACAAGAACGCTATTTATATAAGAAACGGGAACGCGACGAAAGAGCTAGGAAAGTTAATCAAAGACGCTATCAAAATGCTAGATCAGTAACAAAGATGTGTGATTTGAAGGGTCTATCTGTGAAAATTCGCTAAATAAATGCGTGCACATGGACGCTATAAATGCGCTAGGTTAGCAACATTATGACGCAACCACTGGCTCGCTTATAGCCACATCGGCAAGGACGCTGGCCGCGTGTCTCTACGCAACTCTGTGAAAGAGAGCGTGCAGGCCGCGGTTCGCTTCCCGAATGTGGCTATTTCACAACATCTCGGGCTAGCACGTTCAGTGTTGTCCACGGGGACCTAAATAGCGTGGCGACACTAATCATCTTTGAATGACAGTGTCTAATCTAATCTAATCTAATAAAGCATTTGTAAATTAAAGGACCAACAATAGCAAAAGTGTCGTTAAACATGTAACAGCTAGCAGAATGCGCATGCGCAGTCGATAATAGGTAAGTGAAAGCAGTTATCAGTAAGTAAACAGGTGATAGATTTCATGTACGGCGTTCGCCATTGATCTGCCGGCAAACGTATAATTATAGGCCTAATTATAGGTCATTATAGGCTCTTCGTGGCCTAAAAGACAAAGCGAAATTGTCGAATGGCCGACGGATGGATGGATGGGCAGAACGTCGATTATTTCGTCCTTAAATTTCTATAGCGCAATTAACTCATAAAATTATCTGTGCATTAAAAGATTATCTACAGGTATTATACATCAGCAGATCGAGTCACGAACCAACATACAATGTCATACATGTATCTACACATAAAAAAGTCACCACCGTTCAGACTGCTGTGCAATGTGCATTGCAGCTCTGAACGCTAAAACGACTCTTAATCGACTCAGTGTTTGCTATATGTATGTATGTATGTATGTATGTATGTATGTGTATGTGTATGTATGTATGTATGTATGTATGTATATATGTATGCATGTATGTATGTATGTATGCATGTTAAAACAGGTGAATGACATCATTCTAGTATGAAGGATTGATCGCAAGGGATACACATACTGTGCGCTTTTTAATGACCCTGCAAAGCCACCTCGCTTCTGAGATGGCTCATCATCGGGCTAATAATAAGATGTCCGACATTTACCAATATGTACATGACTGTATGTGTGTAGCTTAGATTTGGACTCATTACCTACTAACTGTCCTACTTGTATTGTATATGATATCAGATCGACAGAGAGGACGCTTTGGCAGAGTGTTTTGTGGACCACCATCATCCTCATCATCTTCATCTTCATCTTCATCTTCGATGCAAGTGCCTCATTAAATTCTAGGTTACAATAACGAAGGACTTTCAAAGCTTCCATTGCTTTGTCAGTCGACGTCGGCTTTCTCGTCCTTCTCCGCCTCCTTCTTTCATTCCGTCCTCCTCCTCTTCATTCTCTTCCTTCCTCGTCCTCCTAGTCCTTTTCCTTCTCGTCCTCCTCCTCCTCGTTTATCTCGTCTTCCTCCTTCTCGTCTTTCTCCTCCTCCTCGTCTTCCTCTTCCTCATAGTCCTCCTCCTCGTCCATCTCGTCCTCCTGGTTCTAGTGCTTCTCGCCCTGCTCGTCTTCCTCGTCCTCCAAGTCCTTTTCCTTCTCGTCCTCCTCCTTCTCGTTTATCTCTTTCTCCTCCTCCTGCTCCTCATCCTCCTCGTCTTCCTCCTATTCCTTTTCTCTCGCAATTATCGTTTTCCACTGTGCGTGTTTCGATCAGAGGCCATGCGTCATGCGTCGTCGTCTTGTGAATAATTAAGGCACTTGATATCCATCCATACTCTCCTCCTCATCCTCATCCTCATCCTTTATGTGATTCCTCGACGTCGCCTGGCTCCCCCAGACGACCCACGCCCCGTCACATCGACGAAGACTGCAACGATCATGTTATGGAACATCGAATTTTTTATCCGTGCCTCTACCTACATGTACTCTATATAATAGTCTCTCATGGTTGAAACCCACGTTACGAGTAACACTCACACACGCACGCACACACACGTGCACTTACACACGCACACACACACACACGCACGCACGCACGCACATAAACACACACTGCAGCAACACGTGTCATAGTCGTTACTTAAGTTTGTACTCAAGGACATGCGTGGTCTTTTGAATAATTGAGACACTTGATTTTCATTGTCAGTCGACGACGTCACATTTGTCTTGCTTCTATTGACAACTCTATGCTGCAGAGAATACTTTGGATCTGCATCATCATCAACATCATCATCAGCAGCAGCAGCATCAGCGTTATCGTCATCATCATCATCATCGTCATCATCGTCATCATCTTCGTCATCTTCATCATCTTCATCATCTTCATCTTCATCAGGCAGATTCATTGACTTTTACGCCACTGGGGATGAGATGATTGAGGTGGTTTCCCATTGCCTTCCTCACAGACAATTCTGGGTGAGCAATTTGCCCAAGGTCACTACGCAGTGACTTGAGGTAGGTTCGAACCTGCGACCCTTCGGTCACAAGGCAGCGAACTTTACCGCTACACCATCGCGTAATGCTTTGGTTCTATAGGCTGTTAATAATTATGTAGACCGGGTCATCATGCACATGCAGTTTGGCCTCAACAACACAAGGACAGGTCTTCGTACCGACTGCATATATATATACATGTACATATTGCCTGGATGTTCGTATACCTATCACGATAGAAAGCAATCCAGTGTATAGCATACATGTATACCTGCCTCGTCTCCGGCTCCGTGCTCTACTTGTATACAATAACAGGTGTCGCACTGGAACCTGATTGATCTTGACCTTTAGGCCTACAGATATTGACTGGCATGATGGTAATTATGTATACCATCCCAAACATCATTATTATGCGTTTAGACGTTCGTTTGGATATCAGAACAGAATGGAACATAATAGAACAAAATGGAGCAGAATAGAACAGAATAGAGAACAGAATAGAACAGGATAGAACAGAATGGAACAGAATAGAACACAATAGAACAGAATAGAACAGAATAGAACTGAATAGAACAGAATAGAATAGAGCAGAACAGAATAGAACAGAACAGAACAGAATATGCATTAATAATCGACCAATTGCATTTTGGCCGACACAAAAGTCTTAGAATGTATTAATTATTAAATGCACATGTTATCCAAATATATGAAATAGTTTTGATGATATCATAATAAAGTCATACATGAGTATAAACGATTTATATACATATAATTATATATAATGTATATGTGCAATTGTGCATATATAATATTATATATAGGCTATGCATACACGCACATAATAATATTATCATATGTATGGGCCTATATATGTATCATATGTATATTTATATATCAGTATATATAGATATATGCATGGTTGCACAAACTGCAGCAGATGTCATCGATCAGATATCGATCCGTATCGATTACATCCAACCGCATCACTGCATCAGCATCATCAGCATCAGCAGCTGCAGCAGCTGCATGAACGTGACCGTCACCAAATCCCCATCCTCCAACGTCTTTCCCCTCATACATTCGCCTCGGGTCGTATTCGCCGAACATATCCGAACCGTTCCGAGTTGGTCCGTCGGTTCGTATCGAGGCTGCTTTACATGTATAGCCGTAAAGAAGACCACGCCTACAATTTGCTGAAGCGCATATTGTGTTTACCCAGTCGAGCAAGACATGTGTGATCCTTCAAGCAAGAGAAGCAAAGCGAGAGCGTCAGTGCAGAGTTGCGTTTGAAGAGATGGATTCTTAGCAACCCCTTCAGGCGGGTGTTACTGACCCAGCTATCTACACAGTGCAAGATGCATCCCATGCGGATATGATTTATTACGCGCTGGGACTCTGTATACAGAGTAGGGTCTATAATACAAAGTTCTTGATATACATGTACATGTGTGTGTAAGAGAGCGTCATGAAATTTTTAGAGGAATGCTTACATCTGCACAACCCCTTCTCTCTCCCCCTTTCCATCTTCCATGGTAAAATCGCGATTCACAATTGGATGATGATGAACATTTAAAGAAATTTTTAACTGCACAAAAATATGCTTTTACAGTTATCTTACAGCTTTTACAAGCTATTTAAAACTGTCCGTTTTGTGTATAGATCTGACAACTATATAATTATGTAAACGTCTGGAGAGCGTGTGGATCGCGATTAGCTAGTCTATCTTCCTCAAAAATGTTGATTCAGTAAAGAGACTTGCATCACTGGCAGCATGTCAAGGTCCGTACACAAAGGCCTTAAAATCTCTGTTATGTCTCGGCGCGATGTCTATTAAAACGAGTAACGCTGCATGGATCAGGACTCAAAGTGTGGCTGGACGGTCAGGGACAGCGTCCGCACACTTATTTTTAAGTATTCGGAGGGTTTCACATTTTGGAAGGTTTCCCATTTCGAAGGGTTTCCCATTTCGAAGGAGTTACCAATGGCCAAATACACACAATAAGGCTTAGAAAATTCGGAAATTACTAAATTGGGGGCCGAGCCCGTAAATGCTGCTAAATACACCCATGACGATCAACAATCTATCCTGTAATCTCAATCAAATCCCACACAGACCATCATGAGAAATTACTGGGGCCCAGACTGAGATCCAGATGGATTTTTTGGGGCCCGGTAGCGCATTGGATAGCACGGAGATCCGCGGACTAGAGGTGAGTCCGTAGGGCGGATGTGTTTTGTTGGCTGCTATAATTAGCGCCGTACATGTATTGCAGGCTGTCTGTTCTGTAATTAAGAGTCATGTCTTCTGTCAGAACGCTGCCAACCCCCACCGGTAATTCTCTCCCTTCTATTATACCATCTTCCCGTCTCACCCCGCAATGGAAAAACATCTCCGTCTTGGATCACAAACCAACCACTTCCATTCGCGGTGGACAATACTAAGGAATCCTATTTTGCACTAATCAATTTATTTTTTTTCTTTTCTTTTTTTGGCTCTTTCTATGTTCTTTTATTTTTCTCTATTCTGCTTAACAACAAATTTTCTTCCTCAGCTGTCATGATAATTTGTTTCCTTTTTTTCCTGTTAGTGGGTACCTGGGCTAGCGGGGTCATTCCCTTTCTGGGTCACCCTTTCACAGGAATCATCTATTTGTATAGCTGCTGATGTTTTGTTCATGATTTACATTGTGTTTGCTTATTTTGTCAGTTTCGTCTTTGTTGTTTATCGATTGTCCTTATTCATTGATCTCTTGAATAAACAAATTTGACTTGACTTGACTTGAATCTTTCCAGCCAAACCACCAACTCGCCATGCTTGTTATTAACATCCGACGCGCTGCATCCATGCAGCCGCGCCTTATACACCGTCGCAGCGCTCCGGCTGGGACTAAACATTAGTCCCAGGTTTCGGCGAAGGACGATACTTAGGCACATCAAGAATATTCCGTAATATCCTCGTCGTAAACAGCTCGTAATTTTCCAAAGCTTCTGCGCAATGACCTTCTCTGTTTCTTCTTCGTCCGTCATCTGCAAAGAAGCAAATTGGGGAGATGGGGGTAGGGGAGCGACCGACGAAAACACGGGGCCATTATACAGCGCACAATGGCGTAAAACAAAACCCAATTAGCGTATTTGCGTTTTGCGACCTTTATATTGCGCTGTCATCTGTCTGCGATAATAATTTTCGACGCTGGAACTATAACGTAGGAACGTCCGCATTAAGTAATTGGCTCTTGTTTATTTACTTGGGCGGTTTTTTAACTTGGGACTGAAAGAGCAGAAATGTGATCGCTCATTCTTTTATGCTTTCCAACATTTGTCCATACAGTAATGGTTGCAGCATCTTCCGTAAGACCGTAATAAGATTATGCTACGTCCAGATGCGTGCGTTTAGCGCAGTCGTTCCCAACCTTTTTTGACTGTCAGGCCACTTTTTCGAAGTTGGAGGACACGAGGGTCACTTTTCTTAGTTGAAGGACATTAGGGGCCACAAGGCTAAAATTTAATTAATTAAAGGCATAGGTCTAGAAATTGCTATAATTAATTTAATCAAAAAAGATTGTTTGATGCAGGGCTTTTTTTAACGTGCAGTTGTACACAAAATGTGCAGTTCTACATGGATTTGTGCAGTTGTAAAAGCACTTCTGTAAGAAGTTCTGTGCAGTTAAAACTAGCAAAAAGGTCAGTGTCATCCGATTGGAAGCAATTTACTATGGAGGATAGGAAGGGAAAGAAGGAGTTGTGCAGTTCTAAAAATTCCTTAAAAACAGCCCTCGTTTGATGCGATTTATTAACGTGCAGATAAAATAATTTGCAATAGAAAATAATTAGGCCTGTATATATCATGTCCAAATCGTCTATTTTTGCATATTATTTTTCTTAATTCATTGAGATGTTGCGAGCCATTTTTATAGGCCAGGCGGGTCACTTTTGGCCCGCGGGCCACGGGGACTATAGCGTATGTGGTCAAACATGTAAGTCGATATATCTTGCGACTAAACTTGAAGGCATTCTTTTGGCAATTTCTTTATTTCTATCGAATACGGTAATAAGTCTTACGATGATTTCTTGATCCTAATTGTGATTTTCATATGCCCTATAATTCGAATCGCAAATTTAAATGACAACCATTCAAGAGAAACTGTGTCAGTCAGTATTCATTTGTTCAAAGTTATGGTTGTCATAGGCCTATGTATGCAACGCTTACATCTATATAATATGCTTTTAGTGTGTGTGTATGTATAATGTATGTAGAGATTAGAGAGTCGCTGGAGTAAGTAGATTTTAATATTATCAGAGATGATTCCGAAATTCCGCACGGTCAACACAGGACCATTATTAAGTGAATTGAGGACAAGTTTTAAGCAGCATACAGAAAAGAAGAAGAAGCAAAGACCAAGAAGGGGGTCCTCGTCGCAGGATAACTTGAAAATTCATTCCAGCAATACTTTTATGCAAAGCATCTGAAGTTGGGCGTCGGAAAACAATCATGTATCCGAGGATAGCATTCCGAAAGAAACCTGCTGCTGCTGTGACACTGATAAATGAGACTTAGTAGCTTAGACCTATAGACCCTCAGGATAAAGAGCCACATCCTGAAAGATAGATGCCCATATAATTCAATTAGCTCTTGACATAATATTATACGTAGCCAGTGCAATTACTCCCATCGCACAAAACTGGACGTAAAATCGGTTTTTAGTTCTCAGAATCGAGCTGAATTGGCGATAAAAAATAATTCTACAGTTTACCAAAGCAAGCGAAAGCGGTAAAACTCTATTGTTGTTCGTGATATATGCTGACCACTAAATAAGTAACTAGTTTTTTCCTGATCATCCCCGGCATCTTTAGCGGACGGGTTAAAAGAAGGTTGACTGGTGGTTGAGCCATCCCCAATCTACCAGGAAGCAGAACACAGGGTAGGGCGCTATATAAATCCGTAGAATATACGGTACGATATGCCAAAACTATATGTATACCTTGGCAAACAGAACCGCTGCGTGTGACTCTTTAACAGCGACCCTGCGTGAATGGGCCCTGCGTGAATGGGCGCAAGCAGTTATTTTCACAGGAGGGAGGCAAAAGAAAAATGATGGTCACGACAAAGTATTTTAACAAGGGCTTTGAAAAGTGTACAGCAGAAAATTATGAATTTGTGTTATTTACAGAGTGGTTTCTTCTAAATGTAGATTTCTCAGTTTCATTTCGCAGGGTCGCCGTCAAAGAGTCACACGCAGCGGTTCTGTGATTCAAAAAGCAAACGAAATATCTTAATTAGCTGTGGCAATATGTCTGGGGGCGATATATTCGAAGATTAGGCCTACTGATCTTAAGGGTTCTCAGAAATGGATTGTCTGACTTTATACAGACTTGCACAGAATAGCAAAAATCATTATAGTTTAATTATTTTCGTTCTGAAAATAATTCCTATTTCTATTCATATTTCAGTTCTCTTAGGCGTATTTCAGTTCTGTATAGTTCTATTCTCGTTCTCAAAATAATTCCTCATTTTCGTTCTTATTCACGTTAACGGAAATTCATAATTTTACTTCTAATTTCTATTTCCGTTAACGAAAATATCACTGATTTCTACTGTATACTTTAGTATCATTTCTACTGTATACTTTAGTATCATTTCTACTGTATACTTTAGTATCATTTCTACTGCATACTTTAGCGCAACGAAATTAGTTAAACCCAAAAGTCATATGTATGCATAGGCGTAGGAGACGGGGGTCCAGAGGGGGCAAATGCCCCCCCCCAAATTTCGGGCAAGTCTGTTTTTTCGGGCAAGTAGACCCGGAAAAATATTAACCAAACTTCTTGAAGTTCAACGTTCATTAGTACACCACATTATCTCCCAGTTTCATCTTGCCCGAATCGAGTTAGATATTAGCTCACAACAACCATGGTTAGCAGAAATTCCCGAAACAGTTCTGAATTCACGGTAGCATTTTGAAAATAATGGCGAGAATCGCAGCAAATTCAGGAACCGAAATTTGCCCGAAAATCTTGCCCGAATCGAGTTAGATATTAAATGATAACAACCATTGATAGCAGAAATTCCCGAAAATTCTGAATTCACGGTAGCATTTTGTAAATAATAGTCAGAATCGAAACAAATTCAAGAGCCGAAATTTGCCCGAAAATCTTGCCCGAATCGAGTTAGATATTAGCATCTATCTGCTCAGGAACATTTGCAGAGGCGAAAATTTCTATAACTTTGAGACTTGGAGGTGAACCGTGGACAGATTTTTACTTGAGTGGATAGACTATAGATGCTAATATAACTCGAAACAACAATTATGGATGGCAGAAATTCCCGAAAAAGTTCTGAATTCACGGTAAATAATGACTAGAGCTGCAGCAAATTCAAGAGCGGAAATTTGACTGAAAATTGCGACTATTCGTGGCATTTGGGGAAATTCACAGACTGGTGCAACAGAACACGGAATTCACTGCCTGAATGACATCGAAATGTCTACTGGTCATGAGGCAAAATAGACACGATAATCTTGCGATCATCAACATTGAACGTGCAGATCTTGATCTGCCCCTCTGAAATTTTTAAAAAAAATCCTTGTTCAGGATGTTGCACTTGATAGCTCACTTACATTACGGGTAGGATAATACCTGAACTGAGCACATTTCCAAAAGCACACGTTTCTCTTATTTTCATTTAGGGTGTCTCAGGGTCTTTCGCCGTTCTGTACAGCTGTCTCCACCCATTGGCTTCCTCTCCGTGCTCACATACAATCTAAATTCCTCACTCTGATCTTCAAGGCTCAGAGGATTTTGCCCCAAATATCTGACCGACGTTATGATAAGGCCTCACTCAACTTCCTCCAACCGTCCACTTCGTTCATCCAACAGACTTGACCCTTGCTTCCTCCTCGTAGAACTGCCATGGCCCAGTCTCGATCATTTGCCACAATTGATTCTTCTCTTTGTACTGAGCTTTCAGCTTGCGTTCGCTCTATATATATACACTTTCTGTGGCAGTCTCTCTTCTTCATTCTCTCATCTTAAAACCTGCCTCTGAACGGTTCATCCTTCTGAAGCGCTTTGTAGATGATTAGATACAATGAAAAACAATCTACAATTATGAATTTAATCAGTTGATCGTGTGAAGTTTGAACTGGTTAAGCGTCAGGAATATATATACATAGGCTACATAATAAATTTGCATAGGCCTATAATTATGCCTAAAATTACCCAGCCTGGTCCCTATAAATTGGCCGGGCCCCGGGGTATTTGCCCCTTGTCCCCGAGTGTGGGTGCAAGAACAAAGATGGCTATTTTTTACAGAGGTTTGTTGTTTCTTCATCTATGTGTACACGACGTCAATTATTCCGGGTTTAATTTTTCGGGCAAAAGTAAATTTTTTGCCCCCCCACTGCTGAAATGTCCCCTACGCCTATGTATGTATGTATGGGCGCTTGTTACTGCGCCCCTTCAAGACTTATACAGCGCGGACACTGCATCGGAGTTTCACGCCGAAGCGCTGAGCAATTGCGAGTGAAGGACCTGCCCAAGGCCCCTACACGGCGGCTTGAGGTGGATTCGAACCCACAATCTTGCGGCTCCAATGCACAGAACATAGACCTACCTCTACCCATGCACCGTACCACACAAAGTAGTTAGAAATAGGCGTATACAAACATCAGCTTTCCGGAGAATGAGCGCCCCCTCTTGCCCATATATATGCGGGTGCCCATGCGAGATTGTACTAACAGTGATAGGGAAGCCAATGCAACTCGCCGTTATAGAATCTTAAGACGGATATAAGATGGTCAGCGATGGAAAGAGTTATACCTGCTGAAATGTCGTTTTCATCGGAGTCGAGAGAAGTGCGCATTTAAGGATCGTGCACGAATGCTTGAGTTGTTGTAAGCTGCAGCGAATTTATTCGAATCAGGCACAAATGGATGAAGCACGTTCCGCACATGATCTTCCTTCTCCATCAATATCTCACTGATCCGTGGCCAAAGCGAGAGAGTGGGAAGAGGGAAGGAAAAAAGTGGAGGGGATGCAGCAGTGGGAGTCTGCCCAGATTAAGGGTCATTCTGCTGAAATACATGTATTTGGCGTACGTGCATGCTTTGTACTTAGTAGATAGAAGAATACTTCAGTAGCAAGACAATTCCAAAAGTGAATGAGTGAATGAATGAGTGAATGAATTAATTAATTGATGAATTAATGAACGAATGACCGAAATGAATGAGTGAGAGAATGAATGAGTGAATGAATGAGTGAATGAATGAGTGAATGAATGAGTGAATGAATGAATGAAATGAGCGAATGAATGAGCGAATGAATGAGTGAATTAATTAATTAATTAATTAATTAATTACTCGATGAATTAATGATCGAATGACCGAAATGAATGAGTGAGATAACGAATGAGTTTCTGAATGAGCTATATTATATTGAGTGGATGAGTGCAATATATAATAGACTGCAGACATCATACATGCACATGTACATAAATGGCGAACTATATAAATAAATGAAACCTATTGAAAGCTCTTGGGAGGATTGAACGGGTTTCGCGACAATGAAGCTCACGTCTGCAGTCATTGAGTTAAATCATAAAAAATGCATGTAAGCATGAAGGATGAGATTGTCAAAGTCTTCAGTATAGTCTAGTCTATATACACGTAGTGCGCTTGTGCAATTGAGCGTATATGCTCCGAAGTCACATGATCGTCTATCGACGTGGCTTAATGAGTTCTCACATCCTTGGCTTCCTCTGTGTCTTGAAGCTTGCTAGCAAGATTCTATTTGAAACCTGTTAGCAAGATTGTATTTGCAGCTTGCTTGCAAGATTTTATTTGAAGCTTGCTAGCAAGATTCTATTTGAAACCTGTTAGCAAGATTGTATTTGAAGCTTGCTTGCAAGATTTTATTTGAAGCTTGCTAGCAAGATTCTATTTGAAACCTGTTAGCAAGATTGTATTTGAAGCTTGCTTGCAAGATTTTATTTGAAGCTTGCTAGCAAGATGAAACCTGTTAGCAAGATTGTATTTGAAGCTTGCTTGCAAGATTTTATTTGAAGCTTGCTAGCAAGATTCTATTTGAAACCTGTTAGCAAGATTGTATTTGAAGCTTGCTTGCAAGATTTTATTTGAAGCTTGCTTGCAAGATTTTATTTGAAGCTTGCTTGCAAGATTTTATTTGAAGCTTGCTAGCAAGATTCTATTTGAAACCTGTTAGCAAGATTGTATTTGAAGCTTGCTTGCAAGATTTTATTTGAAGCTTGCTTGCAAGATTTTATTTGAAGCTTGCTTGCAAGATTTTATTTGAAGCTTGCTTGCAAGATTTTGTTTGAAGCTTGCTGCAAGATAATATTTGGGACTTGCTTACGAGATTCTGATTTAATTATATAATTATTTGAATCATGATTGCAAAGTTCCATTTGAAGCTTTCTTGGATGATTCTATTTGAAGCTTGCTTGAAATGCTCTGTACCAAACTTTTTTTGCAGGATTCAGTTTGAAACTTGCTTGCAAGATTCTATTTGAAACTTTCTTACAAGATTCTATTTGAAACTTGCTTGCAAGATTATGCAGGCTTGCTTTCAAGATTTTATTTAAAACCTGCTTGAAATAGTCTGCTTGAAGCTTGCTTGCGGGATTCTATTCTTGTAGCTTACACGCAAGACTCTATCAGAACGAAATCGTCTAGTATGGCTGTGAGTCTGATGTCAGTAACGCCTTCTGACAGCTGTTATTGACTGCATATAATGAAGGCAACAGCATTCAAACGGAAACGTGGATATTGATTCCATTGTTATCAACCTGAATGAAAATTTCATGCATCTTTCAGTTGATATGACATGATGCATGGAAATGCATGCAAATCAACTTAAATTTTTCTGCTCTATAGATAGGCTTGCATGCACCCAGCCTTCGCTTTGGATATGGACGTAGTATCAGTCAAATGTATGTATGTATGTATGTATGTATGTATGTATGTTGTGCAATAGACTGTGATATTATATGCGCGAGAGATCCTATATGGAGGCGCTATATAATATGCCGTGTATGCATGTATGTATGTATGTGTGTATGTATACGTATGTATGTATGTATGTATGTATGTATGTATGTATGTATGTATGTATGTATGTATGTATGTATGTATGTATGTATGTATGTATGTATGTCTGTATTTATGCATGCATGCATGCATGCATGTATGTATGTATGTATGTATGTATGTATGTATGTATGTATGTATGTATGTATTTATGTATGTATGTATGTATGTATGTATGTATGTATGTATGTATGTATGTATGTATGTATGTATGTATGTATGTATGCATGCATGTATGTATGTATGTATGTATGTATGTATGTATGTATGTATGTATGTATGTATGTATGAATGTATGTATGTATGTATGCATCTATGTATGTATGTATGCATGTATGTATGTATGTATGCATGTATGTATGTATGTATGTATGCATGTATGTATGTATGTATGTATGTAGGCCTATGCATTGTGATTCGATGTGTTTAGTGAGGCGAAAGGATAAGCCTAGCATTCTCTAAGTCTTATTCGGAAACTATTACTAAGCATTATGTGACATATATTCCTATTCTATTCTCGCATTTTTATTATTTATTTATTTTTCTCGCATTTGATATATAGCGCCCCTTCAAGCTCACTATACTCAAAGGCTGTTCCCGCTAAAGACAGCAGCGCGGTCACTGCGTCGGAGTTTCACGCCAAAGCGCAAGAGCAATAATGTTGCGAGTGAAGGACTTGCTCGAGGTCCATACGCGGCGGCTTGAGGTTGATTCGAATTTCGAACCTGGAGCCCTCCGGCTTCAAGACACCAAACACACCACTACACCCCCTCGCCCCGTAATGCACCATGGTCTATTTTTCTTCGACCCGTTTCTTTATTTTCCTATTTCCCTTTGATGATTCTCTTTCTCTCTTTTAGACGCTATAGCCTCTTCTATCCACCCTTCTTCTTCTTCTTCTTTCCCTTCAGGCTAGGATTATTCCCTCTGGCGAGGGGTCAGCCACTCGGATCCTTCTCCTCCACTTGTCTCTGCTTCCGGTGTCTTCTTTCTTCAATTTGAGCAGCTTCAGGTCTTGTTGTATCACGTCCTCCCATCGTTTCTTCTGTCGCCCCCGACTGCGTCGACCATATACCTCCGCCTGCATGATTCTTTTGACGCAGCTACCCTCCTCTTTTCTCATTACGTGTCCATACCATCGCAGCCTGGTCTCTCGTGCTTTGTCAGTGATGCATGCCACACCGAGCGTCTTCCTGATGTCTTCACTTCGTTTCATGTCTTTCAGTGATATTCCAAGCATCCATCGCAGCATTCTCATCTCTGTTCTTTCCAGCAAACTCTCGTCCCTTTTCGTTAATGCCCAGGCCTCTGCTCCATATAGCATTACTGGCCTTATCATCGTTTTGTAGATTTTTCCCTTCAGGTGAGTCGGCATTTAAAGTCGCACAACACTCCAGGTAGTTCTCTCCACTTCTGCCATGCTACTCTGATTCTGTTCCTGACGTCCTGCTCGCATCCTCCCTGCGCATTCATCGTCGATCCCAGATATTTAAACGTTTCCACCTGCTTCAGTGGTTCTCCCTTGATGCTCTTTATCTCCACTGTCTCCGCTGTTTTTGAGCATACCATGGTCTCTGTTTTGTTTATGTTTACCTTGAGGCCCTTGCTCTCCACTGCCGTTTGCCACTCCGTAAAACGTGTCTGCATCCTCTCCTCTGCATCGGCCGCCAGCACAAGATCATCCGCATACAGCATATCCCACGGCACCTCTCTCCTTACATGCTCCGACACAGCATCCATCACAATAATGAACAGTAGAGGACTCAGGCATGATCCCTGGTGCACACCTACTCGTATCTCAAATTTTCCTGTATTTCCCACACTGCTTCTTACCGTTGTTCTTGCTCCTTCATACATCGACCTTACCAGGCGCACCAACACCTCCGGGACTCCTTTCTTCCTTAAGCTCCAGTAAACTACATCTCTTGGCACTCTGTCGAAAGCTTTCTCCATATCCACGAAGGTCCAGTATCTTTTGTTGTTTCCTTCTAATACCTTTTCCTGTACCTGTCTCAGTATAAACACTGCATCCATTGTACCTCTCCCTGGTCTAAAGCCAAATTGGTTGTCGTGTAGCTCGACCTGTTCTCTGATTCGCCTCTCAAGGATCTTTTCATACACCTTTAGTCCAACCTCCAACAGTTTAATTCCTCTATAATTCCCGCATTCCATCACATCTCCTTTTTGTTTGTATAACGCTAGTATTTCACTTTCCTTCAGATCCTGAGGTAGTCTTTCCTGCTTCATGAAGTCGTTCAAAATAACATATAGCCACTCAACACCATTCTGTTCAAGTGCCTTGAACATTTCTGCCGTCATTCCAGATGGTCCCGGTGCTTTGTTGTTCTTCATCATTGCTATTGCTGTCTCGATCTCTTTACAGGTGATTTCCTTCTCTGGGCCTGCTACTGGGTTGGTCTCCTGCAGCTGCTCCTTTGGGTTTTCTTCATTTAGCAGTTCCTCAAAATATGTTTTCCATCTGGACCTGATTGCCTCCTCATCAATGAGTATCTTACCATTTTTGTCCTTGATGACATTTATCGCCTGTTTATCCTGTTTGTTTCTTTGTCTTGCCCTTGCTATTTTATATATCTTATCCTCCCCTTCTTTGGTGTCTAGTTCCAGGTACATCTGTTTCAGCGCCCCACTTTTCGCCACTGCCACGGCCCTTTTTGCTTCTTTGCACGTTGCCTTGTATGTTGCTCTCAATACTGCATCTTGCCGATTCCTCTGCCAATTCTTGAAAGCAGTCTTCTTGCTTTTTATTGCTGCTTGCACCTCTTCCTCCCACCACCAGGTGTCTCTCTCTTTCCTTTTCTGACCCTTTGTTGTTCCACATACCAGCTTTGCCGCCTCCACCATTTCGTTTTTCAGTTTGTCCCATGTCACCTCCTCAGTTCCAGCAAGTTGCGCCTCCACCTCCAGTTTGTAAGCTTCTTTTATATCTCCCTTCAACTTCCATGTTCTGATACGTTCCTTCTGCTTGATCCGTTTGCTTTCTTGATGTTGAGTCGGCACCATCATATCCATAACCAGCACCCTGTGTTGGCTGACCACTGCCTCGCCTGGTATGACTTTGCAGTCACGTATGTGCCTTCTGTCCTCCCTCCTCACCAGCAGGTAGTCAATCTGGCTTGCATATCTTCCACTGCGGTACGTTATTCGATGTTCCTCTGACTTCCTAAAGTATGTATTGACGATGGCCAAATCCAATGCCTGTGCCGTCTCCAATAATCTCCTTCCTCATTTCTCATACCGACACCGTGACCTCCATGTACATCATCAAAACCATCAGCCTCCATGCCCACATGACCATTCATATCGGCGCCTACAACTATGCTCTGTGTGACTGGTATGTTTCTGATAATGGCTTCCAGATCTTCGTGGAAGCTGTCCTTTGCCTCCTGTGTGCATCCTGTCTGTGGAGCATATCCAGAAATCACATTGATGATCCGCCCCTGTACCACCAGTCTCACGGCCATGAGCCTGTCGCCACCTCTAGTCACATCCACCACCCTCTCCTTCATCACTGGATCCAGTATCACTCCCACTCCATTACGCTTGTCTCTACCTCCACTGTACAAAAGTTTGTAACCGTCTCCTATCTCTCTGGCTCCCTGTCCAGTCCATCTGACCTCCTGCAGGCACATGATATTTATTGCCCTTCTTTGCATCACATCAACGATCTCTCTAGATCTTCCTGTGAGGCTCCCCACATTCCATGTGGCTAGCCTAACTCTAAACTTAGTTTCGTCGCTTGCGGGGAACGCCCTAGCAGTCCCTTGCTGATTTTTCACATCGCTCGGGCAGCGATGCGCGTCGTTTCCAGAGAACGCCCTAGCCATATGCTCAATCTCAAGTGTTTGTGGATCCATAGAAGTTTTGGAGCAAAGTTTTACAACCGGATGCCCTTCCTGACGTCAACCCCTTTCGGTTTGGAACCTAGCCTTTGGTGTATAAACCTACTCGCAAGGCAGCGAGGGCATCAGACATATTTAAAGGCGGCCTGTACTCGCCTTGTCGCAGGACCGTCATAGGGCACATGCAGCTTTTCTCACAGGACGCGGTGCCACCCACGTCCCATACTGCACCCTGGTAGCCTTGCCGCTGTTGGTCCACTACTGCTTATTCGCCAGGTTTTACCCTGCTTATTTCGCAGCTAGCCTCTATATCTAGAGGTCGTTCCACTATCCGCCACCTGTGGACGCGTGTGATAGCAGTACAGCTCTTCTATCCACCCTGTATACAGTATACTGTCTATCTATGCACCCTGCATGTGTGTATAGGCCTACAGTCTATCTATCCTGTCAGATCAGAAACCATCAGATCTCGTTTATCTTCTCACCATCGTAACTCTCGCAATAAATTCAATGAGCGATCGTTGTGGGGTGCGTGGTGTATAGTGGGTATGTTCGTTGCTTTGGAGCCGGATGGTTGCAGTTGCGAATCCACCTCTTAATAGAGAGTTTGAAGAGGCGTTTTAGAAATGGAGAAATAACTAAATAAACCTATAGGTATACAATACATGCATGTATGGATTGTATGCCTTATGCAACCGCAAACTCTAAGAGCTATATTGGTGCCTGTAGGGGAAGCCGGGGTAATATCGGCCATTTTTCGTATTTTTGTTATAATTTGAAACGGGTTGACTGCTAAAATTAAATAATATCATAACTGAATAAAGCAAGATAGGTCCAATATACTGTAAGGTTACTTTTTGGGAGAGAGGAAAACATTTGTGGGAAAAAATGGTTTTGTAAAGCGAATTTTTGGCCGATTTTACCCCAGTATACGGGGTGAATTCGGCCAACACGATTAATTTGATCCTCACAACAAACCAGGTGAGGTATATGTGGCGGTTCACACCGAAATCAGCATTAAGTCGGAAAATACACATCAGAGATATTTAGGGAATACATGGTTGTATGTTTGTGATTTTTTTAGTTTTTTTAAAGAATTTAATAAAAAATAATAATTAAAAAAAATTATTTTTACAATTTAAAAAAAACACAATATAGAGTATGAAATGATGCGTTATAGTTATATTTTACATTAAAACTGGGTATATTGGTACAAAATATAAAGTTATTGTATTAAAATTGGCACTATGTACCATTCCTAAGATCTTTGGGGTAAATTCGTCCACATGGCCGAATTTACCCCGACCAACCCACCCTCCAAAACAATTTTAACGAGCATGGACCGCATTTTTGTATCATGAATTTGGATAACCAAATTGGCCAAAAGTATCGTGATTTGCAGAATAAAAAGCAAATAATTAACATTTGAACAAGATTACCTTGAATTCTTAGCTTTTACTGCCACAGTATGGATAAGTGGGTTATGCTCGAACTCCTTTTTTTTGCTTTTAGCAAATTATACTCGCATAAAAGCAAAACTATCTCAATAAACATACTTAATATGATATTATACGCTAGATGGCAGCAATAAAATCTTCCTATGCCCACTGGTTTCCTTGAAATCACTCTGGCCGAATTTACCCCATGGCCGAAATTACCCCGCCTTCCCCTACATTATACATGTAGACATGGCCCTTGCTAACTATAGAGTGCACATTATACAGACCTACTGTTGGACGCCTGTAATGTAGCACAGGCCTGCGGAAGGCGGAAGTTGCTTTAGATATGCTCACGACTAACAGCCTATACTATATACACACTGGCTGTACATACATTACAATAAAATTTATACGAAGCTTCGAAAATTCCTGAACAACTGCACAAAACGCTATTTTATTGGATTTTCGGCAAATACGAACTTTGGGACGAGTTCTTTGTGTTGCCACGACTCCGTTGAGACTTGCCCATTATCTCGGCAATTTTCCAGAATCCACTCTGGCAAGCTAGTGGGACAATTGCCGACCTAATTGGGCAATGTACAGGCAAATCTCTGACTCCATCAAATTGTCAAGTGTGCTGTATTCGGTTGAACGGTTGAAATGCCGTTTGGTATATATATATATAATATTATAGAAGATATAGGATATATATAATTATATATATATATGGAAGATATATAGAAGATATATAGGGCCATCAGTTTTGCAGTCGGTATAATAACTTGTCTCAATTTTGTCGTCCAAATTGGTCTGCTTCCACCCGCGCATGCGTTGTACACTTTTGGTGGCATGCACGACATTCATCAATCCAGGTCATCAGTCACTGTCAAATAATATATAGCAAGGAAGCAGACCAACTGGACTTGATGTATAGCATGTATTTGAACATATACGGAGACAAGCAGCAGGCATATAATTATGTATGATCGTAATCGTAATCCGCGCCTCAGATTCACACTTTGGTGTGACCTTGCGCGCGTAATAAATTTATGTAATAATAATAATAATAATAATAATAATAATAATAATCTCCTAAATTCTAAAGCGCCACTCGAAAGCCAAGCGCGAGGCACCGGCTTATTCACGAGCGCTGCGTTGAGTCAAAAGGGTTGTCCGTAAGAGTAGTTCATGGTGGTCCGCGTCGAGGTACCGTAGGATCAGAGGGGTGGAACAGCTACTATGGTGGGTGTCGTCTGAGCCGGGATGATGTATGATGTATATGCACTGCAATGTACGTATAGTTAAAATCCATAGAGAGCCTATAGGAAGGCGTGTAAAATCGACCGATCATCATGAATCCGCCTCAGGTTACAGTCCGGTTCATTCCTAACGACTTTCCAACATTTGAGCCACTTTGTCTTCACGACGACAACTGTCTTGTCTCTGTGGTCCTGCAGATGAACCCCGGCCAAAGCTCGAGGGTACGTACCATACGTATTCTATTTTGTGAAAGGTACGTACGTATTTTAACGTACCCTATTTTAGGGTACGTAAACAATAATAAAATACGTTAGCCTCGTCATTGCTCATTATAAGAATGTTCGATCTAATTTAAGCAAACAATCACAACCAAGTACACAGCGTAGTGAATTGCTGCAATGCTATATTGTAGGTCTATTTTTATCCAACATACATTGCACTTAATGCACTAATTAATGTCAGTTAGTGACTGTTAGTCGACTCAGTTTTACTGCAGCGCTTAAAAGTCCAACTCTAAGGAAAAGGTTGACAAGTTGCATCCAATTAATTATAACAGAATTTATCGAATTAAATTTACTGCTACGCTACCGGAAATACCGATTTCAATTACGCATAGGGACTACTGTTGACCATGTAGCCTATACATGTAGGCTATGGGTCGCCGAGTAAGCTACGTAAGCCATAAACAAAATTTTCGTGCACATGTATGGTACGGTACGTACCATACGCATATTGTATTTTTTGAAAGGTACGTACGTATTTTAACGTATTCTATTTTAAGGTACGCGTACCCTCGAGCTATGATCCCGGCCAATTACTGCATGCCATGGGTTTTACCACCCCAAAAGCCCCGTGTGTGTGTGCGCGCGAGTGGGTGCGCGTGTGTGTCTGTGTGCGTGTGTTGGTGTGTATGTGTGTGTGTGTTGTGTGACGTTCGGATTGTCCGCCTCCGTGTGGGCCTTGATTCCATTTGATGCGATGAAGTCCGATCTCAAATCGGTTTACAGGACCACGCAGGACAAATGGACCAGAAGGGACATTGAATTGCAACGCATTACAGACTTATACACATTAATACACATGTCTCTGTACGGAGTATCAATATTCCAGCGTCAACATTATATCGTGTGAATAGGCTGCATGCATAATAAATATCTATTATGTATATATAATATAAAGACTGTGTGTGTGTGTGTGCGTGCGCGCGGTGTAATCTATACAAGCTACATAATCAAATATACCAACGCACTTTAGAATATAGGTTCACGGCTACGATATATAGACTAATGTGATCGTTACATACATAACATGTTTCGGAAGGCACACATTTTAGTCAACCGAAACTCGGCGGCTTCACAGCCTTTCTTGGTACACCACGCATCCATACAAACAGAAAAGGACAAACTTTCCGCCTTATAATGTAGATAGTCTGGTGTTGAGAAGTAAAATATAGGTCGTATGCATAGAGTATGTATAATAATCCGATTCCTCTTTCGATTCGCTATCCAATCGGATTTGCGCCACTAAGAAGCAAGTGTTCATTCGTCTGAGCTCAATATCCTGCTAAACGCCAAAATGCTTCCAATGGACGGTCTCCATGGTAACGGCTCAGCGCAGACGAATGGAATACAGCTAGAAAGACCATACATACAGGTACATTACATATATATATACATATATATTACATGTACATTACATATTATATACAGCATTGCAGTGGCGCCGCTTGTGGCTGCCTGCATGCGTTAGAGTGCGTCGTGTTTGTTTTTTTGCAGTTTTTTCTATGTTCTACGGTTCTGACTGAGTTGGTTTTTGTTTGTGTTTGTAGAGGCGCCCTTGTAACGGCATGTGCTGTGTTACGGCGCCATAGAAATTGTCGTCATTATTATTATTATTATTATTATTATTAGTCCAGTTGGTGCGTGTTTCTCGTATACATAAATGCATTACATAATTAGTTGGTACATGTCTATCATACATAAATACAATTTACATGCTGGAGGTTCTGCACTGAATCCCTATCCGTCAGCGCATCGAATACAGAATATCTTCCTTGAAATGACGATGCCAGCTAGGTCTTGCTCCAACTTACCTACTTGATCTTTATCGACCTGTGTCAAGTACTCGGACTGGTCGGTCCCTATATACGCTCGGCTGATAGGGAGGTGCTCTTGGTCCCGTTTGCTCGTACCTCCATCATGCACAAGAGTCGTGCTTTTTCTGTGGTTGGCCCGGTGGTATGGAATGCCCTCCCCTTGAGCTGCACCTGTTCCCTGGATCCCTCTCTGATACATTCTATAAGCACTTAAAAACTGTTCTATTTGGCCGTGCTTGAGCCGGGAGCGCCTCTGAGTAGTTTCCTTGAAGAGGCGCTATATAAATACTTGAATGAATGAATGAAATGCATTACAAGTATATAGTCCAGTTGAAGCATGTCTTCAGTTATCTCTGTGCATGCTGAGTTTTGCGTGTGCATGCTCATAAATAGCAATCATGAGAGTTGTATGGTCTCGAGGCCGTGTCCCGGTTCGAGACGTCTCCAGACATGCAGGCTCCTTTGATGTTTTGGTCTCAGTCTTGGTCTCAGAACTATTGTCTTGGTTTTGGTCTCAGAACTACTGTCTCGGTCTTGGTCCCAGAGCTATTGTCTCGGTTTTGGTCCCAGAGCTATTGTCTCGGTCTTGGTCTCAGAACTATTGTCTCGGTCTTGGTCTCAGAACTACTGTCTCCGTCTTGGTCCCAGAGCTATTGTCTCGGTTTTGGTCTCAGAACTATTGTCTCGGTCTTGGTCTCAGAGCTATTGTCTCGGTTTTGGTCTCAGAACTATTGTCTCGGTCTTGGTCTCAGAACTACTGTCTCGGTTTTGGTCCCAGAGCTATTGGCTCGGTCTTGGTCTCAGAACTATTGTCTCGGTCTTGGTCTCAGAACTACTGTCTTGGTCTTGGTATCAGAACTACTGTCTCGGTCTTGGTCTCAGAACTATTGTCTCGGTCTTGGTCTCAGAACTATTGTCTCGGTTTCAGTCTCGGTCTCGAGGTCAGTGTCTCGTCTTTTTGGAACTGGCGAAAGTCTTGCTCCTTTGGAACCTGTGTCCATAGTTGAAGCTAGCTTCTTACACGATTCTATTTGAAGCCTGCAACAACATCGACGATAATGGAGTGAAGTCAATCTCTTCAATTACGACATTTTCGACTGCGTATATATATCTTATAATTATATAAATATATATATCTTATATATATCTTATAATTATATATATTTATATATATCTATATATATCTTATATCTTATAATTATATATATAATTATATAGGCCTATCTATATAATATAATTGCGCTGTGTTAGGACGGAGGCTCGGAGTGCGGACTGCGGACGGCAAAAGCACGAATAAATAAGAAAATAATAATTATTCCCCGAACATCAAATTTCTGGACAAGTCAAAATTTCTTGCAGGGCAAAGACTTTTTACCAGAGTATTTGCCCTACCATGCATGCCCTGCGCCGCCCCTGGGGAAAACACCTACTGGTATAGAAAATGGCAATATAATTCATTTAGAACATGCACGTGTTGTCTTGTGATAATAATTTTTGTTTCTTTTATTATATTGTTCAGGTTTCCGGATATTAACTGCAATGACAAAATTGCCGCAAGTAATTTGTTATTAAAATATTTTTGTGCTTGTTCTTTTATTCCGTCCAGTCTTCTTTGCACAACTCAACTCAGCGTGGTTCAACGTCCCATACCTCCTCCTCAGTCATTTATTTTTCTGCGATTCTTTTTACATGGATGGCAGCAGTATTTATTGCTTCACACCGCAGGCTGCTCGCTTTGTTACTAAAGGATTACATACCGAGTGTCGTTGAGAACTTCTTTTAAGATGTATGTATGTATGTACGTATGTATTTGTGTGCGTATGTATGTATGTATGCATGTATGCGTGCGGAAGTACAGGGACGCCACAGCCGTGGGCGGCAGAAGAAAAGGTGGATGGCTATGATCCAGCAGGACATGGAATTTCTTGGTCTGAGAAAGGAAGACGCTGGAGTCAGAACAACATGGAGACAAAGGATCCGAGTGGCTGACCCCTCCACAGCGAGGGATTAATCGTAGCCAGAAGGACAAGAAGAAGAAGTATGTATGTATGTACGTACGTATGTATGTATGTATGTATGTATGTATGTATGTATGTATGTATGTATGTATGTATGTATGTATGTATGTATGTATGTATGTATGTATGTATGTATGTATGTATGTATGTAAACTATGTATGACATTGTATGTATGTATGTATGTATGGATTGTATGCATGTCTGTATGTATGTATGCATGTATGCATTATGTATGTATGTATGTATGTATGTATGTATGTATGTATGTATGTATGTATGTATGTATGTATGTATGTATGTATGCATGTATGTATGTATGTATGTATGTATGTATGTATGTATGTATGTATGTATGTATGTATGTATGTATGTATGTATGTATGTACGTATGTATGTATGTGTGTACGTATGTATGCATATAGGAGCACTAGTTATAAAGGCGCTTACGACTACATGAAGCGCGGACACTGCATCAGAGTTTCACACCGAAGCGCTGAGCAATTGCGAGGGAAGGACTTGCCCAAGGTCTCTACGCAGCGGCTTGAGGTGGATTCGAACCTGCAACCCTCCGGCTGCAAGGCAACGAAGATACCCCTACACCACTGCGTCACAGAAGATGGTCGAGACACGCATGTAAAGACTCAAGCAAGGTTTTAGCTGAGCACAGCTGGCCCAACTGGACCGAGAAGATGTGACCGCGCAGCTAATTGCCGTTAAGCGGATTATCAGTGGCATGAAGTTATAGACTTCGGGAAACAATCAAGATTTACTGGACCGCGACTCTGACCGCCTTCTCTGCAGGCAGTCGTAGCTTGGGTCAAGGAGAAATTGCGTCGAAGCTCCACTTGTATTGCATTGAATTCACCTAGAAATTTATGTAGCGCCCCTCGAAGTGCATACCAATCAGACGCTTTCCCAGTGCGTTAAACCAAGAGAGAGAATAAGAGTAGTTTTGATACAACGAAAGAGGCACATGCATACATTGCATAGCCTACCAGTTAATAAGGAGTAACGCGTCGAAGAAGGAAGCTGGTTCCGCATGCATTGCAGGGCCAACGAAAGCTTGCGTTTTAGCCTTTAGTATAAGCGTGCATTTGCTTCACTTGTGCGAGGCCTGTGCACATAGAAGCGTTGCTCTAGCCTTAAATAGTTAGAATGTATATGCGCGCACAATAAAACTCTGGACTTACATTGTTATAAGCGGAGCGAAATATTGCCTTTCATGCAGTAGAATGAAGCAACTTGATGAATGAGAAGTCGCGAGGAACAAGAGATCCATTTCGAAATATCCATGACACCAATGCGATGTTTGTTGGTATGTACAGTAGTCTACAGCGACCGCAGGTTTTCCATGTAAATCGGCTTCTACCACGACGTTTGTGTACGCTTATAATACGCGACTTAGGGTCTACTTACTTACTTTAGCTGCGCAACTTATGTAAGAGCAATGAGTGACAATGACATAAATATATTGACCAAGCGTTCAGTATGTATGTATTAGCCGTGCGACATATATTGACCATGCTATTTGTATTATCAATACGACTTATGTGTAGCTGTATCTGACCTCGCTATTTATAGTAGCTTTGCAAGGCAAGGCCTATATTATACAATGTACATGTCAGTTAGCAACATAATAGACTACAGGTCATACATTTTTATCCGCGACTTATATAGGATGCAACTCTTGTATAAGCCGAGTGACCACCAATGAGCGACTTAAATACATGCGTGTTATACACATATAAAATTGTGTGTATAACACGCGATAAAATTTGCTGCAACATGTTGGCGCTTGAAATTAACCGGATGTAGATTGGAGTGACTGACGGTCAAGTCGAGTCAACGGGTACAGACAATGACATGCGTCTCCGAGGCACTTCTGTCATAGTATCGCTTGCATGGTAAACAGTATCGCCCATTCATCGACTATATGTCATATATATGTGTGTGTGTGTATAATAAATATATATAAGCTACGTGAAATGCATTGGTCACAGTCATATATATACATATATATATATATATATATATATATATATATATATATAAGCTGCTTAGTTGCGCGACTTATATACGAGCCGACGTGTATATACAGGGTGGGCCATAAAAAAAAGACCCCCTAGGTTTTTTGCCAATATTTTGACCAAAATTAGGAATTTCCAAATGAAATTTTACAGGCTTATAGACAATTCATATTTACGCATAATGGCCAGATTTCATCAAAATATTTCAAACGGAACAAAAGTTATATCACTTTTAGTGAGGTCACCCCCCCGTTTTTTGACGATTCAAAAACGAAGCGCAACAAAAAGTAGGTTTTTTGCCAATATCTTGGCCAAAAGTAAGAATATCGAAATGAAATTTTTCAGGCTTATAGACAATTCATATCTGCACATGGTGTTCAGATTTCATCAAAATATTTCAATTAGGACAAATGTTATAGCTCTTTTAGCGAGGCCACCCACCGTTTTTTGACGATTCAAAAACGAAACGCGACAAAAAGTAACAAAAACACGATTTTATTAAGTCTGATCTCAAATAACTGTTGTCAAATGAATTTGGTAGTGCTTCACAACTTGTGTTCAATGAGCCCACCACTCGTGCCAAAACTTCTTTTGAGTCTCTTTGCAAAGTTCTTGATGGACCTGTTGATTAATCTGATAGATTCCTTATTTACCAATTTCATTGTCATCTTGCTAAGTGACTTCTCAGTGACGCGCAGCTACGCTGGTACCCTGTTTCTTTTTAAATGGTAATAATAACGATCATCTGGCAATATCAAGGTTATTTGATAACAATTATTTAAGATGAGACTTAATAAAATCGTGTTTTTTGCTACTTTTTGCTGCGTTACGTCTTTGCATCGTCAAGAAACGGGAGGTGGCCTCACTAAAAGTGGTATAACCTATGTTCTGTTTGAAATATTTTGATGGAATCTGACCACCATGTGCAGATTTGAATTGTCTTTAAGCCTGTAAAATTTCGTTTCGATATTCTTATTTTTGGCCAAGATATTGACCAGAATAATTAGATTGGGTTTTTTTACTTTTTGTTGCGTCGCGTTTTTGAATCGTCAAAAAACGGTGGGTGACCTCCCTAAAAGCGGTGTAACTTTTGTTGTGTTTGAAATATTTTGATGAAATCTGGCCATCATGTGTAAATATGAATTGTCTATAAAACTGTAAAATTTCATTTCGAAATTCTTACTTTTGGCCAAGATATTGGCAAAAACCCTAGAGGGGGTCTTTTTTGGCGCACCCTGTATGTGTGTGCATAATACATATATATAAGCTACGTGAAATGCATTGTTCGCAGTCATATATACATAATATATATATATATATATGGATACAATATATATATATGCATATTATGTATATTTACGTATATACATGTATATGCTAGCGACTAACGATCACTTTGTTTGCGACCTTTAGGTGGACTTGTGCGTGGTATAGGCCTATGCTTAGCGTATACGGCAGAGTCAACTGAATGGCTATACGCGGCTTATTTCCGGGTTCTTGTGTAATTCGCTGTAGGCCGTGATGCGTGTCCCTTTGACGCGTGTCCTCGTCAATTACCTCCTTCAATGAATGCTGTGTATGGAGTTTGCGAAGCTACATGTATCTATACATCCACAACCTACGATATACCGTGTCACTAAATACACGTGTGCGATTTTTTTATATATAGGATCGTTTGCAAACTGTAGCAGAGTACATGCATTCATACGTACGTACATGCATAGAAGTATATAGGCTATACGTATCATATACATGGGTATATGTACGTACAATCGTACTTGCGCACATAGCTAGGTCCCTACTCTAGTGTGCAGCTATGCCACCTTGAATTTTCCAAAAAAGTCAGATCCGGTCCAAAAAAAGGTTAGAAAAAGTTAGACAAGATTTTGCGTTGAGAAATACGTGAAATTTGTCAAAAGATATAATGAAACTATACACATATACTGCATAAATATAATCAAATCAACACATAAAACACAAAACACTCAAAAACACAAGTAATGCTTAAAACAGATAGCCTATATCTTCCATAGATGATCATGCCATAGAATCACATGTAGAAGTTCACGTCATTCAGTTCCAGACCACAGATGATTATAGCAGAACCTATTAATAACCCAGATATAGCATAGATTGGTTTTAGTGAAGTTAA
The DNA here is from genome assembly GCA_949752735.1 of Lumbricus terrestris. Lineage (NCBI taxonomy): Eukaryota > Metazoa > Annelida > Clitellata > Crassiclitellata > Lumbricidae > Lumbricus > Lumbricus terrestris. Next base: position 13,221,801 of record OX457045.1, on the reverse strand, counting down.
GAGTGCTGAGTGTCTATTTAGTGAAAATGCCTGAAATAAATTGGACCAATGTTTCAGGAATTGCTGCTAAAAATTCACGTCTTTAACGTGAAAAAGCCTTCGTGGATAACAGGCTAGATCATGAAAAAAGCACCTAAAAACACAATCAAGAGCGAAAAACCTAGATCTAGGTGGGTGGTATTTGCAGTTTAACGTCACATGTGGTAACAAAGACCATTAGCGACGCCCTCCTCCTTTGTCCAGGCTTGGGACTGGCACTGGCAGAGTGCAACCAGTGGCGGAGTTGATCTATAGGTGGGAAAAAGTCACGAGTGGCATACCTGCTTGTGTGTGAGTGAGCACGTGCGTGCGCGTGCGCGATATACACAGTGTAAAACACTGTTGCTAAGGTTGCCCCTATAGACTTGTCAATTACTATGGCCACTTGTGTCTATACAGACGAGTTTATTGCATTCAGACGTGTCTCGAGTATATACTTACTTCTACTCCAGCCATGCATTCTTGCAAGTGTTCTCCACCACCAGGTATCTGTCTCTGTCTGTGTCGCTCCTATGTCCTTTTCCCTGTCTGTCTTCTTCACTGTCTCTGTCTCTGACTCTGCCTGCATCTATCCATATACATATCTATGTGGCGAGGTCTCGCTGTCTCTCTTTCAGTCCGTAACTCTTTAGAAACCTGTGCACCTTTACCTGCAATGCGTGTTCATCCTGTATCCACTTAGCTGTTATCTGAGGCTTGGACAGGCGCCGTCCGACTATGGGTGGGTGGGTGAGTGGATGGATGGATGGATACATGCATACATACATACATACATACACACATATTACATACATACATACATGCATACATACATACATACATACATACATACATACACACATACATACATACATGCATGCATGTACAATGTGTACATACAGTACACTCACATTCATGGGCGGAGACTTGGGTGGAAACTTGCGGTGACAAACAAGTGGCCGAAGTAAGGATGCGAGATTTTGGGATGACGAAATTTTCCATCTTTTCCGACCAAAATTTCTGATGACCTTCTTCTCTTTTTATTCATCTCTCCAAGAAAAAAATACCATTTTCTTCCGTGGAAAAGTTGATGAACTTTTTTGGTCATTCTCACGTTATAACGTCACCAAGTTTGTTCATTCATGAAGTTTAAATATCCTAACACTTGGGAGGAACAAATGCATGAACGGTCCCCCCCACCACATACATTGAGGGGGGCCGTCTCCCCTGTCCTCCCTAAGTCTCCGCCCATGCTCTCGTTGCTCTTCTATATATGTTCATAATATGCTTTGACAGATGATTTAGAGCGTTCATATTTCCTCGGATGTCACCTCATATCGATCGACGATCGTCTAATCTTTACAATGAATTTCTACAGACTCATTAAACGTTGTCTGTGTATACGGCTTCAAAGGATTGCGAGACAAGCGATAGCCATGTATCAATTCTGCACTGCTGTTATAAACACCGCCATATCGCTGCTTTATTCGTCGACTGAAGGACTGATAAAGTCTTGGAAGCAGAGTCTGATACACTGCATAAGGACCCATAGACCTTCTGAAGTGCATGCACTAGAGGCCTTCTGAAGAACCTAGAACTCTAGAAGAACCTGTAAACTTTGCATGAAGTCCATAGGAGCAGCTGTTAAATGTTTTATATGCCTCAGTGCGTCTACGCGATTTTTTTTATACTGTGGGTTGCAAGACGATGAGACTATTATAGGATGCATGGAAGAAGTGCAGCGACGGCAGCAGAAGCAAGTCGCTATACATACATGTGCGACTCAAAACCACAGGGTGCTCCAATAAAAAGACCCCCTATAGGTTGTTTGCCAATATCTTGTCCAAAAGTAAGAATTTCGAAATGAAATGTTACAGTCTTAAAGACAATTCATATTAAGTTTACACATGAGGGGCCCGGTAGAGTAGTGGTTAACACGCTGGCCAAGAGAGCGAGAGGTAGTGAGTTCGAGCCCCCGTTGGGCGGATTTGCTTTGTAGGCTGCCATTGGCGCCGTGTAATTACAAAGCTGTCTGTTCAGTTGGTAGTTAAGTTTAATTAAGATTACTGCATAACCTGTAAATGTAAAGCGCAGTGCGTCTTGCAGGCGTTTAATTAAAGAAAAGATATTATTATTATTATTATTATTATGATGGACAGATTTCATCAAATTATTTAAAACAGAACAAAAGTTATTCCACTTTTAGGGAGACCATGCACCCACCGGTTTTTTGACGATTCAAAAACGTTCTTACTTTTGGCAAAGATATTGGGGAAAAACTAGGGGTCTTTTTGGCGCACCCTGTATGGAACTGTGTGTGAGAGCGAACTAAGGAATGAAAAAACGAGTGTCTGTACAGAACTTAGAAAGATAGTGAGAAATACAGAGCGAGTAAGGAGAGAGAGAGACAGAGCGAATAAGGAGAGAGAGAGAGACAGGGACAGAGACAGAGAGACAAAGAAAGAGACAGACAGACAGAGACAGACAGACAACGACAGAGACAGTGACAGAAAAAGATGCAGAGGGAGAAACAACAAACATCGAAAGATAGGGAGACAGACAGAGGTAGAGATAGGGAGAAAGACAGAGAATACTACAGAGAGAGACAGGGATCGTGAGACAGAAAGAGATAACGAGAAGGACAATAAAAAGTGCATGAGTTCATGAGCGAGCAAGCGAGATAACAGTCAAAGAAGTAAAGAATTAATGGTTTAAAGTACAATGACCGCTGACACAACGAATAAAGGGATGAAGGATCGAGAGCGAACGAATGAACGTAGCTCACCTCAAATGAAAAAGTCATCTATTATAGATGGACCGCCAAGCATAATGTAAAGGAACTCCTCTGTTGCTGAACCTATTTTGTTCGTGTAATAGATCGAAATAATATAGTCCCTTTATCTGTCTCACCCTCCCTTCTATGCCTCTTTCTCTTTCTCTCTTTGTATGTCGTACACCCCTCTAAGTCTCGGTTTCTCTCTCTCCCTGTTCCTTTGTCTTTCTTCCTCTGTTCCTCTGTTTTTCTCCCTCTCCTCCTCTGTCTTTCTCCTTCTCCTCCTCTGTCGCTCTCCCTCTCCTCCTCTGTCTTTCTCCCTCTCCTCCTCTGTCTTTCTCCCTCTCTTCCTCTGTCTTTCTCCCTCTTCTCCTCTGTCTTTCTCCCTCTCCTCCTTTGTGACTCTGTCTTTCTCCCTCTCCTCCTCTGTCTTTCTCCTTCTCCTCATCTGTCGCTCTCCCTCTCCTCCTCTGTCTTTCTCCCTCTCCTCCTCTGTCTTTCTCCCTCTCTTCCTCTGTCTTTCTCCCTCTCCTCCTCTGTCTTTCTCCCTCTCCTCCTCTGTGACTCTGTCTTTCTCCCTCTCTTCCTCTGTCTTTCTCCCTCTCCTCCTCTCTCTTTCTCCCTCTCCTCCTCTCTCTTTCTCCCTCTCTTCCTCTGTCTTTCGCCCTCTCCTCCTCTGTCTTTCTCCCTGTCCTCCTCTCTCTTTCTCCCTCTCTTCCTCTGTCTTTCTCCCTCTCCTCCTCTCTCTTTCTCCCTCTCCTCCTCTCTCTTTCTCCCTCTCTTCCTCTGTCTTTCGCCCTCTCCTCCTCTGTCTTTCTCCCTGTCCTCCTCTCTCTTTCTCCCTCTCTTCCTCTGTCTTTCTCCCTCTCCTCCTCTCTCTTTCTCCCTCTCCTCCTCTCTCTTTCTCCCTCTCTTCCTCTGTCGTTCTCCCTCTCCTCCTCTGTCTTTCTCCCTCTACTCCTCCGTCTTTCTCCCTATCCTCCCATGTCTTTCCCTTATATTTATCAATGATATAGACTATGCGTATATAGATCTATTCACTTGAATATAAAAAATGCCGGCCATTTGCTGTGATTCGTCCCTCCACATGGCATGGCCGCATGGTCTTCCCTCTTTTATGGGCTAAACTCATGTCTGGACTCTTCCCTGCATTCGCTCGCTCTCTCAAGACCTTTTATCCCCACGGGGGGCTTCTGTACTGCAAGCGGCTCTGAACAAGAGTCTATGCTGCGAGAAGCACTCTATAAATTTTTAGATTCGATACGATATATATGATTTCATATAATATATTGTATTATTTATTTTCATTATTACTTTATTAGATTTAAGCTGGTATAGGAATCGAAGTGGATTTTAGAAAAGACTCTATAATGGAACCCGCGGAAATTAAATTACACTGCAGAAATCCAATATATCCCTAAACGCCGGACTGGCATGCAGCTGAGCGTTGATCGTCGGACATAATAGCAGATTCTATGCTCTGCTCACGAGCAGAAGAGTCCCGACTGAGACCGGACTTCCTTCCGGTTGCAGTTGGACCATGTTAGTATATAGTGTAGTGTAGTGTAGTATAGTATAGTATAGTATAGTGTAGTGTAGTGTAGTGTAGTGTAGTGTAGTGTAGAGTAGTGTAGTGTAGTGTAGTGTAGTGTAGTATAGTATAGTATAGTACAGTACAGTATAGTATAGTGTAGTGTAGTGTAGTGTAGTGTAGTACAGTATAGTATAGTATAGTATAGTGTAGTGTAGTGTAGTACAGTATAGTATAGTATAGTATAGTGTAGTGTAGTGTAGTGTAGTGTAGTACAGTATAGTATAGTGTAGTGTAGTGTAGTGTAGTGTAGTGTAGGGTAGAGTAGTGTAGTGTAGTGTAGTGTAGTGTAGTGTAGTGTAGTGTAGTGTAGTGTAGTGTAGTGTAGTGTAGTGTAGTGTAGTGTAGTGTAGTGTAGTGTAGTGTAGTGTAGTGTAGTGTAGTATAGTACAGTACAGTACAGTACAGTACAGTACAGTACAGTACAGTACAGTACAGTACAGTACAGTACAGTACAGTACAGTACAGTACAGTATAGTATAGTATAGTATAGTATAGTATAGTATAGTATAGTATAGTATAGTATAGTATAGCATAGCATAGCATAGTATAGTATAGTATATACCCTTCGATCGGAACACAACCGAGTAATCGATAGCGTGGTCTACGGTCGGCTTTAATGGTGAACGGTGTTGTAGCGGCGAATCGCGGTGAAATATTGATCGGATCCGTCATTAAATTAACTGCAAGGAACGGCCAACCTGGATCCACCAGGGACCAATATATAATTGCTGAAGCCATCGAACGTGGAACATGAAGAGTCGTGTGTGTGGATGGCTCGCTTGGCTTCGTTTAACTTGTGGGATATTCCAGGTCGGCAGCTGAGAGATATATGTAGCCTATAGAAGGTTAGCTGCACAGACGCTTTTGCGGACGGCAGAGAGATAGATGATGTCTGAATAGGAAATCAGATGAAATGAAGTTTAAGCGAATGTTGAATGAAGAAATATTGGTTGGTGTATACGTGCACACATGTACAATTTGTACACACAACATGTACAATTGTACATGTATGTACAATGTACATCAATATGGATGACATACATGCATAACATAGGCTATACAGTGGTATACATACTTGCGTACACGAGTAGTAGTGAGACGAGTACAAACACTGGCGCAGTCACGTGATTTACTCTGGTTCCCTGTTCTTAAAATACCCGGACCACATGAAGTAGCATTATAAATAGACTCATTTTCGGGCCACCGGAATAGACAAAATACTCAGACACACGCACACACACACACACACACATGCACACACAGCGTCACATACATTTACTTCAAACACATATGTTGAAACAACGTGGAATGTCGCTGGTACAAAATTTTCTTAATGTTTGTATAATTATAGGCATAGGTCTACTGCGACTGGAAGTTAAACAATGCCATGAAACCGTTTCAGTCGACATGGTCTTACACCAAGCATTTCGTGCGTTTTACGCAATTCTGCTGCATAGTTATAATATTTCGGTTGTTGTTGATGCGCCTCTTTCAAATGGAAGAGTGAACATTCCTAAAATAGTGCCATGTCGCTGAGACCAATTTACGATGTGACTTACGCAGACAGACATGCAGACAGTGCCGTGCCGGTGCCCGGATTTCAGTTTTGGGGGACTGAATCCTCGCGGAGGAAATTTTCCATTTTCATCCGCCAAAATTTTTGACGACCCTTCTCTGTCATCCGGCCGAAATCTCATGTATGTGTTTCATTTTTTGCGACAGTTTTACATGACCAAAAAACACCGGATCGCCTTTTTACGGGGAGCTTTGCCCCCGGGTTGCCTTTTATAGAAGGGGCTTCGACCCTCTAGCCTCCTAGCGCCGTCACTGCAGACAAGCAGACGGACGGAGAGACGGACAGACAGACGGACAGATTCTCAGAGGAACGGCCTCTGCGTATAGGCCTACAAGTTTCTGGAAATAATTCATTCAGCGTCTTTTCACGGCCCGTCCTAAAAGCGTTCCTAATGATGATAGCCTTCACTACTATAATAGATATAATAGATAGTTTGGCGAGGCCAACTGATTGCAGCGGCAGAGGCCAATCCTGCAGCATTGGAGTCGTCCTGGTGCGTGTAGGCTATACCATTATATCAGTGTCGTCCGTCTATTGGGGTTGTGACGTTCGCCGTCTTAATGGGAACATTTGCTGATGATTTTGCACATGATTATTGCCTCGGAGATTATTGGCGCGCTGCATGGGTCGAGGATCGATATTCGTTCTAAGCGAAAAGTAATTTTAGCGTTCACTTGAGTTTCGTCGGATGGTCAGAGGCGCCTATGGCCGAAGACAGAGAGGTTAAAGACGAGGGTCAAAGATGGCGAGTCCGATTTATTATGTTGACCTGCACTGGCCATGGAAAGGTGAAACAATGAATAAAGTATGCAGGATGCTCTTCGATTGGGTTCATATATATTTCATGACCTATAGTGGCGGTGTGAGAATTGTCGCAAAATAACTGGGGCTAGGGAGTCAGACGTTGATTTATGTGGACTTGAGATGTGCAATGGTGACTTTACTATGGCGTCCTAAGAAAGACTGGGGGCGTTGAACCACCCCACACCCCCGGAAATTCTCACCCTGCCAAGGGGTATTGAAAGCTGCGATGTTCTTAGTGCACTATTGCTATATCCGGTGCCATTCAATGTCCAATCTTTCTCGTCCTGTTAATTCGCCTTACCAGCTTCTCTTGCGTGCTTTCGACTGCATGTGTCTGGTTACATGGCAAACGGGCTTCAACCTTAACTTGATATAGGCTAAGCTTATCTCGGTAATCGCTCTCACACGACGCAACGCCTCTGAATAAGCAGGGGCCCGGCTCTAAGCTATTGAACGTATAGCTTTAAAATTTACTCTATAAAAACGATTTAGAGATTTATCTGCTCTCCTTATGAGTATTGAATAGCGAATTTGACCTCATCAGCTTACTTTACTCTATCTACATTTTATTTTAGCTCATCGTAGGCCTACTGTTGTGTTTACGCGAATAGATCTATAATTTAATGCTGAATTCATAGTCCACAGTTCGACCAAGAACGAGAAAAAAGGCAATTGAAGACATATTATTACTTTTATTACTTTTTATTGTCAGTTTAAATACATATTATATATATATATATATATATAGTCAATTTATATCTAATATAAATT
>OX457045.1:13179265-13209265 GCA_949752735.1 Lumbricus terrestris | reverse complement strand
TATGTGTGTGTTTTGTGTGTGTACTGTATGTGTGTATGTGCTGTGTGTGTGCGTTGTGTGTATGCGTGTACTGTATATGTGTGTTTGTATGTGTGGGTGGGTTTGTGTGTGCATTGTGTGTATGTGTGTGTTTTGTGTGTGCATTTTGTGTCTGTATGTGTGCACTGTATGTGTGTTGTGTGTGCATTTTGTGTCTGTATGTGCTGTGTGTGTGTGTGGTGTGTATGCGTGTACTGTATATGTGTGTTTGTATGTGTGGGTGGGTTTGTGTGTGTATGTGTGTGTTGTGTGTATGTGTGTGTTGTATGTGTTTTGTGTGTGCATTTTGTGTCTGTGTGTGTGCACTGTATGTGTGTTGTGTGTGTGCGTTGTGTGTGCGTTGTGTGTGTATGTGCGTTGTGTGTGTATGCGTGTACTGTATATGTGTGTTTGTATGTTTGGGTGTGTTTGTGTGTGCGTTGTGTATGTGTGGGAGCGCGTGTTATGTCAAGCGAATTATATGTTCGTTTTCGAAATTGAGACATTGAGTACCATAGACGCCAAATGGAGTCATACCAAAAAATGTATAAAAAAATTAATTTTTTATTAAAATTTTATTTTTTATGTTTTATACTATGTCATTGATTATAAATAACTGAACAATATATTTTTTTAATGATCAGAATTAAATTGGGAACGAAAGGGTTAAATGTATAGTTTGTTTCTCCGCATGCTCTTTGCAATTTAAACTTGTCGCAATCTGTCATCACCTAATTTGATTTAAATGTTTTTCTCATTTTTGGCTATCTTGTATAATATTTCTTGGGAATTTGTTTTACTTGGGTGACCATCCCCAGCGGGATGCCCATCCCTTTAGGACCCCCCTTGTAGCCAATGCTTGTATATTTTCTGCTCTTGATGTCATCTGATTTTCTGGTTTCTGGTTGCAATAAAAGCGAATTGAATTGAATGTAATAGAAAGTGAGATAAAAATCAGAAAGAGTAAGAAACGGTAATCCACTGCAAACCGTACATGCAGGTCCATATTTTTAACCTTATAACCCTGAATGTGGAAAGATCATAAAGAACACGTGATGGATAGTGGTCACCACGTGATGCTCCTCGCCAGGCTATAACTCTTCTTCATGATGAGAGGAATAAGAGTTGGAAAATAGTTGTTGCGATCGACTCTTTTTCATGTTTTTTCCATATATAAGAGGAAGGAGTAGGCTAGGCATCTCTGCAGTTTCCCTCGCCCTTCTCCTTATATAGGATGGCAGAAAATAAAGTGTAACTCATGGCTACCATGACCCTATACCTCCATCTCGCAATTCCCTAGGTTTGGAGAAGAGAAGAGAGAGAAATGTACCATGGATGTAATACTCTAAACTCACCAACCATGGGCGTCTGCAGACACTTTTCATGCAGGCGAGATAAAACACAATCCATGGTCACGGTTTCGTATTTAGCAAGAGCTTGAAAATGTATAAGCCTATAGCAGAAATTAAGACATGGATATTTTGGTCTAGGTTTATAAAAATGTGAATTTGTAAGATTCACTTAGAGTGTCGTTAGCATCATATATAGAGCTTTGCAGCAAAGACAGATGTTCAATTAAAAAACAAACGTTAAAAACTAGGTGTTAATTTGTTCATGGGTGGCAAATGCCCCTGCAGTGTACAAGGGGCTCCTATGTCGTTTTCCGCATAGAACATGGAGAAATAAAATTGTCAGAAGGACAATTCACATTGTCTGCCAACTGTCTTGGCATTCATACGATGCGTGGCAGAATGTTCTGCCTCATCAACCCGTTTTATCGGCAGTGTCATCAGAAACAGTGAAAGTGTGAAATTGATGTCGACTGGATGGAGATGGAGTTTATTCTGTTCAGCATCAATATGGAAATGCGGCAGCAATTCATACAGGCCTTGAGTCACTTTCTTCGACATGTCTCGCCTTCTCTGTCTCACTCTCCTTTTCTCTCTGTCACTGTCTCCGTGTGTCTGTGTCTCTGTTTGTATGATTGTCTGTCTGTCTGTCTGTCTCTCTTTCTCTTTCTCTTTCTTTCTTTCTCTCTCTCTCTCTCTCTCTCTCTCTCTCTCTCTCTCTCTCGCTCTCTCTCTCTCTCTCTCTCTCTCTCTCTCTCTCTCTCTCTCTCTCTCTCTCTCTCTCTCTCTCTCTCTCTCTCTCTCTCTGTATAGTCCTTCTTGACTCCTTTTTCCTTCTGCAGTGCACTCTCTTTGTCTTTCATGTTGCATGTCTCTCCTCCTGTCTCCCTCTCCATGTCCTTCTCCCTTTCCTCCTCTCTCCATCACTCACTCTTTGTCTCTCTGCATGGAACTGTTTCTCTCTCTTCATCTGTCTCCATTTCTCTATCCGTTCTTTCTCTTGTTGCCTCATCTCATTGTTCTCACTTTCAGCAGAAACTGTATACAGATATCTACCTCAGGGTCTTCCATGCTTCCTCGTTTTATCTTTGCCGAGTTCTCTCTTCATTGATCGTTCCTGAAATCTGCGCCTAATTATTATGAACCCCGCAGGTGCAAGAGTCTCTCACCACATGTATGAACATAAAAATATAATCATTTACAGAATATAATATGCTATACATATACATGTATAATAGAGGAGGAATATAAGAGAATCAATAATAAATAGAAATATAAACGGCCTACAGCCCTACACATTGTTAATGTACAATGTCGTTTATGTGTATATATACACAGTATATATAAATTATATATATACAAGATCTACATAATATTTTATATGTGTGTGCTCAGATGTATAATTAGGCCTATATATATAATACATAATAATTATGTAGGCCTATGCGTGTCGTGTAGACCTATAGGCCTAATAGGCCTATTTTCACGAGCGAGATATAAATGCGTGCGAGACGATAATAAGAGATATTCGGAATTAATAGATTCGACTGCAGCATGCTTGCGTGCTTACCGCCATTGCAAGTTTTAATCCATTTCATTTTCTGCAGTCGTTTCTTAATTTCGTTTTCCTCTTCAATTATTAATTCTTAATAAGAATCGCGAAGACGTTACTGAAGTGCTGCAGCGAACGCCTGCTGCATGCAGAGGGGTGATATATAGATAGCTCTATGACCCGTCCGGTCTTCTATCAATCACCCCTCCGACGTTCCACTCTCAACTGAAGTTTGATAGATAGCTCCGCCGTATACCTCGTACCCTCTATCTGTCTAGTACTGTAATATATATATATATATATATATATATATATAAGTATATATGTCAGTATATATATATACACCGAGAATTAATTATCACTCTCAAGCCTTCTTTCCACTTACTCCAGACTAGAGTCCTGTATACCTGTTCAGGAATTCATACAAGTGGCCATCGTCTCTTCTGTGTATAGGCTATAAATATATATATATATACATACATACACACACCATCTTTCCGGTTCCTTATATATATATAATTATGTATATATATACGACCAACCGCTTCGATATCTTTCTCCTGTCAGGTCGTTTGGCAACGGGACTGGCACCTCTACTCGGTACCACTTGGCTACCTCTCTGACTTGACGTAGCGCTCGTGAGCAAGGTGATGCCGGGTGCATGGTTTTCAAGTGTATACCGCTTTAGAAATTTTCGAGATTAAGGTTACAGAAGGATTGGTTGCTATAAATTACTCGTCGATGAAATTAGGGGAAATGGGGGCTATAGGCTACTGTCCTGGCAGCGGAGTGTCACTTCTCCTTTGGGGTAACTCTTTGATACAAAGAAACGTGCCTTAGAGTTGGCAACGTGGCTGTATAGCCTACATTTGAATTGTGTTTATGGCACACGTTCAATTCTGTTGATACAATCATGAGTAACTAAGTACAGTGCAACAAGAGCCGGAAAAAGCAAATAGCTTATAGTATCCTGGTACATCTTACTTTATTTATTGTTTGCTTACTAATCCTATTTAATTAACTTAAATGAATAGTTGAATGTATACTGTTCGAATTTGCTGATGTTGTGATGCCTCAATGTATAATGTAATGTAATTCAGACAATTTATATACGATCGTCAGCCACTTCTAGGATGCTTTACACGCATAATGTCAAATGTCAGAGTAAATGTCATGAGCTCGAGAGCAAGTGCAGCTTCAATTGTTTTTTGAAAGTTGAATCGATCTGCACTTGCTCTTGAGCTCATGTGTGCCAATAAAAAGTCTTGAAAAAGTATTGAATCTGGTGTTAAATTTGTTAGACCATAATTGGCTGAGAATACATCGCAGACCATTGCCGTATACGGTATACATGTACGTAAGACCCGCCACCCTCCTCCCCACCCACTTTGAATGTTGAAGTAAAATTAAATGGGTGGGTCAATATTGTTTTGCCATAGACGTCTATTGCACAAGACTAAACAATACATGTAGTTTCTTTGTTCTGGGCGAATCGAATACAATGAGAACGAACCCATGGATGCCAATAAAAAGTCAGTGTAAAAGCATTACGTTTTTGTTTATGTCTGCTCGTCTGTGTGGATATGCGTCTGTATGGTTATCTGTTCGTCTATCTATCTGCCAATCTGTCTGTTTGTCTGTCGTGATATCTGCGTGTTAGTGTCTGTCTGTCTGCCTGTCTGTCTGTCTGTCTGCCTGTCTGTCAGTACGCCTGTCTGTGAAACCTGACGGCTCTTCCACAGAATTCTAGGCGCACCTTGAAGCCCTTAACGCCAGCGGGTATCAGCCTCCATAGGAGGTGGAAGAATAAGAAGAAGAAGAGAAAGAAGAAGAAGAGGCATGATAGACCTTCAATAGACCTACATGTATAATATGCACGCGACGAGAAATCTCCTATTGCTCCTCCGTCAACAACGAATATAGTTAACGCGATAAATGAATTCACTGTTTTCCTAGATATAGTCGCTAATCAGTAGTAGGCCGATTTTTATAGGCTATAGTATAGTAATCGTAATAATCTTCAACTCAGATTTCCTAAAGCGCCACCTGAAGCCAAGAGCAGGGCTCAAGTTTCTTCACGAGCGGTGTGTCGTACTTTTATATAGAAGCACTCCGCTCGATTTATGGATGGGGACAGAACATGTGGGGCACGGTCGTGTAGGGACATTTTCCGTGCATTGGAGCCCGACGTCCGGTCTGGACCCTGAGCAAATCCTTCACTAGCAATTGCTTATGCGCTTCGGCGTGAACTTCGATTCAGTGTCCGCGCTGTATTCGAGAGCACTTCTGAGTAGGAATCTTGAAGGGGCAATATAACAAGTGCTCATAAATACATACATGCATACATACATACATACATACATACATACATACATACATACAATCATACATACATACATACATACATACAAACATATATACATGCATGCATACTGCATGCATACATACATACATACATACATACATACATACATACATACATACATACATACATACATACATACATACATACATACATACATACATACATACATACATACATACACACACATACATACATACATACATACATAGTTTTTACATGCATACATACATACATACATACATACATACATACATACATACATAGATATACATACATACATACATGCATACATACATGCATACATGCATACATACATACATGCATGCATGCATACATACATGCATACATACATACATACATACATACATAGTTTTTACATACATACATACATACATACATACATACATACATACATACATACATACATACATACATACATACATAGTTTTTACATACATAAATACTTACATACATGGTCAGAAGAAGAAGAACAGGCACTGTTATTTCTATATTTCATATTTTTATATGGATGGGGAAATGTCCATTTGAACAGTCTCGATAAAGCAAGCTACCCATTACTCTCCTATAGTATCTTCTAAAATCTATAGTCTGACCCTGACTGAATGTATTTTATTGATCGATCCTGCATTTTATGTATCCAAGTGTGACAACGTTTGTATAGATTAGGCCCCTACAACACGCCAGTCGCCAACGCATCCAGGCCATTTGATCTCAAGTGTAAATATTCACGTATACATCGAATATAGCCGCACGGTCGTGACAAATACATTCATGGAAACATGCTATTGTATATACATAACATAAATTATACATGCTTTCAAATGCATACACACTTACATAGAAATTCAGGCACGTTGACTATAAATATATAATTTCATACACACACACACACAAACACTCACGCACACACACACACAAGCGTGCATTCATATACCGTACGCATACAAACATACGCAGCACATGCAACATATGCAGACATAGGCTATGCAATCCTACACTATAATACATAGTTTTCTTATTAAGTATACTTCACTCATTCCCACCTGTTTTATTCACTCAACGCCTTATTTACTTATTCACTCATTCCTCACTTGCTTGATTCTTTACGTACTTATTTACGCATTCCAGTGTTTACTTGCTACCTAACTTATTCACTCACTTCCTCCCTTGTTTGCTTACTTGTTCACTCATTCCCTCCATTGTTTGCTTACTTGTTCACTCATTCCCTCCATTGTTTACTTGCTTATTCACTCATTCCCTCACCTCCCAATCTCCCTGTATCTCATCACTAATGAATGAACATCAATCGTCTCCCATTCCACCGCTGTCGTCAACAATAGATCCAACCAAACAATAGATACATGCCTATCAATAATAATGACAATAACAATAACGCATCCTATTCTGCCTGCAGGCATTGTCTCAGACGTTGCTTTGTCTCTCTTTTGTTCATTGTGCAAAGCACAGATGACGGACGTGAAATAACAGTGCCTGTTCTGCTCGATGGCGAGGAATCCATCATGGAATTCATCGATCTACCATACTCCGGGGTGAGTCAGATATTCACAGTAGACAGTATACCATATATCTTACGCCGATACCTTATGTATATACTTTATGTGTATACCTTATGTATAGACCTTATGCATATACCTTATGTATATACCTTATGTATATACCTTATGTATATACATTATGCATATACCTTATGTGTATAACTGTATATACCTTATGCTTATACCTTATGCATATACCTTATGTATATACCTCATGTATAGACCTTATGTATATACCTTATGTATGTACCTTATGTATATACCTCATGGATAGACCTTATGTATATACCTTATGTATATACCTTATGTATATGCCTTATGAAAATATACCTTATGCATATATCTTATGTATATACCTTATGTATATACCTTATGAAATATACCTTATGTATATGCCTTATGTATATACCTTATGTATATACCTTATGTATATACCTTACGCCGATACCTTATGTATGTACCTTATGTATGTACCTTATGTATATACCTTATGTATATACCTTATGTATATACCTTAAGTCTATAACTTATGCATATACCTTATGTATATAGCTTATGTATATACCTTATGTCTATAACTTATGTCTATAACTTATGTATATACCTTATGTATATACCTTATGTATATACCTTATGTATATAGTCTATGTATATACCTTATGGATATACCTTATGTATATACCTTATGTATATACCTTATGTATATACCTTATGCATATACCTTATGTATATACCTTATGTATATACCTTATGTATATACCTTATGTATATATTTTATGTATATACCTTATGTATAATGTATATACCTTATACTCAGACTAATTAGTGCCTGTTAATTATTGCAAATGATTCCCATTGGACCGGCAGAGGGCGTACACTAGATACATTAAACCGCATTAAACTGAAAGTATAAAAATACACCTGTGGGCAGATCTAGGCCTATGGAGAAAGCTAGAAAGAGACAGACAGCAGACGCAAACTGGCGGACAGGATGGGAGATAGGAGAAAACGAATAGGTACATTATAAGGAGGATTGAATGGTAGCCATTAATTAGACATGCAGAGGCATGTTGAGGACAGGCAGGAACGAAGTTACGAAGGAAGGCATACGTGCTGGCAGACAGATAGACAGGAAGAAATGAAAGTAGCAAGGCAGATATATAGACAGAAAGGCAGGCACCCAGACAGACAGACAGAAAGTCAGGTAGGTATAGACAGACAGACAGACAGACAGACAGACAGAAAGTCAGGTAGGTATAGACAGACAGACAGACAGAAAGTCAGGTAGGTATAGACAGACAGACAGACAGACAGACAGACATACATACAGAAAGGGAGGTAGGTATAGACAGACAGAAAGGCAGACAAGAAGGCAGGGAGACAGACAGACAGACAGAAAGGCAGACAAGCAGGCAGACAGAAAGTCAGGTAGGTATAGACAGACATGAAGGAAGGCACGCAAGAAAGTACACGAAGATAGACAGATAGTATAGGTAGGCAGGCAGATAGACAGGTAGACAGACAAAAGAGCAGTGACGCAGGTATACAGGCATATTCTGAAAGGTAACCGAAATGTGAAATACGAGACTGGAGCTGCACTGCTGCAGGTATACACAGCAATCATGTGATACGAAAAGAGCAAAAACAGAGAGAGATCTGTCAAACGCAGTCGCTTAGAAAGATGACGAAAGAGGATTTTGTTCTGTGGAAAACATGAGGATAATTCTGGAGAGTATTCGGTTCTAAACATCACTTCATGTCACGATTATATCTCGACAGACAAGAGCCAAGACGACAGACCATAGCATGCTTACTTGCTTAGAGTGACTGTGGTGCATTTTAGTTTTAATTTATGTATGAATGTATGTAAGTATGTATGTATATGTATGCATGCATGTATGTATGTATGTTATGTATGTATGTATGTATTATGTATGTTATGTATGTTATGTATGTTATGTATAATGTATGTATGAATGCATGTATGTATGTATGTATGTATGTATGTTATGTATGTTATGTATAATGTATGTATGTATGTATGTATGTATGTATGTATGTATGTATGTATGTATGTATGTATGTATGTACGTACGTACGTACGTACGTACGTACGTACGTACGTACGTACGTACGTATGTATGTATGTATGTATGTATGTATGTTTGTATGTATGTATGCATGTAGGTATGTATGTATGTATGTATGTATGTATGTATGTATGTATGTATGTATCATGTATGTATGTATGTCTCTATGTATGTGTATGTATGTATACATGCATGTATGTATATGTATGTATGCATGTATGTATGCAAACACTGTACACAGAAAGAGCTGCATAGACACAAAATCATATACGTACACACATACACACTCAGACATATATATATATATATATATAATATTATATTTATATATGCATACATATAATTATTGTAGCCTTCATTCTATATTACGATGTATGTATATGCATATATTTCTGTGTAAATTCTGTGCGTCTGTTGTTTTCCAACAAATGCATTGTATCATCCATTATTACGCTCCTCAGAAGATTCCTCTCCTCAGAAAGAAACTCTTTGAATCAATTACGCAATAATAGAAAAATTTATTGAGCTAATTACTCAGCAATAAAATCGTAAACTACGGACTCCGATGATAATCAATAATATTATCAGAATCCTCCAAGAGCACACGTGTATACGTTACGTTTAGCTTCTGTCGATTGGCAACGGTAATTAAGACTTACTCTTCCTAAGTTATTCTGCCTAGGGAGACGCCGACTGATGTCAGATCTAGGCTACATCAACCCACGAATAATGACGGATTAACCTCCCGAATATTATAGATAAGGTCATGCGATGGAATCCAAGAAATGCAGGGAGGCAGCAAATCAATCAATCAATCAATCAATCAATCAATCGTAACTTATATAGCACCCCTTCAAAGTTCCTACTCAGAGGCGCTCTTAAGAATCAAGGCTATCGACATTCGCGCGTGAATTATCGAAGCGTGTAAAGCGTGTAAAAGTGTTACACAGCGTACGATCCGAGTGAGAGATTTTTATGCGTGAAGGCTATGGGCTGCACATATATTATTTCTGCCGGTAGGGCACGATTTAATTTTTTGCAAGAGCATGAAACTGTGTGGGAGGAAACTACGAACATGAGTTTTTTCACAGAGGTTTCCAAATGTAAATATATTCTCAGTTTCACTTTGAGTAGTGCTCTAGCGTGAAAAATTTGATAAAAACCTAACTGTTGTAGTCAAAATTTAGGTGCAAATTTCATAGGACGAGGATAAGTGCTTCCTCTTGCTCCTATGTGCGGACGCCCATGGTCAATGGCGGTGTCACCGTACTACATCATTATTTTACGCTTGACCTACCTTTTGACCTGACAGAAATTCTTTGGAATTTTTAATATCTTCCTCGGCCTGCTGAAAACTCCAATGACCTTGAGAAAATTCCAATGACCTTGACGCGACCTGCTGGAACTGCATAGCTGGCACCGGCACAGACCTTGGTGCACGCCTAAGTGACAAAATGGCAGAGTTTTTTTTACTATTTTCTTTTCTTTTCAATAGCATTTGCTTTAGCGCCCCTTCAGGCTCTCTATACTCAGAGGTGCTCCCAACCATACAGCGCGGACACTGCGTCGGAGTTTCACACCGAAACTCGCGAGCAATTGCGAGTGAAGGACTTGCTCAGGGTCTCTTCGCGTCGGCTTGATGTGGATTCGAACTTGGATCCGTTCGACTCAAACGCACCGAACGCCACCACTACACCACCGCGCCCCACAACAACGTTTGCGTTGAACTTGTTCGATAGTAGGCTATACAGTGGTTAGCGTGTTCGACTGACAGACGAGAG
Organism: Lumbricus terrestris; assembly: GCA_949752735.1. Taxonomy (NCBI): domain Eukaryota; kingdom Metazoa; phylum Annelida; class Clitellata; order Crassiclitellata; family Lumbricidae; genus Lumbricus; species Lumbricus terrestris. The sequence goes on along the minus strand of OX457045.1, from coordinate 13,198,533 downwards.
CTACATTTAGGTCGCGAGTTCAGATCACCTCACCATAGTGGGACAGAAATTTATGTCGAGATTTCTGCTTCAACTCAGTTATAATGACTAATGAGTACACCGACTGTACACTCTTGGTGGGAAGATGAGACGGCGAAGAAAAGGACTGGTCACCTGCTCTCATATGCCGAGGCCGAGAAATGGAGTCGCCAGCACTTTATTGTTAATTATAGACCTATGTACCTGTGGGGCGCGGTGGTTTTGTCGTGGTGTCAATTGGAGCCGGAGGGTTCCAGCATGGGCGGAGACCTGGGCGGAGACTTGCGGGGGGGAGACGGAAAGACGCGATAATTTTTGGCGGACGAATGGCTGAGTGTCGCCGAAAAATTTCCATCTTTTGCCGGCCAAAATTTCTGACGACCTGTCGAAATCTCGAAAAAAGATTCGATTTTCGCCGACAAAAAAAAATTGATGACCTATTTTTTTAGTCATCCGGCAAAATCTCGACGAAATTTTCTATTTTCGCCGCCAAAAAAGTTGATGACTTTTTTGTCTTGCCGCCAGTGGCGGCGCTAGGGGCTGGGGGCTAAGCCCCCCTAGAAGAGGCTCAGCCCCCCCCTAACAAATGGCCATCTTAATTATTTTACATTCAAATATCCACAATTTTCAGCTGATGACTAAAAAAAATTGGCAGAAATTTTGGCGGCGAAATTGGAAAATTTTCATGGGATTTTGGTCGATGACTAAAAAAAAGGTCGTCAGAAATTTTGGCGGATGGAAATGTCAAATTTTGCCGCGGGACTTCAGCCCCCCCCAAACTGAAATCCTGGCGCCGCCACTGCTTGCCGCTCAACGATTGGCGGGAAAAAATTAATGCATGGGCCGTCCCCCCAACGCCTCCATTGGGGGACCGTCCCCCTGTCCCCCCCCTCCGTAGGTCTCCGCTCATGGGTTCCAGATTCGAATCCAGGTCAAGCCGCCGCGTAGAGATCTTGGTCAAGTCCTTTACTCACAGTTGCTCGTGTATTTCGGCGTGAAATTCCGATATTGTGTCCGCGTTGTGGTGGGTATTGAAGGGGCGCTATTGCAAATACGAGAAATAAAATAAATAAAAATATAAACAAATAACTATGAGTCCTTCCCATCATATCGGCATAGCTTGAGGGATTTCTCTCTTTCTATATATGTGTGTGTTTCTGCCCATGTGTGTGCGCGCGCGCGCTCATGTGTGTGTGTGCGTATGTATGTTCTACGTATATGGGTGTATCACCGTGTATGTACTTGTATGTCTGTTTGTGTGCTTGTGTCTGTGTTTGTGTATGTATGGGTATATATGTTTGTGTGTCCGCCTATGTGCGCGCGCGTGTGTGTACACGCATGGTAAGAAAGATGCGCAAACGTCACGTAGTGATTTGCCATAAAGAGACCCAGTTATAAGTGCACATTATATTATTGCTATACGCTAATTGTAAGTGCTTATAATGAATAAATATATATTTATATATATATGTATGTATAATATACTATATATAAAATATACAAAATATAATGATATATATATATATATATATATATATATATATATATATATATATGCTAATTACGAATGCAATAACGTTGCTCATATCTGACGACATTATGAGCGACAAAAGGTCGCCCGGTGCTAGAGATAATATGTCGGCAATTACATCGAACATAAAGCGATGTCACCACGGTTAAGAATTTAACAGGTTGTCCACCATGCAGCCTCGAATTCGGAATAGCGCTCCATTTGCGTTAATCCGGACTAAATAAACCTCTACGCGGTCGGTAATTAAACGCGAACTCTATCATCGGTGGGTTAATTTTGCATCGGACGGAGAAAGGTTCTTCAGCTTCGGAGAACCCGTTTCCGATTAGTTTCTCCATAGAGCTATATATTTATATTATATAGCGTGTTAGCTGATGACGTAATTGTGACGTGTTGTGACGACAGGAGTTGGACGTGTGGCGTGATTATGACGTCGACGGATACATCATCGTCTATTCGATAACGGACAGACGATCGTATCAGAAGGCCTCTGACGTCATGACTGCGATTAAGGACAGCTGGAACAACATCCGGCCAATCATCCTCGTTGCCAACAAAAGTGACCTCGAAAGATCGCGAATGATTGGCAAAGAAGGTCGGCATAGAATAGTTCAGCTGATCATGCATATATATATAAATATATATATATACATATATATTCATATATTGCTGCCATATATACTTTGTTGGGTTCACTTGCTCTAGTCTAGAAGATGATGAGTAATACTCAGGTCCGTAATGTAAAATAACATCGATTTATTCAATAACAGAGCAGTCTGACAAGAAGTAGGTTAACGTTACCCAAAGCTGACATGAAGTACGACCGATACAGCTGATTCGACAGAGCTGACGTGAAGACACACCAGGCTAACGGAGCCCAAAGGAAGACGGATGTAGGCCAGTTCACCAACGAGGTGGGACGGCAATCGAAGAAGACAAACGTCGTAGAACACGAACCACACGCCACGCTCAACAGGAGTCGAACACACACCACAGAGTAGACCCACGACAAGAAGCAAGCCCCCACAGTAGTAGCCCTTTAAATAGGCCCTGCCCTTCCCTCAACTCCCACATAGTCAAGGAGAGTCCAAGTAAGGAAGCCCAGAGGGGTAATAGGTAGCTAACACTCACATACCCCCCCACCAGAACATGAGGAGTCCAACGGGGACGACGAACTATACGAACAATGCTACGCCTAAATGCAAAATCACTCAGTACAAGCCATTACACGTACTAAGCAATTCAGCAAGACTTAACTAAATAATGCATCGCACTCCTAAATAACGTAAGAGTCCGATATAATCATGATCTGAATACACAAACTTCATATAACCCAAATCATCAGTTCACACGTAATCACGATATATATACATACACATCAATAGTTCAAATGTCCAAAAAACTATATCTGAAACACAAGAAAAAATTTGGACACCAACTGGTGTATCAAAAATGAACCAAAATGTATAATGGTCATCGGCACAAGCCACCCTACACTACAGACACACTGAAGAGTTCATTGCCGAAGAATTCCGTGCTTTCCTTTTATGACAGAACGTTCCATTGAAACTGTTTCTGGACAGTGTTTGACTTCTCCTGACAGAATGTTCCATTGAAACTGTTTCTGGACAGTGTTTGACTTTTCATGACAGAATGTTCCATTGAAACTGTTTCTGGACAGTGTTTGACTGTTCATGACAGAATGTTCCATTGACATACGACGAGGATAGACGTACCAGAGAGCATCTCTAGCACGCCCGACGACTCCGCTGTGAGGAGACAAGTGGAGACACTGATGGACGTGTGCCCTCACCCGCTCCCACTCACATTACGCAGATGGACGACTCAGAATGTCCGGCAGAACATTCCATTCGCCTGGACGATGTCTAATGTCCAAGTTGTACTGTTCGAGCTCCAAACTCCATCGCAAGAGCTTCATATTTTTGTTCGCCATCTGATGGATGAACTGCAAAGGTTTATGATCGGTGAACACCAGGACGACTGCGGATCCAAAGTAGACACTAAAGGCCCGCAAGGCGACCATCAGTGCCAGCGCTTCCTTCTCTATGGTCGAATAGCGAATCTCCTGCGGCAGCAGCTTCCGACTCAAATAGCAGATCGGGTGTTCCAATCCATCCTTCATCTGAAACAAGCACGCTCCCAGACAGAATTGAGAAGCATCAACACCCACACAAAACTGTTTAGTAAAGTCAGGAGGTATTAAGATAGGTCTAGAAGCCAGACGAGATTTTAGATCAAGAAAAGCAACCTCCGCTTCCTCATTCCATCTAAAAGGAATCCCTTTCTTTGTCAAAGCCGTGAGCGGCAAAGTAATATCAGAGAAATGAGGCAAGTACCTCTGATAGTATCCCGCTAATCCTAAGAAAGATTGCACCTGTTTTTTAGTAGCAGGCCTAGGAAATTTCAACACCGCTTCCACCTTCTTCAACCTTGGCTGAACTCCGTCAATCCCAATGTGATGACCCAAGAAATCCACAGACGCATTAGCAAAGACACATTTAGCCAGATTCAGAGTTAAACAAGCATCAGCTATGCGAGATAACACTTTTCGCAAATGAACCAAATGATCCGACCATGCTAAGCTGAAAATGATGATGTCGTCTAAATAAGCATCACAAAACTCATTCAATCCATTCAGCACTTTCGTAATTAACCTTGAGAACGAAGCCGGAGCATTCTTCAGGCCAAAACTCATGTATTTCCATTGGTAATGCCCTTTCGGGGTGACAAACGCAGTTAACGGAACTGACTCCGGATGCATCGGGATCTGCCAGTAACCTTTAGTCATATCCAGCTTTGTTATAAACCGTGACTGACCCACTCGATCAATTAACACCTCCACCCGTGGCATAGGAAATGGATCCGGAACAGATAATCCATTCAGTTTCCTGAAATCTGTACAAAGACGATCTGTACCGTTTGGCTTAGGCACCAAGACAATCGGAGCTGCCCACGGACTCTCAGACTCCTCTATTATCCCCGCTTCCAACAACTGATTCACCTCTTTATCCACCCTCGCCATTTTCTCAGGATTTAACCTGTAAGGGTATTGTCGAACAGGGCGAGCACCTTCAACCAAATCAATTCTATGAGACACCATAGATGTTTTACCCGGTACTTCACTAAACACATGTGCAAAGTCATGCAAAACATCCCGCAATTCCGCACGACATTCAGCAGACACTTCACATTGTAAGACCTTATCCTCTAAAGTCACATCATTCATCCTCACATCCGGATTTACCACCAACACAGAAGCCACCACCTCCTCATTCGGTCGCTCATACACCACATCCATACGATCCACATAGCGCTTCATCAGATTCACATGTACCACCCGTTCCGTTTTTCTTCGATCCGGGGTACTCACTAAATAATCGACCAGACCAAGTCGACGTACAACCACATACGGTCCACAATATTTGGTCTGTAAAGGTTTACCCACCAACGGAATCAAGAGTAAAACCTTTTCACCTTCCTCAAAAGACACAGCACGTGACTGCTTATCATACAGTTGCTTCGATTTACTTTTCGCATCAACAGCATTTTCACCAGCAAGTTTCAATCCAACACGCATACGTTCACGTAATTGTAAAACATAGTCAATCACGTTCTTGCCAGACACTTCATGTACAACATCTTTCGCCAACCATTCTTCCTTCATCAATTGCAACATGCCACGCACATCTCTGCCATACATCAAATCAAAAGCAGAAAAGCCAGTACCCTGTACCGGAACCTCTCTATATGCAAACAAGATCCACGGCAACATTGCATCCCAAGAACCCGGATATGTTTCAGCCAACGCCTTCAACATATCTTTCATAGTACGATGAAAGCGTTCGCACGAGCCATTCGTTTGTGGTCTATAAGGACTAGTTTTCAACTGCACAATACCACATTCATGCACAAACACTTGCATCAAATCAGACATGAATTCTGAGCCACAATCAGATAACAATTCTTTCGGAAATCCGAAAAGCGAAAAAACTTCACACAAACATTTAGCCACATCCTGCGCCGTATGATTCTTCAACGGAAACGCAAATGGAAAATGGGAAGCCAAATCAATGACCGTGAGAATAAACCTATTCCCCGTTCCCTCACATACACTCAATGGGCCTACGATATCCATTGCCAAGCGTTGAAACACTTCCTCCATTACAGGCATACTGACCATGGGCGCCCTATAATTTCTGTTTCCTTTGCCTAAGCGTTGACACACATCACATGAACGACAATACTCACGAACGGCTCGATTCACATGAGGCCACCAGAAATGCTTCGTCAACCGATCCAGTGTCTTTCTAGTACCCAAATGCCCAGCCGCTGGTATATCATGGGCCACATGCAACAACTTCTGTCTTAAGTCACGAGGCACAACTATTTGTACCACACCCATTCCTAATGGTGTACACTTCTCCTCCCATCGACGCACCAAGACCTCGTCCACCCACGCATACGGTTGTACACGCCCACCGACAGACACCGTCTCGTCGACTTGTGCATACAATGGTCTCAATTCAGGACACCGGCGCTGGCGCAATATTAATTCCTGTCGGCTAACATATAGCTCCGATCTTTCTGTCACAACAGATTCTGTCGCTGCAAATAAACTCGATAAGTCGCCTTCATCGAAATTCATTCGTTCAACTTGTCTGTCAATTATTTCACCTGTCGTTCGCTCTTGGTCGGCCGACTCCGTACTTTGACCCACTATCTCCGACTGCTCGGGCGCCGCTTCACTGCACACCGCCGTCTCCCTCTCACTCTGTCTCAGTGCATGTGCTCTAGCCTGTGCACGAGTCGTCACCGCGACCTCCAACACCTGTCCTGCCAGCGCTGTATCATTACCCACAATGCAATGCACCCCAGCCATTGGAAGTGAATTCATTAGACAGCATAACACCTCACCTTGAACAAATGCACAATCAACATTCACTTTCACCAGAGGACATTCCACAATAGAACCAGATATACCTCTGAGTAACCTCGTTTCATTCATGTGTACAAACTCATGCTCATTCAACCATTCATTAGACACCAAAGACTGCAGCGCTCCACTGTCCCGCAAGAATACCGCCTCCTTTCGTGCACCCTCATCATCAATTACACATCCAATCACACAAAATGGTGCATACAGTTTATCAACAGATTCAATTGGCTTCGGAAAACTCTGTGGTTTAACAGGCGCCGAAACAGTCTGAACCAAACCCACAGGTTTCGCACCCCTCCAATTTTCCATTTGAGTCCCCTCCTTTCGTTTTAATTTCCAACAACTGGCCTTCGTATGACCTGGCGCTCTACAAAATGCGCACGTGACCGGTTCCCCAAAACCAGTGACGTCATCATTTTCCCGCACAGGCTTATTAAACCCATACGTTCCTCTTTGAGGCGAACGTCGACCCCAATTTGTATCACGACGCGTACCATCCTTGTACCCCACGCCTTGACGCTCCCATACATCTTTCTTCTCACTTTCATCAGATGAGAATCCTCGTGTACGGTCGAAAAAATCCCTGCGGAACCCCCCAGAATAATGGTTCGGCCCCTGCTTGTATAACACTGCATATTCATCCGCTAAACGTGCAGCACTTGCAACAGTATCAGGACTCTTATCTATCAGCCACCTGTGTACTTCAATAGGTAACGCTTGTACAAACTGCTCCATGAGAATTACCTCTTTAAATTTTGCTAACTCCTCCCACGAGTTTGTACCCTCAATCCATCTCTGAAAAGGACTCTGCAGTCGAAATGCATAATTCGCATACGTTTCCCTCGGTTCTTTTCGCAACCCCCGAAATTTCTTTCGATAAAATTCCGGAATACGTTCGTACGCCGTCAATAGCGCACTCTTCACAATATCATATTGGACGCACTCCTCCAACGATAAAGCCGCAAAAACTTTCGCCGCCTTCCCCGACAACTGTGGCTGTAGGAGGGACGACCATTTTCCCATCGGAATTTGATGCAACGTCATTGCTTGCTCAAACGCCGCAAAATAATGTTCGATATCGGCCGAATCAAATTTTGGCACAAATTTCAGAGCTGCCCCAAAACGCAAATCCTCATTTCCATGCGCTGGTCGTTCGACAGCACCACCTCCTTCTATTCTCCGTCCGTCCATTTCTAATCTCTGCTTCTCCAATTCCATATTCATTCGTTTCTCCTCCATGTCAAATCTCCTTTTCGTCTCTTCTGCTTCAATCCTCAATTTATTCTCCTCTCTCTCTGCTTCAATCCTCAATTTATTCTCCTCTGCTGCAATCTGCATTTTCTTCTCCTCTAATCTCATTCGCTCCTTCTCTCTCTCCCACTCTCTGTCCTCTTTTAAGTGCAAGCGCTCTAACTCGGCCTCCTCTTTCTTCGCCTGTGCCTTAAGTTTCCAAGCTGCACTACCCAATTTCGGTGACAATGGTTTCATAGCCATTCTCCTCACCTGTGACCTAGACACGTCCTCCACTTCCTCACCATATGTCTCACTCACCAGTCGAAGTGTGTCACTTGGTATGTCTCTGACATCCCCAAATTCAGGAATTAACTCCTCCTCTAACGACGCCATTTTACCTCTACGCCCTGTCGACTATTCGACGTGCAGACCAACGCACAGCGCAAAAATTCACCCACGACAGCTCACTTCAAAACTGTCTCGACCAACTTTACAAAACTCGCAAAACTCAATATCGCAAAACGTCGAAATTTCCCGCACTAATTTTCCCGACCTAATTCGCCAAAAACAACAACCATTGACCTGTCTTCACGGCCAACCACCATATAACACTTTTCCAACGGAATTACCACCGTACTATTCGCTAAATTTCACGGAAACAACGCCCCTTTTTTGACGCAAATTTCAAATTATCGTGAAAAAAATCCCGAGAGACCCCATCTGTTGGGTTCACTTGCTCTAGTCTAGAAGATGATGAGTAATACTCAGGTCCGTAATGTAAAATAACATCGATTTATTCAATAACAGAGCAGTCTGACAAGAAGTAGGTTAACGTTACCCAAAGCTGACATGAAGTACGACCGATACAGCTGATTCGACAGAGCTGACGTGAAGACACACCAGGCTAACGGAGCCCAAAGGAAGACGGATGTAGGCCAGTTCACCAACGGGGTGGGACGGCAATCGAAGAAGACAAACGTCGTAGAACACGAACCACACGCCACGCTCAACAGGAGTCGAACACACACCACAGAGTAGACCCACGACAAGAAGCAAGCCCCCACAGTAGTAGCCCTTTAAATAGGCCCTGCCCTTCCCTCAACTCCCACATAGTCAAGGAGAGTCCAAGTAAGGAAGCCCAGAGGGGTAATAGGTAGCTAACACTCACAACTTACTTACCTGCTTTCTTACTTACTTTACACACATGGGGTTTGGCCTGGGTTAGTTTGTATCTGCACTTGTTATAGCACCCCTTCAAGCTCTCTCTCTTCTCAGAGGCGTACCCGACTGCAGAGCGGACATTGCATCGGAGTTTCACGCCGAAGCGCTGAGCAATTGCGAGTGAAGGACTTGCCCAAGGTCCCTACGCGGCGACTTGAGGTGGATTCGAACCTCGAACCTTCCGGCTTCAAGGCAACGACGCCACCACTACACCACCGCGCCCCATATATAGGTTGGGTGGTGTGGGCGGAGAGGGGGCGGAGTAAATGACTGGACCGGGGTGGGAGGCCGGGTGGAAGCGCGGTGAGACGTGTAGGTGCGAAAATCCTAAATTTCTCGTGCTACGCCGGGCACCTCAGCTAGTAGTCAATATTATTGTAATATGCAAAATTGCGTTGACATCTATACACATTCATGCATAAAAATATCCGAATATGTACCTACTTACCTTATAAGCGTAGCCTTTGTGAGTAGCATTTGTGAGGTATTCCATATTATAGCGCTGACAGACTCAAGCGTTACTTCAATCGTGAATCGAATAAATCCTGCAATCAGAATGCTCTTTGGTTGCCACTATATATCATCATAAATCTCCATTTGCATTTCGTGCGAAATCGATCGAAATTCAGACGTAAAATGATCAACTGAAACAGAGCGAAACACTTCACCACCGGGTGGTGATGCCTCGCGTTTTAGTTTAACACCGAAGAAGTGATAGATTATTATATTATTTATGTAATTTTCGACGATATTTCCTTGTTTCGACTCAACGGCCATAAATTCCCATAATCCTTTGCACAATGCGGTCGCAGATATATGACGTCAGGATGACGTCAAAGTTCTGACTTTCTGCTAGATGCTATTTCATATATTACGTATATAATCATGATATATATATATATATAATTACGATATAAACTATATATATATATTTCATATATAATGTGACACCGCGAGATTAATATTAATATATATATATGTTATATATATATATATATATATTATATATAATCATGATGGAGACTAGTTCACTGAGCGAGGTGGCTTCGGCACTTAAAGCCCGACACAAGACTTATTCTGAATGGATAAAAGGATGAATAAATAAGTCAGTCAGTCAGTCAGTCAGTCAGTCAGTCAGTCAGTCAGTCAGTCAGTCAGTCAGTCAGTCAGTCAGTCAGTCAGTCAGTCAGTCAGTCAGTCAGTCAGTCAGTCAGTCAATCAATCAATCAGTCAATCAATCAATCAATCAGTCAATCAATCCGTTAGACATTGAGATTGCTCACTGCATACAAAGAAATGATAGGCCCTACACCTTGTCGGGACACAAAGGGGTACCCAAGAGGTGCAGGAGTCCCGCTTCATTAGGATAATCCATCCTAGGATATCTTAGAAGCAATAAAATGGCATAAAAATGCAGCTATATGCAGCAAATATGATTTGGTCTCAATGTAGGCCTATTATAAGTTAAAGTGGAAATAAAGAACGAGAAACAGAATGCGTATACCCACCACACCGTCTAACACAATAACACACATGATAGGCTAAACACTAACAGTCTAACACTAACATATTAGACGTGTCCGGTCTAACCGAAAACATGATCCATTGTTGATTCCACCGGAACTTGGCAACAAATTTAGGACTAAAAAGAAAGACAGAAGCAGATGGCATGACGCGCTGAATTTCTTGCCCACCCTCCAATGCACAAGCACACGTTATATAGCGCATTGTTGCCTCACAATAGCTCTGCAGATGTGCTTCAGGTTTGTATGTGCACATGTTACACTGTTGTTACAGCGCCCCTTCAAGCTCCCTATATACTCAGAGGCGCTTCCAACTACAGAGCGGACATTGCATCGGAGTTTCACGCCGAAGCGCTGAGCAATTGCGAGTGAAGGACTTGCCCAAGGTCCCTACGCGGCGACTTGAGGTAGATTCGAACCTGCAACCCTTCGGCTGCAAGGCAACGAACATGCCCACTACACCACCGCGCCCCACAATACAGGTGTATGTATGTATGTGTATAATGTTGTGCTTAGTCATAATTTTATAAAGCACCTCTGTTAGGGTGAACCGTGCAGAGGCGCTCCAAGCGCGCAAGGCCTCACGAGAAGAAGAAGAAACACGGTTCTTGAAGAGACAAAGCAGACGATCAGAGACTACCAGACAGAAGTGTAAAGCGAAAAGAAGGAGAAAGTGCATTCCAAAGAGAAGAACCAATTGAGACAAATGATTGAGACTGAGTCATAGCCGTTCTAGAGCGAGGAATTACCAGAAGGTCGAGTCTGTTGGATGAACGAAGTGGACCGGCTGGAGGAAGCTGAGTGAGGCCGAAGTATAACATGTAGGTGTATCCATGTATTTATGTAGGCCCTATATGTATGCACGTTGCAACTCAATGTTTAATCTGGGCATCTCCAGTGGAGAGAGTCCCTCCGCCCCACTGACATTTCCCCTCCAGATATATTTAACGGATACTGTTAACATCTATATTGCATTACATGAGCGGTTTTAATAAACCGTGATATTATTTCCTATTATATGAATTCTATATGAATATGAATTATATGAATTATATGAATTCCTATTATATGAATGTATTATCCACTGGTAGAATAAAGAAATAGACGATACAATAAGAAAATCATCAGAAAGAAACACTATAGAGAGGAAACGTCACAACAGTAAAAACACTACGCGGAAAAAGGGTTTTGAGAAGCAGAAAAAAATCAATTCCCCGACAGCGCTATTATACAGGGTGGGCAAAAAACTAGTTTTTTTGCCAATATCTTGACAAAAGTAAGAATTTCGAAATGAAATTTTACAGGCTTATAGACAATTCATATATTATACACATCACGGCCAGATTTCATCAAAATATTCCAAACAGTACAAAAGTTATACCACTTTAACAAACAGCCGCTTACCGCCCCGCCCCGAAACTTGGACCCCAAATGTATACAGAAGGACCATATTAAACACTATATTTGTAACTGATCTTTGCAGAGGGTAAAGGCCTGGCGCAAAGCAACGACTGCAAGTACATCGAAGTGTCGGCCATCTTGAACCACAAGGTCGACGACCTTCTGGTGGGGATGCTGAAGCAGATCCGCCTCAGCATCCTCCGACAGAAGAAGCTGAACAAGCATCGTCAGTCGACCGCGACACCCGGTTCCGTCTCCACTGATCCGAGACGACCGACAATCGACATCGAAAGGGCATCAGGTTCAACGACCGGAGATGGAGGAGGAGGTGGTTGTGGTGGAGAGACGGAAGAGGAGGAACGTGGAAAGGGATGCCTATCGACGAAGCCTTGCAGGAACGGAGTTTTCGCCAAGCTGTTCCGCGGAACGAAAAAGATGTCGTCGAAATCGTGCGAGAATCTTCTCACCTCATAGAACAAACGGGGGAGGGAAGTGCTCATGGACGCCCGCGCATAGATACAAGAGGGGCAGGAGGGTACTTGCCCGCTGGAAAATTTACACATTTCTAAACTTCTATGATTTCTAACAAATTTTCAAGCACTAATGACCAGTGTATATCATTCAAGCGCCTTCGTGAGATTCTTGTTAAGGCGCTATATAAATGATCATATACATACATACATACATACATACATACATACATACATACACACATACATACATACATACATACATACATACATACATACATACATACATACATACACACACACATACATACATACATACATACATACATACATACATACATACATACATACATACATACATACATACATACATACATACATACATACATACATACATACATACATACATACATACATACATACATACATACATACATGTCGCAGCTAGCAGGTCAGATGACATACTGCCTATTTTTCCCTTGACCTGCCTCATGACCTTCAAAGATTTCTTGTAAATTTTTTATACATGCAGGCCTATTTCCTCTACGTCTAATATCTTCTTCCAGCTGAATAAATCCCATCGATCTTGGCGAAACCCGCTGAAATTGTAACTGGCGTCGTTACTGCTACGTACTGCTAAATAATCACACTTAAAGAAGCTGTACGAAGAGTTGTCCTCCCCATGTTCTTAATTTCTTGTCCTCCGGCCACTATTCAAGTTGCTCCTAACTGATTTAACCCAGACTACAATGTTTTGCCCCTCCTGCAACTCTACCTGCGGGCGTCCATGGGATTGCTCAAGCGGATTTCGTATTGAACGAACAAGTCTACGATACTCATATCAATAAACAATGAAAATAATGCACCGCATTAATTGATTTTTGGATTAACAAGTGGTCGACAGTGAGTTGCTTGTGAAGGTCATGTCGAAGAAGCTGGTTTCATATCATACTTGAAATAAAGAACAAAACTGCACGCGAATATAAACATTAATTAGCCTATTATAGGAATTTATGTCTTGAATTAGCAAGTCGACAATTGGTCGATTTTAAAGACTAGGTCGAATCGTAAGCGTAATTGTAATCGTAATATCCAAACTTCTAAAGCGCCACTTGAAAGCCAAGCGCAGGGCACCAGCTTATTCACGAGCGCTGGTCGAAACGAGATCATAAGAAACTACAAAGGTCTGTGTCACCCAATGAATGATACGGTATTACAGTGGCGTCGCCAGAGACACGATGCATGCTGGGACTCGGGAAAGAACGCAAAGGATCCGTGGGACTTTGTGGGAGTTCCACCAAAGTTAAAGACCCAGCTAACACGCACTCACGGGACCCTTACCGTTTTCTCCCGGGTATCCGGTGCGGTTTGCTGACGGGTTTTGACCGAGGTTTCCGGCCGGGAACCTTCTGGTGCACCCCGCGAGCTTGTCGCCGTCTACCGACTCTACCGGTATAGCCGCATTTGGTTTATTCCGACGCCATTTTGTGTGCCGTTTCGAATGCACGAGTTTTTGGAGATCGGGATTTGTTTATGTTGAAGGTAAGATTACGTTTTATTTATTGCGCCAAAAATATACTTGTCAATATCAACACTTTAGGTAAATGCTGCGTCTAATTTTGGTCGGAATACGACTAGGCGTGACGGAGATTGGGTTAGGGTTATGGACACCACGCGCGTGGGTTAGAGTAAAACAGGTCCGGCCTCGATTGGTTTATGCATTGCTGCGTGTCCATGTGTGTTTAAGTTCACCTTTTATAGGTGGAACTGCTATATTTGTTAATCATATCGGCCCTAAACTCTGCCCGGTGTGCACTGAATGCTTTTGCCGGGAATCTCGAAGACTGCGTGCCTCACGGTGCCTGTATACAAAACAATATGATTGCCAACGACTTAACTAAAATAGAGCGCTACGACCTATGAGCCGTATCTCATGATACAATGCGCTCAGTAAGAAAGTAATCAATGCGAGATCTAAGCAACTACGGTCAGGTTAATGAAATTAAAAATAGGGGATAATTTGCAGAAATAGGAGTAGGCCTACATAAAAAAATTGAGGCTAATACCGCAGCGCTCTATTTGGATTTCTTGTGTGGCCATAGCTGTTTACATGTACTGGCACACGCAATCTTTGGGATTACATTTTTATCATCTACAATGCTAGTCCCTTTAAAATTCGTGGTAAACGTGTATTTTAAGGTCATAATTCATTGACCATTGCATGGGTTTCAGCGTTGCTTGAATACAAGTCGGATTGAGGTGGAACAACAGTGTTCTTACAGACACGGGGCCAGTCCATCAATGCACCCCTCCTAGCAGATGCTCAGACCCTGTAGGCAATCCGCATTCATTCATTCATTCATTATTAGCATTTATATAGCGCCCCTTCAAGAAACTACTCAGAGGCGCTCCCAGCCCAGCCACGGCAAAAGAAAAAAGATTTAAGGGACTTAAGGAATAAGGATTGACTGGTCAGGTGGAGGAGATGGAGGTTAGGGGGGAGGTCATTCCAGATTGACGGCCCCACAACCGAGAAGGCTCGACACTGTCTGGTAGCTAAGCGAGCCCGTGGAACAAGCAGTTGTCCCTTCGCAGCAGAGCGAAGGGCCCGACGCGCTTCAATGTCAGAGACTGGGCGACAAAGAATGCGCAGGTAGGATGGAGCGCAACCAAGGATACAACGTGAGACCAGGGCAGCAATTCGATAATGGATGCGTTGGGCTATTGGCAACCAAGGCAGCACATCACGCATGTAGGTAGAAACAGAGGAAAATTTAGGGATTCGTCCAATGAGCCGGGCAGCAGAGCGCAGAACCCGATCTAACCGACCCAGAACCCCAAGGGGGAGGCCAACAAGGATTGAGCAACAATGGTAGATTCGACTAGTTACGAAGGCATGAACAAGAACTACCAGCGCATCATGAGAGAGAGAGCGTGCAATCACTCGAAGTTGACGAAGCTGGTAGTAACAGCTTCGAGCAACAAGATTGACATGCTGGCTGAGACTGAGTTCACAGTCAAGGGTAACACCCAGGTCACGAACCGTGGAAGAGAAACTAATGTCAGGAAAGATTTGGGCTAGCAGAGGCAAATCGATCTTCTCAAGTTGCCGACGGCCACCCAGCCAAATGAATTGAGTCTTACTGGGATTTAGGAGAAGCCGATTTGACGCCATCCAAGAGGAAAGGACGTCAACAGTCAGACACATTAGGCGCACAGTGCTAACTGAATCCAATGGGTTAGAATGTATGTAGGCTTGAGTGTCATCAGCAAAGATTTGGTGGAGGAGACCCCGGGACTCAAGTAGAGGACAAAGATCAGCCGTGTAGAGAAGGTATAATAAGGGGCCAAGTACAGAGCCCTGAGGAACACCAAAAGGAGCAGGAATATTGGATATCATTGGGAATGATATCCAATGCAAGCCATCCTGCATATGATATGAGACATGACCAGTAATTTATCCTTTGAGCCTGTTTCATGTGTTGAAATTATTATTATGTGAGACATTTACTATTTAAATTGGTTTTCAAGGCTTTAACTTTTTTAAAGGTACAGCAAGTTTTTAAAACTAATTTCAAATTGCAATGTCTGTGAATTTTACTGTCACTTGTTAAATAAAACTTGTTTAATATGTTTAAAAATTCAGGTGTGGTGACGCAAAATATTCCTTTAACAACACGAGAAAATTGTCGAGGACAGTTTTCCTGTTTGGTTTGAAAATGTCATGGATTGTCGCACTGAAATCAGCCGTTGAAATCTGCGCCTTTCACAGAGACTGAACATTATTCAATATTATCAATATTTTTAATGTTGAATTAATAAAGTTGATAAATAATGTTGAGTAAGCTGAGGTGTCATTCACAACTATTGTTGATTATTTATTGCTTTAACGATGTTTGGTAGACCAGGCAGAAATCAAGATTATGTTGGATACCACCCAGACTAACTAATGAAAACATAAGTTCGTGTTTTTTATTTTTTCAGGAATTTCTTATAAAAAATGTTCAAAATACTCCTGACTTCATTTCATTAGCACAATTTTAAAATCTATTTTGATGCGCCTATTTCATTTTAATTTAGTTAGTGTACTGTAAAATTTGCTATACATGATTCCAAAACCAGCATGCATTAATGTGGTTTTCGCAACATATTGAGTTATATGTATGCTTTTAACAGTTTTGCATCAAAATTCAAAATGGAAGAAAATATTTGCTCCAGCTTTATTCCAACTCAAGATATAAAGCAAATCATTACCTCTTGCTTTTTGCTTGAGTTTGAATAAGGATGTGGCAATTTTATTTGGTCATTTTTAAGTTTGTTGCAAGACTTTTGAAATTATGTACGAAACTCAATACATGCTGCAAATATGACTAAAATGGTTGTTTTGGTGTGTCGAGCCATGTAAAACACAGCTTAGAGTACAATTTGCATTCTGGGTATACATTATCAGTCATCTGGGTATGAACTGGGTTGTCCGGCGCTGCTCGCGGGCTAACCCGTATGGTTCCCGTCGGGAAACCCCGGACAAAACCCGCCGGGTTCCCGCCGGGTTGCCCGTACGGGGCCCGTATGGCAGCCCGTATGGGACCCGTAAGGTTCCCGAATTGGCTGGTTGGCTGGGGAGGATTTGGAGGAATGACCTTACTGTCTATGGCGAAAATTAACTGTTCCTTTGTTGGCCTGGCAGCCTAGCTCAGTGGTTCCCAACCTGTGGCCGCGGACCAAAAGTGGCCCGCCAGGCCTAAAAGAATGGCCCTCATCTCTCAAAGAATTTTAAAAATATATGAAAAATTGACAATTTCTACAGGATAGAACACATCATTATTTTTGGTAGTACATATTATTTTATTTTGACGTCTATAAAATAATAGCACAAAGCATTCAATTTTGATTCAATTATAACACTTTTATATATGCTTTTAGCTAATTAAATTTTAGCCTTGTGGCCCCCTAATGTCCTTCAACTAAGAAAAAGTGGCCCACGTGTCGTACAGCTTAGAAAAAGTGGCCTAAAGTCAAAAATGTTGGGCATCACAGGCATAACTAGTAATCTGCATAAAAAGTTGAACGAGTTCTGAACTTTCAAGTTTAATTAGGAGGACAACATTAATGTTTTAGGCCTAAGCCTAATATTGAAACGTTTTCTTATGATTTTAAATAAATTATTATTTTAAGTAAAACAAACCCAATTAACATACACTTAGGCCTACTAAACAGATGCATACAATGTCATACATCATACACGCACAGCCTACATAGGATACATACATACATGCGTGCATGCATACATAGGCCTACATACGCAATTATAAGCCTACGTACATGTAGTTCTACATCATGCATGCGCGTATAGGCCAAAACGTGTATGCGTATGATCAGCGGCGCCCGCAGGCGTACGCACTTACGCAAGTGCGTACAGCAGCGGCGCCCGCAGACGTACGCACATAGGTAAGTGCGTACAGCGTGATGACCCAAAAGGTATGTTTTTTGGGAAATTCTAGGTTAATGACTAAAAAAAAGGTCATCAGTTTTTTTGGCGGATAGAAAAGGTATGTTTTGGGGAAATTCTAGGTTGATGACTAAAAAAAAAGGTCATCAGTTTTTTTTGGCGGATAGAAAAGGTATGTTTTGGGGAAATTCTAGGTTGATGACTAAAAAAAAAGGTCATCAGTTTTTTTTGGCGGATAGAAAAGGTATGTTTTGGGGAAATTCTAGGTTGATGACTAAAAAAAAGGTCATCAGTTTTTTCGGCGACCTAACGAAAATTTTTCCCTGTTCGCCCCTCCATCGAAAATTTCTGTGCGTACAAGAAAAAAATCCTGCGGGCGCCGCTGCGTATGATTTATAACAAGACAGTTTTACGATCTCTATATTATATTTTCCCAGTGTTTTGTCACCATCTCAGCATCAATGTTGTCGACGCAAACGTGATGGCGTGACTGATCTTCTGTAGAATTTAGTGAATGGTGTAATACTAAAAGCTGAGACATCAAACGGGACCACGCGGCGTCTTGCGTTGCGTTGGCTTTGGATCCCGTTGGGTTTCGTCGATCAGATCCACGGATCAGAGAGCGAGAAATGAGACGCTGCTCTGGCTTCTACCATGGGACACATCATCACACATGCAGGGAATTACGTCTATAATTCCTTCAGCATTACTTTTACTTCATCGATTTTTGCTGCAGATGCTTCAAGCGGGCAGCGGTGATCATGGTGACTCGTAATCGTAGGCTAATCGCAAACCCGGAATTTCTACAGCGCCCACAAAGAGCCAGGGCTTTTTTTAACGTGCAGTTGTACACAAAATGTGCAGTTATGCGTGTATTTGTGCAATTGTAGAAGCACTTGTGTACAGTGAAAACTAGCAAAAAAGGTCATTGTCCCCCGATTGGAAGTAATTTACCATGGAGGATGGGAAGGGAAAGAAGAAGTTGTGCAGTTCTAAAATTCCCTTAAAAACAGCCCTACAAAGAGCTATAATATAAGTCGCGGGAACCAGTTTATTCACAGACGCTCAGTCAAAACGAAGTCGATAGACATGGATTAAGATCCGGAGAGTCAGACGAGGAGATAGACAGACGGCTAGTGTGGATGGTGATGTTGAAACGGTGCTAGCCTAAGGGAAGAGGAATCATATGGTAGGATCTGTAAAAAAAACTTTTAAAAGCAATGTTTTCAGTTTTGAATGAAATAGGCTACCTTTGGGGATGTAGCTAGCGGTTGAGTTTTCGTCACTTTGTAGTATACGATGGTTCAGACGTTTGTCGTAGTGCTGGCGGAAGTTTGTTCCAATTGAAGAGGCGGAATAGGTCGACAATTATACGGTCAATCGGTCATAGAACGATTTGGAAATTTTAGTGAAGAGGTGATGGAAGGGACAAGCAGTGCGTGTTATGGAGGAGGAGGAGGAGGAG
>OX457045.1:13174265-13176765 GCA_949752735.1 Lumbricus terrestris | reverse complement strand
CGGGAGAAACAACAAATAATAATAATAATAATAATAGTCGACTCACAAATTCATTCATAGATCAAATGAATGGATTGAAGATGGAATGGAAGAATGGATGGATCAAGGAACGAATGGATCAATGAATGGATGGATCAAGTAATGAATGGATCAAGGAATGAATGGATCAAGGAATGAATGGATCAGTGAATGGATGGATCAGTGAATGGATGGATCAGTGAATGAATGGATCAAGGAATGAATGGATCAAGGAATGAATGAATCAAGGAATGAATGGATCAAGGAATGGATGGATCAAGGAATGAATGGATCAAGGAATGAATGGATCAGTGAATGGATGGATCAGTGAATGGATGGATCAAGGAATGAATGAATCAAGGAATGAATGGATCAAGGAATGGATGGATCAAGGAATGAATGGATCAAGGAATGAATGGATCAAGGAATGAATGGATCAAGGAATGAATGGATCAGTGAATGGATGGATCAGTGAATGGATGGATCAGTGAATGAATGGATCAGTGAATGAATGGATCAAGGAATGAATGAATCAAGGAATGAATGGATCAAGGAATGGATGGATCAAGGAATGAATGGATCAAGGAATGAATGGATCAAGGAATGAATGGATCAAGGAATGAATGGATCAGTGAATGGATGGATCAGTGAATGGATGGATCAGTGAATGAATGGATCAGTGAATGGATGGATCAGTGAATGGATGGATCAAGGAATGAATGAATCAAGGAATGAATGGATCAAGGAATGGATGGATCAAGGAATGAATGGATCAAGGAATGGATGGATCAAGGAATGAATGGATCAAGGAATGAATGGATCAGTGAATGGATGGATCAGTGAATGGATGGATCAAGGAATGAATGAATCAAGGAATGAATGGATCAAGGAATGGATGGATCAAGGAATGGATGGATCAAGGAATGGATGGATCAAGGAATGGATGGATCAAGGAATGAATGGATCAAGGAATGAATGGATCAGTGAATGGATGGATCAGTGAATGGATGGATCAAGGAATGAATGGATCAGTGAATGGATGGATCAGTGAATGGATGGATCAAGGAATGAATGAATCAAGGAATGAATGGATCAAGGAATGGATGGATCAAGGAATGGATGGATCAAGGAATGAATGGATCAGTGAATGGATGGATCAGTGAATGGATGGATCAAGGAATGAATGGATCAAGGAATGAATGGATCAAGGAATGAATGGATCAAGGAATGGATGGATCAAGGAATGAATGGATCAAGGAATGAATGGATCAAGGAATGAATGGATCAAGGAATGAATGGATCAAGGAATGAATGGATCAAGGAATAAATGGATCAAGGAATGGATGGATTGATGAATGGATGGATTGATGAATGGAAAGGCACAGACGTACTCACACGCCAACTAAATGCACAACATTTGGAACAACCTTCGACAGTATTTCACAGAATTTAATTTATTCCGATCAAGAGATGCGCCAACGCACAAACACACGTCGTCTTAATCATATACTGAAGATGAGCAACGTAACAACAACAACAAACACTTATAAAAATCATAATCATTATCATATAATATAATCATAGTAGCAATAATAATATATATTTCATAGATGTATTATATACATATATGGAATATTATACATCTATATCATATATATAATTATACAATATATATTATATGTATATTATATATAATTATTATATAGATTAATGTAATAAGTCATATAATAATAATAATAATAATAATAATAATAATAATAATAATAATAATAATAGTAGCATAATACATAGCTTAGGCACCCAACACCTTCAGATAAATATAGAAAGTAATAGAGATAATAACAACAATTAATTTATTATTACATGTGTATATCTATGTAAATATTAATTTAGCATGTTTAAATATAGCACACTCGATATAGCATGTTTTTACGTGCATCTCTTGATTAATAAAACAGATGAAGTCTATAAATTGCACGTATGCTACAGTGCAATGCCCACTTTCAAATAAACATCATGCTTAGTCCTACAGCTCCTGTCAAACAACAAGGCAATATTATATGGAATTATCCAAAAATTCTAATCTGACCGCCTGATGCAGCAAAAGAAGAATTTTTTGATTCATCATAAATGTCATTCTTTTTATATTTATTAGATGTCACATTGCAACAAAAATTTTGTGCAATTTCCAACAACGCAATAAACTTTAAAGTTTGTGGATGCATATACACATAATTTCATTTATTTATTTCTCACATTTGCTATAGCGCCCCTTCAAGCTCCCGACTCAGAAGCACTCCCAACTACAGCGCGGACACTGCATCGGAGTTTCACTCCACAGCACACAAGCAATTGCGAGTGAAAGACATGCTCAAAGTTCCCCACGTGACAGCTGAGGTGGATTCGAACCTGGAACCTTCCGGTTCCAAGGCACCGAACGCACCACTGCACACCACATACGTACGTATGAGAGTATGAAGAT
>OX457045.1:13093546-13174065 GCA_949752735.1 Lumbricus terrestris | reverse complement strand
GAGTATGAAGATTATGCGCATAATTTTCTAAGAGAGATTCTGCAATGATCATCAAACACTAATAGACTTTTAGAAATTTAACACCTTGGCATGAAGACGTTGAAGAGTAAAAGGTCAACATGGAATGGATGTGGAATCACTTCCAGCTATCCTTCCTTCCAAAGGACGACTCAGCCTTCTATTCACCAGATGGCATGAGTGAAATGAGACGTAAGACGTAATTGTGCCTTTCATTGCAGCCTAACATTAATTCAACTCCTGTAATAATGTGTGATCATCCGTTCATACTACAAATTGTAATCATACTGCGTTAATATCAATTTGAAATAATAAACAAAGATTATTAAATTATCATTATTATCATTATTACTATCATAATGACAACTATTACTATTGTACAAATAACACATAATATCAACAATAGCTTTTTATCAATTTATTAATTATATAATTAATGAAACATTAAGTAATTCGATGCTACTAACCAGACTTGGTACAATTAAAGAAAAAAAAACTTTTCTTTGGTACCAAAAACAAAATATAATTAATTTCAACTTCATTTTATCATTACTCGACCAATTCAAACAAAACTTATAAAACACATAACTCTTTGGACTCAGATGATTTGATTTTAATAAAACTTCCAAGCACCAACGTTGTCTACTGCAAAAGCTGCAAACATCAGCATGAAAACTCAAAGTATGCAAAACTCAAATGAAAACTCTAAGTTGCTCTTTAAAAAAACCTCGATAAACAAATAAGAAATATAAAATAAAATTAAGACAACAGAAATTTAGACACAACTATTCTTATGCGTTATTAGACGCACAATGATGCCTCAGTAGCTGAGGCAACATGCAATCACCACCACGACCATAAGCCATGTTATATCCACGCTTTATTTTCAAACAAAACTCAAACCAAAATCCCTACAAAACAGAGCAACCAAAAACGATTTCATCACCAATCGAATTCTCGCAGACCTGCACACCGCAAACATTAACAACCACACCATGTTTCAGTTGTCGGATTTTGGGGTCACTTAGTTCTTCCTCCAGCCCCTCAGTGAAATAGCTGAAAAGACTCAACAAGGTCTGGATGCAGTCAAAAAATTATTGTTGCAAATCAAAGTGCAAGATAGAATGGGATTTACGCTATTTTGCATTCAACTATTTAAACATGTAATCATTTAAATTCGTAAGTTTGTTTCGTTTGCATATTATATTTTTTAGTATATTTCACAAATTACATTACATTTCATTTTAACATATTAGTTTTTACTTTCATTTGAAAACATAGGCAATCTGCAAAATTTTCGGAACACCCCGCATCCCATTTTTGACAACTGAAACACTGGCAAAACATGATTTGTTTTAAACTGAATGCAGCAGATTTCAATATCTACAAAAACTAATCAATTTCTGTCCTGAGAAAGCAAGCACTCCGTTTCTCGAAAACAATCTGAGACAACTTCAACATCACAAACTGTCCACATACGAAATATATCCAAAAGTAGGTAGCGACGAGACGAAAGTGCAACAAACATACGACAATCGCATATGCACGATGACATCATAATAATCATACTAATAATAATAATTATTAATAGCTGGCTGTGGATGCTGTCACTTTGGAAAAGACAATCTGTAATCACACATATGCAGGACAACATCAAAAGCTAGACCAGAAATTTTCTGGCTTATACAGAGTTGATTCGCTTACAGGCTCCCAGCTTATGGGTTACTCAGCTTAACATGAAGTGCTGCAAGTCCTCCCTCCCTAAAGATACTAAGTAAAAAACAATATATTGATAAATGCACCAATGCATCATACAGTAACTGCACCGTAGAACAACATGTTAACATCTTCAGCCCAATCCCTTTATACACTCGGCCTGCTTTACAAGCTGCCATGATTGTAGCACACGCCCCGGTTAATCCTTGTAAACAAGTCCACACTGCAATAATAATAACAATAATAATAATTAATAATGATACTTAATTAGTAAGTGAGACCTAAAATTAGTATCTGAGTATTCATGCTACTATGCTTGCTGCTGCTGAACATGATGCTTAGCAACCAAGATGACCTCCAACCCTTCCATCAGTTGGTGCTCGTCAATTTCAAATGCACATAAAAAGCACATCATGTTAATGTGGCCGGTGCATTGCCCAACTACCATGTCTGGTGAGCCTCAACCAAACGCTACAACTTTAGGGTAAAGTTTGCTTCAGTCAGACCATGTTGCAATAAATCTCATGATTTATAAAAAGCAACAGGATTACAGCCAAGGAAAATTTTGCGCAGTCCCATAGGTTTTGAGAACAGTTTGTTAACACAGTTTGGTAGGTTAATACCTTGATGGTTCAACACAAACGTGATACTTGCATCGTCAGCATGACCGTGTTACTTTAGAATTTGTGAGAATTCAATCAATCGATCGATCAATCAATAAATCAATCAATCAATTAATAAAAAAATGATTGATTTTCACAGCATACAACAAAACTCAGACATCCATTGTTTGACACTTAAACGCTGAGCTAAAATGTTCCCAACCTACTTCCAGTATACTCTCGACATTTAACTCATAAATCCATAGAACATAGCCTACTTTTGTAACAGCATACATGAAATCATTAACTTCACTTTCTCCAATTTAAAAGACGAATTTGTTACAAACGGCTAAACAACATCAGGATGAGAAAAGGACGAAGAGGAGAAACGTAATGTAGTGTAAGATTATGAAGGAAAAACACACAAGTACTCAAACGGGAATGATGAAAAACCTAAAAAAAACAGCGAAGAACAACGGCCAGCATTTTCTAACAGCGTACCACTTTCTCCGTTCAATGCAGTGGAACAACCATCAGCTACATCCATGAACACGCAACACAAAACATCTCCGAGGCTCTACATAAATTTTAATTCACACACATAATACCAGAGCACACACACACCCGTACAGATACACATAATATCTATATACATAATTACGGCAAACACAAGGCAGAGCCACCTTGGTACCAAGCTGCACATTTAACCCTCTAACAAAGAGCCTCATCAATGGTTTACAACACATTTCAGTCCACGCTCATCATTAAAGTCAAAGAACTCTCAGATAGCCTGCCACAATGCAAAATGAGCATCAAAAATGGGCTATACAAATGTTGAGTTACATACATTACAATTTACACCATACAAACAAAAAACAAGTTGACAACAGCGAGAAAACCACTTGAGATATCAAGCGATCTGAAACTATTTTCAAAGAAGCAAACATCGAAAGGTCAGAGAGTGAGAGAGAGAGTAAAACTTTCGTCGTGACTGTCCACAAGAATTGAAGGATCGGCAATTGAACTCTGAACTCAACCGTCAACCAGCAGACATCAATCGCCCCCGTCTTCCCCCGAAACTTCTTCCGACTCCACGTCCTCCGGTTCGTACGCGTTCGTCAAAGACGATCTTGATCCGGACAGCGGAGGCTTCGATCGGCGCAACCTATGATCCACACAAGCAATCGATTAATCGATCAGAATTTATGTAGCGCCCCTTCAAGATCGCTACTCACAGGCGCTCCCAGTCCCGGCCAAGTGAGAAAAGCAGTCTGCAACAGATGGTGAAACTGAAAACAGTCTGGTAGGTGTTGTAGTCAATGGCAGCCCGTTCCAGGTTGCTGGTCCAACCACAGAGAATGAACGGCTCTGCATTGTTGCAGAGTAGGCAAAAGGGACCATTGAGTCACCATGAACAGAATAGCGCAGTGAGCGGCGACCTATGCAGGTGGAAAGGGGAGGCAAAGGTTACGTCGATAAGAGGATGACCAGCCTGACAAGCATCGCTGCAAGAAAGATGCAATTCAGCGTTTACATAGCGCAGCTTCAAGATCCCTACTCAGAGGCACTTTTGGTCCAGGTCAATTGGAAAAACGCAGTCTTCAACAGCTGGTGAAACTGAAAATAGATTGAGAGGTGTCGCACAGTCATCAACTGAAGCCCTTTCTAGATCGTTGGATCAACTACCAAGAGGGAATGGCTCTGCATTGTCGCAGAGCACGTGAAAATGACCGTTGAGTCACAGTGGACAATGGAGAGCAGAACGATAAGTCTGTCCATGCTTATAAAACTGCACTAATCAAAACTGTTTCGTTTTATAGGTTTCAATAATAATAAGCGAGGTAATGGTTACATCTAACATTGGTCAGTACACTGCAAACTCGTTTACATGCACCTGCATTATGCACCATGTTGCTCAACATCAAGCAACTTGCCATGTAACTTCCAAAGCTTACAACTGAAGGCAAAGCTAACTAGATCTACAGTGAAGTGATAAATAGAGCCTTTTACGTCAATAAACTTTTTCATGCATTAACTCGTTTACAAGCTAAAACCATAACACATACACATTTCGAAAGCAAATACTCAATTTGTGAGAATCAATAGACTATATCGTGGAGCGCGATGGTGCAGTGGTGGCGTTGTTGCCTTGAAGCCAGAAGGTTCGAGGTTCGAATCCACCTCAAGTCGCCGCGTAGGGACCTTGGGCAAGTCCTTCACTCGCAATTGCTCAGTGCTTGGGTGTGAAACTCCGATGCAGTGTCCGCTCTGCAGTTGGGAGCGCCCCTGAGTAGCGTGCTTAAAGGGGCGCTATAACAAGTGCACATACAAACAATACTCCAGCTATCTCTAGACTTAGTTACACAACCCTAACTTATAAGTTACAAATTGCATCTCAGACAGCTTTCAATCTCTTAAATAATCGAATATTTATTGATCATAATGCATGCCAATACTGATTACATCATGCTAATGAGTCCACACTGCATTGGAACTCACAAGGAAGCGAAATGTTTCAGTCACCTGGCCTGAAGGTGTTCCACTTGAACCGTCAGTGTCTCCATCTGTTGCTGTAATTCGTCGTTGTTGCGCTGGAATTTCCTAACTTGGTTCGTTTGCTGGTCAACCTGGACAAGGCCAAATGAAAGACAACATTGTTTATTCAATTCCTTCTTAGAAAAACAGAAATTAGTCCACAAAACGACACAGTGAATTCAACATTCTATCTATCTACGGAATTTATATAATGTACCTTCAAGATATATGTTCTTTTCTGCCAGGGTCGATTTGCCTAACCAACGCACAGACCCTGTATGGAATCCGCTGCGGAGAAGGGAGCCAGTGGTCATACACAATATAATACAATACAATACAATACAACTATGGCACTCAGAGACGCTGCAAACCAGACACAACTAAAGACAAAAGTCCTGAGTAGTTAGTAAAAGGAATGAGACAGGTCCTGTGGAATAGAATGCAGGTCAGGGAGGCTTTTCCAGACAGAGGGAAACAACAATCGAGAAAGCCCTAATATTCTCTCTGATGGCTGTGTAGCATTGAGAAGCTGTGTGATCAAACTGACTGACCCTGTAATTAACAGCACAATTTCATTGCCCTTAATGCCTTAACAATGAACCGCATTGGTTTTCCCGCCGTTTTTACTCATTCAAGTATCTATACAGGAACGCTTTCAGGAAACTACTCAGAGGCCCTCCGGATTCTAGCATGGCCCCAAAGAGAACAGATTTCAAGAACTTTTATAGCATGTGTCAGAGTGACCTAAGGCACAGGTGCATACACACTCATCATCAAACAGCTAGACTACAGAATTTAGCAATCACAAACAACTGTCATAATCAGGCATCAATGGCATCCTGCGTTTGCCATTTCCTACCTCGTCCTCTGCTGCAGCTAGATCGCGTTTCAGCTCTTCAATGCGGCCACGCAGCTTCTTAACCTCCAGTTCGTACTGCTCGGACCTGCTGCGCGCATGCTCCAACTCCGCCGTTTTGTCCTGTAGAGTCTTCTTCACTTTGCCATATGCATGTCGGAGGTCACTCAATTCCTGCAAAACATGATAGCCATGCAGTCAATCGTACCTAAGAGTTTATACAGGTACATTAAGAATATGTCACACGCATATGTGGCGGTCCACACCGAAATCAGCATTAAGTCGGAAATTACACATCAGAGATATTTAAAGAAATAGTATGTTTGTGATTTTTTATTTTGGTGCAGAATTTAATAAAAAAATTCTTCAAAATTTATTTTAAAAAAATTTTAAAACACAAGTTTTGGAGCTATTTTAATCCTCTTTATATGCAAATTAGTTTGTTTTAATAAGTTAATTGGTTAATTTAGTTTAATTGGATCACTTTCGTTATATCTTTGGCTGGAATAAAGCTAGAGCAATAATTTCTGTGTCATTTTAAAGCCTGAGACAAGGCCATTGAAATGATGTATCAAACTCAATATCTTGGAAAATCACCTTAATGCTGGTTTTGGTGTGTGGCACCACATATAGTACCGGTAGTAGAGGAGTTCGTGAGAACTAAAATTCCCATGATCCGTACCCTCATGGCTTGATGACTCATGGTGAGCTGGCCTAATGACCCGATGATTCATATGCACCCAATGACCTTGACGTATACCTAGACTGAGCCAGAACTCTCACTCCTTCTTCTACTCGCAGCGGAAAAAGAGGAATATTTATAAGCTATTACGGTACCATAATCTGTCTAAATTAAACGTGTTCCTGATTAAATGGCCGAGCAGTATAGGTTGAAGCACATGCCTATAATTTATTTCAACTAACATTTACTGTCGACCACCCTTCATCCAACATTTTTTCAGCACTGTGATAGCAATGGAACGGTGTTCAATGATAAACATATCTCCAACATCCATGCATCATGTGTTTTGCACCAGCTGTGGAGGCAGGGGTCTAATAGAATACGACGACGAGAAATAGGTATACGGCAAATACTGGTTAATAAAGAATTAGATTTCACTAGGTCCTAAAAGGCAATTAAACACACACTCCATGATACATGATGCTGAACTGTGCTCAACATTTTACATCTAATGTTTTACATTTAACATTTAATGTGTGTATGGCTGGGAGCGCCTCTGAGTAGCGAGCTTGAAGGGGCACTATAACAAGTGCACATAGAAACAAAACAAGCATAACAAAAAGTTAACGATGCTCTTAGCTTGGAACTCAACTATTGGTAAACGTGGTACTGCACACTAAGAGCGAGTGATTTTGAAAATTCAAGTGGTTCCAAATCATTGAAGCTGCGACGAGTTCACACGAATAATTAAAAAAGAACGATACCCTTACATTTCAAAGATATGGAGATTGCATGCATTGTGAATTTCTGCAGGGAACAGAGTTCTCGACTAAAACGACGAACGACTTAACATGGTGAAACTCCGATGCAGTGTCCGCGCTGTAGTCGGGAGCACCTCTGAACTCACCTTCATCTTGTCGTTGAGTTCCTCCTGCATTGACTTCATGTCGAGGTCGATCATGACGTTCGTCTGTCGACTTCTCCGACCGATCTCGTCTTCCAGTCGACTTATCTCGCCTCGTAACTTCTTGTTCTCTCTTTCCAGCGACAGCTTCTCTGTCTCCAGCTTCTCGCGCAACGCCCACTCCTGAGCGTTTTCCGCCTGCAGCTTCTCCAACTGCAAACATAAGGAAAAATATATTTAAAACATATAAATATATTTAAAACAGTTTTTTTTTCTATGAATTACTCACTTATTCAGATCCCCACATCGGGCATTGCATCATTTCTCAGTGCTGCCTACATCCTCCTCCCTTTGCTTGTCCTTGAATTCCTCCAGCTCATTTGGTGCAAGCAGTGCTGATTTCTCTAGCGGTGCAACATAAATGTTTGGCTATGATAATAGTTGGAGATGTGCCTGTTACCCAGGGTTGACTCGTCAGTGTTTTACAGGCTCCATAAAACTTTTTTATTTCACTGCGGTTGGACTGGGAGCGCTTCTGAGTGGATTACCTGAAGGGGCGCTACATAAATTCTTGAAATGAATGAATGAATAGTTAAATCCCCAATAACACATGTCAACAATCCAAAATCTAATGTAACGCATTGCTTTCAATAGAAGAAGCAATTAAAGATAATCATCTGACAGCAAATCCCATTGTCTCGCGGACAATGTAAACGATGTGCCAACCTCCTTCCTCAGATCGGCCAAACGCTTGTCCATTTCGCTTCCGCTAACGGCCTCGTCCTCCAGGTCAGAGGTCATTTGCTCCATCCGATCCTTCTTCCATTGCTTCAGTTTAGTGATCTGCGAAGAAAAATACAAACAACAAAAGAAATGCACGATGGAATTTATGTCAAACTCGCACGGTAATCCCTTAGCTTAACCCCTTTAGCGTGACTTAACTCGGGTAGCGGAATCCATTCTTTCATGCTCTCTAGCGTGGAGCTCAAGTAACTCGGGTTTGGATAGTATTCACCCCACCCAGTAGGCCTGGCGCTTGTGTATACTTGGAATAACATCAGAAGGTCATGGCCGTTGTGAGTCGCAGTACACGCTGTTGTAGCTTGGGCCTAGATGAATGAAGTGGGCAATGCTAAATGTATTTTATGATACATCATGCATCACCATTTAAAAAGAGCAACTAAGCTACCGTATGGAGAGAAAAGCAAGAATGCTTGACAACAATTATAGGGTGCACATGTATACATTGAATATATTCAAAAGCCTGGAGCTCTAAAACAAGCAGTTTTGTAAATTATTGTTATTATGATTATTAAAAAAATTTGTTCCATGTGCACTGTGCAAGGTCACACCGAAATGTCTCAGGTGAATCTGATGTCATTTCAAGAGCTGTCTCTACCTCTTGAATCGCATCCTGCCTGGATTTCTTAAGATCCTCGTACTGATTTGTCAGAGACACCAAGTCGCCACTCGCTCCTTCAAGAGCCTGCTTCACTTTAAGTCTTTCCCTGCATTGGGCAAAAATTCAAACATCTTAGCCATATCACAAACAAAACAAACACTGGAACCATATTGTGCAACCGTTACCATTTTACCTTGTTACCTTGTGCTGTCAACTCGTAGAGTTCTAGCGATCGTCTTTACACACATTCTCCATTGTTCTCTGTTCGCAGCCAAGTCCCTCAGTTCTTCCAAATTCATGCCAGTTATGTCGTGTATCTCATCCATCCATTTCGTCCTTAGTCTGCCGAGTCTTCTCCTTCCCTCACCACAAGCCAGCATCATTTCCTTCTCCAGACCATCAGATCGCATTACATGTCCGAAGAATCTTAGCTTCAATCTTGTCGCGAATTGTTTTAACGACTCTTCGTTTTCCAATCCAATTTCCATTCTTATAGATTCGTTCGTTCTTTTCTCTGTCCAAGATATTCGCAACATCTTCCTCCAAATCCACATTTCGCATGCGTTAATCTTTTTCTCCATATTCTTTGTCTTTGTCCATGTCTCGCAGCCATATAATATCGTAGGAAAGATTAGTGCTCTCACGAGTCTCTTCTTGGTATCTAAACTTACATATTTGTCCTTCCATATCTTTTCCAGTCCAATCATTGCGGTTTTCCCTATCGCTATCCTTCGTTTTATTTCTGGATCACATTTTCCCTCTTTTTCGATCAGCGATCCTAAGAATGTGAAGCTTTTTACCACCTCTATTTCCTCTCCATCTATCTCAAAACTAACCCAATTTGCTGTTGTCATGACCTTTGTCTTGCTTATGTTGAAGTATAAGCCGGCTTTTTCACTTTCTCTCCTCACCCTTTAGTTGAGACAGCTCTCACTTTCTCTCCTTACCATTTAGTTGAGAATATCGCAAACTGTGTGCCTAAATAGTGTGCTGCTGGAGATTTCAGATGTGTTGTGAGAGCAAATCTGCTAGTCCCTTTAATTGACTTCACATGAAATCATTTAATAAATACAAGCTATGAACAATGAACATGAGCTTTGAACTAGAACAATGCCATCACCTGCCTAAAAAGGCAGAAACCAAAGAATAAAATTGCAAACAAGTCTCATCCAAAAACCTAATAATCCTACATAACCAGAAAAAAAGGTCAGGGAGGGTTCCATTGGTCACGTCGCCAAAATTAATTTTTTAAATTTGAAAATGACTCACTTTAGGGGTTTGAATTCATATTACCCATAAATATACCCATGGTATACTCGCAGGCATAGTAGGTCTCAAACTGTAAATATTTTCGGCTGATAGATTAAGAAGTACAGCAAACGAAAGCAACAACCACGAGTTTCTAAAGAGAGGTGTACGATAGTAAAAATTAAAAGATGCTCACTCTCTTTCACACGTCATCGCTTTTTGAGACTCTTCAAGTTTCTGTTTCAGCGCAGCAATTTCCTCTTGAAAGACATCACCCTCCTGCAGTGGAGAGCTGTCCACCAACTTCATCAGAGAATTTGTGCTATTGTTGGACGAATCTTTACCACCATCAGAAGCGGACTTTCCATCACCACCACCTCAACCAATCAATCAATCAATCAAATTTATTAATCACCTTATACACATAACATGCTACAAGCACATACATGTAGTTCAGATGGTCACATGTAATGGTATCAAACTTTGGGTAAGCTCAAAGGAACTTTTAAGGTTTCGCTTACATCAAGGATCAATCCATCAATCACTCACTCTATGTACAACAATATATTTTATTGATCGCCGTATACACATAACATTGCACTTGCATGTAGTTTAGATGGTCAGATGTAATGGCACCAAACGGTAAACCCAAAGAAACGTAAGGTACCGCTAATAGGGTTGCCCTAATATTATTTCGTCTCAAGGATGAATCATCAATCAATCAATCAATCAATTAATCAATCACTCTCTGTACAACAATATATGTCTCTAGCTGCATATCATCATGGTGTAACACATTCAATATTCCATTTAACGAGTTTATCAAAGAAAACCGAATGCAACATAAACAATCGAAAAACAAAAGAGCGCACCTGCTTTCAACGACGGCTCAACTGTGGAACTGCGATTGGAGTCACTCCTCCTCTCCGCTCCCTCTTCCGAGTACGGTTTTTCCGCAATGTCCGACACAAGTTTCAGATCCTTTGAGTTGATCAACGGTGGTAAAGTCTGGAAGTCGCCTAAGCTTCTCACGGACTCCAGGTCGTGTTTCAGAGTATCGACGCTAACAGAAAACTCGTCTCTTTCTCGCTTCATTTTTATTAAATCCTTCGTGATCGAGTCCATCTTCGTTCGCAGCTGTCGACATTCATCGCGAGCCTGGTTGCGCTCATTTCGAACCTTGCTCCACTTTTCGCGCCAGTTGCTCGTACAGTCCGACCACCATCGCATTGTTTTCTCCATCTGGGCCGCCCGGGCACGGAGTTCCTCCAGCTCCCGCTGACGCATCTCCTCCTTCACCTCAAAGTCCGCGTCGACGGAGTGCGAGTGGGGCGGAATGGGCGGAGGCTCGCGGCGACTCGGGGTGCGCGAAAAATTCTGGCTGTACGACTTTTCGGGGGTCGAGGACGTCCGGACGCCACCGACGGAAAAGACGTCCGCATGCGGAGGAACTGGAGGGGGATTCATTGTGTCGAATTGAAGAATGGTCCTGTGATGCTGGACGCATGAGAAACCGTGCTAGACGAGTCCTTCTGCTCACAACGTTGAATTTGAGCGGAGCGGACAGTGCTCACACTCTGCGGTCTATGGCATCGTCTGCCGAAGTTATCCAATCAACTGCATCACAAAATATCAGAGTCAGTGCATTAAAGGCAATCCAAAATTCCATTTTCAGCAATATGCCATGTATTTTTAAAGTATCAACCAGCCACATATGCATTACATCATGGGGCATTGTAAAATTCAATTCTTAGAAATAATAAAACAAGCACTTATGGCACAATTGCATTTCGTATCTTAAAAACCTGTATTTTTAAGTCCAAATTATTCACCATTGCGTGGGCTTTATTGCTGGTTGAATAAAAGTCAGACTGACGAAAAGAATTCTTGCTAAATGGAAGTTGGATCGATGAAAATAATTTTCACTTAAATAGAAGTGGGATTTATGAAAACATTGCTGAAATCGAAGCTGGATTG
Organism: Lumbricus terrestris; assembly: GCA_949752735.1. NCBI lineage: Eukaryota > Metazoa > Annelida > Clitellata > Crassiclitellata > Lumbricidae > Lumbricus > Lumbricus terrestris. Next base: position 13,162,125 of record OX457045.1, on the reverse strand, counting down.
ATGAAAGATTATTTTGAGTCAAATTGAAGCTCCAATGATGAAAATAATTGCTGACTAAATAGAAGCTGGATTGATTAAACTCATTCTTTTCTAAACAGAAGCTGGATCGACTAAAAGGATTCCTGCCAAACTAGAAGTAGGATTAATTAAGAACAATTATGCTGCAACGATCGAAATAGTTTACGACGCCAATGCCATGAACTTATATTCTCGAAATACAGAAGACGTTGCTGCAATGCAACGAGTAAGTCTTAATATCGCTCAGAATACAATACTGTTAATAGCAAACCAAGTTGTGCTTCCAATCCTAGTGTGCAATAAAAAGATTAAATACACGAACAATTTCCTCTACAGATTGCTATAGATAATCAAAAAATTAAAAGCCATAAAAATAGCATATTAAAATAACATTCAGCATCTTGCTGTTCCCAGGTTCCCAATGCGGCAATGCCAATCAACGACTTGCAATGCTGTTAATGCTACATTCCTTCGGAACGACAGCGAAGCTCCTTATCTCGAACTGTAAATAAATACACAGAAGCAGCGTAAGAGCCAGCCACCTCCCCCCCCCCTTGCTTTCCCCACACCTCATAAAATATAAAATCGGCAAAAACGTAGTCGAACAATTGTTTTAGTGATTCACATTAATATTACAATAGTTGTATTAATATAGGATCACTTTAAAAACTGAGAACTGATAAAAAGAAGTGCATGTAGACTCTGTAGAGTGAACACGCATCAATCGTTCTCCTCAGTTGTGGTCTAGTGGACCCACGCCACAGTATACTGTGCCCACGCTCTACAACGGCATCCATGTGGTGCTGCGCTTTGTCTATCAAGGTCTGATGACTGATCTATAAACACTGTCCTTTTCGGTCGTGCCGGGAGTGCTCCTGACTTGAGTCGTTTTATCAAAGACCTTTGGTTTTATAGTATAAATTCTCGTAATAAAAAATAAAAATACAGAAGAAGTTTTGGGACCCGCGGTAAGTGGCGCATTGGATAACACACTGGCATATGGAGATGAACGGAACTGAGTTCGATTCCCGAAACCCCCCGTAGGATAGGCCTATTACTATTTGCTTTGCAGTGCTTGAAGTGTGGAAAAATAAGTGCCTGGACGCTCATTACCTCTTCAAAACAAGTGCCTGTACGCCCTTGTATGCATTTCCAGGCTGTGCTGGCCAATAAGTGGCAGGACGGCGTTCAGATGTTAAAATAAGTGCATGGACGCCGTCCAGTCACACTTTAAACCATGGTGCTTTGTCAGTAGGCCTAGCTATTTATTATAGCGCATTTTTACAGGTCGTCTGTTCTGTCAGTAATAGTAGTTGAGATTGGTGTTATTTAAGATTGTTTCATGCAATTATGCTGCTTTGTCAGAATGAATTCAATAAAGAAAAGATTATTCTTATTATTAATCGCTGCGCACGTCTTTCTTAAAGGTCTTATTATTAGCAGGGTCAAAATGTAGGATGCCAAAAATCATCGCTGCACAAAAGTGTAGGCCTTGCCTATGGATGCATGTGATAATTTATAATAACATACTAAACTAGAGTGTGACGTTGATTTTCCGTCAGGTCAGCTGAAAGCTAAAGTTTAAGCAGTCATGTTGATATTTATGTTGACAATAAATGTAATTTAACCGTTAAAATTTAATAAAACGAAAACTGTGCAAGATTCTTTAAATAGCGGTCTACCATTTTTTTTATATTATTAACGCGCTAAATGAGTAGTAGACGTCAAAACGCGTCCTTGTTAGTGTAAAATGGCCGATGGTGTGGAGATGCGATTGCAGTGAGCTACGCCTCCAATTAAAATCTACATAAACCAGAAACTTTATTAGCTTTCAACCCCACAGTTGGGGCGTTTTATCACCAGGGTTCGTCTAGCAAAATATTAAACTCGATGGCACAGTGCAAGGAGACTGCTAGGGAGTTTATCCAGGATGTGTTCTCTCCCATGGTTGCTGTATTGTGCAGCTCAGATGTTGAGACGGTCTGTCAGAAGAATGGGCTTTCCTTCGTCGAGCTGATCCAGCCATTCTGCCGACTGACGTCGGAAGGTTCGTGTTTAAACGCCTGTTTAAAATTCGTATTTTTGAAATTGATAATAGATTTCTGCTTAACCCGCGAATTAACTTCTAACTTCTGCAGATTCCTATCTCGCTTGTAGCTCAGAGGCTAGTAAACAGTTAACGTTCGACAGGTTCGAAGGCATCATATTACGTTCATTAAATTCTTAAATTCTTAGGATTAAATTCAGTTCTAGGTTATATTCTATAATGACTCGGTAGACGTTCTAGAATGACTCGGTAGATACCAAGAACTAACGTTGCAGCGTTGTTATCTTTAATAAATCCAACTTCTAGTTTGCCGAGAATCCTTTTAATCGATCCAGCTTCTCTTTAGGCAAGAATTTGTTCGATAAATCCCGCTTCTATTTCGTCAGGAAATATTTTTCAGCCATTTTTCATTGAAAATTATTGTTCATCAATCCAGCTTCAGAATGACTGCACTAGCCCTAAAACTAACCCTAACCGACCCTCACGACGCCTAACCTGAGCCCTAACCGACCCTCACACGAAAAATCCCGCTTCAATTTCGTCAGGAAATATTTTTCATCAAATTTATAAAAAAAGTTACTTGCTACCGAGTCATTATAGAATATAACCCAGTTCTAGTGTTACAGAGCTTAAAAATAAGGTTAGTTGTTTTCATTGCCCAATAATGGAAGTTAACTGAGGGCAGCATAGCTTGATTTCTGAGTTTCAGTTATGTGCAAGTGATGTATGTAGGCACATGTGTAGTATACATGCAACTGAGGCAGGATTTCTTAATTCTATTTTAATTGACTTTACTTTGCATGCTTATATGTAGTGAATGACTCCAGGATGTAAAATTTTTGCTCTGCAGCATACATGCTTACAAACAACTTACGTGTATGCATAGAACATGTACAATACATTTATGCTTTCTTGTACATGCATCTATGCAAGCATAAAACCATTTAGAGAGTTTATGCTTATAGTGTAATTCTAGTATTTGTGAGCACATACATACATACTTAGAATACATGCAAGCAAAAAATACTACATGTATGCATGCAAAATGCCTGAGTTAAAAAAAACATGAATATTGTTTTTCAGCGCATATTCGAGATCCAAGCAACGTTTCGCATCCAATTCGAAACTTGCACATTGTCGTACATGACATGAACAATCATCCTCCGCAGAATGTTCTCGCAAGGAAGCTCCTCAATGACGTCGTATCGAACTCGCTTCCGCAGCATTCGGCAGACATAATGCCTAACAACGTGGTTACCATGGGCAACCATGACCTGCAGCTAGATGGTATGTGCTCCAGCTACAGAACTCCATCCAACAACCGTTTCGTTGACCAGTTTCTAGCTTATCGTGTAGCTGGTCTCATTTGTTGTAATGTAGTGTATTTATAATTCTATGAAGTATGTAGTTTCAGTTTTCATTAGGAAAGGTGGCAATAAATAAATAACCTGATCTTTACTGTATGATGCAATATTACTGTAGTTTGCTAATTCCCTGCAGTGTGTTCTATTCCACTGAAACAACCTCTTCTTACCTCTACCTTTTCCCCCGTCCTGGGCTATGCTTCCCCTCTGTCCCAGATAGCCGTACATGAGTTTAGCTCATATCTGATGAATCCATTTTTTTTCTAGACTCAAGTTGTGCCTGCCCTGAATAGGAATGGAGACCTTCATGCTGTAGGAGGTTGAAGCCAATGGATCTTTGTTGCATTTTTATGATTATGTTTATTGGTGCCATCTTGCTGCTTCTAAGACACGTACATGTCTCATCCTGTTTTAATAATGATGATAATTGCAATTCACAAATCTTAGCTACTGACAGAACAGATGGCCTGCAATACAAGGGCACTAATTTGGCAACCTACAAAGCACGTCTATTCTATGGGGGGGGCTTCGAGAATCGAATTCAAGTCCGCTGATCTCCATGCCAGTTGAATGTTTTGTCTTCAACCTTCCTCAGTCCTAGGGTTGGTCGCTTCATAGACAAGTTTTCTCCATCTTTTTCTGTCCTCTGTTTCTGTTCGGACCCGATGGAATGACATTTCCATCTAGACTATGATATTGTCGATCCATGCCATCCTCTTTGCTCTTGCTTCTGGTACCGTATCCGCTCTGCAGTCGGGATTGCCTCTGAGTAGAGTGCTTGAAGGGGCACTATAACAAGTGCACATACAAATACCGTACCTTGCACGATATTTTTTCTAGGCAGGCAAAAGATAAATATGTTGCCCTAATTAAGCGGCTCTCCTGTATTGGATAAGCGTTTGTATCGATTTTCTGTGGGCAGTGGTCGCGAATAAGCAGCTTTATTAATGAATGTTGTTGGGTTTTTGTTTTAGCAACGACTCCTTGGTTTGAAGCCTACAGAACCGCCTTCTTGCAGATAGCTTATCCATCCGATCATGAGTTCTTGCGACATTACCTTGCGTGTATCCTTAAAGGCTTCACTTGGATGATATTCATCTATGTTTATGGAATTCCTCAAAGATGATTTTTATGAATTCTAAGCCTTCACTCATCTTTGTCATCAGTCTTTGATATAAGGATAGATACAAATGAATGAACACATCAGTTCCAATCATTTTTTAGTTTAGTGTAGTTGTCATGTATATCCAAATCTCTCTATAGATCTGGTTTTCTTTGTTTATCTCTCAATTGTTCAATTGTTAATGTGTGAAGCTGAACAATTAAAACTTAATTAATTAAAATTGTCTTAATATGTATACCAAAGAATACAATTTATATTTCCTCTGATCTAAATAATCTCTTCCATTATTTCTTATATTCGGCTAAAACTGTGGTGCTTATGATTATAAAATACTTTGCTCTAAATAAGGGCATCAATTGAGCTTTGTTTCGCGACTGTTTATTACGCTTTGCAACGACAAACTACAACATGTTAGACTATTGAGTGCTAGATGATGGACATGGGTGAGACAAACTTGGTTCAGTCATGTTGCCACAAATGTGTATCTGACTTGTGATCACAACCATTCACAGGACTTGAGTTTCAAAACGGAATAATATGTAAAATGTACATTGGTAATGCCTGTTTTTCATCACTGCCATGCCGCATGTGCTCTTTACAAAGACAGGGGCCAACATCATTAATACACAGTCAAGCAACTTCCGATGTTTTATCGACAACAACCGTCTGTCTATGCATTATAAAATTGAAAGGGAAACGATGACTAACTGTAGTTGAAGAAGTGCTATAAAAATACATGAATGAATTTATGCTACTTACAAGACAGAAGGGATTCTTAATTTTCCTGTTTGTATGATTATCCTTAACACGATCCTGTTAGGTATTTTTGTTGTATCGTCTTCAAATGCTGATCCTATCGAGCAGTTCGTTAAGTTGACTCACCAGCAGAGCGTTCAGCAGCATCAACAACCGCATAAACTTCCGAAATGGTTCATGCCGAACATCTTGAGATACTATGTTCTCGTTCACGATGTTGCTGAACAGGAGGAAGCCAAGTAAGAATGCATCTTAGATCTAAAAGTCTTTCAGCACATCTTTGGTGCTGTTTATCAGTATACTAGCCGAATTACCCGGCGTTGCCCGGGAAATTTCGGTTTTTAGTTCCCACTTCCCAGTCAGGCCGCTCCCACACCCGGGAAATTTGTTTTCGTCCCCCGCCACGCCTGACCCCACTCCCACGCCGCCCTTCTCACCTCGCCTTCTTCCATCGGCCCCAGCCCAGTCTAACCACCTTTGGTGCCCGGCGTTGCCCGTGAAATTTAGGTTTTCGGTTCAACCCAACTTCCACCCGTCCATGTTTACACTATAGTCAGCATTTTTGCCAAACCGCGTGCCAAAAGATCTGACCTCGGCGAAAAGTGAGGTTAAAAATCTATTTTTTCGTTGAAAATCGATCGGCGAAAATTATTGCGTCTTAAATAGGCTACTGATACATACGACACGATATAGATATTAATTAACGGAATAACGCGCTATAGGCTAATTTTAAAATCGGCCATGACGTCATTAATGTACTGGGTTCAATCACCAATATATCATCGATGGTCTCAATGTTTGCTGAAGATGATGGTTGAAAGCAAAATTTAATGGCGTCTTAACAGTGCTAGGATTCGGTTAGAAAAAAATAAATTTTCAAGCTCGGCAAAAGGTAATATTTTTGGATCGCGAATCCCGATAGTGTTGTCATGGGGCGGTTAGAAGTTGTTTTGTAATTATTTGGAAAAATCGGTCGCGTGGATGAGGAGATTTTTTATCAAGCTCACATTACAAACTGTGTTTTATAGTTTTAGATAATTTAACTTTCAAACATCTGAATATCAGGATGCAGTGGCGTAGCCAGGAATTTATTATGTTTTTTTGCCTGGCCAGATGCCCTTTCTGACACCAACCCAGCAGTATTACAGTAAATAAAAAGGGGATAAAGTAACAAAGGGAATAAAGTAATCTTGAAAAACAATTGTTATTACAAGCAATTGTTTTGTTTTTCTTATTTAAGTGGATAAATAACCATTAAAAAGACTTTTTCCTAGGCCAACGTGGGGGTTTTAACCCCTGAAACCCCCCTTGTCTACGCCACTGTCAGGGTGAACTCTTCACCTGGCACCTAACTAAAAGATCCCCCAACCTTCCATTTTAGCAGAAAGTGACAGGCGCCCTGTTGACTGCTGAATGTTAAATTCAACTCCTGTAATAACTTGTGATCATCCGTTCCTACTATGAATTGTAATCATTCTGCGTTGCGTCAGTCTGAAATTAAAAAAACCCATAAAAATATATTAACTAAATTCTCCCCGCAGAATTATGTTTCTGTTTGACCTATTGTTTGTTAAAAATTTGACTGATATAATTGTTCACTGAATCTGTTACAAGCGCTTTACGAACAATCGAGCATTGTTTCATAGTCACACTTTTCTGTGAATTGATTTGCAAACCATTTCTATTGTTTAAGTGCCATTTTACTTTAATATCCTTGCAGAGTGGAAACAATATACCAGACGCTGAAGACAAAGTACGGTGTTCAGGCGTGTCATCTCCTGCACATAAATTCTCGTTCTCCCACGGCAAATGCTGGTCCGAGCGACACGGTCAACATGCCAAACCCGTGGAGTCGCTTTATAACTCAAAAGCAGGAAATGAGCGTATGGGTCGTTCTGTGTTCTAATATACTTATAATAATAATAATAATGACGACAATTTATATGGTGCCGTAACACAGCCTTACAAAGGGTGCCTTACAAAACAGTGAACAGATGGGACCTGCCTTTTACTTAGTTCTTCTAATGGAGATCTGCTCATTGGACAATGCAGCTTCTCCATATGTAGCTTAAATAGTCAATTGTATCGCATATTTTCTAAAAATTTATAGAGTGGCTCTCGCAGCATAGAATGTTCAGAGGCGCTTTCTGCACCAAAGCCCCAGGGAAAATAAAACGTCTTGAGACAGCGAGAGGATGCGAGGAAGAGCCTAAACACGAGCTTAGCCCATAGAAGAGTGGAAGGCCATTCGATGTGGAGGGACCTATCACAGGAAATGCCTGCTCTGAGCTGAGGCACATCACACACGAGGGACAAAGAGGTCCATTGTACATTATATGACATCCTTGGTAGCGTGTTACTTCTGGGAAATGCACAGGTTCAAGCATTTATATTGATATGAAAACTAGATTGCATTAAGAATCAACAAATACGCATGCAGGATGTAGAATTGTACATGCATGTATGACAAATGTTTTTAATTGTTCATGTATTGTAAGAATATCTGTGTTTACAACTTGCTAGAGATTTTAGGCTAGTTTTTTGTCTGTTTTTAGCTTTTAACTAACTCGCAATTTCTAGATGTTGTAAGATATTGTGAACCGAATGTTTGTGCTGTCCTCTGGTGACAGGAATCTGCGGAATTTGAGTCATTCCTTCGTCCTGGAGAAGAGGACACGGATGAATTTCCCAGTCATGTCACGGAAGGATCTCTCCAGTCTGTAACCACAGACGTTGATTTAGCACTGGAAGCAATTGAAGATGGTATCTATACGTTTAAAGCCTTAACGCTGTTGTCACTTAGCGTCTCTGCTAATAAATAAATAAATATATATTGTATTGTATTGTATATAAGCATTTATAAAGCACCTCTTACAAACTTGCTATTTGAGGTGCTCTCAGCGTGACAGCCCCGAGGAAATAAAAAAGACTTCAAGTAGCGAAGAGCTCAATATATATTATATACACAAAATTACACATGAGTCATCCAGATAACACACTTCAGGTTACTTTTACTCAAACTTTTGGTTATTTGCATACAATATAGATTTTAAAATTATTATGCATAATAATCTAACGATTGAAAATCATTGACTTTGCATTAGTTTCTGCTTGTTTTCTTTAAATAAAAATTCACGACTTATGGCGAAATCGGTGTCCTCCATTTGTTATGACACGTGACTCTATGTTCTTTGACAGACTCTTCGACATCATCACAGGTCATATGTCATCCGCTGGAACCTGAAACAGGCGTCATCTATGATCCACTGATATCCGACACCGACAGCGCCGTCAGCGTCTCGTCCCATTCTACCAACCACGCCGTCGCAAAACCGCCAAGCGGATCGAACGCTGTCGATCCAAGCGTGACGGCGAAGGCTGTTCGTTCCGTTCCGCTTGGTGCCTGCCTGACGCTCAGCGACCACGACCGTTTGAGAATCTTCATAAACGAGTTTATCGTGCGTGGTCTCATCTTTTGGGCGGAGAAGACTATACGCACTCTGAACGAACAGGCGAGTTTTGAGGCTGCGTGTAAAATGAATAAATATATATCGAGTATAATATATGTGGCGGTCCGCACCGAGATTAAGTCGGAAATTACACATCAGAGAAGACAGAGATGTTTAGGGAATATTTAGTGTGTTCGTGTTTTTTGTTTGTTTCTGTACAGAATTTAATCTAAAGATATGTTTAAAAAAATTAATTTCCTTTATTTTGTTAAAATAGACGAGTTTTAAAGCTATTCTAATGCTCTGGATATGCATATTTATTTAAGTTAGTTAATTAGTTAATTAATTTAATGTTATCACTTTTACCTTGTAATACCTTTGGCTAGAATAAGGCCAGAGCAAAATAATTTTTGCATCATTTTGAAGCGTGAAACACAACCTTTGAAATGATGTATCATACTCAATATTTTGCATAATCGCCTTAATGTTGGTTTTTGGTGTGTGGCGCTACATATTTAAGATGCTTGCTTATATTTGATTTCAGTAGAAGTAACAGCGGTGTTATGGCGCCGTAGAAATTGTCATTGTTATTACTATTTATTGTTACCGTATTAATGAATTGTTCGTTTTAGTTGACAACAAGAAAAGGTTTGCATCGATCGTTCTTCAGTGCGACTAAGAAATGGTTTGGAGGGAACAAACAGACGAACCCTGCCATCATCACAAACAGCACGAACGTTGTGTGCGTATATTGCGTTGGCGTTGCGCCTCTCCATTTGTTACGAATGCAGAAATTTTATTTTATTATGTTTTCTTGCTACTCCCTCTGTTGCGCCTCTTACATTTTTTATACTCCCTCTCCCCAAGCTTCACTGAGACCCACTTTTGCATAGAAATTTGATATCTAACAATCAAGTTGATGTTGATTGAAAGACATGATCAAGATAAATTGTTTGTTTAGTTCTGTTTTGAGTTCTAGAAGGTTCTCATAAATTTCCATGCTAAGATTAATGTAGGATGCACCACAGAAGCTAACGTCATTTCTCTAAGACTTTAGTTTTACTGGACGCTGCTGGTCTTTTAAAGCTCATCTTTGCTTGTTAAAATTTGCTAACTCTTATTGTTTTCCTTTTTTGTTCTGAACAGTCTTAACAGAATATGATTATAATGTGATTAAATGAAATCACAATGCAATTATTATACAGGAAGTTACCATGACAATTTATTGCCTTCATGAAATCACAATGCAATTACTATTTAAACAGAGTGCATTGTGACTTCATAGTCTATAAATAGACTATTTATTGACTATGAAGTCACAATGCACTAATTATAAGAGGTTACTATGGCAATTTATAGCATTTATGAAATCACTGTCCTATTATTATAAGAGGTCACAAGTCTATTTATAGACTATGACGTCACAATGCAATTGTGTGACATAAAGGAGTGTACTATGTCTTTGTGACATCACAATGCAATTATTGTAAGAGATCACTGGGTCTATTTATAGACTATGAAATCACAATGCAATTTTTACTGGAGGTTACTATGGCAATTTATCACCTTTATTAAATCACAATGTAATTATTGTAAAAGGTCATTAGTGTATTTATAGACTATGAAATCACATGCAGTTATTTTAGGCAGTTACTATGGCAAAAAATTTTCACAATGCAATTATTACAAGATGTTACTATGGCAATTTATAGCCTTCATGAAATCACAATGTAATTATTATTGGAAGTCACTGGTCTATTTATAGACTGTGAAGTCACAATGCAATTATTATAGGAGGTTACTATGGCAATTTATAGCCTTCATGAAATCACAATGTAATTATTATTGGAAGTCACTGGTCTATTTATAGACTGTGAAGTCACAATGCAATTATTATAGGAGGTTACTATGGCAATTTATAGCCTTCATGAAATCACAATGTAATTATTATTGGAAGTCACTGGTCTATTTATAGACTGTGAAGTCACAATGCAATTATTATAGGAGGTTACTATGGCAATTTATAGCCTTTATGAAATCACAATGCAATTATCATTGGAAGTCACTCATCTATTTGTAGACTATGAAGTCACAATGCAATTATTATAGGAGTTACTATGGCAATTTATAGCAAGTTATGAAATAACAATGCAATTATTATAAGTGGTCACTGCATTTATTTATCAACTATGAAATTACTACAGGAGGTCACTGGTTTATTTATAGACTATGACATCACAATGCAATTATTATAAGAGGTCACTGCATCTATTTATAGACTGAAATCACAATGCTTTTATTACAGAAGGCTACTATGGCAATTTACAGACTTTATTAAATCACAATGCAGTTATTATAAGAGGTCACTGCATTTATTTATCAACTATGAAATTACAATGCAATTACTACAGGAGGTCACTGGTTTATTTATAGACTATGAAATCCCAATACAATTATTATAAGTAGTTACTGTGGCAATTTTTTATCACAATGCAATTATTATGAGGCAATTATTATTTTTACTATTTAAATTTATAACCTCTATGAAACCTCTTGAAATGGAATTATTAGGAGAGGTTACTAGGGCAATTTATAGACTGGAGGGTGAGGTCACGGAATCCATGATATCTTGGAAAGTGTTTCAAATATTGCATAAAGACTTTGGATTTTTCTATCCAATATATCTTTCAGCCTGTGGTTGAAATTTGGGCAAATTCGTAGATGGTCTTGTGGGAGGCTTTGGTTGAGTTGAGCTGGTATGTGGATGTAATTGTATTTCTGGGTACTGATTTTACTTTCAAATCCTTTTGTTGAGTATCTATACGACCATTTCTATGTTTACAGATACACCCCTGACGCTCCCGAAATGCAGATGAGACGTTTGTCTGATCTGGCGTTCATATTTCAATTGTACGAATTGGCCTACCAGATCTACCACTCAGCCAAGAAAGATTTCAACAACGATCACGCATGGCTGCATTATGCAGGCGCCATGGTTAGTTGCACACCTCATTTCTAGTTCCAAAGATGATGACGATGTCTCAAATGTAACAATTGTCTTATTTTTTTCATCATCCATCACCTTCTGTAATCAGCTCATTCCATGTGTTGTTGTTGTTACTAATTTTATTAATATGATGATGCTGATGGTGATGATGAGTTCTCTGCGTATAGACAGGTCGATTGACTCTTATACCACCTGGGGATGAAATGCATCTGAGATGAGCTACTGTCTGTAAATTTGGTTGATCAGGTTTTATTTTGCAGTGCAGGATGTATGACGATGCATAATTTCTTTATATTAAACTGCTACTTTTTGTTGCATTGTATTTTTGAATCTTCAAAAGACAGTGGGTGGACTGACTAAAAGTGATATAACTTTTGTTTCGTGTGAAATATTTTGGTGAAATTAGGCCATTTTACGTGAATATGAACTGCCTTTAAGCCGGTAAAATTTGATGTAAAAAGTCTTACATTTTGGTCAAGATATTGTCTAAAACCTTAGGGTTCTTTTTTGGCCTACCTTATATAGATATCTTGCAGATGATTTTGCTATTATTTTCCACTGGTCAACTGATTTGGTTTTATCCTGTGTTTGACAACAGGAGATGGCGTGTCTGTCCATATTCATGCAGGACAGTGTGAACCAACGTCAGTATCCTCTGCATTACATGGAAACCACTATCACGACATACCTGGCAGCCTGCAAGTAAGAGAGCGTCTGCTGAAACTATGCTTGAAAATGTGAAATTTAGTGTTACACCATTTCTTACTGAAATTTTGTGATATCGAAATAGTTTTTATAGAGATTGTGGGTGGATCAAGCAATTTTATGCAATGCTGTGAATATCTGTGTACTGTTGTATTTTGCTGAGGTAGAGAACGTTTGTGAGTAGATGTTGTCTTCATTGTATTTATTCATTTGTTCAAGTATTTATATAGCACCTCTTCAAGGAAACTACTTAGAGGTGTTCCCAAAATTCAGCATGACCCTAAAAAAGTATTCAAGTGCTTATATAATGTGTTAGAGAGTTGCCTAAGGCACAGGCGCAACTTAGGAGGGAATCCATTTCATACCACTGGACCAACCACAGAAAAAGCACGGGTTTGCATGATGGAGGTACAAGTAAATGGCACTGAGAGCACTCTCCCTTTCCCACTGAGCGTAAGAATCAACTAATCCAAGTACCTGACACAATAATATGAATACCTATGGTAAGAATTGGTGAGCATGGCCTACAGTGTGTAAAGATTTGGAATGTATGCAGTCATGTATGGATACATTTTGGATCATTGAGCATGATGAGTCACTTTGTGCATTGTAACACGTTACGTATGCAAATGTGTGCATTACAAATTTGTTACAATTTACAGAGTTCCACACTTTGCTACACGTGCCACGCTCCTAAGTACCGAGGTTCTGAAGGCAAAAGGTCTTTACGCTGAAGCCGCTTTGCAGTTCATCAAGATGACAAGCGAGGTAAGAAGATGCCCCAATGTGAGGTAGGACATCCTGGAGTGAGGTAAGACGCCCTGGAGTGAGATTTGGTCAACTTCGAATGGTTATTTAAAATGTTAAGATGCCGAGGAGATGGATTTAGTCACCGTCAAAAGGTTTTGTGCAATGTAGCATTGTGCTATTAAGTGTACATGCTATGTATGCAACTGCTTGTGGCAGTTTTTTTATCTCTGGCTGACTGAGCACTTTAAACACCCAATATGATTGCCCAAAATTTTTTTTTATACTTTCTGCATGCGAAATTAAATCTTTGGCCGATTTTAAGACCCCAAAATTATATATTGGCTTAATAATAATGTAATCTTGTGTTGCTAAAGGAATCTGACTTGAGGAGCGCTCTGTTGCTGGAGCAGGCGGCGCATTGTTTTGTCAAGATGAAGCCACCGATGGTTCGCAAGTATGCCTTTCACATGATTTTGGCCGGACATCGCTTCAATAAATCAGGACAGGTAATAATAATAAAAGTAATTAAAATAATACTATTAATAATAATAAGAAATACTAATAATTAATAATGATCACAATGATAATACTGGTAATAATAATAGTGTTCTTCATTTAAAACTGACAAACCGCAGTTTGGATTACATAAAACTGTTAGTTGGAAGTGTTGTGTGCTGAACGGAGGGCTATAATAATTTTGTTGGATTGCGGTTCTTTTAATATTTATAACTTTTAATATCGCTACCCAGGAAGTGCATCAGTGCACTACTGCACTGGAAGTGCATCAGTGCACTACCGCACTGGAAGTGCATCAGTGCACTACCGAACTGGAAGTTCATCAGTGCACTACCGTACTGGAAGTGCATCAGTGCACTACCACACTAGAAGTGCACTACCTCACTGGAAGTGCACGAGTGCACTACCTTACTGGAAGTGCACTACCTCACTGGAAGTGAACGAGTGGACTACCACACTTATCAGTGCACTTCTGCACTGAAAGTGCATCAGTGCCCTACCGCACTGGAAGTGCATCAGTGCACTACCACACTGTAGTATAAACGTTGGTAGATAATAATGAAGTGCAGAAGCAACTATTCTTCAAATGAATGAATGAACTTCGTGATCTGTCTGTATGGAGCGTTCAGTTATCTGAATCTGAATGTGTTTCTGGTGTTCAAATGTGTAGAAAAGACATGCGTTGAGGTCCTACGCTCAAGCCTTGCAGGTCTACAAAAGCAGATATTGGATGATAGCAGAGGTCAGATTTTTGATTTTTTAAATACATATTATTTTTATTTTTGGGTTGTATGAGGTTGTTGTTGTTTTTTGTTTGTTTGGCATGATGACTCTCGGTATGGGTTTAAAATGCCCTTACCTAAGGTATTTATGAGGATATTTGGAATTTTCAGTTCCTCTTGTGTCTTCTGCTCAACTGAGCTGTAAAATGAACACATTGACTGTACATTGTCGATTTGAAAGGTCATGGGTGAGGGAGAGACACCTTCATATACCGTACCCAGTTATTTACTTTATCGAATTGCCTTGTCTAGTTATTTAGCAAGTAACTTTACTTAAATAATACCTTTAGTTGCCATACTACATGCTTGCTGATAAATAGAAATGGAGTCTGAGTGTGTGGAAATGGAAATGGATCCGATTTGACCAGGGTCTATGACAACAGAGGCCGTTACCCTGGACAGAAATTTGCTCGGCGTATTACAGCACTTAAGAGCAAGGTACTGAACCAGTGTGTGGACATTGTGCATAGAGGTATTTGTCCATCCATGTGAAAGTGGAAAAGAGGTGTGCAATGTGCATGCCAGTTGTTAATGAATAATAACAATTGATTTCATAATTTCATAGTCTATAAATAGCTGTAGTGGGTTATTATAGGAGGTCACTAGGCTATTAATTGTCTATGAAGTCACACTGCAATTATTATAGAAGGTCACTACAGCTATTTATAGACTATGAAATTATGAAATCACATTGTTATTATTACAGGAGGTTACTACATGGCAATTTATAGCCTTTATGAAAACTTATTTTATTAGACAGCGGCACCTCATTGTATTTAATGCAGAATGATAAGAATTGTTTGTATGTGCATTTGTCATAGCGCCCCTTCAAGCTCTCTACTCAGAGGCGCTCCCGACTACGGCACGGACACTGAATCGGAGTTTCACGCCGAGGCGCATGAGCAATTGTGAGTGAAGGACTTGCCCAAGGTCCCTACGCGGCGACTTGAGGTGGATTCGAACACACAACCCTCCGACTGCAATGTAACGAACATACCCACTACACCACCGCACCACAGGATAATAGTAACAACAGTTACTGTATTCTCAGTTGTTCATTCTTGCACTGATGCAGCTTTAGACAAAAGACGTGTTTGCTTGTATTGGTGGAAAAGTGAGGATTGCTTATGCTGCTAATTTCTGTGTGTATTGTTGATCTACATGGTGCGCCAAAAAAAGACCCCCTAGGTTTTTTGCCAAGATTTTGTCCTTTTTTGGCACACCCTGTGTATGTACACAGGATCATATTTACCGGTACTACACGATCACTATTTATCGGACAGTGCCAAAATATGATGTTGAAACGATGTAACGATGATAATTGTGTTGCTCATTATTATTGGACTCGTGCGTAGACAATGGAAAAATGGTGATTGTTTTATTTGCTGCTAATTTCTGTGTGTTGTTGGTGTCTATGAATAGGATCACATCAACTACACGATCGGCTGCCAGTCGTTCAATCTCAAGCAGTTCGACATTGCCAAGTCCGCTTTCAAGCACCTGCTTACCGCCAACAGTCAGCAGTCGCTGCCCCAGCAGACGGCGTTCTTGCGCGAATATCTGAGCGTCTTTAAGGTTAGAATATCGTTCTTTGGGATTTCTGGATTGCAGGATTGTCACGGATGTTTAGTCGTGCTGCGCGTGTTCGTCTTGACGAATGATTTTCATGGTGTAGTTGCTTGGTGATATTGTCATCTTCTCTGTCTTGTGATGTCGTGTGTTGTCTATTTCTTAATGTCATTTAATGCTTGTCATCTTGTGTCTTACGATGTCTTTTATATGGTCATCTTGTGTCTTATGATTTATGGCATCTTGTGTTGTCATCTTGTCTCGTAAGGTGTTTGGAACTTGCCATTGTCATCTTTTCTTGTGTCTTTATGAAGTCACCGTATTATATTGTTATCTTGTGTCTCCAATTTGGCTAAATGACTAAAATAGGTCACAAGTTTTTTGAGCAGGGAAAATTGTGTCTATTTCACGGCAAGTTGGACCAAATTACTAAAAAAAAGGTCATCAGTTTTCCGGGCGTAAAGATCAACAAATTCTTTTCAAATATAATTGACTCCCCTTCGAAAATTTCTGTATCCGCCCCTGCTTTAGTGCCGTTTTCATCTTTTATTGTATGCGTTTTTAATTCTTTCGTCATCTTTTTCAGCAGCTGGCGCATCAAACACCGGATGATGAAGTCCGTGAACTTCCAGAACTTCCTCTTCCAGTTGTCGAGTTCAACGCAACAAAAGTTCTCTGCGTTGGGGAACCGGAGCGACTGCATTCTGGTAAAACAATGATCAATTGTTGCTTTGGAAACAATGGAAGTGACCACAATTGAATTGTTTTCCATTGTGCTTCATTTAACTATTAATAATTAATATTGCTTGACCACATTTTTGTATGACGAACACCTTTGGTAACCATGGTCAACCATAAATTCAAACATGAGTTTTATTTAGAAACATATTGCATTGTATTGCATTGCACTGTGTTGTATCTATACATTTATATAGCGCCTCTCGCGGTGCATGCCAACCAGAGGCACTCCCAGTGTGTTAAAACAAGAGCAAAAAAAGTGGTCTTGAGACAATGGATGCATGTAATAGCTGCTGAAATATGTCGAATATATTGATGTTGCGTAGAATGTACGCTGACTTCATTGCAATTTCGCTATCCCGAATGATGCCCTGAACAATACCTTATTGACCGTAAACAAAAACCGATTGATCGAGTTCTATGTAAAAATTTGCTTATTTGTCAGCTTTACTATCCAATAAGCGAAGGTTGATGATTGACTGCCTGCAGCATTGGCAATTTATCAGGTCCAAAGCCACCATCATAGCTGAGACTTTTAACACAGCTAACATTTGCTCTGCTGCATGATTTGATGTGTGAATCACATGAATCTATATGATGAAGCACAAGTGTCTCACTTAATTTTTATTAACATAAGCGGAAAATACTTTGACAGTAAAAATGCACAGTCATATATAATATATATGTAAAATTGTACAGTCATAATTGTAAAAATGCACAGTCATATATAGTATATGTAAAAATGCTCAGTTATATATATATATATATATATATATATATATGTAAATATGCGCAGTCATATTTGTAAAAATGCATCATCATATATGTGAAAATGCGCAGTCGTATTTGTAAAGTCGTATTTGTAAAAATGCACACCCATATATGTAAAGTGCACAGTCGAATATGTAAAAATGCAGTCATATGTAAAAATGCACGGTCGTATATGTAAAAATGCACATTCATATATGTAAAAATGCACAGTCATACATGTAAAAATGCATCATCATATATGTAAAAATGCATCATCATATATGTGAAAATGCGCAGACATATATGTAAAAATGCACAGTCATATGTAAAAATGCAGTCATATATGTAAAAATGCACAGACATATTGTGTACTGATGTTTTTACTAAAAAAAAAAATAATAATATTCGTTTATTCAAATTCAATCTGACACACCGCAGAACGATTACAGGTACAAGTTATACGAAATACGGCCAGCTTCGCACGACACGCAGGTCGGCTACAACAGGTTCGGTAACTTAACACTAATGGCCTAAGTGTTGGAACGCTCCTGATCGGCCAAGCCAGGAGTGGGAGGGGCTAACTTATTTTTCAACAGACCCGAGGCAAACATCACAACAGAAAGCACCACTGGCAGCTAACAGAAAATTCAAATAAATTTTTGCCCTGTGCGAGGTTTGAACCCGGGTCGCGATAATGACTCTCAGGTTTATCGGCCAACGCTCTTTCCACTGAGCTACGAACCCCCCATACTGATTTACTTTGTGCACTTACTGATTAACGCATCTCTGTTGCAGACAATTCCGGATTACGAATTCCAGCGACCGGCGTGTCGTTCGAAACGAGCGATGGTGAGAACGTTCGATTTGCTCGGCTTGAGGAGTCGATCGTATCAAAAGGCGCTGGTGGTGGTTCGCAGGCACCGCCTTTTAAACCAACGATTCAGTGCTACACGCATACGACAAATAATGCTACCAGTCCGGTCATAGCTGCTGAAGGTATGTCAGTTCTTGTCTCCATATGAATGCATATACGTATGTTGCACACACAAACATATTTTTATTGACCCTTTCAAGCTCTCTACTCAGAAGCACTCCCGACTACAGCGCGGACACTGCAGTGGTGTTTCACGTTGAAGCACATAGCTTTATTCCAGCTTTAATCAATTCCTGTCTCGACGCAGACCATTAATTAGTCAGATCTAATCTTATCTAATCTAATCCAGTTTTGATAAATTTGTGCTTCATTGTTCCTTATCATAGCAGATTATTTCGGTATCCCTAATTATGGCATATATCATTTCAGTGTCCCTTAGTTGCCAGGCAACGTCGAGCTTTCTTGGTTGTAGGGCAGGGGTTCTCAAACTTCATTTTTATTGTACCCCCAAGTAAAAACATCGAATGATGGCGTACCCCCAGCAAAGTCAGGTCTGAAATGAAACGCCATCGAGTGTCCCATTCCAGTGACAACTAAAGGTCATTTTCAGAGTCGCATAGGCCTGCCCTGCAGGGAGCAAAATTTAAAATATGCGTAGTTTTAATCATCGACGTATATACGTCGATGGTTTTAATCATGCAATCATATAAACAAAAAAGGAAAATTGGCCTATAATCTCTGTAAGAAAGAGCTAACCTGCAGCGTTATATTGCTGTGTGCTTGTTTTGACTTGCACAGATTTTAAATAAAAAAAATCACCTGGCTTAGTAGATACCTATTTGTCAAACGTAAATTTAGGCCATATTTATTTTTGATAGCAAGAATAGTTTTTGAAAAACAGTTTCAAACAGATATATAAGTAGACTATTATGACGTGCTGATATGAATCAAAAATTTTGAAACTCAACCAGAAATGAACTCTTAGGCCAATGCAGCTCTCATATTAATTTTGAGCTCAAAGCCTATATAGGCCTAACAAACAGGCAACTCTGAAAATTTCTGGCTTTGGTTCTTTCAACCATTTCAGCAATATTTTGTATCAAATTTATAGTGATCAGCCTAAACATAAATATGTTGAATGCACTATGATAGGCCCATGCCTAATAATACTGTGAGACTAAACAAATCATGTGAAGGAAATAAATAACAATGCTGTTATATGTAGCAACGTTAAAATCATTGCTAATCAAGGAAAAATGGACACAGAGTTCATAAACTCAAGAAAAATTTATATTTCTGGAATTTTTCGCGTGCCCCTTACCGGCGCCTGGCGTACCCCTTGGGGTACGCGTACCACAGTTTGAGAAACCCTGTTGTAGGGTCATCCGTCTTTAATGAGTTCCCTTCAAAGCTGTGTTTATTAAATCTGACCAATCTGGCTTGGTTTCATAAACCTCTCAAGTCTTTTTCTCTTGACGTGGCTGGACTGGGGGTGTTCCTGAACAGGTTTCTTGAAGGGGCGCTTTATAAGTAAAGAACAAATGAATGAGTGCTAATTACATTATTTACCTGTGTTACATTGTTTGTAGAACCAGTGACAATTGAAGTGACGGTTACCAATCCACTGAAGGTGACGCTGGTTCTACGTGAGATTGAACTGCTCTGGAGGTTTGTTCCCGATGAAGATGCCAACGCCCAGAGGAAGCTCTTCTCAAACGAAATGGAGTTTGGCAAAGTAATTATTATTATTAATTGATTATTTATAATCAGCAACTTCTGTTGTGCCGTTGTTTAATGGAGAGGGTTTCATCTGACACACGCTCCAATGTCAAACCGTTGTCGGGCCAACATGCGGAAGATAAGTGATAATGACGATGTAATAACAGTGATGATAATAATAATGGTTAATAATTAATGATAATTTCTGTGATGTGACTTTCTCTTTCACACACTTCCATGTGCATTTAGCGCTAAAACGCCATCGTATTTTGTGGTACCTTCAATAATGTTGCAGAGGATGAGTCCGGAATCGATGATTCAACATCAGCTCCTATCAGAATTTGTTGGATGGTTGTTTGTTAATTATTCTAATTGTATTGTTTGTGAACGAAGTATTTGGTCTTTTATTGTCAGCCAAAGTCAGGCGACGATAATGTGATTCACGGCTCTCCACTGTCGGAAGTTTTGCTCGAAGGAAGTGATATCAAAAAGGTTCGTACAGGCTGAAGAATGTGCTGATTCTATTATTCTGTTCTAAAATGATGTCAGACTCAAACTTGAATTTATTATTATTATTATTTATTTTCCTGAACCAAACAAACATACTACAATTATGGCAGTGAACATAATACTTTAACATAATTTGTTAAGAAGGAAGACCCAGTAACGACGATAGTCACGATATACGAGTCATTTGATGGGGTGCTGTGGTGTAGTGGTAGGTTCGGTGTCTTGGAGCCAGAGGGTTCCAGGTTCGAATCCACTTCAAGTCACCACGTATGGACCTTGAGCAAATCCTTCACTTACAATTGCTTGGGAGCTTCGGCATGAAACTCCAATGCAGTGTACGCGCTGTAGTTGGAGCACCTCTTAGTAGAGAGCTTGATTGGGCGCTATGGGGTAGTGGTGGCGTCGTTGCCTTGAAGCCGGAAGGTTTGAATCCACCTCGCCGCGTAAGGACCTTGGGCAAGTCCTTCACTCACAATTGCTCAGCGCTTCAGCATGAAACTCCGGTGCAGTGTTCGCTCTGCATTCGGGAGCGCCTCTGAGTAGCGAGAGCTTGAAGGGGCGCTATAACAAGTGCACCTACATACATATAGATGGCAAATGGGAGAAAATAAAATAAACAAATAAATGGGATTAGTGATCTAATGATTAGCGGTGATGATTAGTATGTTTCATGATTAGTATGTTTCATGATTAGTATGTTTCATGATTAGCATGTTGATGATTAGTATGTTTCTGTTTAGATCCAACTATCTCTCGTCATCCGTCTGAAAGGCCAGTTGCAGATAACCGGTCTCGGCTATTACATCGGTTGCATGTCGTCACTCGGTCATGTTCTGACGTCAGTCGTGCCTGACGGTGTCGGTCCAGCGCCTGGCAGCAATGTTCTGCCATTCAATGGCACAAACCCGTCGGCGCTGCCAGGGCCGGTTCTGGTGTCGGGCAAGGTGTGCCTCGAAGTGGAAGGGCCGAGACTGAATGCAACGAAAGAAGAGAGATTGGCGAAGGTTTATGGTCCGGACAAACGTCTCAATCTCGTCATAACGAACAAAATGCCAAAGTTGGAGGCAAGCTTTAATTTGATTGATTTAAATATTTAAATTTTTGTATTTTTATTATTTAACACTTTTTGGTATGTTTACTCTTTAATAGCAAGTGTTACTAAAAATGACTAGGAAACCAATGCAGCTCTCTTTGTTAAAGATTTAAATGGAAGTTGCATAGACTAATTAACCTAATGGGTCTTTGGAGTTAGTTTGATTCTATGTTTGGATACCTATCTTTATCACTATTCTATTGTTTTATGGCTTTTACTTCACGAAATTTTACATGTATTCCTTGTGTTAATTTTCTAATTATATAGATTCTGTGATTCTAAGAGTAGTTCATTAAATCGCCAAATCTTTAGACTTTTACTTAGTCTCCTTTGTTGCCATTATATATATTTTATCAGTGATCAGTGCGATTAGTGGAATCAGTGTGATTTGTGTGATCAGTGCGATTAGTGTGATCAGTGTGATTTGTGTGATCAGTGTGATTTGTGTGACCAGTGTGATTTGTGTGATCAGTGTGATTTGTGTGACCAGTGTGATTTGTGTGATCAGTGCAGTTTGTGTGATCAGTGTGATTTTAGTGATCAGTGTGATTTGTGTGTTCAGTGTGATTTTAGTGATCAGTGTGATTTGTGTGATCAGTGACAAATCCTGGTAAGTTTTTAAAATTCTGTGACATGGTATCCAATGGTTTTCTATTCATGGACCTCTTATACTCTACGAATGTTTCATGCAGGATGTTTTGTATTTTTGTGTTAAATAGGTATTTTTCCATGACTTTCCTTCATCCCTGTTTGCCGGGCAGATGCGCCAGGTCTTTGTCGAACTAGTCAATGCCGGGCATCGGCCGTTACACAATGTCCGAGTCACTACAAGCAGTCCGGAGTTCTTTACGTTCTCCGCTTCCCCGCACAACAAAACTACCAGCACCCCAGAGAAACAAACCAATGACACAACAGCTGGTGTTGATGGCGAACGTTCTTCGTTAGTCGTGCGGAAACCAGAGATTGCTCTGGTGACTCGTCTAGACATCGCAAGTCCTATGGAGCCCGGATCCAGAACCAAGCTTCCGATGTGGATTCGGGGCCCGGATGTTCCGGGCGATCACATCATCGACTTTCTGTTTTACTACGAACCGACGGATGCTGTTCCGTTTTTAAGGTCGGTTGTTGGTCATAAGTTGAAGTTTGACTTTTGGTGAGATTTATTTCGATTACACCTTGTTTATAAAATATATTGTTATTACAATGGCACCCTGCATTGTGTTAGAAATTTGGTGAGATTAATCTTACCCTGCTGTTCATTAGTGATTAGCTGACCTCATTTGTGATGATTGATTAACTTACCCTAATCCTCATGAGTGATTGACGTGCCTTGTCTGTAATGAGTGATTAACTTTACCTACCAATAATTAATCAGTGATTAGCTTGCTAAAAACCAGTGAAGAGGTGCTGCAACTGGTGCAGAAAGAAAGATCACTGATTGATACAATACGGAAGAGGCAGATGAACTGGCTGAGGCACATGTTGAGGGGAGACTCACACTTGAGGACTGTTCTCGAGGGAAGAATGGAGGGAAAGAAACCACCAGGAAGACCAAGAAAGATGATGTTGGACTGATTGATGGACGGATAAAAGGGACGAGGATATAAAGAAATCACGGAAAAAGCACAGAATAGACAAGAATGGTGTTGGTGGAATCTTGAGTCAGGACTGCAATGGCTCAATCCAGATCATTTGCCTGCATTGGTCCCTCCCTATGGTATCGGCTTCCCCAATCAGTTCGCTCTACCATCCTTTCTGGTAGTGTATCCTCGTCTTTCTCTCGTCTAAAAACTTGCCTTTTTTCTTGGGCGTTCAACGCACTGGGAGCGCTTCTGAAAGGCTCTTACTGCGAGAAGCGCTTTATAAATGGTCAGATAAGATAAGATAAGATTGATCAACTTACCTTATCTCTTGTGATCGATTAGCTTGCCTCATCTGTAATGACTTATTAGCTTGCCCTACCCTTCATGAATGATTAGCCAACTAAACCATGATGTTTCAGTCACCGGGTGGTGAGACATACGGCTCAGTTAACCATCTACCAGTCGCTGATCGTTCGAACCGTCTGCAATCGAATGGTCAGTCCAGTGACGGACGAGACGAGAGGCGTCGACTGCTCCACGTATGCCGTCTACGCGTCCATCGAGGCGGAGAACATCTGCTCGGCAAGTTTATTCTGTTCTTCTGTTCTCGTTTGCGTTTATATTATTATTATTATTTTATTATTATTATTATTATTATTATTATTATTATTAGGTAAACTTGTGATGCGCACTATGTCACACCGAAATGTGAATCTGAGGCATGGGTAGTCAGTTGCCAGAAGATCAATGTGCTTGAAAGTCAAGGAGAAATAGTGAGTGCTGAGCAATTTCTGAAGGAGTTTAGTGGATTTGAGCAATGAGGCAAAAGCTGAAGTCGATTCCATTCAGTGCAGAGGCATGGAATGCATACAAGCCCTTAACAGTTTTACATCTGATTGGTTGTACTATGGTGTTCTATTTATAATGTCCAATCAGTGTGTTCTCTAATAGTTTAAGATAATTTGCATAAACATACGTAAGATCAATGAACCACTCCTATTAAAACACAAAACAGTAAGTGCCGGTACATATCTACGTATATGACGCAATCATTCAACCTATTAATTAATTTATTTATTGATGTGAAGTGTGAGACTGTGGATGTTTTGCAACGTTTTAGGTCCCTGATGCCCCGTCGCTGTCCATTGTTCAGATTCTCAGCCTCAGTCAAGACTGGACAATTGCAGAAATCAATACATCAGGGACTATGAAGAGTGAGTTTTTGTTTTGCTATTGAAGCAGTTTATTGTTATAATTCGTGAAATATTGTTTTTTTGTGTGACTTGTTGCATTGCTGTTGCAGTGGCGTAGGCAAGGGGGGGTTTTGGGGGTTAAAACCCCCCATTGGCCCCGGTAAAAAGGTTTTTTAAGGTTATTTTTCCATTTAAGTAAGAAAAAATAGCAAAAAACCCAAGGTTTCTGGCCATAAACCCCCCCCATAAAAAATTCCTGGCTACGCCACTGTGCTGTTGTGTGTGTTTTGAATATATGGAGACAATGCTACTTACAATTCTACAATGCGATCTTTATCTGTCTTGCATTACTGGCCAAAGACCTGAACCACGGTCACTGATGGTGGTGGTTTGTGGTGATACATTAGATTGCCTGTAATGTTTAATTACTGCACTCACTTGAGCTCTTTAACTTTCTTTGCCTTCTCTCTGTTACTTTGCATTACCTTTTACTTTGCATTACCTTTTACTTTGCATTACCTTTTACTTTGCATTACCTTTTACTTTGCTGTAGCCTATATTGTAAATATAGCTTATTTTACTTTACCATATCTTGCCATTTAGCTTCTTTCAATTCATTTGGTGGGATTGACGACTTTGGTGGTTGTTTCCTATTTAGATGTGCAAATTGGAGCCCAGGAATGTCAGCTTTGCACTCTACAGGCCAACCGAAGTCACAACGCAGGTTTGTGTGTAGGTTAGTGTGTGTGTGTAGGTCAGTGGTGTCAAAGAGACGGCCGGCCTCTGGGTCATTTCTGGCTCGCTGGCATTATTTTTCTGGCCTGTGGAGTCTTGCCTAAATGCTATACAGTTTGAGAAAAAGTTCAGATTTGTCATTTTTTTATTAATGAGACTACATGATTTCATGACTGATAACGAAGATCAAAATTAAGTCTCTTAAAACCTAATCAGATAGTTTGTATGCTAAACACTGTGCAATGTAAGGTTTAGTTTGTAAGCAAATTTCTCCAGGACACAGGCTGAGCCCCCTCCCTGCCTACCAGATTCATACACTATTTGTTCAGTCACTTTGGCCCAGCACTTGCCGGTAAATATTGTCCCTGGTCAACCTTTGTAAAAGGTTTGACACCCCCGTAGTGTAATATCTTTCTGTTTTATTCATCTTTTCAGCTACATACATATATCTCATTATCTCACAGGGATCTTACAGTGATCCTAAATTTCTTTATGGTTCACATGTTTAGTCACTTCCTGTATTCATAGGCAAATCCAGAGAAGGCCATGTAAACAACAACAGCTTGTAATCTGGACAATATGGTTTTATCGTATCACGTCTGTACATTTTAGTTGATGTTTGTGCATTAATATTGAACCACTGACTTGATTTTGTGTATACGTAGTTAGTTAATTCAGGAAGAAGCAGTAAATCCGAGTTGTTTATAGATTTTAAATTACATTTAGGTTTCTGTGTTATGTTTACATTTTTACTGTTGTTTTTGTTACAGGTTCTTCAACTCGAGACTTGAAACTTTCGTGTGTACCTTTCACCAGTGCTGCAGTGCAGGTATTGTCTTTTAAATCTGTGTACCTATTGTTAGGTGATCGGATGTTAATAATTCATCGTATTTGTAATGCATTGTAACTGGCAATTTATGTAGTTCGCTGGTGGAAGCTATTATGGGCACTTGATTGTGTTCTGTAAAGAGTATATGTTCTGGTAGTAGTGCTAGCAGTGTCGTTACTATTAGAGAAACTTACTAGTGTTTTTATTTGCATCATTATGTAATTACTGCCTCGAGCTTTCATAGTTGCCCTGCCATAGTTTGGTCATTAGAGTCTGATGCTGCTCCTTGGTCAGTGCATGGTGTGCTTGATTGAATAATTATTGTGTATTTATTGTTAATGATAATCTGTTTTGCATTGTAATGCATTAGTTAGTATGCTAATCGGCATAGCATCTCTTATTCTGGGTCTCTGCCTCTTAGGCAGGCTTAAATGTCCACCCATACAATTCTCTGGCTGGTATTTCTATTATCATCCAATCCAGTATCATCTGTTGTGACCAATCCAGTAGCATCTGCTGTGGCCAATCCAGTAGCATCTGTTGTGGCCGATTCAGTATCATCTATTGTGGCCGATCCAGTATCATCTGTTGTGGCCGATCTAGTATCATCTGTTGTGGCCAATCCATTATCATCTGTTGTGGCCAATCCAGTATCATCTGTTGTGGCCAATCCAGTATCATCTGTTGTGGCCAACCCGGTATCATCTGTTGTGGCCAATCCAGTATCATCTGTTGTGGCCAACCCAGTATCATCTGTTGTGGCCGATCTAGTATCATCTGTTGTGGCCGATCCAGTATCATCTGTTGTGGCCGATCCAGTATCATCTGTTGTGGCCAATCTAGTATCATCTGTTGTGGCCAACCCAGTATCATCTGTTGTGGCCAATCCAGTATCATCTGTTGTGGCCAACCCAGTATCATCTGTTGTGGCCGATCCAGTATCATCTGTTGTGGCCGATCCAGTATCATCTGTTGTGGCCAACCCAGTATCATCTGTTGTGACCAACCCAGTATCATCTGTTGTGGCCAATCCAGTATCATCTGTTGTGGCCGATCTAGTATCATCTGTTGTGGCCAACCCAGTATCATCTGTTGTGGCCAATCCAGTATCATCTGTTGTGGCCGATCCAGTATCATCTGTTGTGGCCGATCTAGTATCATCTGTTGTGGCCGATCCAGTATCATCTGTTGTGGCCAATCTAGTATCATCTGTTGTGTGGCCAATCCAGTATCATCTGTTGTGTGGCCAATCCAGTATCATCTGTTGTGGCCAATCCAGTATCATCTGTTGTGTGGCCAATTCAGTATCATCTGTTGTGTGGCCAATCCAGTATCATCTGTTGTGTGGCCAATCCAGTATCATCTGTTGTGTGGCCAATCCAGTATCATCTGTTGTGGCCAATCTAGTATCATCTGTTGTGTGGCCAATCCAGTATCATCTGTTGTGTGGCCAATCCAGTATCATCTGTTGTGGCCAATCTAGTATCATCTGTTGTGTGGCCAATCCAGTATCATCTGTTGTGTGGCCAATCCAGTATCATCTGTTGTGGCCAATCCAGTATCATCTGTTGTGTGGCCAATCCAGTATCATCTGTTGTGTGGCCAATCCAGTATCATCTGTTGTGTGGCCAATCCAGTATCATCTGTTGTGTGGCCAATCCAGTATCATCTGTTGTGGCCAATCTAGTATCATCTGTTGTGTGGCCAATCCAGTATCATCTGTTGTGTGGCCAATCCAGTATCATCTGTTGTGGCCAATCCAGTATCATCTGTTGTGTGGCCAATCCAGTATCATCTGTTGTGTGGCCAATCCAGTATCATCTGTTGTGTGGCCAATCCAGTATCATCTGTTGTGTGGCCAATCCAGTATCATCTGTTGTGGCCAATCTAGTATCATCTGTTGTGTGGCCAATCCAGTATCATCTGTTGTGTGGCCAATCCAGTATCATCTGTTGTGGCCAATCCAGTATCATCTGTTGTGTGGCCAATCCAGTATCATCTGTTGTGTGGCCAATCCAGTATCATCTGTTGTGTGGCCAATCCAGTATCATCTGTTGTGTGGCCAATCCAGTATCATCTGTTGTGTGGCCAATCCAGTATCATCTGTTGTGGCCAATCTGCTCATTGTCTTTTTGACCCTCCATTGGTTCTTTCGATGACCTCTCCCCGGGAGTCAGTGTTTGTTCATTTTCTTTGTATCTCTCTCTCTTATTGTTTTCTTCAGGGCTTTTTCTTCCACAATCCTTGCCGTCATTTCTTCATCATGTTTTGCGTTCCATCAGTTTATTTTCTTTTCATTCTTCTCTAGTCTCAGTTTTGTGCACATATTTCAAAAACCGCCACCAGTCTTCTCATGTCCTCTTTTCTCATTAATCGTCCATCTCTTTGCACCATACTGCGATGCGTACTATTGTATTGTATAGTATCTATAAATTTATATAGAGCCTCTTGCAGTCCGCACCAATCAGAGGTGCTCCCAAATCAGTGTATTTATCATCCTTTTCTTCAGATTCTTCTTTGGTTTTCTTCTCATGTCTTACAATATTGCAAATTGTTATGATAGTCATTCATTAAATTTAGATAATAATGCTGAAAAATGTGTTTATTTCTTCAGGCCGATATTCCACAATCCATTTCCACTGACTTCTTCTTTCGTACGAGTTTTGACGAACCAACCAAAATTGTTCCCGCTGTTCAGCATTTTGGCCATCCTGTCGTTGATGCGAATGCTGTGCAGGTGCTTACGGAAAAGCTCGAGAAGGCCGTTGTTTTTGACTTAAATCTGATAATCCAATGGCAGGTGAGTTTACTTTCATTTCCTTGATAACGACGATGATGAAGATGATAATAATAATGATGATGATGACGATGATGATGATGATGATAGTAATGATAATGATAGTGATAATAATAGTAATAATGATAATAATAATAATGATAATAATAATAATAATAATAGGGTCCATTCCAGATCAATCTGCTTTTATATATAATGTTGAGGTCCCTGAGGGATCGTGTTTACCTTGGGGCAAATAAATCATAATAATGATAATAATATTGAGAGCGATGTCTTTTCTATTCCAAAGACTTTTAGTGCTAGCTTCAGCGCCGTGGCCTTCTTCGCAGGTTCTTTCGATGACTATATAAACGATTCCAATATGTGACGCCGGGAGCTCAAAACCTGTCGCTTGCCGATTCCTAGTTATTGAATAAAAAAATTATTGAATAATTAATTAGTGGTTTCTGGGTACTTTGATGATACGAATATTCTGAAACTTTTATTCGATTTTCTCGCTCTGTACTAATGAAAGAATCAGACGAGCATAGCTTTAGTTTGATACAAGATGTTTTCATTATCTGTAAAAAGTATTTTGAAGCAGAGCCATTGTGGTATACGGCTGGAAAAAAAGTCAAAAGCGACCTGTGATGGTTTTGAGCCGCTGTGTCACACGATTATGTCTCTAACTTGTATCCTGTTTACAGGCTGTGATGAAGGATGGATCTGGGATGAGAACTGTTGCCGTGGGACAGCATCACGTGACGATTAACAGACTGAACGCTCTCGTTACATCTCCTCCACTTGCAAAGGTAACCGTGGTTGCGGTTGCAGCAGCTGGCATTGTCATGTTAAGTTGCAAATCAGTAAATGGGTACTTAATAGCAAGTGTCATACTTAACCAAGCACCTTCAATCCTTCATGAGGTTATTGTAAGGCTTCCATATACATACACAATTACACATATGCTTAACAACAGGTGTCATGCTTGGTCAATTACAATTTTTATTGACGATTAATGATGTCACATGCTAATCAGCAAAACGATGGCACTATGATTATCTCGTTTGATTAGATTATGGAAGAGATCAATGGCAATTGTTCTAAGTTCTACAGAGTTTGTCCTAAGTCTCTTACCTCATCCGTCAACTTATGATAATAATGCTCAATATATCTGTCTATATTGTTGTTTGTAAAAAATAAACAGTTGCTGCTAAGTCTGAAATTAAAGGTTCTTTTTAATTCCCTGTTATGTTAATGAGAAACTTCGCTTGAACACATGCGTTACCTACGCCGCTGTTATGACGTTTTGGTTACGTTTATTCGTTCATTCATTCGTTCATTCATTACGAAGATTTATATAGCACCTCTGCAGGTTGTGTGTCCACTCAGGAGTGCTCCAAGTATAGGATTTTAGTGTAGTGGTTGGCGTGCTCGACCGCCAGTCGAGAGGTTGGGATTTCAAATCCCCTCCAACACAGACTTTTGGTTGGAGAGTGGTTCTGTCCTCTTTGCCCCCTAACCAAATCGGCTATAATGAGCACGCTGATTGTACACTGTTGGTGAGAAGACAAGATGGCAAGGGAGAGGAATGGCCACCCGTCCTCATATGCCGAGGCAGAGAAAAGGAAGTCGCTAACACTTCATACTCATGACTCCCTAAGGGTTAACCTGAAGCACTAATCATCATCATCATCATTTTGCTACTGAATACTTTAAGTTAAGGATGTCATTACGAGTCTTTGCACTACAAAGAATGTATAATTAATCAAGACGTGCACTTGTTTTTCTATAGCTTCCGGCCGATCTACCTCCAGTTAAGTTTATTAGCAGTCATCTACCGGTTCTGACTCTGGAGCCTTCGTCAGAACTTCTTGCGCAACTTGTCCGATTCTCGTTCCACTATTGTCCGGACGTCAGTCACGATTTCTCACAGAACAGGTATCGATCGTATACGAGCTTAAATATACGAAATCGCGGGGATTTAGTTTAATCGTTTGATTATTTGCTGATTTGATTTAATTTAATTGAGACTATTGCTGAAGCTTATTTTTACACGGATTTGTACACTGTTTCATAAGATATATCTCATGCGATGATGATTCCACACTCAGTATGTACATGTAGATGCCATGTTGTACATTGTGATTACCTCTCAAACCTTGACACTTGGTAGTCTCAGTGGTGTTAAGATCATGTTCACCTATAAGAATGTGTATGACGTTCAGACAAGTGCAAAAGTCGTAACTATGCAGGATTTATGGGAAAGTTAACGTGAAGCCAGATGCTGCATAGGTTCTTCAGTGAAACATTAATCGGCGAGGCTCGTTGTGCATTGAATTGAAACATGCTTCTGGTTTTGCAAGTTGTGGGGCAACTGATCAAGTTACAATGAGGATATCTTATATACTGGGGCGCGGTGGTGTAGTGGTGGCATCGTTGCCTTGAAGCCGGAAGGTTCGAATCCACCTCAAGTCGCCGCGTAGGGACCTTGGGCAAGTCCTTCACTCGCAATTGCTCAGCGCTTCGGCGTGAAACTTCGATGCAGTGTCCGCTCTGCAGTCGGGAGCACCTCTGAGTAGAGTGATTGAAGGGGCATTAAAACAAGTGCACATACAAAAAACTAGTGCTCAGCACTTTGAGGGACACTCCTCCTCTGTGATGTTCGTGTCTTTTATCGGCGTCTTTGCTCAGCAGCTCGAAGATCATTTCGACAGATGAGACATCATGTTAATTGTCTGGACTGAAAGTCTATTGTCTGGCGCTGGTTCTAATAGACGTGTTTTTTGACGGCTGTTGTTGTAGGCTGTGCATTGTTCCCGTTGTGATTCAACTGTTCAACTGCACTGACGTGCAGATTTGCATAGACATCGATACGATGGCTGGCCAAGCGAGGTAATCCACGCAGAACTTGCTTTCTTTTCCATGCATGCATGATGTAACAGTGAACTTGTACGGCAATAGCGTTGCTAGTTTGAACTCCTGCTGGCAGCAAGCAGTCAAATTATGATTTCGTGCTTGCCGTGTGTGACGTGCATAGGTCTAGCACAGATTCGCGAAGTTACAGGAACTGTGAATTTCACGATTAAATTTGTCATTTGCCGTGAATGCCATGAAGTTCTCAATGTTGTGATTTGCGATGATATTAATTTCTTGTAAATTTCATTAAATTATTGCAATAACTGATATGTTGGGATTTCTTTATTGATGCAGTTAGTTAGTTAGTAGGAATGGAAGTTAATTTATTATATTAATGTGCCTCTCAGATCTTGGAAGTACTGCGTTAAAATTAACGATGTTAACGGTATAGTTGTTTAGAAGCTCACCAAGTTGCGTGAGATATACTGAGGTAACTATGGGAAGTTACAACCAGTAGTCTGCCATACACACACTCGCCTTACTTACTCATTTCATTTGTCTATTTAATGTGTTTGATGTTAATTATTGCCTTGACTCCAGAACATTGCAGCCGTGAAAGGCAAATGGTTTCTTATTGATTCACCAAGCTTTTGATTCTGTTTGGTTATTTGGGATTGTTTCTGTCAGAAGCATTTTGTTTGTTTTCTATTCCTAGGTCGGCCGCTCCATCATCTCGAAATCAACAGCACCCGGCACTCGGCTCAATCGGGCAAGGTCATCCGATGAGGCCGTTCACATGGTCAGGCATTACGGTCACACGAATTTACCTGACCCCGGATCAAGGTCAATCCATACACCTGAAGGCCTGCTTCGTCACCCCAGGTGTCTACGACCTTGGCACGACCCAGGTGCTTGCCTTTCCCGCCGTCGACGGCAACGGCGTTCCTCTCCAACCGATAATGCAACGACCTCTGGCGCCATCTTTCATCACAATTCGCAGCCTACCGTCGTCGTTGTCGTCAAATGACGGAAGCTGTCACGTACCAAGTTGACTTGCACCAAGTTGACTTGTGTTAAGTTGACTTGTACCAGGTTGACTTGCACCAGGTTGACTTGTACCGGGCTGACTTGTACCAACTTGACTTGTACTAAGTTGACTTGTACTAAGTTGACTTGTGCCAAGTTGACTTGCACCAGGTTGACTTGTGCCAAGTTGACTTGTACCAGGTTGACTTGTACCAAGTTGACTTGTATTAAGTTGACTTGTACCAGGTTGACTTGTACCAGGTTGACTTGTACCAGCTTGACTTGTGCTAAGTTGACTTGTTCCAAGTTGACTTGTACCAGGTTAACTTGTGCCGGGTTGGTTGTACAAAGTTGACCTGCACCAAGTTGGCTTGTACTAGTTGACGTGACGAAGTGGTTTGGCGTGCTACCAATCTTCACAGCAAGCGATGTTAGAACATGTCTTAGGCTTTTGAAAATTTATTAACGAAATCTTTCGCGATGTTCAGGTTGTCCTCGGCGCTGCAGTCGCATATCTGGTCGAAACCGTTTCGATCCGCTACCAGAGAATGGCATTCCTATTCCGTTACCTGAACTTTCTAATCGTACGTTGTATTTCCACATCCAAGCAACTGCTGAACCGGTCCATTGTATGTCCTGTTCCATTTTTTTACCCATTTGTTTTGAGCCACAACTGAGCATTCCTAGGGACTTCTAAAGTGCCGTTATCTTCATCCGCAAGGCTTCAAATCAATGGCGTCTCTAAATGAAGCCCTAGACAATAAGAACGTAACGATATGTATGGTTTGACTGGTTTTTCTGTGATTTCAAATAGTATCGGTGGTCAACAGACACCTTGTTCAGTGTTATCACTGCAGCCGTGTTATTAAAGAATCTTGGAAGAGTCTTTGTTGACAGATGCGGTGTAATGTGATTTTTAACGTGTTCGCTGCGACGGTCGAGTCTGTACGAGCTCAAATTGATGTTCTTTCGTTTGGTCACGTTCTAATTGTTTGCTAGATAATTTTACAAATATGCATCATAATGGAGAGTAACAATATCGATTGCCGCCTCTCGTGTGCTTCAGTCTGTGGTAATGTAATGTATGTATATGTCAAGACGCTTGCTGTAAGCATCCAAATGAGTCTCTCTTTTGAAGTGGTGCTATATAAATGTTCTAGTACCATTACCTGACAAAGATGATGTATGCATGACTATCTGATGATAATAATAGGCTATAAAGTATGTAATCCTAAAGGGTTTGTTGTCGTGGGCTCGAAGTGTCTTTTGTGGAAGCGAAATGTGAGCTTTCCTATGGGTCACAATGTTTCAATGATGTTACGATGTCTATTGGAGGTAAATGTAATGTAATGCAATTGCTTATTCATTACATTACCCGTCCTCTTCATCGTTTTGAGCTATTGCTACTTAATCCGTGTATTTGTCTCTTACATAGTTATTCTTCTGATTAAATTATCCGTAAGCCTTTGTTAGCGTGCCAAGGATCAATCTTCTGGAAACTGATTGGAACCTGTGCAGTTTGCTGCTTCGTTAGCCCCCATTACACCAGTCAATGGTTACTTGGCATTGTCTGAAAAACAGCCTGCAATGATTTGCTGATGTCACAAACTATGCAAGCGTAGCAAAATGCCGAAAGTGACATGAGTGGTAATGCCCAGCTGCATCTATTGGTGCTGCTGCTCCTGCACTTTTGCTTTGCTGTTTTGATACTGTGTATGGCAGGGCTGTTAACAATACTGGAAAAAAGTATTGGCAATACCAATACCAATACTTACTAATAAAAGTATTGGCAATACCAATACCAATACTTACTAATAAAAGTATTGGCAATACCAATATCAATACTATTTCTTAAAAGTATTGCAATACCAATACCAATACTTTTACCAATACTTTTCGATAAGTTTTGAAGTTTAATGACTACAAAAGCACAAGCCATTGCCCGTTAAACAGTGTTAAGCAGTACAAGCAGTGTTGTAACTACTAATCTATATACATGCTTTCCATAAGTCTATCACTTAGCCATACTAACTCTGCAAAGATTCCAATCTAAATAAAGGACGCGTTTCCGGTCATTTGACTATTTATAGATCTCGATTTCCGTCCATTCCGGTCAAAGATCGGTGTGATCGCACCAAAGAGTCACTTATTCAAGTGGATGAGAAACCATATAAATTATTGTCAAAAAAGTATTGGTATCGACGAGTATCGCTGACAGGCTAAAAAAAAGTATCGGCGATACGCATGCGATACCAACAAAATTAAACTATCGCGATACTTGCCGCGATACTGAAAAAAGTATCGGCGATACCAAGTATTGCGATACTTTATCGCGATATTAACTGCCCTGGTGTATGGTGGTGTTGAGAGAGAGCACATTTTGTTTCCGTTTTACTGGTGTCGTGTGTTGTAGTAAGTCAATCTGTTTTGTCGATTTTTGTGGATGGTTTGCAACTGTTTCGGTTGTTGAATATTAACTTTCCTAACAATACCAAAATTCCCTATATCGTATTTACTTAAAATTAAAAGAGCATAAATTTATTTCTTGAGATGAAAATTCGAGGATATCTTGACCAGTTTCGCTTAAAATCCTGCACCCCAACAAATATGTTTGATTTGAGAGTGATACAAAGGTGAATGGTGTATGCTCAAAAGGAACCTTGTTATACACATTGTTTCAGTGTAGTTAAGGATGGATCTCTCGTACTGTTGTTGGATGAATAACAATGATTTGTATTAGAAAGGCGAACGATTTCAAGGTGCTCTTGTGGCGTAGTAGCCGAGTGGATAGCATGCTTTGCCTGTAACCTTGAGATTACAGGTTCGATCCTCTGCTCAGCTGACCATGGTGTAAGAACCTTGAGTTCTTTACACACATTTGCTCAGCACTGTAGAGATTCTAAGCTTTGGAAGGAGGGTAAATCCGTTGTATTATTATAACTGGTTCTGAACCTGTTGGGCATAAGTCAGTTTGGGACCAGTGCATTTTAAATCTCACATTGTATCGACAGGATTATCTCATTTACCGATCAGAGCATACGTATATCCATGATGAGGACTGGTATTACGAAGCAGTCTAGTGTGCTATGCTTACTCGAGCTCATTGCTGTGATGTACTTACTTACATGCCCAATTCCAACATGTTGCCAGTTGGAACAGTCCTGTTCTTTGGGATTTCTCATGTAGTGATTGTCGTGAGTTACTGACTTTAGCCAAGACATCTCAGTCATCTCAGTGATCCATAGGTCATCCATTTTATTCATGTTTTTGAGTTGATGAGCAATTGAACATGTTCAGGAGCAAGCAGAAAGAGTACTCGAGTTGGAACTTGAAGTGTTGCAAAAAAGTTGCTAGGCACCAGTAGACTGGTTTAATTCGTCTTAATTTGCTTTCCCAACCGAGCTAGCAAACTAAATAAGGGTTCATGCAATTGTTTAACCACACATCATTTGTAAATATTACTGTAGACATTTGCCGTAATTTGGAATGAATTGTAAATTCAGACGGAGAGAATGCTGGATGAAGATTTCTATGATTATGATGATGGTAATGATGATGATGTTGATGATATGACAGTCACTCTTCTTTGTGACTAGAAATCGTTGTCATTTTCAATAGAAAAGCGTCGCTTGCGTATTAAGGTGTAAAATATCATTTTCGTGGTCTGTTCTATCATTAATATCACTGGTCTCTTCATTCGTAACTTTTTCATTCGCTTACCAATTAATTCTGTATTATTGTTTTTTGCGACGTATGACGGAACTTCGCGAGTGCCTGAACAAGCATTCAATTCGAGTTCTGATACTAGATTTTGATCTAATGTTTAGCTGATGACCACCTGTTAGCCGCAGAGGAAGCTGTGTGTATAATTGTAGTGTGGGAGTCTGTAAATAGTGCAATTCTTGTGCTTATGAGTGTGTATAATATTGATGTCTCTCTTCTTTGCAAACATTGTTGACGCCGGGCAAGATCGGCAGCGATGTTAATAATGTTTTGAACGATGTGTTATATAATGCAAGTTGGATATGTAATACAAGTTGGATGTAGTGGGCTATATTTCATTGTAGCTGGTTACTACAGATTCATCCAAAACATGAGAAATTGTTCTTCTACTGTGTGTCTTCATTGTACCGTTTCATTCATGGCTGAACAGAGAACGCGCAATGCAATAATAGACAAACACTTCTTCCACGTAGGTATTCTCTACTTCCATATTTTTTACCAGAGTTTACCGTAGATTCCTGAAAATCTTAAATTTCCTTGTTCCACATCGGCTATAGGCCTTACCATTTCATGCAGAAACAATACCAGGTTTACGAGTGTGTGTTTGTTTATATGTGCACTTGTTATAGCGCCCCTTCAAGCTCCCTCTACTCGGAGGCGCTCCCGAATGCAGAGCGGACACTGCATCGGAATTTCACGCCGAAGCGCTGAGCAATTGCGAGTGAAGGACTTGCCCAAGGTCCCTACGCGGCGACTTGAGGTGGATTCGAACCTCGAACCTTCCGGTTTCAAGGCAACGACGCCACCACTACACCACCGCGCCCCACGTGTGTGGGGGCCCTGGGGGGTGGTAGTTATTGACTTCCCTTGCACAGGTTTTACTACCACAGTGCAGCCGGAAAACTAATGCACCACACATGACGAGTTTCTGTCTAGAGAGTTGATCAGTTGCAATGACTTGAATGAAATAAGGCAACGCTTGTTATACAGTATTGACATTGTTTCATTGGATAATGCAAGCTGATTCTCAATTTTTAAAACTGTCAACAGCTTACGCACAGATTTAATCTTTGGAATTGATGGAAAGAAAAGACACAGCATAGAAATAAGATCTGTTTGTCGAAATCAAATGTAAAACCTATAGTTAGGAATTGTTCACAACTTGATTTTCTCAGCCTTCGCATAATATGTTGGACAGGATTCGCAGGCTGCCCGATCTTACCACTGAAACAGCAGAATTCAGTTGAGGAGTTTGATGCTGGAATAATATATACAGAGCTGAATTTGAACTCCGATGTTAGAGTCATAGCCCGTCCACTAACTACTAGCACGGGGCGTGGTGGTGTAGTGGGTATGTTCGTCGCCTTGCAGCGGAAGGGTTGCAGGTTCGAATCCACCTCAAGTCGACGTGTAGGGACCTTGGGCAAGTCCTTCACTCGTAATTGCTCAGCGCTTCGGCATGAAACTCCGATGCAGTGTCCGCGCTGTAGTCGGGGCGCCTCTGAGTAGGTAGCTTGAAGGGGCGCTATAACAAGTGCACAAACGACACCCAGTGTGAAAATTATGGAAAAATTACTGGGGGTTGTGCTATGATCCATTTGGAATTGGGTTGTAAAAGGCAGACTTTACTATGGAGCTTTAAGAAAGACTGGGGGGGGGGTTGAAACCACCTGCCCAGCCATTCCAATTCTCACCATGAAAACACACCACGACATCGCGTCTGTTACAATAGACAGAAAGGACAGAGAGAGAGAGAGAGAGAGAGACTTAGACTTCACGTTTCCATTGTCCTATTGTAGGTTTATATGGCTGGATCGTTTATTTTAGCTTTCGTCGATCGTAAGACACGAATTCCTTGGAAACGTATTCGAGAGTCGAGTGCATAGGATCTGCATTCTAAACATATACAAATACATCAATGTTGTTAAATTCAATTTTGTACACGTATAAAATTAGGCACCTTCAAAATGTTCGGTTACCTGGTAGCCTATCTAGAAAGGTGCTAATAAACAGGGCTAAATGAAAATTAGTTCATTTAAAATCGGAAATTATCTGTTTCATCTGTGTTTAAAGCCCTCCCTATAGATACGTCAATGCTACACACACAGATGTTACAATGCATAACAGGCTATTATAGTCGGCCATGCGCATGACATGACCGAACTCTGCAGATTTGTTATATGCAAAATTGCAAATATAAGTGGTATCGATTATAGGCCTAACGTATGGTAGGAGCCGGACACGCTCTCATAAAGGCATTTTATTTGGCGTTGTGGCCTCATCAAGTTTGGTTTTCCAGCAATAAAGGAAGCCAACCTTTTCAACAACCTTAATTTAGCCACGGCCTTTGCCTGGATCACTTGAGCAACTATAGATAGCCTCTACCAGCGCTTACATATATATCTGCCGCGACGCAGCGCTTCAATGCAATCGCTTTTCACAGCACATAATATGTACAGTAGCACTTGGCACATCAACGAAAGCTGTAGACCTAGCCATCCCAGAACAACATAATTTTATATGCTGTCAATAATTATTTCTGAAATCCTGAAGGATTGCACGTACCTCGTGTTAAAAGACCATATCCTACTATTAGTAATGAAGAAGATGATGGTGAAACGATATAACGATGATGATGATGCTCTAATATTATATTTGTTTAGTTCTGAAGGCTTAGGCCTAAGTGAAAGCCTCACTGCAAGAAAGTAATAATGGGCATTAATTGTTTCATATGGGTATGAAAATTGGTGGGCACGATTCATTCCAGTTCAAAGTTTTCTAGATAGGGGTAGTACCCTTCCAAAAATTTCCTCGATGGCTTAGATGAAAGTTGACTTGCTGCTAGAAAATAACAATGTGCCATGCTTTCCTAGGTAGGCCTAATATTACAATAGTGTGGTTACGATACCCTGCAAAATGTGGGACGCGGGAACCACAGTATCCCCATAAATGACGTCCAGTGTTTAATCTAATTAGCCTACTCCATCTGTTGGGGTGGGGAGGAAATTCAGGTTTCTGGGGAGGTGGGGCTGACGGCAACCACTGAGTCGGGCAATGTGGACACAATACGGTAGACCTAATTAATTTTGATGACCTTTTTGTAGGCCTACGCTCAATCGCTCATTCCTTTGTTCTATTAGCGTAGGCCCCTATAATACACTCGTCATAAAATTATAGTAAAACCTTTCGTGTAATGCAATTATAGCCTATGGCCTAGACGTAAAAAAGTTGCTCTGAAACTTCATGGGCGGAAATGTCATTTCTGGGGGAACTTCTCCCCCTCCTTGAGACGCCTATAGATTAAACACCGATGGAATGGCTCCCGTGACTGATTAAGCCATGTGGTCATTAGAGCACCGACCTTGGCGTCGTCGGAGCCCGACTTGTCGTTCTTGTTGTTGTTCTTGGCGAGGCGTTTCTTCTTCTTGTGCAAAGGTTTCGATTCGATGATCATTTCTTCCAACTCGTACGTTGGGTCACAGTTCAAGTGATCTTTCTACACACAGACAACAATTAGATATTTCAGTTTCCTTCGGCAGAAGTGCCTAAAGTGTGGAAAAATAAGTGCCTGGACGCCCCTTACCTTTCCAGTCTGTGCTTGCCAATAAGTGGCTGGACGGCGTTCATATTTTAAAACAAGTGCATGGACGCCGTCCATGAGCGTCCAGGCACACTTTAAGCCCTGCCGCAGAACGGTCCGTATTTTTTAGGGGGTGTTTCTGTGGAAGTAAAACATAAACTCCACCACTGGTTGTTCTCTGCCAGTGCCAGTCCCAAGCCTGGATAAAGGAGGAGGGCGACACTAATCATCTTTGATATGGCAGCATCGTTAAACTTGTAACAAGCGAAGTAAAATATAAGTGTATGAAATCTTATTGCCGTTCTACTTAAATAAAAGGAAATTTATCTTCACGAAGAAATAAAATTAAACAATTGTCTGATCTTGAATGATAGGCTAATGGCTGTTGGCATAAAATAGGAACCGTATGGGTTTTACGCTTGCCCCTACATGTATGCATAATGGCACTATATAGACCTTTTAGTATACATGGTTTCTATGGCTTTTATGGTTTTACAATTGCATATGCAGTTGCCCGTTTCCATGCATTATAGGCCAGGTTCATGGGACTGGGGCCTTGATGGTCCTATGGGCCTTTGTGGGCCTTTATGGTCCTATACATAGGCCTGCATGGGTATAGGCTAGCTATCTCACAAGCCACGTCGACCGTTGTTCGACTTCAGTGTCAATTTGCTTACAGCCTAATTATTATATTATGCCTAATTTCTAACATATAATATGTTGGAGTTTTGCTGTGCATAATAAGTTTGATAATTAATGGGACTTTCTATTCTGTACGTCTGGCAGCATTCTGGCGGCAATGTAATGTGATGTGTAATATGGACGGAATCCGTAGGGCGAGCGCGTGGGTATAGGCGACACTAATTGGTGACCCTTCAGGCTAACGTACTGAGCATTGAGAAGCATATTTAGGCTACTTGCAATATTTCTGTTCTTATTGTCAATCAATCAATAAATCTTCTTTATTGAACACCGCCACAAAGTAGTACAAGCGTACAGTTCACTCAATTAAGCTTCATATCTAGGGCCCCCTATAGCTTATAGACTGGCGTACGCCGCGCTGTGTGGTAGGCCGGAGGACAAAGCACTATTGCCCTATTAGCTGGCTATTAATTATTGAGATCTAATTATATTCATAACCATACATGTTATGATAGAATCCCTCAGGAATGGCAAGTTATGTTATTTTTAAAATGGTTAATTTTATGCAGGAAGAGTAGGCTAAAAAATCGTTTAATATTTCTGCAGAAAGAATACAGGCCTATCTAAAATAATTAGCTCGATACTTGCAGAAAATATTATTACAGGCTAGGCGCATAGAATATAAAAAATTTAATGTTGTTGAATCTTACTGGCGGTACGAATTGTGGCTTGATTTCCTTCCGCAGGATCTTGTCGAAATCGAGGTCCAGCATATATGGATGGTTCCTCAGTTCGTCCAAGGAACTCAGCCTCGATTCGGGTTCGATCGCCAACAACTAGAATACATAGAAAAATAAATATTCCGCCCACTGCGCTCTGCTGTCCATGGTGATTTAATGGTTCCTTTCACTCGCTCTGCAACAATGCAGAGGCGTTCGTTCTCTGTGGTTAGTCCAACAACCTGGAATGGACTTCCCTTGATTATGCGACACCTCCCAAACTGTTCGCAATTTCACAAACTGTTGAAGACTGTTTTTTTCGCTTGATCTCGGCCGGGAGCGCCTCTGAGTAGGTACCTTGAAGGGGCGCTTTATAACTTATGACTGATTGATTGATGATGATTATAAGATGTGGGTGCTACTACGCGATATAGTATATTAATTTTGGGTCGCCGCGGGGTCCCCCTGTTGCGCGGGGCCCTGTATAGGCATGTGCCTCGCGTGTCTTGGCGTTAAAACGGCTCTGGGTCCTACTTATGTAGTCTGCCAAACACAGCTTCGGCCCAAGGAAGGGCATTGTGCATGATTTTCAGCAAATCAATGGCAGCTGTAGGCCTATAGGCTATACAATTGCCGAAAACAACAGCTGACAGTAATACAATAATACAGTAATACAATAATACAATAATACATAGGTCTACACTCATTGAGATTTTCTCAAGATCTTGGGAATTGAAGGAACGACTTGCAGTGAGCTATGAAGTAGGCTATATTATATATATTTAGTTTATTTACCTTTGTCAGCAAGTCTTTCATGCCTTCCTCCCATGACGACGGAAAATGTAGATTAGACGTTAGCATCATGTTCCACGTCTCGCTTGGAGATGAACCGGAATGTACTTCATACGGTCGCTGCAAAAGACAGAGCCATACGCATGCGCAGACGGCACAAAGTATAGGCCTAGGTCTACCACGTTCACATAATAGGTCTAGCACGAATGCTATAGTTGTGCAGTTCATTGCCTTGCTATCGGTTGGTTGTAAAAATTCTAGATGGCAACAATCCAATTTCTACTTACGGCGTTAGAACACTTCGGATATAAGCTTATATCTGTTGCCAGTCTCAACGCTGACTATTCTGGTATGAA
The DNA here is from genome assembly GCA_949752735.1 of Lumbricus terrestris. Taxonomy (NCBI): domain Eukaryota; kingdom Metazoa; phylum Annelida; class Clitellata; order Crassiclitellata; family Lumbricidae; genus Lumbricus; species Lumbricus terrestris. The sequence continues at coordinate 13,119,542 of OX457045.1, read as the reverse complement.
GGCCTACGCACTTATCGATTGGCACTCACTCGCAGATGGTAGAAAGAAGCAGGGTCCGGATTAAATTTAGACCACCACTTTTTATATGTTGTTGTGATGTGTCAATAAGCAAGAACATTCGTAGGCTATATTATATATATATATATACATGCATATATAATTATGTGTGTGACTGTGTGTACATATATAGGTATGCAATGCATATGAATGATGTATATATGCATGCATGTATATATGCATGCATGTATATAGGGCGGTGTTGTTTGGGCACGTTTGGTGTCGGAAGGTTGCGGATTAGAATCCACCTCAAGCCGCCGCGTAGGGACCCTGAGCAAGTCATTCACTCGCAATTGCTCTTGCGCTTCGGCATGAAACTCCGATTCAGTGTCCGCGCTGTAGTCGGGAGCGCCTCTGAGTAGACCTAGCTATCTTGAAGTGGTGTTCATACATGAAAAAGTGTGTATGCGGCGCTGTGCATGTGTTGTCCTACCTTTCCTCGGAGTACCTCAAAGGCGCAGACCCCCAGCGACCACCAGTCGACTGCGTACGAGTAACCGGAACATTCGCTCAAGGCACACGCGAATATCTCCGGAGCTGAACAGACGAAACATTCAATTCTTTTTAAACCTCGTCGTCATTAAAATGCAAGAAATGTACATTTGCAATGGATGGAAATATGTACGTTGTCTTTACATTGGGAAGGGGTCATCCGACCTTGTCCTACTCCCTCCTATAGGCCCCCTATCAGGGCTTAAAGTGTGCCTGGACGGTCATGGATGGCGTCCATGCACTTGTTTTAAATCTGAACACCGTCCAGCCACTTATTGGCGAGCACAGACTAGAAAGGTAAGGGGCGTCCAGGCACTTCTTTTGGAGAGGTAATGGGCGTCCAGGCACTTATTTTTCCACACTTTAGGCACTGCCCCCCATGCTAATAATAATATTGTAGCCTACTCGATTTTACGGACCATAATACGACTTCTGATTCTCTTGACTTATCAGATTTCAGCCATAATATCTCCGGGTGTATTTATTTATTTATTTATTTATTTATTTCCTCAACCTGAACAGCAAAGCAACTCTTAACTAATGACTTAACTAAGGACTCAACTAAGGGCTTGGTGAAACCACTGAGCAGAAACCACCTCATACCTGCATGGGGACTATCTTAACAGTCTCACTTTAATTAAACGGCAGTCCATTAATTGGTCTGTTGTGCATTTTGGTCACGGAGTAATAAATGGCGGGTCTCGGATAGCTCCCCCCCTAATGGTAAACAATGGCACGAAGAGTTCATGACCACGACGTTGCCTCCCATGTATACCCACCCAAAGATCAATTCAACCATCCATTCGCCAGATAATGCTAGTAACATTTGCAGTAGGCCTATAGGACGTGAAGAGAGCCTTAATTGCTTTGCTGCCATACCGTTAAATTTGACGCCTGTAATAACTTGTTGTCATCCGTTCATGCTATCAATATATGTCATCACGCCACGGTTTGTCAGTTGAAAGTTAAACGAAGATATCATGATGAACAATTAATGATGTGATTAGATTAGATAAGATTATCAAAGGACCAACTAACCAGGCAAGTCACAAAATTAGGTAGACTTATAATAGTACTGTTGTCATTATTTTACTGGAGGTTTGCAGATTGGTAATGTCTTGCAAAAACAGGTCATTCATAATTATGTCGTGATAATTATGTTCTGTTCTGTTGGATGATAATTATGCTGAACGTATTTAATCTAGCCAACAACTATTCATCAAGCAGTTGCACATGTGATCGGAAGATGGAGTTATATTGTGCGTGTGGTTAGGTTCTCTTTAGTTAAACTACATGTAACTCCCATGGTAATCACTCTGATGCACGGAATACGAATGCTATTATACATGCATATATGTATAGTTGCATACATAGTTGACATACAGACAGACATACAGACAGACATACAGACAGACATACAGACAGACATACAGACAGACAGACAGACAGACAGACAGACAGACAGACAGACATACAGACAGACATACAGACAGACAGACAGACATACAGACATACAGACAGACATACAGACAGACATACAGACAGACATACAGACAGACATACAGACAGACATACAGACAGACATACAGACAGACAGACAGACAGACATACAGACAGACATACAGACAGACATACAGACAGACAGACAGACAGACAGACAGACATACAGACAGACATACAGACAGACATACAGACAGACATACAGACAGACATACAGACAGACATACAGACAGACATACAGACAGACAGACAGACAGACATACAGACAGACATGCAGACAGACATGCAGACAGACATGCAGATAGACATGCAGACAGACATGCAGACAGACATGCAGACAGACATGCAGACAGACATGCAGACAGACATACAGACAGACATACAGACAGACATACAGACAGACATACAGACAGACATACAGACAGACATACAGACATACAGACAGACAGACAGACAGACAGACATACAGACATACATACATACATACATACACACATACACACATACACACATACACACATACACACATACACACATACACACATACACACACACACACACACATACACACATACACACATACATACATACATACATACATACATACATACATACATACATACATACATACATACATGCAGTCATACATACATATACATACATACATACATACACACATACACACATACACACATACACACATACACACATACACACATACACACATACACACACACACACACACACACACACACACACACATACACACATACACACATACATACATACATACATACATACATACATACATACATACATACATGCAGTCATACATACATATACATACATACATACATACATACATACATACATACATACATACATACATACATACATACATACATACATACATACATACATACATACATACATACATACATACATACATACATACATACATACATACATACATACACACATACATACATACATACACACACATACATACACACACATACATACACAAATACATACATACATGCATACATAAGCCAACACGCATGACTTCATGCTAAACCTTGTGTTGATACATTATATGGGGCCCTACTGTTTCTTGAGACTTTTCGAGGGGTTCTTTACATTGGGAGAACCTCTGATTAAGTTACACTGTGAGATGCGCTTATAAATACGTAAATAGAATAGAATAGAATACATGCATGCATACAATTTACTAAGGAGTAGAAAAAGCATTCAGTATAGGAATTTGAGGCAGTGTATAAGAAAATGGATTGACGTGCAAAGAGTAGAGAATATCAAGGAGAGAGAAACACATAGAAGATGAAGAATAGGGCAAAGCAATGATATCCCTGAAGCTAGTAATTCACCTGCACTGCAGCCACTGCTCAACTTATACCTAAAGGGGCTGTAAACGCGAATTTCATTCCCCGAAGAATCATGGAAGATGCATTATTAATTATAGCCAAACCGAAGAGGGAAGAAGATGGACGATCCACGCTACCTGCTTAATCACGTTCATACACTCCCCTCACTTATTATTTATTCTCTCGATTTCCTCCTCCTCCTTCCCATTTATCATATCTTAAGACTTCTCATTAATCTGGCTTCCCTCATTTCTCCATTCATCACTTTCCTCCGTGCTCCAGTCGTTCGTTTCCACTCTCTCGCTACTAATCGCCACGCACACACTTCTTGACATTGATAAACGCGTTGGCAAACATTGCATTCGATCAACGGATTCGTTTAGTGGGGCGTGGTGGCGTAGTGGTGGCGTCGGGGCCTTGGAGCCGAAGGGTTCCAGGTTCGAATCCACTTCAAGCCGCCACGTACCGACCTTGAGCAAGTCCTTCACTCGCAATTGATCATGCGCTTCGGCGTGAAACTCCGATGCAGCCAGTGTCCGCCATGTGGTTGGGAGCGACTCTGAGTAGCCTAGACAACTTGAGGGGGTGTTATAGCAAATTGGAGAAATAAATAAATAGATAAATAAATTTAAAGCATATAAATTAGGCAGATATACATGGAAGAGTCCAAATGGATTCACTAGAACACAAATAGACTACATACTGATCAGCAAACAGTGGAAACAATCGGTCAACAATGCACGCGTATGCCTCAACGCAGATTGCGATTCCGACCACAACCTGGTGATTCTGACGATGAAACTGAGATTTAAAAAGAAGCGAGCGAATAAACCGTTACTCTTGGATCTTGAGAAGCTCAAAAATAGCCAGGTTGGGCAACAATACCAACTGGAAGTGACGAACAGATTCGAAGTATTGGAAGGAATGGACGAATCGAGAACTCCAGATGAATTATGGCGCCAATTGAAGGAAGTCACCTTGGGTGCTGCAAAGGCGACAATACTAAGGGATCACCATAAACGCAAGAACTGGATTTCCAGCGACACTTTTGAATGGATTGGAAAGAAACGCGAGGCCAAAACAAAATCCCCCACAGAATACAAAAAACTAAGAAGTGAGGTACAGAAAAGACTGCGGTGGGATAAACAGGAAGAGCTTGAGACATTGTGTAGCGAATTAGAGGAAAACGCGAAAAAGGGTAATAGTAGACCAGTCTTTCAAACAGTGAAGCAGCTTACGGGATCGTTCGTCCCTCGTACCACGGCCATCAGGGATGCCTTCGGCAAGAAAATTGTCGAACCAGAGAGAGTGAATCAAAGATGGAAAGAATACTGCGAGGAACTATACATCGAAGAAGACGAGCACGTAGAGATTGACATCCAAGAAAGGGAACCACCACCGCTGAAGGAAGAGATCAGGCGTGCAGTAATGAAGTCGGCGTCACGAAAGGCACCAGGTCCGGATGACGTGGCAGCTGAATTACTGAGGTTTGGAGGAGAGATGACAGTGACCAAACTACATGAGATATGTACGGAGGTGTGGGAGACCGGAGTATGGCCGGAAGAATGGACTCAATCAACATTCATCCCACTTCCCAAGAAGGGTGACCCGCTCCAGTGTGACAATTACAGAACCATCGCACTGGTCTCGCACGCAAGCAAAATTTTGCTGCGCGTTATGCTAGACCGCATGCAAAACAAGCTCGAAATGGAGATTGCCCAGGAACAAGCGGGCTTTAGACCAAGAAGAGGTACAAGAGACCAGATTGTGAACCTCAGGATCATAATAGAGAAAGCAAGAGAAAGAAATCAACCACTCTACTTTTGTTTCATTGACTTTACTAAGGCCTTTGATAGGGTCCGACACGATCAGCTATGGCTGACCATGCTCGAAATGGGCTTTCCACCTCATCTAGTCCAGCTGCTAAGAAATTTGTACAGACAACAACGGGCAAATGTCAGAACAGACGACCACACTTCGGCATGGTTCAAGGTTAAAAAAGGTGTTCGACAGGGCTGCAACCTCTCCCCATGTCTGTTTAACATTTTAGCAGAACAAATCATGCGAAAGGCACTAGCAGGTTTCGCCGGTGGATTCAGGATTGGCGGAAGAACCATCAACAATCTGAGATATGCAGACGATATCGTCCTACTGGCCACAACACCAGAAGAACTGCAAGAACTAGTGAAACAAGTCGCAAGTGCTGCAGAAGAATATGGCATGTCGATCAACGTAACAAAGACGAAAGTTATGACGAATACTGAGGAGGTGCTCGAAACGGTGGTGGGCACGGAAAAACTAGAACAAGTGAACTCCTTTGTATATTTAGGGAGCAGGATAGCAAAAGATGGGAATTGTGTGAATGAAGTTAAATCAAGGCTAGCCATGGGGATGACTGTCATGACCAAATTGACGAAGATTTGGAAGAACAAATCAATCAGCATCGACACCAAATTGCGGTTGATGAAGGCTTTGGTGTGGCCAGTAGCGACGTATGGATGCGAAGCATGGACTCTGAAGAAGGATGAAGAAAAGCGAATTCAAGCATTTGAGAACAAGTGTATCAGAAAGCTGATGAGAATTCCATGGACAAAAATGATGACCAACGAACAAGTGTATATGTCAGCGGGAGCCAGAAGAGGACTATTGGCCCACACCAAAATTCGAAAACTTCGATATTTTGGTCATAGCATGAGACAGCAAAACGATAGCATCGAAAGCAGCATCATGACGGGTTTTGTGGAAGGGAACCGAGGACGAGGAAGGCCGAGGTTATCTTGGATCGACAACGTTCTGAACTGGACAGGACTTGTAGGCTCTGACTTAATGAGCGCGACAAGGGACAGAAGACTCTGGGCATTAAAGATCCATTCATGTAGCCAACCGTCGCGATGCGACGATGGCGACATGACATGACATGACATTAGGCCTATAGTCTAGCTACAGTAGGACTAAATGGACCTGCTGCAAAAACAGTGTTCTACATCTTTGTATTCCTTCTCGGTTCAAGGTCGGTCCAACAAAGCTACATTACAATAGCCTATCTCGGAATGAACGAAAGACGGTCCAAAGTTTGTACAAATACATAGGCTATTTGGTCCAATGTCGGCAACTCTTCCACTTACATTGTATACTCCTCGTGTAAAACTATGCGATGATAACAACGCTTCTTTTTCCCTGTATAGGGCCGCCTACCATATTATAGCATGCAGCACCGAACAACATGCGGTAATGATGTTGCTTTACAAAGTATTCAAGGAACAGAACAGTGTCAAAGTGACATTTTGAAATTTGAAAGATAACAATGGAGAGGAGTCATTCAGTTGTACAACAATAATACTATTAATTTTGAACAATATCACCAGCAAATTATACTCACTATGATATGATATAGTAGAGTCTACATTAGCCTATAGGCCTAATATTAGCCTATAATAGTAAATAATATTTTTTCCCATAAACTAGAAAATTACATCATAGTACATAATTAGCAGTTCATGTAAACAGCCACTAAAAACTTGTTAAATATTCCGGGAGGGGAAATAAATTATTGGGGAATTGCCCATAATGATGTCTATAGTTCTATACTAAACTTCGAGTCAGCCCAGCATCATAATTCAGAAATCGTATAGACCAAGTCCTTCCTCAGCACGACTTTTCATTTCTTATGGCTTCTACCTTTCACAGAAGCCAAGCAAATGCTGCAACTATAATTATTATGATCTCCTGTCATAGCATAGCCATTCCAAAGCTCCTCAAACGACAGACACTCGATCCTATTCGAAGACTTCTTAAGACTTCTGATCATCGGACGATGAAGAAGACGCTGATAATTGACGGCTCGAGAAGCCTTCGAGTCCAGAGAGGCTCGCTCTGGCTTCACTTGAATTCTTAAGAGGCATCACGTCTTAACTACACGCCATTCGTATATTTCTACATTAGCTATCAGCTGAGTAGATGTATTTGTATGGCTGTGAACATAGGCGTGCGGGAGATTTCAGCAGTGGGGGGGGGGGGGCAAAGATTTGACTTCTGCCCGAAAAAATCCTGAAATATCGTGGAAAAAACTTTCTCCCGGAAAAAAAGCTGATGACCTTTTTTTAAGTAATTTCCCGGTCTGCTTGCCCGAAAAGCACACTTGCCCGCCGAAATTGCTCGTAAAAGTTGATGGCCTTTTTTCTTCTTTTTAGTCATTTCCCGGTCTGCTTGTTCAAAAAACACACTTGCCCGAAATTGCCCGAAAAGTTGATGACCTTTTTCTTTTTTTAGTCATTTCCCGGGTCTGCTTACCCGAAAACCAATTTTGCCCGAAATTTGGGGGGGGGGATTTGCCCCTCTGGACCCCCGCCTCGTACGCCTATGGCTGTGAATGTATGCAACTGTGCATGCATGCTTGCATGCTTACGTATGCAAGAAGGTGTATAACTGTGTATGCATGCATGTATGTAGGCCTATATACATAATACATACGATACTAAATTTATATGTCTATGCTATTATATATGTACGTATACACGTAATATTACGTATTTAAATGTATATAATATATGCTATGAATATGCGTATGTATATATTAGTATGCGAATAATGCGTATATGCATGTATAATATTATTATGTATGTATGACTTTATGTATGCGTGCATTTATGTATATAGGCTACGCATATATGTATTCATGTATGAAAGTGTAGTTATATGTATGTATGCATGTACATAGTATATCTGAGTATACATGTGAAGCTCAGTGAGCTTATATTATGCTGGATAAGGTTGAAACCGAACTGACAATGATATACTCCCACATCAAGAGGATATAAAATTATAACATATATATCTATAGACATATATATATAACCGTGTATATAATTATATATATATATAGCATAGAGCTGTGGAGCTGTGGTATTATATATATATCTTACCCATGTAAGGCTTCGTACCAGCCAAAGAGTTGACGACATCATCGTCTTCACTTAACTGAACAGCAACGTTGAAGTCTGTTATGTGGACGTGACCTAAATCAAGAAAACAAGTCCAACATCATTATATATGTCTTCCAGCGCTATATAAATGCTCTGAATGAATGAATGAATGAATCATCACGAGCCCCGCATGCACGACTCTTGTTAGCCGAGGCTCATTTATTTAAGCTTTATTTGTAACACATGCAGAGGCAGACAGAGAGGTGGATGGAGGAACGGACAGGCGCAGACAGACAAACAGACAGACAGATAGACAAGCACAGACCGACGAGGAGAAAGACTGGGTAGACAAAAACCGAGAGAGACACAACGAGAGTAAAACGGAGAGTGGCATTCACAGATACAAGCAGAAAGACAGGTCGTGAGAGGGCGTGGAAGTAAGATAGCAAGTGGCAAAGATATATATGTATTCCATATCACAATCCACATGCAGTCGTACACAGCAGAGGCTCTTGTTTATTTTCCTTGGCAGTTGAGCCGGAAATGGAAAAAAATTACCAGGAAATGGTTCACTATTCACACGCAATGGAAGTATTAAACTAATCCGAACTGCATAAACTATTCCTTCAGCCACAATTGTCTTTGTGCCTCTGTCTGTGTGACTGTGTCTGTAGTTGCCTGTTTGTCTGTTGTCTCAACTTGTCAGTCAGTCAGTCAGTCAGTCAGTCAGTCAGTCAGTCAGTCAGTCAGTCAGTCAGTCAGTCAGTCAGTCAGTCAGTCAGTCAGTCAGTCAGTCAGACAGTCAGTCAGTCAGTCAGTGTATCAAACAGTCAATCAGTCAGTCAGTCAGTCAGTCAGTCAGTCAGTCAGTCGCTCAGTAAGTCAGTCAGTCAGTCAGTCAGTCAGTCGGTCAGTCGGTCAGTCAGTCAATCAGTCATTCAGTCAGTCAGTCTCTCAGTCAGTCAGTCAGTCAGTCAGTCAGTCAGTCAGTTAGTCAGTCTTTTGAAAGATATGTAGTACATAATAGCTCTCTTTTTACAATTTGCTTTTGTGCCATTAGGTTAAGTCTTATATATGCTGCGCTCTATCAATCTCTGTTTCTCTTTTCTCTATAATATATATACTATTGTCTACTCGAAGCGATTGTCTGTATGTCTGACTCTCTCTCTCTCTCTCTCTCTCTCTCTCTCTCTCTCTCTCTCTCTCTCTCTCTCTCTCTCTCTCTCTCTCTACCTATCTGTCTGTTTGTCAGTCTCTCTCTCTTTCTCTCTCTCTCTCTCCATCTCTATCTCAGTTAGGTAACTTTATCTATCTACCTATCTGTCGCTATCTCACCCTTTCTCGCCATCTCCCTCCCCTCCCTTCTCCCTCCCTCCCTCCATCCATCCATCCATCCATCCATCCTTCCATCCATCCATCCATTCATCCATCCATATATATATATATATATATATCTATGTACTGTCTGTCTGTCTGTCTGTCTGTACACCCGTCTGTCTTAGTGTCTACACGCGTCTGTCTCCTCACTCATTTCCTTTTCCTCTTTTTCTCTTGCCACAATTCTAACACCGGCCTGATTACATAATTCCTATAACCATATAGTTATCGACTGAGAAATGAATGAAAGACTCTGACCTTCTTCATCGAGAAGAATATTGTCCGGTTTGACGTCCCTACAGAGACACAAGCAACAGACGTCAACGAAATTAATTTCAATCGTTTTCGTAATCCTATAAACTCGAAACTTCTACAACACCCTCTAAAGCGAAGCGAGGAACCCAACTTATTCACAAGCGCTCATTCAAGAACAAAGTCGATAGGCAAGGGGGTCAAGGTCCGTACAGTCAGACGAGAAGTTAGACAGGCAGTTATGGTGGATGATGCTTAGAGTTGAAACTGTGTGGGAGGTATTATATAATAGGTGAAGTGGAAGAAGCAGGATATACGATCTGACATCTGTGAAAAAGCAGCATTTTGAGTTTCAAGTGAAAGACATGTGAGGATTTAAAGCAAGAAACGCACAAGAAAAACTCTAAATCTCTCTTAATTTACAACAATGGTGACTTCTATAGCGCCCGCTGTTTGCTGCACAAGGCATCGAACGGTGACGTATTATGCGCCAAAACATGCAGGTCAACATCCAGGAGATTGTTTCACTATAAGACAGAATGGCAGCTTGCCATGGTGCCTAGGTAATCTGAGCAGATTATTTATATAGTAAATATCTATTTGTACCTCGGTCACGAACCTCATTAACCCAGCATCGGGCTTTTGCTACTGTGGCTCTATAAAATAATGTTAAATGAACTATTAAAGGATTCTGGTGGCGAATTCACCTTCATCTCATCGCTGCGTGAAGACCTTTCTGTGTTTAGGTCTACTGGCTGGTCAAGCTGAGAGCGTTTCTTAATAGCTTTTCTGTGAGAAGCGCTTTGCAAATGTTCATATTCGATTCGACTCGATTGACGATTAAGAACATAGGGCATTATAAGCTAGCCTATATTATATGTAACTGTGCAAGGTGTGCGTGCATGTATGCTATATTATCCATGTACGCCGTACATGGATAATATTTGCATGCACAGTTGTATATAATATAGCATATATGCGCTCGCTGCATTCATTCATACATGCGTACATTGCACGCATGTATGAATGAATGTAGCGACTGGCAGGTGCAGTGGAACGTTGCTCCAAGAGAAAGGTGCAAAGACCTTTAGTCGACATGCACACGCACGCACATGCATACGAACATATAAAACGCACATACACAAACATAGGCCTATACACACACATATAGGCCTACATGTACGCATTCATACATGCACGTACACGTCTCGAGTGCACACGCATGCATCACCAATTATCAACGATGCCATCTAGAGCCACGGGTTGCTCTAACATTGTAAGAATAATTATAGATGCGCAACAAAATAGACTCTATATAGAATCTCGACTTGTCCAGTTCCAATGGATTGCGGCATTAATTAGTAAGCATGACGATTGAGTTCTGCGTTTGACAGCATGCACGTGCTCTAACTAATTATCGACTCCATTATTTTTTTCCTTCCCGACATCTTTCCACTTTTCCAGAATAATTGCATTCCGTCTTCGTTCTTCCACTTGAGAATCTTACACGTTACCTCTTCGTTCTCCAGTTGTTTATTTTCTCTTCACTCGTCCACCTCTTGCTCGCACCAACTTTATCTTCTTCCATTATTTTTATGTAGGCCTATGTGAAGTCATATTTCCATATCATCGCCATCGTCGTCGACGTCGTCGTCGTCGTCGTCGTCGTCGTCACCGTCGTCGTCGTCGTCGTCGTCACGTCGTCGTCGTCGTCGTCGTCGTCGTCGTCATCATCATCATCATCATCATCATCATCTCCTGACGCCTCCCATTTTTCCTTTCTTGTTTGTGTATCTTCATCCACACCCTCAAATCTTCATTTCTCTTACACTGCTTCCTCCTCCTCCTCCTCCTCCTCCTAGTCCTCCTCCTCTTCCTCATTCTCCTCCTCCTCCTTCTCCTCCTCCTCCTCCTCTTCCTCCTTCTCCTCCTCCTCCTCCTTCTCCTCCACCCCTTCCTCTCATCCTTCATCGAACCACGACAACATATTTTTCTCCATCGCCGCTCCGTCTGACTTGACCAGCCAACCGGATTAACCGATTGCACGGCACTGCATCTCAAACGCAATTCCGGGTCTTCTTCTCGTCAAGTACATTAATTTGTCCGCTCCAATGCTCTACAGTATCATAACAAAGCACTTCCAATGTACAGACGAACTTGTTGAAACGACGATCTGCTGAGTAATGTATACCATGCAAACAGTAGAACACTCAACTGAACGCCTGTTTCAGTAGTCCTTAGGGCCTTTGGCCTACAGCGGATGATGTATTTTTAAAAAAGTTTTACGATATTCTGATTTATAAGTTGGCATGGCCGTTGACAGCCATGTGCATGGTACCGTAATCACTATTCATGCTTTGTCTCGTTCTCTCTATCTCTCTTTCTCTTTCTCTCTCTCTGTCTCTCTCTCTGTCTCTCTCTCTCTTTGTCTCTCTTTCTTTGTCTCTCTTTCTTTGTCTCTCTTTCACTGTCTCTCTCTCTTTCTCTCTCTCTCTCTCTCTCTCTCTCTCTCTCTCTCTCTCTCTCTCTCTCTCACTCTCTCTCTCACTCACTCTTTGTCTCTCTTTCTCTCTCTCTCTTGTTTCTTCTCTCTCTTTCACTGGCCATCCCGCTGATACTGTCACCCATGCTGTTCCACAACATCCATTCTATAGGCTCCATTCCGTTCAACATAAATACAGTAACTTCGTCACTCAGCAAACTGGACATCAGCTCTGCACGGTTTCCACTACGCAGCAATAGATTATTTTCACTTGTCAGCAAGGCACCGACCTTCGATCGTCAAAGCAGATAGGTCTATTACGTTGGATGACAACTCCGATGAGGATTTGAGGGATCGAGTGTGTTGTGATCATCTCACAGGACAAGAGACGGTCAAAGACCATGGCAATCGATTTGTGTAAGCCACATGAGGGTGTCCAAATTTTTTTAACCCAACCAAAATTATTGTTGAATGAATAATTTTGTAGATAGTTTTGAAGACGGCAAGATCCCAACATGTTTTTAGGATTACAACCGTTATATTCTTTACTTTAACGTGAACATATTTTTTAAACATTGTATATGCCTTCTCACTGAAACCATAAAATCTAATAAATGTAGATTGAGAAATAATAGGCCTACGACATCTCCAAAAAATGAGCCCTTCAATGTGCATTCCTTGACAAATATTAATAGTCTTCTTTTCTTCTTTTCCGTGCTCTGCCCTTAGGCAGGTTCGAATGTTTGACATCTCTATTATTAATACTATCTACTATTAATAGTAGATAAGTATAAAACAGAGGAATTTTCAGACCAACTAAAATTCAATACAAATTTACAAATTTTTCGAACTTTACTGGTCAGAGACTTTTTATGGACACCGCGTATTTTAAAACAACGATCCACACACACTCTGATAAATTATATTCAGCGCATAATTATTCGCTGAGTGGGACGAATCTCCACATAGATAGAAGAGTTTCTGGGGTGGTTCAGGTAATTCTGTTACACGAGGGGTCAAATCATTGCCCTGAATGTCACCGACTTAAGCCACGGTCACCTCTGAGACCCAGCGGACGTCCATACTAAAGACCAATCACGGGGACCCAGCGGACGTCCATATACCAAAGACCAATAAACTTCCTGATGGGATAGCTCTACGGTGCAGCAGCGTCTCACGAAAACACGTTAAGCTGCATCCGACGCAGTAGGAGACACACCGCCATTAAATCACTGCTAGCAATTTCCTGAGCGCAAACAGGTCGTATTATATATAGGACCTACGTATCGGCGCAACTTCGCATTGTCTCCGTTTTGTCCCCGATCACTACAACTTCTAACAACCGTGGTCGCCGTAACAATTAATTTTTGTGCCTCTGATGAAATGCCTGGGCGATACGACAGCGTTGTTTTGGTTTCTGTCAAGTTGTTGGATGTATGCATGTATGTATATATGGATGGATGGATGGATGAATGAATGAATGAATGAATGGATGAATGGATGAGTGGATCAGTAGATAAACAGATATAGAGATATGCATGCATAATGCATACATGCCTAAATAAATACCAAAATACATACATATGCGCAATGTGACAAATATATACACACATACATACATACATACATACATACACACATACACACATACATACATACATAAATACATACATACATACATACATACATACATACACACATACATACATACATACATACACACACACATACATACATACATACATACATACATACATACATACATACATACATACATACATACATATATGCATACATAAAATCATACATACATACAATACATACATACAATTACACATGTATGCAAGCAAACATTATTATGCACGTGCATACATGTATAGGTCTACGTATGTATGCATGCAGGCGTACATAGGCCTACAGACAATCAGGTCTATAGCCTACATAAAATACGAAAATGTACACAACTACACATGTTGCATATAGATAACATACCAGAATCTGTCGAAAAGATACGAAAGAAAAGATCTGAAATATTAGGCGATGCTGATTCGATAAGACGTATACATATAACGTATAAAAATGCCACCGGAGAGATATGGATGAAGGCGGAAGAAAAACGAAGCGGCGGTAACGATTTTTTGGTAACGGAAAACAGCGGGAAACCGAAGACAGTTGAGAGATAACGTCCAGTATTATTTATAGACGTTTTTACATTATTGTAGGCTTTTGTAGCCAACGCATATCGTCTCGACGTTGCTTGTTTTTCAATGGGTTCCTCGCTGCAGGGAATCCTTCACCACCGCTGCCCGTTTGAAATGGTGTCCATGCCAAGGCAGGTATACCAGACATACAAAGACCGTTTTATTTATACCCATAGATTTAAAGTTCTGAAATAATCCGGGAATCGAATCACGAACTTCACGCTGTCTTAGGCAGAGTCACACGCAGGATCTCAGACTCTAGCGGTCTAACCAATTTATTTTACTGGTATACAGTCGGACACATACCGGAAATACTGATGAAATAGTATGCTTGCATGCAAGCCTGTTTGTGAAACGCTCACCGGCCCGCTCGATGGCAACGCGGTGCCTTGCCTCGTAATCCGACCCATCGGTCATCTCCTCTACTCGCATCTGTGCCACTGGAGAAGAACGTCTCGGCAAAGAGGCCCGGAACAAGGTATACAGCTCTGTAGCGTCAGATCCTGATGCTGCCCCGCCCGCGGTCACCTTGGGGGTAACATCCCGAGCTCCAGGATGGCCAATCCTCGAAACAGGGTTCACTCTTCGGGCAGAGGTCCCTCGCTTAGAGCTCCTTTTCACGGCTGCCAGCTTCGCCTTCTCCTCCGCATGCTCTGTTCTCTTTCGCACCATGTTACATCGAGTTGCCGACGCGCCGTCACTTCCAACAGGTAATACCTGGCGCTGCCATGAGGTCGGCCATAGAAGGCGACACCAACTCCACTCTAGGGGATTCAACCCTACTCTGCACTGAGACACAACCATTGTCCTTTGTCCGCCACAGGACAGTCAAAATCTTCGTATATGTTTTTCTGGTACCAGGCCTTTAGGGAGACCACCCGTATAGTTCGCTGGGAAGCGAAACTATTGTACAATTCGCGCAACAGCGAAATCAACTGTACCCAGGATCACGCGCTTGCCAGGCGCTCGCGTACTTATTTCTCTCTCAACTCCGCGCTATCCCGAAAGAAAGGCGCACTACCGTCCGCAGAACTTGTTCGCTCTTCGCCGCAACAGGCGCCAACGATCACTGACTTTTGTTTCGCCTCTGACTCGCGATAACTGTCAACAGACCAGTATCGCCAAAAAATGAACGGGGCTTAAAAATTAGCTAAGGGAAACACCTTTCCTTAACTAAATTAACTTATGACTTATGGAACCGGGACACGCTGCGTAAACTACAGGGAGCGGTTAGGGCAGCTACGTTTAACCCTAACTTTGCGACTACGAATTCCTCGACCTGGCGGGGAAAACCGTAGTTTCGGCGAAGTAAAGCTTGTCGAGCCTTCACCGTTTAATCCACCAAGGATACTCTCACACTGGCGTTACAGTCACGGTCGTCTTGGTGCGCTGAGAATACCGACACCAAGATCGACCAGATCGGATCAAAACTGGCAAAGATACGTACACAGGGGAAAATACACGGGCGACGGCCAAAGAATCGCTTTCCGAAGCCCTTCCCAAGGAACAGGTAACTCACTCACACGTATACAAGATAGAACTCGGCGTGACGTTCAATCTGACACCAACTTTGTAAAGATCGGTCCGCAAATAACAAAGTTATACTCTTGCGACCGATACGCTTTCGGCCTTGAATGGACTTCAACCAACACGTACAAATACAAGCCGGCACGGCTAAGCGAACACTCACGACCCTGCTACTCGGTCGACGCAAAGACCAGTAGGTGAAAGTAAAGATATTCGTAAGAGCCAAGATTACAATTTCATACAATCGCGAACGTATGGAGTCGCGGGTCTCCAACACAGACCTGTACAGGAACGGTCGCTCGCTAGGGCGGCGCCGTGGGGCCGTACGTAAAGGGAAAGACGTGCGTTCGGCCAACGACCGGGGGAAACTCTTCGCGAGTTAATACCGTTTAGACACTCACTCACACTCGTTAACTCTCAACAGGTAAGATGTTCGCACAGACCAGACGAACAGTTTGACACCAAGTTTACGTAGAGTGGACTAGGATTGACAAAGTTGTCCGGTAAACCTCGACCTCTCTCGGCCGATCGCTCGGTAGCCGGGTAGCAGGCCGCGCTGAGCTTTGCGAACCTCTACTGATTTACTGAGAGCCCACAGCCGCTATCTCTCGTTAGGCACGGGTGTACCTAGGCAGGACGAACAATCTGACACCAAGATTGAAAGGATCGGACCAGAACTGACAAAGTTTTCCCTTCGCCCGAAAGCCCGTTGCGCGGCGATCGGCGAAAACTCGTATTGGGAAAATACGCCGGCGTCGGCAGACAGCGGTTGCAGCCGATCTACCGTTGCTGGCCTTTTCCGATTCTAGGCGAAAGACCGGGAGACCAAGTTTGCGCACTTCTCCCGTCGAAACCGTAACCGTCACTGACTAACTCTTCACAGGTAAAGTATTCTCCTCGTCGAGACGAACAACCGGACACCAAGATTGGACGAATCAGACGACAGATGGCAAAGCCGCTGAAAACGCGGCCGGTCTTTGCTGCACCACGCGAAAGACCGAGGAACCAAGTTTCGCGGTCTTTGCTGCACCACGCGAAAGACCGAGGAACCAAGTTTCGCGCCGGCTAAGTCTTTGCTTCCGCTAGACTATACCGTCGAAACCGTAACAGATGCTGACAAACTCTCAACAGGAAAAGTCTTCTACTCGTTCGGGTGAACAAGTTTATCGCTTAGTTCGAAGCGATCGGACCACAGGATACAAAGTTATTCACGATGACACTCTTGCTGCGGGTATCCTCCACACCCACTCTACACCAGGCTCTAATAGGCAGCGCCAAACTGGTAGAGCCTCTACCGTTTCTCCAGGGACTCCCAGCAACCAACTCCCGACGGATTCACGACCACCCGGACCAGACGGAGGATTTTGCTCCCGGCCTCGAAGGAATCGGACCACGGGTGACAAAGTTATCCGGTAAGCGAAAGCCCGTTGCGCGGCGATCACTGGATGTAACTGTAATTACGCGTCGGCCGGGGATAGGGCCCGGCCGACCGCGTTCTGGTACACTACGCTTGACAGAATTAAGGGGCTGCTCCCTTACTTATTTCCGCCTCTACCCGGCTGCTACGGGCAGATTATCGTTAACTTTCACTGGCGTATTCGACCGCACCGGGTCTTAGCGATCGATCAAGGGAAAGAAAGCGCGATGAACGTTGCACTTCCAAACCGATGAATAGACCGGAGCGCACAAGTAACTGACGTTCACAATCAAACAGGATAGACGAAAGACTCACTGGCGCCCGAAGCGCTCTCGATTGGCCGGGCAGCGCCCGAGGCGGTCGGCGTCCGAAGAGATGCGCCTACGCCCGCACGACTTGACGGCCAAGCAACGTCGAAGTCTTCACTGCACTCTTCTTCAGTATTTCACTCACTCCAACGTATTCCGCGGTGCAGGGTTTTACGCGATCCGCCGAGGCAGAATGCGCAGCGCCCGAGGCACTCGGTAGCCAACGGCCGGTAGCCAAGGGGAAAGACGCGCGGTGAACGATGCGCGCCCAACCCGATGCGCTGACGCGGTCAAAAGTTATCCACAGTAACAGGAGTTCACGATCAAGGTGAATACCTCTTCGAACAAGGAACTAAATGCCAGGAGGCATTCACAAGTCAAACGGGACGAGCCACCACCAACTCTCCCTGACGTGTCGTAGCGGGGCGATGCCCAGTCGGCCGCCGCTCGATCGTCAATACACGTAACACGTTCAACCTCTGCTGGTGCAGATTCGATCAGATACAAAGTTTGCCTTCAAATTCACCAGAAATCGCTTGGACACCAAGGAACCAACGTAGCAATGTCAAATTCAACGTGTCTAGCTGCGTAGAGATCAATGAGAAGAACAGAGTTGATGCTCATTGACCATGGAGTAGTCGCCACCACTCCACGTATATAGCAGAACACCGTGTGGCAGGCTTTATTCCACCGGAATATCACTGTTTGAGCCCGATTTTTCAGCATACGAAAAATCTTCAATAATTCGCCAAAAATCCATTTATCGTCCGATCTTCACGATCTTTGGACCTATGGATTCCTCTTGGTTTGGGCCAGGTCCTACACCCTAAATTAACCCTAGCGGACAAGGCTAAAATTAATTATGGAATTAAATATATTTCTGGTCCTACCTATATAAGGGTTTGAGAGGCGGTTTGGCTGTGTTATACCTCACCGACGCTCTCGCCTGCTTCCAGCCGTGTTCCGCAGGCATTATACTAACGGTCGCGCTTTATAGCGCATGACTTTTGTGTCGCGTTCCTATTACAGAAAATTATACCTTACCTACAGGGAATCTAAATACACGGTTTGGCTGCTTTAAGAGCGTAACCGTTGCTCCGGCCTTGTTTCCAGCTCAGTTTAACAAGGCAGCCGATCGGTGTTTCTCGTAACGAACATTGTCTTGTGGCTGAAACGCCACACTTGTAAGCCTTTATGTATGTGTGTGTGTATGTGTATATATGTATGTGTGTGTATATATGCTGTAGTATGAGAATCGTAGAAAAATAACCGTGCCAGACCAGGGCTTAAAGTGTGGCTGGACGGTCATGGACGTCGTCCAGGCACTTCTTTTCAAATCTGCACACTGTCCTGCTTCTTATTGGGCCAGCACAGACTGGAAAGATGAAGGGCGTCCAGGCACTTCTATTACTACACTCTAAGCACTGGGCCAGACTATGTATCTATTTGAAGTTATAGGGACATTAGGGTGATGGTGCAAAGAAGAACTCAACTTTGAGGCTTCAGAAAGACTGGGGGTTGAGACCTCAGACCTACGGCTGTTCTCACCCTATATATATATATGTACATGTACGACGTTGTACGTACATACATGCATGCATGCATGAGCGTTGTAATGTATGATAATGTAGGCTATATGTGTGGTATACTGGTACAAGAATTTATCAAGCAGTGACCCACAGTAGTAGTAGCAGTTTAACGTCACTGTGTGGCAACAAAGACCATTAGCGACGCCCTCCTCCTTTATCCAGGCTTGGGACTGGCACCGGCAGAGTGCAACCAGTGGCGGAGTTACGCAGTAACCAGTTATAGTGGGCGGAGTCAGCAGCTGCTGTCAATCTCGACCATCGGTGAAAGCATAGGAACGAAGGAGCAGCATAAAAAGCGTATTGCTGTGGAGATAACGAGGTTCGCTGACGACTAATGGATTGGGATGAGACGAGGGTTAAAGGTCGATGAAACACCCGACGGGTGAAGAAGGGAAGCATAAATCAACGGACGGAGTAGATGTAGGAAGTGCGATGGTGGTGGTGGTGGTGGTGGTGGTGGTTGTGGTGATGATGATGATGATGATGATGATGATGATGATGATGATGATGATGATGATGATGATGATGATGATGATGATGATGATGATGATGATGATGATGATGATGACGACGACGACGATGACGATGATGATAATGATGACGACGACGATCACAATGGCGAAAACAACGGAAATGTTGAGAAGGAGTGGGAGGAGGAGAAGACAGGGCGAGAATTATTGGCAGTTTTCGTTGTTGTTGAGTTCAACAACACCCTATTTTTTTCTTACTATGTCATAATATAGCAAAGGTCTTATTGCGCACCACAATTCACAAAAACCAACGCTATTTTGGACAATTCTCATACTGGCAAGAAGACGAGAAGAAGGGGGAAGAGGAGCATGAGAAGGAGGAGGAGAAGCAGTATCAGGAGCAGGAGAAGGAGCAGTAGCAGTAGCAGGGGCAGGAGCAGTAACAGGAGCAGGAACAGTAACAGGAGCAGGAGCAGTAGCAGAAGCATGGGCAGTAACAGTAGCAGTAACAGGAGCAGGAACAGTAACAGGAGCAGGATCAGCCGCAGTAGCATGAGCAGTATCAGGAGCAGATAAGCTGCATATCCACACAGCTTTGTCAAACATCAACATTGCGCAACGTTTCTCTACCACCGCATTTAATTTATTTGTATTTTTATTTGCATCTTTCTATTATAATTATTATCATCAGGAAATTGCCACATCCTCCTCTCTTCCGCTTTTCTGCCTTTTGATTACATGGCGCCGGTCGGTCTTCGCGTTATTGATCGGCGGATGAGAAACGCTATCTCAGGTAAATCGAACAGGTATGCATGGGACAACATCAATACACAGCACGACCAATCTCACCTTTCAACATAGACTGCTTGTATTGCATATTGTATTTGGGCATTTGTCTAGCGCCTCTATTGGGATGAACCGTCCAGGAGCGCTCCCTGTGAGCAAAACCCTGCAAGAAGTAGCCTGACTGGCTGCACTCTGTCAGTGCCAGTCCCAAGCCTGGATAAAGGAGGAGGGCGTCGCTAATGCTCCTTATTACCACACAGTGACGTTAAACTGCAACTACCATGCACCACCAGAAGTAGCCTGACAGTTCTTAAATCGAATGAATGACGACAGCTAACCATGCATACACGAATCGGTTTATAGCCTACATGTACATTAAAACCGTTCTGACCATCCCATAAATGATAATTGACTGTCTGCTTTTATGTTGTCTGCGTTGTAATGGGTTTCGGTTTGTCATCCCCGATTGCAAATAAACGAAGATATGTTTAAATACACCTGTAGAAGATGACTGACTTGTGAATGACCCACCTGCGAACGACTCACCTGTAAACAGGTGGGTTAATCACAGGTGGGTTAATCACAGGTGGGTTAATCACAGGTGATTAACCCACCTGTGATTAACCCACCTGTGATTAACCCACCTGTGATTAACCCACCTGCGAACGACCCACCTGCGAACGACCCACCTGCGAACGACCCACCTGTGAATGACTCACCTGTGAACAACCCACCTGTGAACGACCCACCTGTGAACGACTCACCTATGAATGACCTTGTTCTGCCTCAAGTAGCCGAGAGCGAGTCCGATCTCGCAGACGTACAGCTTGACGTGCTTCTCCTTGAAGACGACCTGTTGTTGGAGCGTCGTGTGGTACCTCAGGTCCCCTCCGAGCAGAAGGTCAACAACGAGGAAGATGTCCTCTTCATCCTGGAAGGCGAACCAGAGGTTGACGAGGAACTGGTGTTCGAGATGCTTCAGCAGGTTCACCTCCGACAGAACATTCTCGACGGCATTCTTCTCGATGCACTGACGTTTGTTCATGTACTTCATGGCGTACAGCTGTCTCGTGTCCTTCTTTTGAACGATGCACACCTCGATCACAACAACACCAACACACACATAAAATATTTCACTCAATTTTATATCCTCTTAAATATATAGCGCCATTTTCATAATATACGATTTGTACAATGATCGAAGTTCACTGAGCGATAAATACGTAAAACTGTAAACTGTAAATCAATCAATCACATAAACTTAAATAGCGCCCCTTCAAGATCTCTGCCCAGAGGTTCTCCCAACTCAGGCCTGCATGGTCGAAGAGAAAAGTCTTGAGAAGACGATAGAAAGAGCCAGCAGAGTCACGGGGGACGCGAGCGAAGAGCCGCAGCTAGGCCCATTCCAGATGGCTGGACCAACCACCGAGGGTATATTTGTGTTGTCAAAGCCTTGACATCATGGCTACTTTGTTTTTCATTCACTGGGTTCAGTGTTATAGGGAAACGATAAGACATAATTATTTAAGACGATAGCCGCCTCAAGTAAACACGCAGAAGACGTTTACGCAGGGGCGGATCCAGGGGGGCCAATCAGGCCATGGACTCCATTTAGAACTTTTTGTTTTCGACCAGCTATTCTGGCTCGGAAATTTGACGTGCCCCCCCCACGAGTAGTCCCGCGGACCCTTCCCACGACCACGAGGTCCGTATACGAGGTACGTACGACTAAAAAGGCCAACTATTTTGGCGGATAAAGTGGTATCTTTTTCTTGAGAATTCTATAAGCTTCACAGATATCAACGTTTTTGCAATTCACAACCGAAGAAAGAGAATGTCGTTCACCTTCCCAAAACTTCCTTTTCCAATCGCTCGTAGGATCGTAAAATGATCGAAGTTCACTGAGCGATAAAAAAGATACAGCAAAATGTACAAAGGTTAAAAGAAATTGATATAATAGAAACATGACACATAGGCTATACATGAAGAAGATGCTTGTGATGTCTAAGTTTTGCTAATTATAACTAGGGGCCTACTTTGTTCTTCAATCATTGGGCTCCTTACTTAGCACACACATGCATACACACCAATTTACATTAACGTCAGCTTTTTCAGTAAAATGTATAAAGGCTAAAAGAAATTGATTTAAGAAAACATGACACATATAAATGTAGAAGTGCCTTATACATTCTGTTAGTAAGCCTTATGTGAGCATAGGGCACACCCTTCTGCTTTCCTGCAACCTACTTGAGTCTGATTAAAACTCGATGTCAGCAAAGGATAATAATTTTGCCCTTTACATCTGTTGAAACCTTGCGCAAATGTGATAGCGGGATTAACGACGTAACGTATATATATATATATATATATATATATATATATATATATTTTACATATAACCTATATATATACACATATATAATAACCTATATAAAAAGTTATATACACATATATAGCCTAGGCCAACCATACAATGAAGGTGAAGAAGGTCCAAGGCAATTAATGGCGGCGCAATGCAATCTCAACTGGTCGCGGCTTAAATATATATAGGCCCTATATAAATTGTATGTATATATCAGAATTTAGAGCGCCCTTTTAAATACCTACTTAGAGGCGCTCCAGGGAGACCAGGCCCAGGTCAAATAAAAAAAGCAACAGTCATCGGACGCCGGATCCGATTTCTTGAGTCAGAGACTCAGAGGTGTGGCCCTTCTGATGGAACTTGGAACAAAAACTGCGTTGGCCAATGGCCATCTCATCTTAAAGTGAAACTCATTATTGAGCTCTCGCATCGCGTCATCTATGTCGGAATTGGCTAGCCGCTAGCCTAACTGTACGTGTACTATTTACCACACTCCCAGTCACCATAGGCGCAACCACCCTATGGGACCCACGGGACGCGTCCCCCCAACTTTTGAGTGGTCCCCTAACTTTATTATTATGGTCTCCTCCAACTTTTAGGACGTGATTCATTATGGTCCCCCCAACTTTTAGGACGTGTTTGCACCTATGCCAGTCACCGAAAACCAGGACAGATTAGATATAAGATCTCTATAGGACAGTGCGCAAAATTCCAATCGTACTCCCATCATTTGCGCCAGGGCCCCGATATTTCATAACCTTGAGACGTAAAGTGCTGCACACACACAGTCACGTACGCAACGGACATTTTCCAGCAGGGTCATCCAGCCGAGATGGAAATGTTGGAAAGAGAGAGCTGTCGTGTCGAGAGGCTGCGGAACACTTCAAGACAATTGTTTGTTCTGGTCTCGTATACGTCCGGAAAATGGAGACAATCGCTCGTCACAGACAGAGCTGCAACAGCTGAGCAAATATTTGCAATGGCGATGCAAATCCATTCGCCGCTAGCAACCTCAAAGGGGAAAGCGGTCGAAATTCTGGAAAGGCTGCTAATGACAAATCCCATTCATGATGTATAAAATGCTTAGACCGCTATATATGTTCTCCTCACTCTGGCTCGCTATACTATACATCTAGAATGTAAATTTTCAAAGAAATTGCGAGTAATAAGTGCTTTAAATGAATGTCTTTCTGCCATAGGCGCAACCACCCACGGGACGCGTCCCCCCAACTTTTGAGTGGTCCTCTAACTTTATTATTATGGCCCCCAACTTTTAGGACGTGATTCATTATGGTACCCCCCAACTTTTAGGACGTGATTGCACCTATGCTCTCTGCGTATTTGCATGCCTAATATTGTCTATGTGTACATATACATAGGTCCGTTGCAAAGCACATGCATAGGGTCTACATCAGCGGTTCCCAACCCGTGTCCCGCGGGCAACTTTTGGCCCGCCGGGCCTACAAAAATGGCCCGCAGTATCTCAATGAATTAAAAAATATATGTATAAATTGACAATTTGGACATGATAGAATATATAATTCTCTTCTATTACAAATTATTTTATTTGAACGCTAATAAATCGCATCAAACATTCTATTTTGATACAATTTTAACAATTTTATACGCCTTTAGTTAATTAAATTTTAACTTTGTGGCCCCCTAATGTTCTTCAACTAAGAAAAAGTGGCCCTCGTGTCCTCCAACTTAGAAAAAGTGTCCCGCCAGTCAAAAAAGGTTGGGAACCAATGGTCTACATAGACAATATCACTATTTTGCATTAGGCTATTAAAAAGCAAACACCTCTGCAATGGCCTGGCATGAATAACTAACGCGAGTGATGGCCTTCCTGTAAAGGTTGGAAGTGGATTTAGCGCTCATACATTATATATATAGCCTATACTGTTAAATATATTGTACGTGTGTGTATATATATATATATATATATATATATGTTTTGCTGGAATCCCACGATGCCATGCATTCGTCTGAATAATTATATATATATATATATATATATATATATATATATATACACATACACACACACACATTCCCGATCCAATTCATTAACTTTACCCTGCAGTAGTCCCATCTGATTCCTCTATCCATTATCCTGTCCAACTGCCTGCAGCTCTTGGCTTTCCATCACGGCTTTCCTTCCTTCGGTTCCTCCATCCCGACTATACCCACATTGCATGTTGTCTTCAAGAGAGATTTCCACGAGGTATGCACTATACAGGCCTATATTGTTTGTATGCGCACTTGTTATAGCGCCCCTTCAAGAAGCTCTCTACTCAGAGGCGCTCCCAACTGCAGAGCGGACACTGCATCGGAGTTTCACGCCGAAGCGCTGAGCAATTGCCAGTGAAGGACTTGCCCAAGGTCCCTACGCGGCGACTTGAGGTGGTTTCGAACCTGCAACCCTCCGGCTGATTCTTGTCTCTCGTCTCCTTTTGTCTTAGAACTCGCTCTCTTTTTCTGCACCGAACGTTTGATGCAGGAAACACAATACACATAATATATTGTAGAAATTAATAATCTTTGAAGACATATGCTTATAATAAAAATTCACATGTAAACAACTATAAACACTGGTGTGTACGATTCTAAACGTAAGAATCATGGAAGATGTTTACAAACCTTCGCTGTTCGCGTCGTAGGAAAGTTTCCTGTTTGCACTGCTACTCGTTCCCATGTCTCACCCAACTCTCCTGTGTGTCTCTTCAACTGCCTCCGGTTCTAACTATGTGTCCTTGGTCTTTCTGTGTAATTGTCTCTCTGTGTTTTGTCTCTCTGTATCCTTGTCTCTCTGTGTCCTTGTCTCCCTTCCTAACAGTTCCTGTCTCTGCTTGCAGCTCTTTGCAGATTT